>OX456984.1:176156792-177356792 GCA_949752695.1 Melanostoma scalare | reverse complement strand
GCATGGTCTTCCACAGTAGTTCAATTGTCCGGCTTGTAAAAAATAATTAGGCCAAAAAATGAGAGCACTAAATAGGTACCTATACCTACCTATCTGCGTGCATATTTTGTTCTTCTTTTTTCTTCTATAAGCGACTTATGCAGTAAATTGAGGTTCTGAGAAGAGAGTCATGCTGTTTTTGGCGTGACGCGATTTTTTGGAAAATGCGTTTTGTTCTATTTTTTGGTTGTTCTTTTCCAGGTCAGTGTGCGGCGGCTGTTAAATATCCAATATCGATCATAAAACGCTTCTTACGTAAGGTCTTTTACCTTGAAACCATTTTCGCAAAATCAGAACAATAAGTTCGATTGAATGTGACTTTTTGGGCACTTGGCTGTCATTTAGGTCGGCCGCAGTTACAGTTTCGATTTGCCAGTTCTAAATGTTTACGCAAAAATCACGTTTCCATGGAATTCTCGTAGAGAAACAGAAAAAATATGAAGAAGAAGAGCAAATCCTAAACACTGACAAAAGGACGTTTTAGTTATAATGAGTGGCGTAATAAATAAGATTTCTGTTTGCGTTTTAAAAAGTGTGCCTACATTATATGTAGTTGTTTTACCAAGAGGAAGTGACCTTTTTTTTGAATTCCCGATAAAATGCAAAATTGGTCTTCCACTCTCTGCTGAGGTTTTAGTTACAAATTTCCATGTGATTTTTTTCTTTTATTAATGACACACCATCATCTTAGCTGTTAACAATCGGAGAGGAAGAAAATTAAATGGTTGGGTATGCTGAATGACTGAAGAAACACCTACTTAGGTTTTTGCATAAATTTTTTCAGCCAAATTACGCTTTAAAAAGGTGTCATTCTGTCAGTTGGCAAAGAACCAGTTAAACTCCGAAAAAACAAAGATAATTGTTAAGTGAAGCTTCTTGCCTTTTGCTAATATGTAGACCGCATAATGAGGTTTCGTTAACGTGTTTCAAGGTAGTCAATTACTTGCCTTAACTTGGCTCGTTAATTTGTAATTTATTAAGAGAGAAGAGCATTAATATTCTCAAAGGTGAATGCACAAGAAGAACACACTTTGTAGTGAGGGGTGATTTGTTAAAAGTCAAGACTGTGTAATAAAAGTCGTTTAAACTGCAATTTAATTATTAATAATTTTGAGAAAACAGAAAACTGAAAACAGAAGAAATTGACCTCGAACAGTACAAGAGGAATGTACTATAATGTCATGTGACACAGACGCGGATCCAGGGGGGGGGGGGCAATGGGGGCAATTGCCCCCCTCTCTGTCAATAAAAATGTTAAGTTTGAAGCAAACTGTACGTATTCGCTAGAAAAAATAAGTTTTTGATCAAATTTTGAGTAACGTTCGGGATTCACAATATTATTCAATACTTTTTGATGAAACAACTGATGCATCTCACCTCTCCCAAGTCCCAACTGAGTATTATATTACGCTACGTTCACAATGGTAGCATTCGTGAGGATTTTGTCTCTTTCGTGGATACATTTGTAGAACTAGCTTACTCCAGAACTGATGAAGAATACGAATCTGATGAGGAAAGCTGGAGGGAAACTAGAAAAAAACTAGCTGCCGAAGAGAAATTGGATGGAAATTTTAAATCTGAGGAGTTATCTCTAACTGGCAAAGCCATCGGCCAAATTGTATATTGTTGCAACTGAAGAAAAAGCTCAAACTTCCTCTTATATATTATAGAAACCAGTTTCCACAACATCTGCAAGGAATTAATGCGATCAGTTGAATGTTGAGTTGAGAATTCCTCGTATTCCACGTCATGGTGGACGCCAAATTCACCGACCTAATTTTGACACTAGTTCAGCTGAGGTATACTACAGAATCTCGTTATATGCACCTCTACTTGACTTTGTTCTGGCCGATTTGCATGAAAGATTTCGACCGGAAACCTTAGATGTATTTAAACTTACAATTTTCATTCCGGAAAATACAATTCGATATAATACTGATGAGTTGGATACCACCGTTAAGTCGCTAATAAATCGCTTTGGTCAACTCTTAGAGTAAAATACAGACACAGCCAGACCCCTCTTTACCACTGGGCCCACTGGGCCCTGGCCCAGGGCCCCGCAATGACCAGGGGCCCCCAAATTCCTGAAACAGCACTCAACCTCTATTAGTCTATTTTTTAGAAAGAAAAAAATATTTCGATAAATTTTTTTTCTTAACAACAACCTTTGTTGAACATTTTAAATCACATTCCCTCCGAAATTATATTCAAATTCAAACAAAAAAACGAGATCACTCAAGTAATGATCAGGACCACGAAACCATACACTCCCTTGTGTTCGTTTCTATACTCTGGGATGAACGGCACTCAATTTTTTAAGATTTCAGAAAAGTTGTAAAAAGTCTTTCTCAAACAAGATGGTCAGCGCGAGCTGATGAACTAAGCGCCTTTATAATGATCATCAAGAAATTGAATATATTGAAATTGAAAAACCGGTTTCCGACTATAAGAACCATTCTGAAAGGACTAGGTGTAGAACATACTTTTTTGACGGCTCTGAAATTGAAACCTTTCTTTAAATTTTTGACACTCTAAGCGTTGATTTGAAACAGCGACTAGGTACGAATATTGGCCAACGTTTTGAATTTTTTTCGATTAAAAAACCTGAACTCAGAAGACTTAAAAGAAAACTCTAAATCTTTTGCTAAATTTTACACTGAAAATGTAAATGGAGATGAACTATGTACAAGCTGAATGCCTGAATTTAAAAGAATACTGGAAAACTATACGACACGAAAATGAAAAAACTGACAATATTCTAGAACTCTATAGTTTCTTAAAAACAAATAAAGTTGAAGATGAATTTCCAAGTGTTGAAATTGCACTTAGAATTTTCTTAAATATGATGGTGACCAACTGCAGTGGTGAACGTTCCTTATCTAAGTTAAAAAGAATAAAAAATTAACTCAGAACTACAATGGTTCAAGAAAGATTGACAAGTTTGTCGCTGATGTCAATCGAAAGCGACATCCTCAGAGGTATCGATTTTGTAGATATAATCAATGATTTTGCTAATCTTAAATCAAGAAAAAGACTCCTTCAATAAACATTCCTCTTTCCATCTTTTTGCATATCAATATTTTGTTCCTTAAACTATATTCCTTAAACTAAAGGGTTTTCCAATAGGTATGATATGATTTTGCAGTGGCTTTTCGGCCATTTGTAGTATGTCATGATTTCTAATTTGTTTTTAATTGCATTCAGAAGTGTTTACATTTCACCATTGGACCACCGTAACCGTAAACGTCGTGAGTTTTCTGATTTTGCCTTGGAACAACATGAAATCGATAACGATTTTTTTAAGAAAATCATCTTTTCCGAAGAGGCTTACTTTTATTTGACTAGTGCGTTAAATAAACAAAAATGGAGATGAAGATCCACAAAATATTCATGAAAAACCATTATTACATTCACCTAAATTGACAGTTTGGTATGGTTTTTGGGCTGGTGGAATCATCGGCCCATACTTCTTTCAAAATGAAGCTGGTAGCACCATTACTATCAATGGAGAGCGGTATAGATGGATGATAACCAACTTTTTATGGTCGAAATTGGAAAAAATTGATTTTGACAACATTTGGTTTCAACAAGACGGGGCTACATGTCACACAGCAAATGCAACAATTGAATTATTGCGAGAAAAACTTAGAGATTCGATTATTTCAAGAAGTCGTGATTTAACAACATTAGACTATTTCTTGTAGGGTTGTTTGAAGTCATTGGTCTTTCAGGATAAACCAGATTCTTTTCAAGCCTTACAAGTTAATATTGAAAGTGCCATTCATGATATACGACTCGATTTAGTGGAAAAAATGCTCGAAAATTGGGTTCATCGAATTTGTTGCATCAGAAGAAGTCGTGGTGGACATATGAATGACGTTTTATTTAAAACTTAATTGTATTGATTGAACTGCACATTAAATATAAAATATTTGAATTTCCTTAACAAAAAGGGTGTTTTTTTTCAAAAAAGAAATCATATCACTCTTATTGGAAAACCCTTTATATCTGAATTTAATTTTCTGTTATTTAAATTTTGATCATTTTTTAATTCTTATATGAAAAATTTATTATTTTGTTTTTATTTTTACATTATTTATGTTTATGTTAACGTTTATGTTAAAACATTGATGAAATATTGATTCAAAGTTATGTGTTTTTTTTTTTGGATACCTTTACTACACAACATAACATTTATGTATATAGAACCATACAAGGGCCCCATTTTCAAAAAGTGCCCAGGGCCCCCAAAAGGGTAAAGACGGCCTTGGACACAGCCTGTTTTTTGCTCAAAGATGATCTGATGTTGTGGCGGGAAAAATGATTAACGGTAAACGAGCAGAACAACCATCTTCCCGTTAGTGCTCTTGAGTTGATGGATAAATGCAATAAGGATGTGTTTGGCACTATACACAGTTTTCTTTTAATCCTTGCAACGCTTCCGGTTACGAATTCTTCGGCAGAGCGTTCTTTTTCTTCATTGCGCCGCCTTAAAACCTATTTAAGGTTCACAATGAGTGAAAATCATGAAAAAAAGACCGCCTTTGCGGTCTGGCACTTATGCACATCCACAGACAAATCCCGATCGATGTTGAAATATAATAACAAGGTTTTCAAAAACCGGCTCCAACAAAAAGTTAGATTTTAGCATTTAATTAACTGTTTTAAACTAATTTAACTTATTTTTTTTATAATTTTTTAAACAATTTTTCTAATTCTTTTAAATAAAAAATGTATTCTTATATTTGATTGAGTTTATATTCAATAGCTGCAAATCATTGAAAAGGAAGGAAAACTGCCCCCCCCCTTATCAAAATCCTGGATCCGCGCCTGTGTGACAGTTAAGCAATTAAAAAAGTTTATATTTGCTGTCCTCAGCTCTCAAGTGTGTATAGAAATGGGTTCTAAATACTTTGGTAAATTATGACTTGTCTTGAGTGAAGCACAACGCACGAAAAGAACTCAAAAGCTGAGTTAGCAAAGCACAATAGGTATTTGGCTTTGGTTTCCATTTCAATTACATGAAATCAAATCCTTTTCTTCTTCATTTCCTTTAATGTTGCTATGAGCATCGTCATCTCAAAGGGATCACAGCTCTCAATCTCTCAAAGTGGTCCATCTTGAGAGTAGGGTACAACGATGAGGAATTAATGGCTGAATCACAATGCTGCTTTAGCTTTGGTTTTGCCCACGTTGACTCTAATCATAGGAAATGAGTACATCCTATCAGAATGTCGCTTAGACTTCGATGTTACGTTGGTTCATGTACGAGTCAACGTAACGTGACTGCAACTCATTGAACTTTTGCTTTGACAGTAAAACACAACCACAAAATCGTAATGTCAAGCGAACACAAAGCGTTGGCACGTAAATGGGTTGAAGCCGAAGTCCGAGCGTGATTGTGATTCACGCATAATTAACTATCAAAATGTTGTTTTTCGATGGCGACATTACGAGTACATAGTCATGTGTTATTTGCCTTATAATTACTTCTTATATCTGAATGTTCCCTGTAAAAACAATTAACTGTCCCACTGTTTTTTTTTTTTTCAGTTTTCAGGCGGATTCTGCCTGCATTGTTGGCATCGTTGCCACTGGTTTTCAACGCCTCTTTTCCCAGTTTTGCGTTAAAATCGCCAATGATGATTTTCACGTCATTTCTACGGCATTACTCATATGTTTCTTTAGGAAGCTCGTAGACAGTTTTGAAATTACTCTCCTATGGGCGTGGGCGCATATTTGGCTTACTTACTAAGGTAAGCATTAGTGTTTGGAGGGAACTTGGGCCTCAACCAACATCTTACACAAACAATTTCATTCCGGGGGAGCTCTCTCCAGTTTTGCACTCTAAGTCGGTTGAGGTTTCTTCTACTTCATTGGGCCACCTAAGACCACCCCTTCCGCGATTTCCCTGCAATGTGCTTTCGAAAACCGGTCGAGCCGGAGCTTTTGTGTCCATCAGCTTTACAATACCCAGCCATCGTATACCTAGTCTCGCGATGCGTACTCTTCTTGCTTTGTCCATGTCGCGGTACAGATCAAACAGCTCGTTGTTCTATCTTCTTCTCCACACATTGTCTTCGCATATGGGACCAATGATCATTTGGGGTATTTTTCTTTCGAAACGACCAAGGGTTTCCTCATCCGCTTTCGATAAGGTCCATGCTTCTGCGCTATAAAGCAGGACTGGAATGATCATGGTCTTATACTGGGTTACATTTGTTTTTCTGGAGAGGGTTTCGTTTCTCAATCTCAATATCTATATGTATAATATACTGCTTCAAAGTTATGTCTGTCTTTTGCTACGTTTTTTTCCGATTCGTCAATGTCTTCGATCCTTGTTTGATGGCAGCTTTAACTTCGTTATTCGTTTTGATCTCCAATAAACCAATGAACCAATTTTTGCCGCTTCGGTTTCACTGCTCGCAAAAACGACTACGGCGCGGCGCCGGCGTAAGTCTATGTGTAAGCGAGTAATTCTACAGACTTTTGAAAGATTATTCTTCTTGTGTTGGCGTTTGAGTTTTGTACAATCTTTTTAGGTATGATGTTAAAGAAATCGCATGAGAGTTTGTGGCCTTGTTGGAAGCCTTGTTCAACATCAAAGGCCTCATTGAGTTCTTTACCGACCTTGAATTCTCCAAAGTCATCTTGCATAGTCGTACGAGTTTTGCAAAGATGCCGAAACTAGACATACGCGGCCTTGAAATCGATAAAAAGATGGTGTATATCGATATTATATTCTCGGGTTTTTTCCAAGATCTGCCGTAGTGTGAAAATTTGGTGGACTGTGGATTTTTCTGGTCTAAAATAAGATTTTAACAGAAGCTATCAAATTGTTGAAGTGGGGTTTCAGACGTTCACATATTACAGCATACAGATCTTATAAGCGACGTTAAAGAGCCTTTTTTCTCTATAATTGGCGGAATTGTGGGGGCTCCTTTTTTTAAGATCGCGCATACGATATTGAGGTTCTATTCATCGGGCATGTTTCTTCCGAGTTCCGACCATATCATACAGATCAGCTGGTACATGCCTCTTTCCAACTGCTCTCTTGCTGCCTTTAAAAGTTCGGCATCAAGGCCACCTGGACCTGCAGTCTTATTTGATTTTATTTTGCATATGGCAAGCTTAACTTCTTCTAGGTCGGGATGACGGCATTCTTGATCATCATCCATGTTAAACGGGGCACTCTGCCTGACAGCGGAATTCAACGCCGTATTGTTTGGGTTGATGAATTTAGATTAAGGTTGTCATTAATCGGATTTTGGCTGATAGCCTTATCCCTGAGTCTATCTATGTACTTGAACGACAAACGTTGTTTCTGTTGTCGCCTGGCTAAATTTCTCCTTTTAAAATTTCTATATCTTTCAAGTAGCTTTGCTTGGGTGTCTTTGTTGGTTGATCATTATTTTATTAACTGAATAGGAACTCAATAAGAACTTGTCCAAGGGGAATACAAAATTTACCAAAGTGAAGTGAAGCCCGGTGCAGATACTATTTCGAATACTTGATGGCTCGCCATCTCTAAAGAACATAAATGCTTTTGAGATGGTGACTCTAGCTGGGATCTGGGAAACTGTAGATGATGATCAGAGAAATTGATTGCTTTTTAGGATATTTGCTGACTAACTAGGTCCAGACTCAGACTTCCCTCATCTTATGGAGTGGTTGGAAAGTAAAATTAGCTTCTCAGAGAACATTGTTTGAGTGAGGGTTTAATATCAGCATCTTGTTGTAATTAATGTCTTAGTGTACATTTCGGTTGGGACTGTGCGGTTGACAAGATTCTCCTGTATCTGAGTAATGTGATAAGTGTTTTTCCCAGGCGTGTGGAAACGTCTGAACTTTCATTTTACTTCCATCCACAATGTTGTCTACTACCCACTTGAGTTGGACAAGAGACACGTCAAAAATCAACGAACTGTGGAAGAAATTATCGGTCCTCACCGCTTTAGGATCGAAGTTCCCCGGGCTCTGTTGCAGCACTCTACTTTTTTTGTTTTTTTTTTTAGCGCACATTCGGAAAAGATTTCGCTGATGAATTTTGTGCAACATGACCGTCCAACTGGTCATCTAGAATCTAGATCAACCTACAGACACCTTCGCTTATATTACTCATAGCTACAATATTATTCCAATCAAGTAAAATATCCTCTCATTACACTCTATCCAAGAGTCCCTCCCAGACTAATGATGATGACGTTGAATACCACAAATAGACAAGCTGCCTATATGGAACAGCCTTGATTTAGAAACAAGCAACACATACTTGCAGGAGGTAGCCAAGTCGAACAATTATGTCTCTTGGTTCATTTAGCTCAAACAGAATCGTGACTATGGTGTGTTGAACTTCAACGCTAATCGAAATATACCTACGACTAAACTGATATACGTTCTTACGTTCCTCAAGACAATGCGACAGACGTATATAACCATGATATAATTTGGTCCTGATAATCTTGGATAAACCAATCATCCCATTCTATATTAACGCAATTCTCTCCTGCTTCAAGCTGTCGCGGACTAGACAGACACAAAAAAAAGAAACACAGGAGAAACAACAAGATCCTCGAGAATGGTTGCATAAATTATCCACATCGTCTCAGTAGTCAGATAGGCAGCCTTGTGGCGTAGCATGCTTTTCTCTTACAATGGAACGAGTATCTTTGTGGCCGCTGGCACGCTTATTTTGACTCGGATCGATGTCAGTCGTGAGATGGCCTGATCATCGTCACTTTGGATTATACTTTTGGTTTTGTTTCTTGCAGTGTGTTTCCTTTTAATTTCTCACAGACTAACAGATATTGGCTGATGTTTTTGTCCTCTTTTTTTTTTGTGGGTCACGATTATTTTAGCCCAGGACAGGCTGGTTGGTGTAAGATAACACTACACGATTGAGCTCAAGAGTGGTCATCCGACGACCGAATCCAATGCAGCAAGTCGCTTGTTTAGTTATATCATGGTAGTGCGAGCTAATGGCGTGTTATGTCTGTCAATAGTGGAATGGAAGCGCTTCGTGATATCTGGCAGAAAACAAAACTGAACAGGAAATCATGAGCGAAATCAGTACACGACTTTTCCTTGAAGAAATTCTTCAAATGCTTCAATAGTGTGTGTGTGTGTTTGGAGTAAGGAGTTCCATGTTTTTGTCTTACCCTTTTCGAGTTCGAGGTTACTTAAAGACAGACCATAGGTCAACTGACCAGACCTTAAAATCTTCAGACACTGCATTTTTTCTTTTCTTTTTTTTGGTTAGAAGTACATGGTCAGTTCCTTTGATGCAACTTATGCGAGTCCTTTCGTTCAACATCTCACATAAAATTCAAAAGCTTTGACATTGCTTTACGCAGAAGCAGAAGAGCCAACTCCAGCTTCTAAACAATGAGGGCTCATCTTATAACCTGTTTACCAGTTCCTGCTAAACTTCACCGATACACGTCTCAGATATGATTCCATTCTCCTCTGACGAGTGAAGAACTTAAAAAAGCTTAAAAGTGTTTAGAAAATGTTCGTGCTATCGCAGGGAGGGAAAAACAGAAAAATTTCTCACTGCAACTTACAGCTCCCTCTGTCTGAAAACCAGTCAAGCTCTAACAAGATTTTTTGCGTCTAATTCAAAGCGAAAAGTGTCACTAAAAATACATAATGAGCATGTCCTTTTCCCCTCCTTATTGTATCCTCTACCTACATTGTAATTTGTATATAAACCATGTACTTTTGTATCCTTTTTTGCAACAAACTCTTAATCCTAACACTGCCGCTGAAGAGTTGCAACTAGACAAATTAACCCAAACTTCCGACACAGCCCTTCTTTGATGGTTTGCTACATGTTATTCATGCGTCTGCGTTAACTGTAAAGCAATAAAAACATCAAGTCTCTACAAACACAGCACAGAGCACACGTTTACCATTTATAGGTAGGTATGAGTCTTTCTTTACCTGGATTCACCTTGACGCACATCAAACCTCTTTCATCACTCACTGAAAACAGAACTCTTTCTATATAACTCTACCCGAGGAATAGAGGTAGCTGTCATATAACCAAGCCGTGTTAACCCTTAATAAAACCATAAAATCCTTCAATTTTAACTCCCTAAAGGATAAGCATAGCAGTGTTAAAGGCTACAAATTCTATTGACTGGCTTTCTTAAATGTATTGCTTGGAAACTTGCGTTGTTTCACTCATTAAGGCAATTTGGTGCTGCGAATTTGTGTAGTTTATCATTTTATGACAATTCGGCAAAGTATGTATACATTTTTTGCATGCCCTTTGCTTCTCAATTCTCTCTCAGTGCGAATTGACCATTTTGGATCTACGTGTATGTATTGTCTTGCCAAGGATATTGCGTTTACCCGTTAGAAATTAAATGAGTACTGTTCGAGTTGTACCTTCTCATTGTTTGGCAACGAGTTTCTTCGAAAAACGGTTAACAGTTCGATCGTTTTTTACGTAATTTTTTACTATCCTTTGAAAATTTAACAACAAAATAAAAACGGCAAAATTGCGTAAAAAATAATTCGTTTTTAAAGATTCAAAGTTCGCTGAAAATTCCTTTCCCAAGAAAGTTCTAACCCAACATCTCGATTCTCGACTTCTACCTAGAAAACATTTTTTCGCGAATTTTTCTCGATGGTGCGCGGTGTGAAGAAAGGTTGAAAGCAACGAAGGAGTTAGCTTCATGAAAATTTGACTGATCGTGCGCAGAACCATCGAAAAAGGGGTTACCTGAAGTCATGATGCGAGGAAGGGTTCTCGACTCGGTCGGCATTCATTTTTATGGCAAGGGTTATAACACCATCAAGTGAATACAGTGTACCTGTGTGAAAGGATAATGTTTCTCTTAATCCTTTTATGACAAACAAACATAAGAGAAAAAGATGATTTTTCCCAATTTTATGGGTGTGTGGTTTTAGCCCTTTGATGCGCATGATCATCCCACTAATAAAACGAAAACCTCTTTTGTTCGGGTGTTTTGAGGTGAGGAAAAGGATTAAGTCTGACTGATTCGGATTATGGACAAATGTCCACTACAGTTGTTCTTCTGACCAGACAGAAGCATATCTAAAACGATTAGCAGTTTTGCTATTTTTCTGCTAAATTCGCAATCCTTTCGCTTTCGGCTTTCGGGATTATGTGCGGATTAAAGTGAGGTTGACCCTATATCAGTTGATTTGACGAAAATATTTGGTATTTGCAGACACAAATGACTTTGTTTTAAGGAATTAGATATTGACCTTGAAATTGATAAGATAAGTGGGTTGTTTAACTTTGTTTTATCAGGCTTCATTGTGACTACAAGCTACGTGGGTCGCGTCCGTCGTTAAGTGTGGTAGTTCCCATTATTCAAGTTGTAGGTATTGCGAAATTAAATGTAATTTGTTTACCTACTAGGTAAATATTTAACCATTGAGAGTTGTTCACTAACTTTGATATCTGAAAATAGGTACCTGTACATGCCTACGAATTTCAAGACATCATGCAAACTGTCTTCACAAGAAATCTTTGTTGAGCTTATGAAACATCAAAAATTGATTAAATCATCGGTAGCTATAAAATGATTGCTCACCTGATCAGAGAAGTTACATAGAACCTAGTCAATGCGTGTAACTGAAGTTGAAATAATCTTGTGGAAGAATAAAACGGCTGTCGCAAAATTTCTGCTGCCATGTCTCTGGAATCGATTTTATAACCAATCAAGTCGTTCTCTGCAACGGTCTTCTACAAATATATTTTCTCAGAACTGGAGCCGAACTACCGCACACGTGATCGAATAATAAATGTGACTGAATTATTTGTTTTTGGCATTACTTCTCACGTTATCGAGCACTTTAGTACTTCAAGTAGACATTATTTCATCGGAACGAATTGAAGTCGATAAATAGAAATCAAACTGATGTTTTGTAATAAAAAGCGAGTTTGGAAACAAAAATAATGCTCACTCACTCGATCACTGATGCGGTAATTCGACCCTAGTTTCGGCTCCATAAGTATGGGTTCCCGTAGTTTGTCTATACCAATGTCGCCTGCCCGCTTGTTTCGGTCACCGAAAAAAAAAATTTAGATAGTCACCTTTTTGCTATGTATATTGAAATTGCGCCTATCAAAATAGAGTTACAAGAAGCAGATAGTAGCGAATTCATCAGTCTTTTTCTTGAAGTTTTCTTACAACTTCTTTCTAAGTTTTTAAGGACAACTATCTTTAGGTGAGTGGGCGTTTCCATCGATATTGAAAGAGCTTCTGATAATGCTAGCTTTGATGGCATATACTAGGTTGCCTGAGAGCATGGTGTGGATCAATCGTTAGTATTGTAGATTTCAGACATGGAAGTGAACAGTGATCGATAAAGTGGAGTGTGGACAATAAGTTAGAGTAAATATAATGGCTATCCACAGGGTTGCGTTATATCTCCCCTTCTATGGTGCATGCTGATCTACTCTCCACTTAAAATCCTCAATGGATCTAACGTACACGCCCAATTATATGCCAATGACAAACGTCGCCGCCGTGCTGTCGCACACACTTATTTTTGGCGATGGAATCCCTATCATGCTTTCTATTTTATCTGGATCCAAGTGTAAGCCATTGCGATCTACAACATAGCCTAAAAACTTCAGAGATGGCCTATAACAATGACATTTGTCACAACCAACTTTTAAACCTGTTTTAATAAGTCTTTTTCATATTTCTTCAAATGTATCGGTGATAATGATGATATATCATCCAGATACACAAATACATATGGCTCAAACTCTGGACCTAACACGTTATCTTTAAATCTTTGCCAAGTTGCGGGAGCATTATGCAACACGAACGGCATTCTCAAAAGTTTAAACAGACCACGGCCAGGTACCGTAAAGGCAGTATATTTTCTTGACCGTTTTTCCATCGGAATCTGCCAGTAGGCCGATTTGATGTCCAAGGACGACAGGAATTTAGCGGTGTTCAGCTTATCCAGGATAGCTGTTATGTAGGGGAGGAGGTACGCGTCCCTATCTGTAAATATACACACAATCTATACGTATCATCCTTCCTAATCATGAGAATGGGTGAAGCCTACGGATTCTTCTATCGCTCCATCTGCTAACCTTTTTTCTGATTCCTTATTTATGGAAGTCTGAATGGCAGGAGATACCGGATAATATCTCTGCTTAATGAGTTCAGCTTTCGTCCTAATCTTGTGCTCCACCATCTGTGTGCACCCTAATCCTTCAGACATTTCTTTAAATGTCTTGTCCAAAATTCTTTCCAACTGTTGCTTTTCTACCTCTCCTACTTCAGTCAAATGTTCAGAATGGGTAATCGAGTTCAACGTATTCTGTTTCGAAAATTCCCATTCCCCTGATTGTAAATCCGGGACTATTACCGCTAAAGCCCAAAAATTGGCTCCTAAAATCCGACTGTGAGAAAGGTGAGGGATAACCAAACACCCTACTAACTTTCCTTTTACTATAATTCCGGCTACACTAAACTTGATTGACATCTGTGGCCGAATTACCGGATCAGTGATCGATTGAGTGATTTTTGTTTCGAAGTTCGCTTCAGGTTGCAGATTTTCAGTTTGCTGCTCATTTATCGAGTTCAATTCGTTCAAATACTTATAATAAAATGTCAAATTATGGAGCTTAAGTGCTCGATAACATGAGGAGTAATGCCAAACCCAAATAATTCAGTCACGTATCAATCGATCACGTGTGTGGTGATTCGGCCCCTGGTGCGTAAAAAACAGTCCAGCAAACGACCGATGTTGTTTTCTTCACGAGACGTAGAAAATTGACTGGTCTGATTTAACTTACACTGAAAGCCGTCGACATTCCCTTCTCAAACATCTTGGAGTAATCCTAGATAACAAGCTCCTTTAGTGCAAGCATATCGAGTCGAAAAATGATAAGGCACTGTCAGTCTTCTGTCAATGTAAGAGTACCTTTGATAAGAGATGGGGTCTGTCACCGAAAAGAGTACTCTAGATCTATACTAAGATCTATGACAAGGCCAATCACTTCATATACGTCGGTTGTTTGGTGAAGCCAGCTCTAACGTGCTACGTTATTGCCCCATTTACCAAATTTTAAAGAACATGTCTTGGTTCTACTGGGACTTACGCCAGCACTCCGGGGGCTGCTCTCGACGCACTGCTAAATTTTTCTCACCTCGATACATACATCATGGGATGTGCTCACAGTGGAGATTTGGGTGGCTCGCAAGCAGTACATATTTTGGTTCACGTCTAAAGGCTACCGTCCCATACAATGACCCCTGAAGCTGCGCCAAAAATAGAAGGTCAACTTTCCGTCGGTTCAGGACTGGTTCACTCAAGAGCCTGAACCAGGAAATGATTGCTATTGGATCATAGATGATTTCAAGATCGATGATGAATCTGACGTTGGTGCCTTTGTTGAAAAAACACGCCTCATAAAGTAAATACGCATGTACGCTATTTAAATGGTTATAAACTATGTTATAAAGAATGGCTGGATAGGGACAAGTATTTGTATCTGTTGCGACAGCCGCCAACCTATGCTTAAGACTCTACTCAACCCTCTTATACTATTTCGAAAGTGGCCCAGGGATGCAAGACCTCTCGGAGGAGGAGTAAATTTTTGAATCTATTATTAGTTTTAGATCATTACGACATGACATAGCAAGGATCTCTCACAGTTTTATCAGGACGTAAACCAAACACTTGGTCTGTCGGGGTCCTCAGTGAGGGTTTCAATCAACGATTCGATCAGTCATGATCGCAACCGTAGATGGCATGCCTCAGTTGGACGGACAGACTATACCTTTGCTCCTCAATTCAAATGAGAAAACTGCGACATATCTGATATTTCGTAGTAGAAAAAACTGTAGAAATTTTGTTGGCGTTGCAAAGAAGCTCGGCTCGGCATTGGAACTTCAGGAAATAAGCTCCGAAGCTCCGGTAAATATAAAAACTGTACAACGTTTTTATTTATAACGCATTTTCATAGTCAACACAATTCAGCAATTGATTGATTTTCGGCCATATCAAGCCATTTGTGAGTAGGTACGTAAGAGAGAGAACATAGCTAAGGGGCGAAAATAAAACACTAAGTTCAGATAGCCGGTAAATCTTACCTTAAGCGCAAAAAGACCACCAGTTGGAACAAGTTTTTAGTGTATATTTGTGACAGTTTTGTATGGTCTGAATGAAGTTTGCAGTCTTTAAATCGTGCTTTTGAATAGTCGACGGCAATTCCAGTTCATTTTTCGTGACAGTTCATTGTAAAACAAGAAAAATAAAACGAGAAATGTACGAAAATAGATGAACTTAAGTACCTACTATCGTGTACTAACTGACCTTACTGCATTCTAAAGTCACACTCAACCAAACTCCACGACGCCATAGACTGATAAAAAGCACTTAGGGCTCCATGTCATTCTATACTATATTGTTTATCACTCGTTGATGTTTATCTAGTATACGTCACGTCAGACTAATTGAAACAAAGGCCGCACACTCACAGTACCCAGAACATTCTTGTTTTAAAAACGACATTCATATAGTCTCGTCGCAATCGTAAAAATATTGCGCAACACCTTGAAAAATTGCAGCGATAGGCGAAGAAAATTATCTATTTTATTTGATCGTCATTCGTCACCGTCACTCCAGAAAGCAGAAACTAAAAAAAGCACTACTACTACGTCTACGAGTATATCTGAGTCGCTACTATAGCAAAGTGACTCATGTGATTCACACCAATAGGGAAATGTCAACGCTCACCGACTTGCAAGCAACACCATGTGATTCAGAGTGACTAAGCTCTCAGGAGGTATTTCTCTTTGGAGGGTGATCTCTCGTTTTGTTTTTCTATGGAGCTGCTGCCGGATTATTGGAGTGCGGATCTTGGACAAAAACTTATCAAAACCACTATGGCTTTGCTACTTCTGTGACTCACGGGGGCAAACCGAAACCGGTTGCCTCCTCGGTCGGATACTAGATTCGACATACGATATTATGATGATTGCTCTCGTAGTAACGATGACGATCTGTTCTTGTTTCATTGAACACAAAGCAATATTTTTGGCAAAAGTAATCGTGTAATGCCTATTTATAGCAACACCACCAAAGGACTCCACTTGCGTCTGACTCTATTTTAAATCATCACCGTTGGCGTCGTTGCCACCACCGCATTCCTGAACCAAAGCCACACAAAAACAGAATAACAAACAAAATACCTAATCACGAGAATCGCAACGTTGTTCATGATAAACAACGACCGCGAATGTGATGCGATTAAAAATATCTCATTGAAGTGGGCTCACACCATCCACCAGCCACCACTCTGCGCACCCAGATAGTTCCACCTCGCCATAAGGTACTCCTTCCCTGAAACGAGCAATCAAATTGCGCGCCGCATACACTATTTTGGCCACAACTTGGGCCACAATCTTTAAACGTGCGCTAAAAATAACTTTTTCGAAAATAATTATATCGCCTGTGAGTAAAACGCTCCACTGATGGTTAGTTGGGTGGTGCTGGTGGTGGTGGTTCTAATCGCCATATCGCAAGCAACGAACGCTACTCCCATACCCATCAGCTTGTTATGGTCGATGAGCGCAGTGGCACCATCCAGGTAACTCTATCATAGAGATGGCAATGAATTAGCCACGATAAACGGGCAGATGGCCCGATCGCGAAGGTGTAAATGGAAAACAAGTGTACAAGCATAAGCATCAGCAAGTGCCAAAAGAACACAGCACTGCCGCTGCCCTGTGGTATTTATAGACTCAGCCATAGCTCTGCCAAAAGGTAAATCGTTACAAAGAGAGAAGTGCCGCTCAAGCTGCTAGCTGATTGTGTGTTTAAGTGTGATTCGTTTGGCGGCTGTCCAAAATGCTTCCACTGTTGCTGCTGCTGCCGATGTGATGCCCACGTGAGAAATATTTTTATTGTTATTATACCTTGAATTGTTGCCTCAATTTCTCACATTCGACGCCGTAGCTGCTGCCGCCACCACAATACCTATATCCTAAAAATAAGCCATGCCGCTTTACGTCCACCTTCATTTTGCCGTTCGTCAGTCGGTTCGTCGCTTCGACGGACGTCGTTCTCGCCGTCGCGGTCGCTTCGGTCGTCGAGATTCTTTGAAGAAAAATATTTTCTCACGAAAAACACCAAGGCATGATGTGATGATTCACAGTCACACTGATGCCTTCGGAGAAGGAAGGGGTGATCTAAATTTGACTAAATGCCTCCACACGCGACTCGAAAGTGGAGAACATAAAGCAATTTGAAAATTTTCTCGATTTTTGCTCAAGGAATGTGTTTTTGAACAAAACAAAAGTCAAGACGAGTAAGTAAGGTGGGTTGAATGATTGTGTGGAAGTTTTTTGTTTTATTTTATTTTTTGGGGATTTTGGTTTTGTTTTTGGGGAAAAGCAAAGTCAATGGAGGCGGAAGTCAATATGTGATGGTGTTATTTACGGTGCTGTCGTGTAGGTGTACTCTCAGTTTTTAAGGAATTTTGTTTTTTTTTTTCTTTTTTTCATCAGAAAATTGGAAGATTCTGCAGCTGCCCCTTGTGACCTTCAATTGCCCACTTGTATTTATTTTTGTTGAGCAAAATTGAAAACAAGTTCGTTTTTGGGAAAGGCTTATGAAATTAACAAAAAATTCATACTTTGTGTGAGAAGTCCCAAGAAGAGGTTTACAGAATTTTCGGAATATTGTGCCTAACCATTTAAGGGTAATTTGTTCTTCACAATTCGCTCAAAAAAGAAAAAGCCTGCTTTGTCTCATGCGTTTAAATGTTCTGGTGTTGGAAAAGAAACATCAGAAAAAATTTATCTTAACGAGCTAGTCCCACACTTTGGATTCAAAAGCTAGAAGTTAAAACCTAAAAGATCATATTTGATATCCGAATAGCTCGTCATGAATCATCGCATTACGTATCTTTATAAATTTAATTTAATTCGGCGACTACAAGGCCAAAACATTGCCTTTAAGCTTTTGCATGCTTCAAAAGATGTTAGCTGATGTAAAGCTGCAGTATTGGCTATGATTCCTTAGAGGTCTTGAACGAACATAAAACCAAAGAAATTAAAAAGAAAAAAAGAGAGCAGTACAGGGGCGTTTAGGTTTTGATTTTTAAAATTAAATCTTGTTTCTTTGTTGCAAATTTGAGTCTTGATCTTATGAGCATTATAACTTTTGTAAAATTTTTTGCTCAAGTCCGTTGACCTAGAGTAGAGCGGATGGACCTAAACGCTCCGGCTCGGTGGGTTTTCGAAAGCACATTGCAGGGAAATCGCGGAAGGGGAAGACCTCGTCTTAGGAGGCGCAATCAAGTGGAAGAAGACCTAAATCGACTCAGAGTGAGAAACTGGAGAGAGCTCCCCCGAAATCGAAAGATGTTGGAGGAGGCTCAGGTTCACCCCGAACTGTAATGCCCACCTAATTAAGTAAGTAATACTATAATGATCTGCGAGTAATGACTGAGTGGTCGAATCTCATTGGTCTGGGAAAGTTTATTGGAAATTGGATGAATTCGACTTACAGAACCAACGGTGAACTTCAGTGTTCAAAAAGCAGAAAGCGCTGAATGAGTTATTCCGACAAATTTGATTTAAGGGTCTTTTAGGGTCTTTCATTTCTAGGACAGAGTGTTGAAATAGAGATGGCTGCGAATGAGCTCGTAGCTAATTAAAAAAGGACGTAGAACGTATAAGTTTCCCCAACGGCCAAAGAATAGGCGGAACCACTTGGCTGCTGCAAAGCAGACATAACCGCCAGAAGTGCGATGGAGTGCCCCGGGTATAAGGAAAATGAAAAACTGTGACATTTGTTATGGCGAAATCTTCAGACGACAGAAATATTGCTTGTTTTGGTGCGGGTTTGTAGTTAGAGATTGAATCATTGGTAAGGCTATCAGCAATGATCTACTTAATTAGTGTATAGTTGCAATCCGCATTAGAGCTAAACCATCCAACATTATCCTGATTTGAGCCCACGCCTTCAGCCTCCACAGAAGAGAAGGATGATAATTCCAAAGTATGTTTAAACCAGCTTCTCTAAAAAAAACATAATGAGCCATGTCGTATAGGCTTGACGTGAAAGTCGTCATGGTGCGATTTTAACTCAAAACAAGTGGCAAACAATACATGCCGACAATATCGGCAAACATAGCCTGCATGACAAAACCTATTAAAACGCACTGAGGGCTCAGGCTAATGGATTTTATTGCGGTGCTTAATCTTAATGTTTAGTAGCTCACGCTTCCCGTATCTCAAAATTCGTAAATGTTCATGTTGATCCCCAGGTCAATCAACCGTATACCAAACTGACCGTATTGCTAACGACGCGAGACACTTGTTTAGTGTTAGATATTGATGTCCGAACTTTTCGAGAGACCAGCTTTGACTCAAACTACTTCAAAAACTGCCTTCTTTGAGCTGAGGTACGAATGAGGATATCCTGTTCGCGACCCATGTGAACTAACGCTGTAGAAAGATATGACGTCTAAAAGCTTCAATTGCAAGAAGCCAATGCCCTTAACAATCGAGTAACCCTCAAACTATCCTTGAATCCATAATGCCAACAAGCCGCCAGAACAGCAGCATCTGATGTCCTGGGTTTCCTTCACGTCTCCAAAACAAAACCCATGGTTCGATGTTTAGTGCAGGCAGGAAAATGCAGCCAAGCAAAATGTTATACGACAAATAATGTGGATGCAAAAAAGAACAAGGTCTGGCTTTGACTAGTACAACGAGATTTACAAGAAGTAAAGAACGGAAAAACACCGAATTATCAAAAAAACAAAGAAGCAGCATGAGAAGCGCTCTTTTGATTTTTGATGATTTTTTTGATAGGAGTTTTTATCGAAAGGTAATTTCACCAAAAGGTAAAGCGTATATATGCCAGTATGGTAAACTTGGAACCAAAGTCTGTTATGGTGAGGCTACAATGGCTGGGATATGAAGAGTGGATCGACAAGTTTTCAAAAGCACATTGCAGGGAAATCACAGCGCAAGTAAGTGGAACTGTGAAGAGCTTGCCCGAAATCGAAATTGTTGGTGAAAGATGTTGGTTGTAGTTCAGGTTCAACCCCAACTGTTAGACCCACCTAAGTAAGTTTCTAAGATTCTGGCCTCGAATTACCACGTAACAGACGGACATGCTTTTACCACTACTAGTGTTTTTAGGTGTGGATGAGTAATGTCTAATTCGGAATTCATCTAGTACCTACTCCTAAATTCTTTAAAATTTATGGATTTATCACTTATTTGTTTGTTGTTGTAGGTACGTGACAAGGAAAAGTTTGGCTTGACTCAATTTTTGGAGCAGCCAAGTATTTCCCACTTGTTGTGGTTGGTGCGTGGTTTTCTGTTGATCACCCTCATGCATTAACTAAGTAAGTAGGTGAATGTCCTTATTAGTTGCTTCTTTATTGATCCTGTAAAATTTGTTAAGCTATGTAATCTAGGCAATGTCTTCAGGTAAGTTTTGATATGGTTGTGTAAGGGCTTAAGGATTTGCTTTCAGTAGTCATTTTTCAATCATCTTATAATTCCTTTGTAAGTCGTCTACATATGTATTTGCATATTCTGCTTGGAATGTCCTGAAAAGGTGTCTCATTGTTCATTCAAATATGAAACTGCACCCGCCTGTAGTTCTAAATTAAAAAACTCATTTAAATTTAGCCTTTTGCTTCCCCTTCCCGAGGAGTGTGATAGAGAAGGTAGGTATCTTCTTCAAACAATTTCTTGGTTGGTTGTAGAACACTTTCCACTTCTTTAAGCAAAACTTATGAAAGCTGCCTTTGAAGAATCTATCTAAGAAGCAATGTAGATAAGGTATACTTACCTACTTTCTATGATTGTTTACACCAGTGCCTTTATAAATAAACATTCATTTTAGTTATTTCAGTTGGTACGTAGTCTTATCAACCTTGCGGCGTACCCCACAGGCGGATCACTAGTGTGAAGCAGAAAAGTGGGAGAGTTGTGATCGCTTCAAGATCACTACTCGTAACGCCCGAAATGGAAAGAAGAAGAAGAAGAACGTAGTCTTATCAAACATCAATTATACCTAGGTACTTTGCCTCGAAAACTTCTTCTTCTCCTTTTTCCCGGTGTGATCTCCTCCGAGGAGTTGTGATATCTCTAAGGGATCACAGCTCTCCCCATTACCTTCTTTACACTAGTGGCACGTTATGATAAGGATTTCAGTTGTTGGAAGAAACCTGCAGCATATACCTACCTATGTATTCACCCAATGACACGAATCATTCATTTCCGTTACTCATTGTAGGAAACCCATTTTCTCTCAAAGAACGAAATGCTTACTCAAGTCTTCCTCTCAGTCGATTCCAAAAATCATAGGGTAAACGCACTAGTAGCCGGACAGTGTTAGTAGCCGGACACATTGACCTTTTTTTGCGATTAATAGATACATCACTCAAAAAAATCCACAAACAACAACAAACATGGGTCCTTCAATGTGTCTTATACATGCATGCAAAGTTTCAGGTACTCGAAATGCGTACTTTAGGAACTACGCATCATTTTATTGTTTAAGGTTTGAAGGTGCGGTCTCGTTGTCGATTTGTGTAAGAAAAAAATAGTGCGAACACTTTTTAGTAGAAAGCAATTGAACAAGTAATAATTAATTTATTGTCATGGAAAGACATTGGTTTCGTTGGAAATATGACTAACTAAAACAATTTGCAAAAAAAAACATAATTTAATAAAATCTTTGCCATTATTTGTGGTGTCCGGGAACTAACACCAAAATTGAATATGTTTTTCAGTACCCAGACATGCTGTCCGGGTACTAACACAGTGCGATTATCATGCATATTCAGTACCCGGACAGGGGTTGTTTCTTAAAATAATTGTGTATGGATACTGAAACAAAAGCCTTCGGATACTAGATCAGTCATTTTAAGAGACTTAATCATTGAGAGATTTGATCATTTTAAGAGACAAGCCCTGTATGGATACAAAAAATGTGCGCTTGTCTTATATTTTCAGTACGCAGACATGGCTTGACTCTTAAAATGATTGTGTACGGGTACTGAAACAAAGGCATCCGGGTACTAGATTTTGATGTACGGGTACTAACGCAAATGGAACTTTTCTGAATTGTTATTTTATTAATTTTAACAATGATCTCTTTGCAATTTACTTGAACGCCATATTATTGAGAAATGTCTATATTCTTACAATCAATAAAAGTTTCCGTGGTAGCATTTATGGTAACAAAATGGTTTGAAGTCAAAGTTGAGAAAAAAGTTAAGTGTCCGGGTACTAGTGCGTTTACCCTATTTCTAAGCCTGAGGTTACAAAAGTGAATAACCATATCCAACACTGTAGACTACGTAAGTATACCTACTTCCTTTTCCACATTCTAATTTTTACACAAACCGCGTCGCGGCGCTCAATCACCTAATTACTATGCAAGCTAAAATGCCACACTCCATCGTCGTCGCATGCGAAACGATAAGCGAACCTCACTCAAAGTCGCGTCAAGCGCTTGGAAATAGACGAGTCTAATAATTCTCATTAGCATTGCAAAATCAAAAAAAGAAACACCGACACCTCGCTTGCCTCTGACGACCAACGACCGACGACGCTTATGTATGACTTGGTTTTCAATATGACGGTGACTGCATATGTCTAGTTTTAAGCCTTCTAGCTAAATACCTACCCACAACTTCATAGTCGGCATGAAGTAAACCATGAATCGATTCATTCATTGAAAAATATTCAAAATGATATCATAAAGAAAAAATATAGATTCATACCCAGCTAGATATTTTACTTACCTATACAGAATCAAAATAATCAAACGACCTTCATCTATATCTGAGAATTTATATGGATCATCAAAACGGCACACAAAGGCACCACAAAAAATAGACCATCCGAAGACCGAAGAGTCAAAACAAAGCAACAAACATAAAATCACACCAGGAATGGGGAATGAAGCAGAATAAAAGAACATTTTCTAAAGGCTAAGGGGGATTTTTTCGCCTCACTCTCACTCACTCTCTTTGTCTCCCCGTCATACGTATACAGTATACCTATATCTAAACCTTACCTTTTAGCCACTACTCAGATCTCAGATCATGACGAAATATAGGTAGAGGTACCTAACCTACCTGTTCCAGCGATATCCCATCTACGCGATCTACCAACTACCATCCCAAACAACTATGCAGACAAGAGTTCCCCTACCTGGTAGAGAGATGATAATGATCATTAAGCCCATCCCCACTCCAGCACATATTTTTTCATCAGAAAAATCAAAATTACTGCCGCACACGACACGATCGCTATCGCGAAACGATCGTCGGCAATCCGAACAAAACCTGTGCTGTGTGCTTGCAAAGCGAATCGTCTTCCCCTTCGCACCCTGGTTTGTCATCGCTTCGGCTGCCGTTCAGCACAAAAACCCAATACCCAACCAACCACCCTTAAGAAACACACACGCATATGTTTTCGCACACGTATACACAATCGAGACGAACAACCTTGCCCTGTGTAGTGTGTTGTATGTATATAAATCCACTTGCCAATGCTGTTCTCATGTCCTCATACAGTCACGTAGTGTTTCCATGAATCACGCTCCACCCGCGAGCGTCGCGACGACGATGAGACGATGACCGACCGACAATAAGCCGCGGGTCGGTAAAGTGTTTATCAACAACAAAATGCTTGTTGTCTAAGTATAATAGAAAGAGACAGCATGACTTGCAAGCAAAACATAAAACGTCTACCTGAGCATGTAGTTGTGTGCAACAGCTGATTACAGAAGAATTCGCCGCAAAAAGTAGATTGAACATTGTGTGGTTCCCTGCTGGTCGTGTGGCGTGTGGCCTGTTGAATGTACTTCTCGACTCTTCGATCAACAACATTCAGTCGTTTTCTGAACTTCAAACGGTAAAGAGCTAAATTCAAACAAAGAAAACCACACCGAGTTAGTTACTAACTCAGAGGCATAGCGTACGTACTTATCGCGTAGGTGAAGATACTTTCGCCGGCTAAAAATAAAATTAAATACTTTTAACATTCAGTTCATACTGAAGAGCTCTCATTCGCTTATCGGACGTCGACAGATTCACACGTCCTCCCGGATTAAACAAAATTTTCTAACTTTTGATAATCGTGTTGAAAATTGTTTCCGTTTTTTGAAAAATTTCTAACTGAAAAAAAAAATTCTAACTGAAAGTGAAAAAGAAAATACAAGAAGTGTATTCTTGAGTGAAAAAGAAAAAAACAAACAGTTTTGTGATTAAAAATATAAAAATCTTAGTTTTGATAAAACAAATCCCAATGGTTACTGGAGTAAACGCACCAACTGCAACAATGACCGCCAACGTAATCGGATCTCAACCAACAATCAAGGATGTACCAGCCAAAAGTGATCGTCGGGTATGTATTTGAACTAAAAACCAAAATCTAAACCGAAACCACCTACCCTTGCCTACAACTCCATATTCGTTCGTGCTCGCCAAATCGCATCGCCACCGCGCCGCGACATTCGTTATTTTATTTAATTTTTTTTTTGCAAATGCGTCGGTGGAGCATGTGCAACCAAATACGATCGACACAGAGCCCACATTGATGAGTTAAGATCGCTGTGTCAACCTACAAATTTTTACAAATACAGCCGGGCGCCCCTAAAATGGCAAAATAACGTAGAAACAGTCAGACATCGTCGTCGTCGTCACTTAATATTATTATGAACCGCCAACAGCTTAGTAGATCGCCCGACCCGACCATAAGTGATCGACGCGCGTGGATACTTCACATTGTCTAATTAAACCAATTTGGCACGATCGGTTGTTGTTTTTAGTTTTTATTTTCAAGTTGAATACAACTCAAAGTGGATACCCCGCATTAGACTTATGTATGCAAGACGCGGAGGTGCGAGGCAAGTTGTTGTATATCTCTAAATAGCCGCCTCGCTGCTGGTCGTCGTCGTCGTCGTCTATGTCACCATTTAAGCTAAATTGCGCTTTTACCTGACGTGATCACCGCCGCGCACCACTCATGTGGGTAATTTTTTGGCGACGGCAAAAGTGAGGGCGTTTTTTACGTAGGTAACCCCACTGTACATATTTGGATTGCAACTTTCCGGTGCGTGCATGTGGGTTGCCTCTTGCCTGTTAAACTCCCTTTTTAATCACGGGACGGGACGGGTCACTGGCATTATTATTGAGAACTTACCTTACTGTTTCGCGGTCACTTTTGTGATATCTACACATACAATTTCGTTTTCATGACCTTGTCCCAAACACAAAAAAATTCCTAACGCTAAACGCGATGTTGATTTGCTCTAATTTTAGAAAATCGTGCAGCTATTTTTGGGAAAACAGTTTCTACGATGCGAATGTAGGTATTTTTAGAACTTCGTCGGCTTGTGTGATTTTTTTTTTTTTTAAATTTCTCAATTTTATTTTTAAACCATTGAAAGCATTTGCGAGTAAATAAATTAGTCTGTTGTCGCAGCGAATTAAGAGGGGGTTGCGTTCCTTGTCAGATTTTATTATTCTTTTTTATGATTCTGTGTCAAAGAGTCCAATAAACTAATAGAACCACTTTCTTTCTTTTTATTTACAGTCCAATAAGCCGATCATGGAGAAAAGAAGACGCGCAAGAATTAATAACTGTCTCAATGAGTTGAAAACTCTCATTCTCGACGCTACAAAAAAAGACGTAAGTATTTTTCACACAAGAAAAATTATTGCCTTCTCCCTATCAAATGTTCTTCTATTCCATTATCCCTTTCTTCCATTCAAGGACAGAACCTTTATGAAGATCATTTCGTCATAAAGGTTCTAACCTTAAGCGGTCGATTCGTTCATTCATTGAATCAAAAATACCTACCATTTTTTGTGGTAAGAAAATCATACTCACCTTTGCTCTCTCTTCTTCTTTACTTACAGCCAGCGCGTCATTCTAAATTGGAAAAGGCTGATATTCTGGAAAAGACAGTGAAGCATTTACAAGAACTGCAACGTCAACAGGCTGCCCTGGCACAAGCGGCTGATCCCAAAGTGATAAACAAATTCAAAGCTGGATTCACGGACTGTGCCAATGAAGTGAGTCGTTTCCCCGGATTAGATCCAGTAGTCAAACGTCGTCTACTGCAGCACCTCAGTAATTGCATCAATGGCGTCAAATCTGAATTACATCATCATCACCGACAGCAGCAGTCAACAGTGGTGCAACAACCTCAATCTCACATGTTGCCATCGCCACCCAGCTCGCCCGAACAACAAGACCAGCCAATGCATTCGCCAAATCCACCACAAATCATACACTCCATTAATGGTGGTTATTTCCTACCCAATGGCCTCCAAGTTATTCCAACTAAACTACCAAACGGCAGTATTGCCCTTGTCCTCCCGCAAACAATGCCGCAAAACAATCAGCCACCGATGTTGGTTCCCATTCCATCGCGCACGGCATCAACTGGATCGGCTTCGTCGCATGCGTCATCGAGCTATGAGCGAACAATCTCGCCACCCACTAACATTCACTATGCGCCACCAAGTCCGGCGAATTCATATGAAGCAATGGACTGCAAGCCATCTGTCATTCATCACGGCGCTGTTGCGGCTGCGGCTGCACATGCGCACCGACAACAGCAACAATATCAACAAGCCGCCCAGCATTACAGTCCAGAAGCAGCTCCCCTGTCGTTGGTTGTGAAGAAAATCAAAGAAGAAGAACAGCCATGGAGGCCGTGGTGAACAGAGTCACACCACAGAGGTCAGGCATTCAGCAAAAAACGCAAACCAAATACGGTGGAAAAGATGCACAAATCAAACACACAATTCACACACACACACACAAGCACGTACACACAAAACACAAATATATAAGACTGAAACCGAAGCGTCGCGCAGCGCTCATTTGAAATTTGAATACCAAATTGAGTTGGTGGCGTATCAAATAAGGCGCTTGATTGGCACTCGCTAAGTATTCGGAATAAGAGGAGGAGACAGAAGGAAAAAACACAACATTTCAAATCACAGTTCCCCGGATGCTGACACCTATATGATCATATGAGTCGGGAGAAATTCAACGGGGCTGAGACTTTCGTGGGAAGAAAAAAAAAATACACCGAACCGTTGTACCTCTGTGCTTAATTAGGCTTAAAAAAAATAAGAAACAAATTTTCTGACGTTTTCTTTTCGAACAAAATGTTTTCATGAAAAGTCCATTCTTCATTTTCAATCTCATCATCTTTCTTATGTTTTCAAAATCATTCTTAATTCGAAAACATAAACAAAGACATCCCTCACCTGCACACATAACTGGAATTTGAATCAACTTCTAAAAAGGGTCTCAGTTCTCAACTCATTGCTCATCATATAATCTCAATGAAACTAGAGTCTCTCTCAAATACCCAAAATAAATCACTCATTGTTCATTTAAACTCAAAAAGAACTGTTCAGGAAAACAAGGATCATTCTACCTCACACAAGAATAACAAAACAAAAAAAAAGAAATACAAGTTCTGTGAAATAAGTATGTAGGTACAAATTGCTGTGAATGTATTATGCAATTTAAAATTGAATTAATGCACAAGTCATGTATATATATAATTATAATAAGGGATAGTAATTATAACGAAGAAAACTCCCTGCTAAGTTAAAACTAAAAAAAAATGTAATAAACTCATTGCATTAATTGCAATGAGAAAAACTGACAATAAGATCCAACAAGTCTTCCACTAGCACTTAAAAGAAGAAGAAAAAAAATTGATATAAATCATATTGATAGCCTCAATCAATAATTTAAATTGTAAATTATTTTAAGTAAAAAACACTATGTAAATATTTATGATTATTTAATGAAAAAATAATGAAAACTAAAAATAAAAACCAAAAATGGTTTACAAACTTAAAACTTGGTTCTTTCATTTTCGGAGTTTTTGTTTGCGATGTTTTTCTGCTGATTTTATCGCTTGCGATAAGTTTGACAAGACGCGATGGAACGCTGATTAGCATGGGAAAACATGGCGTGGAAACAAACGTAAATAATCGTTTCGTTTTGTGTTCGTACGTGACTTGTGTTCGCTTTATTTTTGGAGCACGTGTTTTGCTTTGGATTCACCATCAAGTTGAAGGCTGGTATGGTTTTTTGTTTTGTTTGTCAAAGTCTGCTGAGTTCATTTTGATGGTCAGTGGTGTTTAGAATATTTTGTTTATTGTGATCTAGATTCACGTAACATCGATGACCTTCCATCGCATTTCCAATGTCTAACCCTCGGTTTATTTTACAACAATTCACGAGGTCGTCGTTATACGTTATCTATATCTATTTGAAAACAACAAGAAATATTAATGTAGGAGTTTTATGTACATATTTATTGCACACTGTGAGTTTTGTTCTAAATATGGCTGACGGTCGGCAATAAAAAATTTTTTTAAAAAATAACGTGGAAAAAAGATCTGATAAGATATAGAGCAAGGGGTGACCAAATACCTGGTGTTACTATCCGCCGACTGAGTTTTTGTGTAGTCCAGACGTCAGAGCTTTTGTTTGTTATTTTGAATGTTCAGGGTTCAATTAGGCGGAAAGTTTTATATTTTAATAAAAACAAACTATTTTTAGATAATTAAATTTATCGGAATTTATTTTTAATTATCCGAGTCAACAACAGTAGATGCCAGCATTTGTGTTTTTTTTTATGTCTGGGATTATCATCAATTTATAAGCGTCACTGACCATGGTACAACGATAAGAATGGTGCACGTGCTGAGTGAAGCGTTGCTAGCATTGGGTTGCTTGCAATTAGTCATTAAGAATTAATTTACTGGCAATTAGTTTCCCAAATCATTGTAAAATGTGCAACGCCGAAAAATAAGTTTCCAGAGAAATGTATACAGCTTGTTAATGATGAGTCTCATAAGAACTACCAATGAATTACCAAAAACTTTTATAATGGTTTCTAGGGTCGCAGAGGCGACGCAAAGGGTGCGTGAAATAACCTTACGCACCACATTAAAAAGTTTCCTTGTCCTAAAACTATAACAGCCAGAAAACTATTACCATATCCTGTAATAATCGAGCAAACAATGAGGGGCATTTCATGCAATTTCTTTGTTTAGTTAATATCTAGAGATTCAATACTAAAAGAGTTAACGAAAATTTATATGAATATTCACAACTGTCGAAGTAAAAGACGACGTGTTATTGTAAACATGGTGGGTGGGTTTTAACAGTGGGGCAGAAACCAGAATATTAAGTAAGTATTAATCCTTGAGTTTTTAACGGCACATCTAACAAGCCCTGCGAATTTATATTTTTATTTATTTAAATATGATGGGAAAACTGCGAGTTGAGGTAGGGAAGGCATTAAGAGAATGCATGAGCCCAGTTCTTAATGGTCTCCTAAAGCTCAAAGACGAGTATAATAATCCAGGTCCAGATGGCATTCCTGCCATTGTGCTTAAAAAATGTTATTCAGGTTTAGCCCTTCCCATCACTAACCTTTTCAAACTATCCCTTTCAAGTGGAGTTGTTCCGGACTTATCCGGAAAGTATCCGTTCACCTATCCATAAAAAAGGCCCCAAAAATCTAATTTCTGACTATAGACCCATAGCTAAACTTTCTCATATCCCTAAGCTTATCGAAAGCATTCTGTATGAAATACTTTCATTCCAGTGCAAATCAATGATATCCTCCAAGCAGCATGGTTTTTGTAAGGGAAGGTCTACAACTAATAATCTAGTTGAGTCTGTTTCCTTCTCTCTTTCTGCGATGGAAAAAGGAAACGAAGTAGACGTCATTACCACAGATTTCAGCAAAGCTTTCGACAAAATCTCTCACACTTTAATCCTCTTCAAACTTTCCTACTTAGGATTCAGCCCTATCCTACTCAAATGGATATCTTCATATTTGGATAACCGCCAATATAGAGTTCGTTTCCGTTCAACTCTTTCAGTTCCTTTTGTGGCAACCTCCGGTGTACCCCAAGGCATCTATCTTGGACCCCTCTTTTTCATCCTTGCCATATTAATGATGTCGAAAAGATCATCCAATAGTCTTCTATCTCACTTTAAGCGGATGACGCTAAAATTTTCAAAGACATCACCTCCGATCGAGATTCTCTCCTGCTTCAAAATGACCTCGATTCATTCGTTTTTTGGTGTTCTAAAAACTTCCTTGAATTAAATATTGTCAAATGCGAAGCAATAACATTTTCTCGCAAAAGTAATAAACCTCCCCCAGATCCTATCATCTTCAGAACATCTCTATAAGTCGTGTGCAGCTTATCCGGGATTTAGGAGGTCTCTGCGACGTCGAATTAAATTTTCGTTCTCTTGTTGACGAAGTAATACTTAATTACTTACTTAGGTGGGCATTACAGTTCGGGGTGAACCTGGACCTCAACCAACATCCTTCTATAACGATTTCGATCTCGGGCGAGCTCTCTCCAGTTTCGGACTCCAAGTCGGTTGAGGTCTTCATCCACTTGATTGCGCCACCTAAGACGAGGTCTTCCCCTTCCGCGATTTCCCTGCTTTCGAACACCCGAGGAGCCGGAGCGTTTGGGTCCATCCGCTCTACATGGCCCAACCATCGTAGCCTCGCGATGCGTACTCTTCTGGCTATGCCCATGTCGCGGTACAGCTCATACAGCTCGTTGTTGTGTATTCTTTTCTACACATTGTCTTCGCATACGGGACCAAAGATCATTCGGAGAATTTTTCTTTTGAAACGACCAAAGGTTTCCTCATCCGCTTTCGATAAAGTCCATGCTTCCGCGCCGTAAAGCAGGACTGGGATGATCAAGGTCTTATACAAGGTCACCTTGGTTTTTCTAGAGAGGGTTTTATTTCTCAATTGCCTTCTTAACCCAAAGAAGCAACGGTTGGCAAGAGTTATTCTCCGTTTGATCTCCGCACTGATGTTGTTGTCCGTGTCTACAGCGGATCCTAGGTAGAAGAAGTCCTGTACTACCTCGAAGTTATGTTTGTCTAGATTGACGAAGTAATATCAAGAGCTAATTCCGCCCTTGGGTTTATCAAGAGATGGTCCAAAGAGTTCCGCAACCCCCTTGTTACGAAATCCCTCTATAATGCCAATATGTTCGCACTCTTCTCGAGTATGCATCGCAAGTGTGGGCTCCTTATCATGCGGTTCATATCTCAAGAATCGAAAGTGTGCATCGTCGTTTTCTGCTCTTTGCCCTTCGCGATCTCTACGACGTTAGAAACTTTCTCACCCTGCCTCCTTACCGTGAACGTCTTGCAATCATTAAACTCCCTAGAAAACAGAAGGAATGTCTTTGACATCATATTCATTCACCGACTTCTTACTGGTAACACTGACTGCTCCCCCCTTTTAGACCTTATCTCCTTCAACACTAATCCCCGAAACGTAAGATCATCCCGATTTTTTTTCCTTCCTGCTCATCGTACATCCTATGGTCTCAACGAACCCTTAACCCTGAGTAAGATTAATTCTGTTCCCTTTTTTTCGACCTCAATCTTCCAAGTCCCTCTCTGAAAGTCCTCCTTTTAAACCATTTTTCATCCTCGTAGTTTAATTTAGCTTTAATTAGTTTTAACTAGTTTAAGTTTAGTGTTTAAGTTAATTTAAGCTTGTACTAAGCTAATAAATGGGGCGGTAGCCCCACCAAAATTAAAAAAAAAATTAAAAATTAAAAAAAATTGAGTATTCTGTGTTAGCTTACCAGATGGTCAAAAAAACAGTCAAATTTTGCGTGGGAAATATTTTACAAAGATTTGGTAAGACAGCGTCATGAATTCAATGTGTAAACAGACATAAGCGTACATATACATCTACACTATACAGCAACAGAGCCGTGAAAAATTTGACGTTCGAAAAGTAGCTTTTAATGGAATGCTCGTGATGATTTTCATAGTTATCAAGTTATAGGAACTACGTCTCTTTTAGAACCATTTGGAGCTTTCTATAAAGCGGTGAAGACTGTGAGTATTTATACCCATCACTGGGATCGTTGAACAGAGCTCTTCCAAATGTATCTTACATCTTTAAGAGAGTGCGGGGTGCACATGCATCTTCCACAGAAGTCATGGTCACTGAGACCAGCGGCATGTCTGCCTACAAGGTGAAACACTCATCTGGAGCTTGTAGCACAAAACTTCAAGTACTTGTAATACAAATGATTTTGACAAGCGCAAAAAATTTCTGTTACACAAAATGAAAGTTTTTTGCTCTTCTATAAGTGTAAAGGACATAATCTTACAAGCGACTCTTGACTTGTAAGCTTTTAGCTTTGTGTTAGAGGCCCCTGATGTGCTTTGGATCCAGGTCTGCATATAACATTTTGGTCCTTTTCCAGCAATACAGCTTCAACTTTCGGAAAAAGTATTGCACCATACGCCTCTCATCAAATTTCTACAGCATGTATTACGACAGCCATAAGCTGTGTTTTCTGGATGACAAGAAAGTATTTGTACATGATCTTTTCCTATAAGGCTTCCCTTTAATACAAGCCCAAGATTATATTTAATTTCTTTTTCCCAGGAATATATTTGTCCAACTGTAGAACATTTGTGAAGATCACCAGAGCTCAAAATTAAATCTTAGTGGTGCCGGTTGCGTAAGGGTTAGTTCGTATTTTTGTTACATGGTAGGTTCGAGTTTGGAACTACAACAGAAAACACGGATATCGTCTTCCGCGAGGAATTGGCAAGTCATCCGATAGTAATTTCATGCCATGAAAAGAGCTTTCTTGATTAGTAGTTAGGAATCGGTAAAAATTGTAGATCATCTCGATTCTCCATTCCTCACAAGGTATGGTTGTAAGGAACATGCTAGGATCTTGCGTTCCCCGCTTTGTAGCGCCATCCTATTTACTTTATTTTGTTTAGGTGACTAAATTGAAAAAAGTCCTTAAAAGGCTAACATTCGAATAACGAGATTGGCAAAAGCACCAAAACCGCACAGCCGGGAGTTACAAACGCATTTACTTGACTTTCGCAGTCGAAATCATATAATCAGTCAAGCAGTTGACAACTAATTTCAACAAGCTGCTGAGATTCAAGGTGCGTGTGTATAATACCACGCGCACCTTGAATTTCAGCTGCTAGCTCGACAACAGCATAACTCCGAATATGAAGTTTGGATTCAGGGAGAAGTCCTCCAGTCTTCGTCCACTCCTGAAGCTAAAGGCGACCTTGTAAGGAAGCTCAATAACCACCAATCAACAGTTGTATGATTTTTGGACGTTGAAAAGGCATAATAGTGTCTGGGATAAGCAGACTTATCCATAAACTAAAAAGTTTACACTTTCCAAGTAGTAGACAACACTATACCAACATCATCCTGTAGGTATAGCCACCAACCTTCTAAAGGGTGATTTTTTTGAGGTTAGGATTTTCATGCATTAGTATTTGACAGATCACGCGGGATTTCAGACATGGTGTCAAAGAGAAAGATGCTCAGTATGCTTTGACATTTCATCCAAACATGCCAAACGATCTGCCACAACGTCGAATTTTCAGTGAATGGGCCCTAGAAAAGTTGGCAGAAAATCCGCTTTTTTATCGACAAATTTTGTTCAGCGATGAGGCTCATTTCTGGTTGAATGGCTACGTAAATAAGCAAAATTGCCGCATTTGGAGTGAAGAGCAACCAGAAGCCGTTCAAGAACTGCCCATGCATCCCGAAAAATGCACTGTTTGGTGTGGTTTCTACGCTGGTGGAATCATTGGACCGTATTTTTTCAAAGATGCTGTTGGACGCAACGTTACGGTTAATGGCGATCGCTATCGTTCGATGCTAACAAACTTTTTGTTGCCAAAAATGGAAGAACTGAACTTGGTTGACATGTGGTTTCAACAAGATGGCGCTACATGCCACACAGCTCGCGGTTCTATGGCCATTTTGAGGGAAAACTTCGGAGAACAATTCATCTCAAGAAATGGACCGGTAAGTTGGCCACCAAGATCATGCGATTTGACGCCTTTAGACTATTTTTTGTGGGGCTACGTCAAGTCTAAAGTCTACAGAGATAAGCCAGCAACTATTCCAGCTTTGGAAGACAACATTTCCGAAGAAATTCGGGCTATTCCGGCCGAAATGCTCGAAAAAGTTGCCCAAAATTGGACTTTACGAATGGACCACCTAAGACGCAGCTGCGGTCAACATTTAAATGAAATTATCTTCAAAAAGTAAATGTCATGGACCAATCTAACGTTTCAAATAAAGAACCGATCAGATTTTGCAAATTTTATGCGTTTTTTTTTTAAAAAAAGTTCTCAAGCTCTTAAAAAATCACCCTTTATTTGCGGATGATTCCTTGGCAGCGCACTACTGTCACCTGTGATTGCAGCTCGTAGGGTTGAAGCCAATATAAAGATGCTCTTCGGAATCAAAATTAACTCCGCAAAGTCTGAGATAATTTGCATACGAAGATCGACAGAAGGACGAAGACGTTCGCGATCAGCCACAAACTGCATCAACCTTCCTGACGAAACTCAACTCAGGCCAAACAAGGAGGTCAAATAACTAGGAGTTCACTTCAAAGAACTGAAAACTGATACGCTCGAGCTTTGAACCCAAAAAACAGCACAGAAATGTTTTTCATCATTATCGCCTTTTGCGAGAAATGGCAAGTCCTCGGAGAGTTGTTATGCACTACCCTGAAAAGCGCTTTCTAAGTAAGCCTTCGCAATCGGCAAAGAATTGTATTATATTGTAACCTCACTCACACGTTGTCATTAAAACAGATGACAGATAACTTCACCTTTCAGTGCCCGCATCCACTTACATAAGTGGGTATTCAAATTCAGGTTAAGCAAGGGACCACACTTTTCCCCAACCGTCCGATTTATAGTGATCTTCCTTAGTTTTGCCCTTACCAAAAACAAGGTCTCACTTTTCCTTGAATTCTCTGGAGTAAGCTTTCGCAAATTCGTCGAACCTGAACCTTACATATCGATGCCGCAGCGATCGTAATATCTCTTCTAGTATTTTAATGTTGGCATTTAGTCTTGGTCTCTGCAAAATGTGCTCAATTATAGATAAAACCAAAGATTACTCAATGTCATTTTCTTTTCAAACAATCGAGTGTTTCTATAAACCGATTTTTTATAAAGTCAATGTTCATATAGCAGGACTGGCATGAACTGTGCTTATCAAGCGCTGTGAACATTATCTAGTCTTTAACAGATCCTCCTTTGTTAAATCTCCTCGATTGTTTTTGCAGACTTTAGTTCGCCACCCTTGAATGTTATTTTTACTTCTTGGTATAACATCACAATTTCGTTTCTATTGTAGCATATCTCAATTTCTTAAAATTTTTCTTCTTTCTCTTTCCTACTATCAGTATATTTAAAATTGTGAGTACGAATACTATCTACCCAAAAACTGTACATCGACTCCAAAGCCCTATACTAAATCTCTTAATTAAAGATGATGTACCTACAAACCTCTACATTCAATTAAATCAGCTGCCTGGAGATTACCCAAACCAAAAATATCACATTACGTTGGTATTTGATTTATTTCGAATTCAAATTGTGATCAAACAACAACAAGACACCCAATACACGACAAATCTCACGTACACCACTGACTTTTCTTGTCTTGTCGTCCCGTAAACACCTGTTTTTATTTGTTTAAGAAAAGTAACATACTGCCTATTAGCTTAGTAGATACATTTGACAATTAATTTCACATTTTTGTTAGGCTTGATATTCTATGTCAACAATAACAACTACAAATTTCACCTCAAATATTGGCAACTATTTCATCATTAGGTAGAAGCATTTTTTGATTACGAATAAGTTTTGTAATGCTCTTGTCACTTCGCCTTCAGATCAATGGTTAATAGAGTGCTAAAGTCCTAAACGATCTCCAACTCATATGACCTCTTAGATGTCCTAAAAGTATGTATAAGAATTAGAACAATGCAAGATGACTAAGGTTTCCCACAAATAACAGATAACAAATGTTCTTTTTGACGGCCGCGGCCAGTCCCTCGTTAACAACAGCGTGTAATTTATTTTGGTTTTCCTTTCAGGAAACCGATAGATAAATTGTTGGTTCCAGAACAAACGCTTTTCTCAACATCATTGGACAGAAGAACAAGTCGACCATTTTCAAACTCAGATTCCGTATACGTGTGGTAAAAGGTAAATCGTGAAAAAGCAACATGAAACAGCAGCAGACAGCAGACAGCACTCATCTATCACACCTTGTGTGATAAAAGCAGTGGGAGTAGTCAAAAAACACTTCGGTAAGTCAGCTGATTCATCAACCATTCGCACTAAAACGCCAACAAATATGATAAGGTAGCATATAAAGTACTATGACCATAAAAGCCAAATTATTTTATTTCATTCAATGGAACACCCAATTGGTAGTAACTTGAATCAGAATTACGAAATTCTGACGCACGACATGGCAAAGGGTTCAAATTCCAAATCAATTGATTCAGAAAATCAGAAACAAAAAAATCACCAGCCAAGTAACTCATGTAAACATTTTGGTTTTCGCTTAGTTGGGAAATTACCAAAAGCAGAAAAGTATTTTAATTATTTTTGATATAAGGACGATTCAGAACTTTACAAATGAGGTACTTTACATTATTTTAAGCTGCTTTTTCTGCTGATGAAAAACTTAATTGTGGTATTAGACAGTTCAAGCTCTTCACTTTCAGCTAATGCTTAGAATGTGTATACCTGGTCAAAAAAAATTACTTTCTACGATTGAGGGGTATAGAGGAATTTTTAACATGCAGTTTCATGCTTTACTGCAAATTTTGTGTTCAACTCATAATTATCTTCAGGAGTATTCCTTCATGAGTGGAAACATACGTTCTTAAATCCAGTTTACAAAGCTGGACAGAAAAAAAATTGTTCAAAATTATAGGTCTATTTCTGAGATATCTACATTTTCAATGTCATTTGAACCGACTGCTAGAGATCACTTGTATTTTCACATCAAAAAATACATTTGTGCTGAGCAGCATGGGCCTATACTTGCCTGATCCACTAGAACACACCTCATGCTTTATTTCAGATTTGTAACTGATTCCCATGAATCAAAGTATCGAGTTGATACAATCTGTACAGATTTTATGAATGCATTTGATTCTATCTGCCATTCTATATTACTATCAAAGCTGCAATATTTTGGAATTCATGGTCTGCTTTTTAGATGGTTATCTTATCAACAGGACAAAGTGTGTAAGACTGGGTATTCTTCCAAAACTATAAAAGTTCTTGCAGGTGTACCACCTAAGTCCACTCTTATTTAAGGTCTTTGTGACCGAAATACCATTCCTACTTAAAACTGCATTTTGCTTAATTAACGCAGATGAGATCAAATTTTTTACATGTAATAAAAACGTATCCGATTTTCGGATTCAAAATTGTACTTTTCCTTATCATGTTATTTTGAAGGCAATGCTTGCTTTTGTCAAGTGAAACTGCAGTGAGTTTACAAACTGTTTAACTGTTTAACTATTTTTATTGAACAGGTATAATATATACAATTGGTTCTTAATTCTAAGATTACATTACATTTAGATATATTTTTGTTTTGTTGGCACAGAAGGGGCCTAACTTTAAATAATGAGTTGTTTGCTAAAAAAAAAAAAAAATTATAATTATTGCCTATGATAATAAAAAAATAAATATTTATAATGTTATTAAAAAAAAAAATCTCGGGTTGTTCAGATCCGGTTGTCTTTAAATAAGTGAGTTTACAAAACCGTAGGCCTTAAAATAAGTACTAACATGTCTTTGGTTCGTTCAACTCTTGAATACTGTACAGTGTGGTTTCTCTTCTTTTGTTATTTGCCGCATTAACAGAGTTCAAAGAGCATACAAGAGAGTTGTGATCCCTTCAAGATCACGATCTTCCTAACGGCAAAACGTAAGAAGACGAAGAAGGATTCCATTGCCATTATGCCATTCTCCTCCAGTAAAAATTTTATGTTTCTAGTTTTGCCTTCAGTTTCGTATGCTTCGCCGGCTAAGAAGAATATTGCGTGAAGTTCGTAATTCGTATCGTGCTTAATTAAGGTAGTTTTTTAATCCAAAATGAAACCCGTCATTATCACAGTTTTGGGTTTAGAGGGCGGCAGTGGTAGTATGTTTAGTGGATGTATCGGACGCGAGGGCTGTATCGGACGTGAGTGGATGTATCAGACCGGGCTAGAATTATTGCTTTGCTTATTGCTTGCAGCGCTCGGAGCATTAATGAATATCATTACAACATACGCTTTTTGTTTTCCAACTATGGAATACTCAGGTCATTAATAGTGTCCTTACAATATCAAATAAAAACCTTATTTTGAAACAGTTTCAGCGATCATTTTCTTCTTTTTTCTTTTCTGATGCTACGAGCATCGTGAAGTCGGAGGTATAACAGTTCTCCGTTCTTCAAGAAACTCTAAGAGACGCTGCCATGATAAGTAGTATAAGTTGTAGGTTCTTACGTTGTTTATATCAACGCCAAGTGAATGCACTGATGGAATTGGAGGCAAATGAGCAAATGTTAAAAACTGCCTATTTTTTTAAAAAAAATTTATTTTACTTTTTTACAATCATAAAGATTGGTACTCGTTTAATTAGCAGTTTCTGAAATTTTCTTCTAAAAATATTCAAAACTCCACCTCTGCGACGTCAATCACGGCAACACCTCTGTAAAATGGTGCGTACACGTGGACTTCATCTGAAGTGAATAAAAATAAAATAATAAAATAGAACTTGAGCGAAAGAAAACAGAAAACAATGAAAATTGGATTTTTCCAATTTCGGTCAAAATATACCTTAATTTTTTCTATTAAAAAGGTTGTGATCGAAAAAACAACAATTCCTGAGCCCAAGTAATGGTTAATTGTATTTAGAAGACGTGTGTTAAATTTCATCAAGATCGGTTGAGTAGTTCTCGATAAAACTTGTCCATTGATTTTAAAAACACAGTTCCGAGAAAAACGCTTTAAAAATTTTGAGGCGAGCTGACCTTGAGTTTGGAACTTCTCAAAAAAATTGGAACTGAAAGATTATAATAAGGCAAGTAATCTTTAGCATTCGGGTTCAATAGCGATCTCAATTCTGGCATGATAACCTACTCCGAAAGGTACCGTGACATTGAGTCAAGCGACATTATGCCAAATGCAGAAATTTGGTACAATGACGCTTTGGTAAAGTGACATTGGACCAATCATTGGCGTTTATTACAGTGTCGCTTTTGTAAGGCGTCATAAGGCCAATTTGGTTCCCTGACGCTTTTTTACGATTTTTCAATATAACGAAAAAAATGAAGATACACTTGCTCAGATTTGTGAGTCGTAAGAACGTATACAAATGGATAAGTCTATGAGATACAAATTGTGAGATACCTACACTTGTTTATAAAAAGTAAATAATTATAGGCTTGTGTTCTTACTTAGTTCAATTTTAAGATATGAGTGATGAACAAAAAAAAAATCTGCACCCGCCGCCTTAAGTAAAGAAAGGAAGCTAAAAGCGAAGCGGATTTTTAATTTTCAGAACACAAACCCATACTCCCCTTGCTAAATTTTTTTCCGCTTCGCTTTTAGCTTCCTTTTCTGTACTTAAAGTGGCGGCTGCAGATTTTTTTTCAGTTCATCACTCATATCTTAAATTGAACTAAGTTAGAACACATCTCTTACACACACAGGCGGATTTCTTATACTATTACTTTATCGCATCGGCAGCAGATCCACTACCGGTCATTTGACCATCCGTAAAGATTCGATAGCTGTCTCTTAGTGGTTCAGATTCTGTAATGAACCAATTCGGAGCTGAGAGAAAGCTGACTATGAAATTTTGACGCTGGTAAGGGTTTGGAGTCATTGCATGAGAAGGCATATACCTACAAAAAACGCGACTAATTAAACCTATTCAGCTCATGAAATCGTCAAAGATGCAGTGCGAGTTATGCCAAAGACTACCTTCAAGATGGTTTTGCGAGAACGGCTCATGCGAAGAAAGCTCAGCATTAGCAGTGCATCAAAACTCAAAGGCAGTATACAAAATTGTGCTGTGCAAGACCCCAAAATTTCGAGCTTGAGTAAAAATTCAGCACATGCTCCATGCACGAAGCGCGCTTTTTGAAGAAAACTACAGGACTCTTCGGCTTTTTGAATAGAAAATTGCAGAAAGTAATTTAAATAATAAGCAATAGAGCTAGGTATCTAGAAATCTACCAGGTGAATATGTCTACCCACAAATAACAGACAACAACAGATCTTTTAAGGTGGTCAAACCTCACTTTGTTGACAACAGCTCTTATGAAATCAAATTTTTAACTTGACACTCATAGGCAGCTCAAGCGATATTGAAGATTTCGAAAAACAAATCCTAATAAGGGCAAGGCGCCATGGCGCACTTCAATCAAATCTTTGTCAGACTACAACACGAAGTAAAAGCGTGGAGGGTAACCTAAGTAAAATAATTCATGAGAATCCATAAAATGTTCTAATCCCCGAATACTTGCCAAAAAAAAAATATCACGTAAAGCAAACATTATCTCGGATTATCTCACGTCACTCTTATACCCCCGAACGGCTTACCACCACTTACACTTCATTGCGCGTTTCATATTAGACATTTGCAACTCAAATTACTGTCGCCAGACAATATTTTAATCCTTGCTCATCACTGTATCAAGATAAAAAGGGACTTTTTCTCGGATTTCTAAAAACAAAATACAAATACTTACCCACAGGTAGGAAGAATACCTTACATCTTTCCTCTTTCAAATTAAGTCAACATTACGGAACTAAATGCTCTCTCTAGAATAAAATTTGAATACTCTTTAGCCATTGACGTCATAAATTCCATCGGCGATTAAAAAAAGAAGCCACTTAGCCACACACGCCAAAGTAAAACAACAAGAAACATCAGACAAAGCTACCTTCCAAGCAAAAAAAAAAAAACAGACGAATAATTCATTCAAAAGAGAGCCAAGCACCAAAACTTGCACGCGTCAGATCAAAAATGTCAAAAATTTGTTGTTGTTGTCATTGTTATGATGGCCGATAATCGATCAGTAAATGCAATGATACTAAGCTATGTCCGCTTTGCTACTTATCTTAAGTCGCGTCGCGGCGCAATTTGCAACGCAACGCCGCCGACACGGTGGTGACATTGACATCTCCATATTGCAATTAGTCTGACTGGAATGGTAAGGATTTGCAAGGAATGGCACGTTTAGGAGGAGACACCTCCGAGGTATCGATTCCGGAATGAAGGAATGTGTGAATCGGGCCTCATAATTTGAAACATCAATAACAAAAACAAATGAGTAACCACGCGCCGACAACGGGTTTTGAGAAATTGTTTAAACATTTACTTTTTTGTGTTCCATTTTGTTTTTGGTTTTATTTTTAATTTTTCGTTGAAATAATGGCATTCGAGGTGATCAGATGACAAACAGGCACTTGGGGAATTCCAAGCCGGCATTGACATTAGCATAGCTAATAGCGTATGGCAGGCTGCTGCTGCCGCTGCCAGTCGAAAAGCTAATTTAAAATTGAAATTTGGCTTTGGATCAGACTTGAAAGTAATTTATTCTCAGAAGCCGTGATGGTTAAGACCAAGCGCCAAGCGCCAACTAACTCAAATGTTTCGTTTGCGGAACGTGACACCCATAGAGCTTTTTGACCTTGAGCTTGGTTCACACTTGACGTTTGACGTTTGCCTTGTGCAACTCAGTTCCGGCTGACACTTGGCGAACTCTTGTCCATAACCGGCTGTCTGTGCCAATGATCCAGTATACGGGTCGTTGGACTCGCCTGAATCCGGTCGAATCAGTAACCTTATTACTCTACCCGTTGATTGTTCGATTTAATTATCAATTTGTATACCTACGTTCAATGTCCGCTCAATTCTAGTGGAAAGAAAACTCGTCTCTCTTGACTGTTTTTTTTCTTCTTCTTTTTCGTTTCTATTTAGCAGTCACACACTGACCAGCAGAAAAGCTACATACATAAAAATCAAGACGATCTTGAATGTTCTATGGAACAAGGGTATGTTTTCGATCTCGAAGTTCGTTTGCGGGCTTGCGGAAATGTCTTATCAAAGAGGTTTGGTTTTTTTTAACGGAAATGATTAGAATATAAATTATTGATCGATACCTGGTTTGAAGAAGCTCCTAAGTGAACCCGTTTCACTATTGGTACAAACATATGTTTGGCGTATTAATTAGTTTAACAAGGTAAACCGTTAGGAATAAAACACATATCCATATGTGCCCCTGCTCACCTATACCTACACAGAAGAACCTTGCTGATTACGGTTGTCATATCCGTATCAGTGCCTATCAAAAGTCTCTAGGTCGTTTCGAGTCTTGCAAAACAGGAAAAAAAGTATTTTACTCGTCGTTGTTGTTAACGTTGATGTTGACGTTTCGGCGAGCTCTCACCTTGATAACATACGGGTTGCTAACTTCTGTGTGGCTTCTTCTTGCATACAGAACACAGTAAATGTGTGACAGCACCACTCGACAGTTCATACTGCACAGACATAGGTACGTCTGACAGCCGCAGCCCCATCCCGTTTAACGATTACGTATTATTGTTTAGTCTAATTACTTTATGATAACGTAAACTGTAAAGTGAGGCAGTGGCAAATGATTTGACAAAGCTCACGTACGCACGCCACCATACACCCATCACCCGCTTGGTGATTGTTGTCGTATACCTACATATACACAAAATCAATATTACCATGTGATTTTATGGCATAAATGAATTTGTTTACACAGAATGTTTTGATGGACAGTGCGCTGCAATCTCATTATGAGGTCATTAGGGGCCGCTTATCAGCGCCGAGGGAGCTTGTGGGTATAGCAGAAAGTCTATGATTTACACTTGTTTGGTATTTTTTTTTTTTTTTTGTTTTTTCCTTTAATTTTTGTATTTTTCCATAAGCGAGAGTTATTGAAGCAGCGCGGTACGGTATGTGTATATTCAAGTGGGGTTGGTGCGGAAAAATAAATATCTCTGAAATGACAATAAAAACAAACAAAATTCTCGCGACAGGCGGCAACAACAGCATTCAATCTTTTGACTGATAAGATGCTTAGCAGATCTTCCGAGCAAACATTTCTAGAAAAGCAAATAGATTTACATGAGGTAGGTATGTCGTGGAATATTTTGTTGAAAAAACGGCATACGCCATGGCACACGCATGTAAGCGATCTTGAGATAATGGGGTTTGAAGATGTTGGCATTTTGTATCAAGTCTTGTCCTCTTGAACCTTGGCTGTGAAGTCATTCCCTATTTTAGTGAAACAAGATGCGTTAATCATATCAGCTTAGCTAAAATGCTGTGAAGTCTCAAAGATGTTGCGTAAGACATTTGGAAATTTTTCATGGAAAGTTTAATTTTTGAGGAAAATTCTGGCAGTATTAAGACAAATCCTTCTTGTACTTACTTCCTTGTTTATGACTTAGGTACTTGCTTACTTAGGTGGGCATTAAAGTTCGAGGTGAACCTGGGAATCAACTTACATCTATCGAAAACAATCTCGATTTCGAGCTCTCTATCAACTTTTGCTATCTAAGTCAGTTGAGGTCTTCTTCCATTTGACTGCACCACCTGAGACAAACTGAACGAACTGATTTTCCAGATAGTATTCTTATCAGTAGGTCATGTCGACAGATCTTGCAAGGCCGAGTATGACAGTATTTACAGAGACGAGCTGTATAGACCCTAAGTGTCTAGTTTTAGCATCCCTACAAAACTCGTACAGCTATGCAAAATGACTTTGGCTAACTCACGCTGCTCCGTCAAGGTCGGTAGAGAATTAAACCTTTGATGTCGAAAATAGCTTTCGTCAAGTTCACAAACTCATGCGATTTCTTTCACATCATACTTGAAATTGAAAAGATTCTACAAAACCTAAACACCAATACCAGAGGAATAATCTTTCCAAAGTTTATACAATTACTCGCCTACGCAGATTATATTGAAGTAATGGGTGAAAGTATCATCTCTTCTAGGCTAATCGGACCATTTTTTCATACTCGAGTTGAAAGACCTGAATATACATAGATACGCTAGCCCAGATGGTATCTCCGCCTTTATTCTGAAGTAGCAAAATCACTGCGTAGACTTTTCTATCTTTCCTCTTCTTCTGGGCTCTTCCTGAGCAGACGGAAAACTGCATTTGTGCAGCCCGTTCCTAAACAAGGCGAATCTTCTTCCAATTACCGTCTTATTATTTAATAAGATAATGGGAAACGTTGATAAATCGTTAAGCTTATGAAATATCTTGAAAAACGAAAGCTCTTTAATGACCGACAGTATGGCTTTCATAGCAAATGGACCACTGCACTGGTGATTTGATGTTATATCTCCTCGAAAAGTGGAGCCAATTTTTAAACTATTTTGGAGAAAGTAAGATAATTCCGTTTGATGTTTCTAAAGCATTTGATAGAGTTTGGCTTTAAGCTCTCTTATCGCAAATTCTTGCTTTAAGTATAGATAAGTCTCTTCTTTGTTGGATAAAAAATTACCTTTTGGATCGGACAATACAAGGCAACGCAACTTGTATTGACCGGTCCAAAAGGATGGTTTCAAATCTGATACTCACCTTATAAATGCGGGTATACCCCAGGGTTCCGTTCCGTCTCCGACTCTCTTCATTACCTTCATTAATGATCTCATATCTGAAACTTCTAATCCTCTTGACTGTTTCGCTGACGACTCAACTCTCAGCTTTTCATATTCATTTCCAAATTCACGTCCTGCTTTTCGGATGTGGTCCTATAATGGCTCTATATGACTTGGGATAATAAAAACCGAGTAGAATTCAATGCTTCAAAAACTCAATGATGTCATTTGTTCTTAAAGCTTAACATTCCCCCACTGCCACTATCCGTGAATGGTGCCTGCATCCAAGAAACTAAAAAGCTGTCAGTACTTGACGATGGTCTTCGCTCGAATGACCACATATTTGTAGTTGACAAAAATGCTGCAAAAGGCTGAGGTTCCTAAGACGATACAGGAAATTCACCCTTCTGATCTGGCTACAATTCATAAAGCCTACATCCTTCCAAAACTACAGTGTAAATCTCATATTTGGTGATGTGCTCTTCAACATCTTTGCGCCTACTTGATAAAGTACAAAACAGAGTGATAAGATTGATGAGTGATAAGTTTAATCGTTGAAACGATCGATTCTCTCCAACATCGTCGAAATGTTACCTGTCTCACTCTCTTATATCGCTTTTTTACAAACAGTTAAGCCGTAACATCGCCTCGCAAGGAATGCTCATCAGTTTCACCTTGAGACCTTCTTCGGCTGTACAGTAAAGTATAGAGATTCATTTTTCAGTCGAATGCTTTACCTGATTTAGTTTTTACCTGACATTACGACACACAAAAGATTAAAACCAGTGTGTATCTCCTAGTTAATCTCCTCTCCTATTTCCCTATATGTGCGCGTTAACTAAAAAAAAAAAAAATCTTGACGTCATAGGCACTTTTGCGAGAATCGAAATAGAAGCGGTAAAAATGGGTTTTATAGTTGGTTGGAGTTTGGAGGTCAAAACGAAGTATATGCTCTCATTAAAGAAGTAAAAAAACACCGACGGATTAAACAAAGCGTCACATAGACAGAAATAATATTCTGGCAGTATGAACTTCGTATGTCTAGGATCCGCTAAAGACACGGAAAACAACATCAGTGCGGAGAACAAACGGATAGTAACTCCGTTGCCAACCGTTGCTTCTTTGAGTTAAGAAGGATATTCAGATACAAAACCCTCTCTAGAGAAACTAAGGTAACTCTTTATAGGACCTTAATCATCCCAGTACTGTGAAGAAACCCTTGGTCGTTTCGAAAGAAGGAAACTTGGAATGATATTTGCTACCGTATGTGAAGACAATGTATGGAGAAAAAGACTCAACAACGAACTGAACGAGCTATTACGCGACATGGGCAAAGTTAAAAGAGTAGGTACGCATCGCGAGATGATACGATGGCTGCGACATGTAGAGCAGATGGACATTAAAGCCACGGCTCGAGGAGTTTTCGCACATTACAGGGAAATCGAGGAAGGGGAAAACTTCGTCTTAGGTTGCTTAATCTGTGAGAAGAAAATCTCAACGGGCTCTCTAGAGAGAGCTTGCTCTAAATCGAAATTATTTTTGAAAGATGTTAGTTGGGGCCCAGAATCACCCCAAACTGTAGCGGTCACCTAAGTAAGTAAAGATTAGGAAATCGATCATTTTTGAAAATCCAATCGATTAAGTATCGGTTAAAAGCTAAAAACTCGCATGAATTTAAACACACTGAGATGCTTTTTTTAGATTGACCAATAGGAAACCTTTTTCATTCGAAATGACATAGTAACTTCGTTTCAAAGAGCCAAAACTATTCACACCACGAGGTTTTCAACTCCAACGACTGCAGTAAGCTCATTTCAGATTGACCAACAGGAAACGCACTTAATTTTTACATCAGAGTTGACAGAGTGGTTTCGTTTCAAACGAACGAACACGAGTCGCACGATTTGTTTTTTTTTTTCACTCAAATAGCTTAGAGAGATCATTTTCAAAACAATAACAACTCTTTTTTACCTCTCAAATGACTAGTTTAAGCTAATGTTGGGTACACATAGACAAATCCAAGTTTTTTCCGGATTTGTTCCATTTAATTAAAGCAATTTCGCAGTGACACAAAAGGAGTTGTAATTGTTCGTAAAGCAAGTAAGGAGATGCTACTGGTTTGCTTTTACGGTGAATGATGCGCGAAAATGTTGATCATTGAAAGAAGTACTAAGCAGGACTTAGCAATTGCCCACGGCCCAATGGAACATGCCTTAAGTTTCATTAACTTTTGAAGAAAACGAGATGATGCCATGTAGTCATGGAGTATCGCGTCTGTCTACTCAAAGAGTCTGAGTATTGCAAATACGAACAAACCTTCCTACGAAACATGACACTCGTTTTTCTGTTCAAACACTGTGCCTCTGTTATTTTTTAGCAGGGAAGTAATTTAAGACTTATATGTCCATACCTTTAGTTCACAGTTCCTTTATTATTGAAAATATTTGAAAATATTGCGCAGTCCCTGTGCACAAGATTAAACAAAAGCTGACGACGAAATACGAAACAAAAAAGGCCATTCATCAACTTCTTGTTTTGACCATTGTCGCATGTTGATCACACTTAATTGAGTATTCAAACTTTACTCATCGTCAGGTTTTCTTTTCGACAAGGTTGGCAGTAAGTACAATTGGGACATGGCGGGGTGTAATGTGGTATATTTATGCGATCACCACCGACTTGCTTATAGCACGGGGCTATTTCCGTTTTGCTTCTTTTTTTTGTGTACATTCATACGAAAATATTTCCGATGGTATACGATGGCTGGTGTCATGTGGCCCACATTCTTACCACTTGGCGTGTGTGCCAAACTGAGATTGTGAAAAATAAAAAAAAAATAAAAAAAACTGTCACTAGGCGACTATAAGAACTACATACATATACCTAAAGACATAAGATATATGAAATCAAAAGGAAAAAGAAGAAAATATTTCAAATACAGGTGAGATTGTTTGTTTATAAAATATTTGCTTTTCCCTCCTGATCATTGTGTCAGCTTGATTTATGTTTTGCTTTGTTTTGAAATAAAATGATTAAACTAAATGCGCATTTTCTTACTGCTTCTCTAAAAATAAATAATTGACTATAGGCGCATTGGGGAAAAACGCTACTCGCTTGATACAATCCAACCAACTCCCAACTGTGATAAAAAAATACCGATGATAAAAATTGGTAGTAATTTTTCTTTTTTTTTCAGGTAGGTACCTAATTGTAATTTTTTTTGCGGTGAAGTAGAAGATAGGATCGAATAACAAGTGATGGTAGGCAGGTATAAGAAGCATGGCGACGTATTTTATTTGATAAGCACGCGATCTTAAGTTGGTTCGTGAATTTGTGAATTTCGCTGAATGTGATTAATCGTTGGTATCACGATTTTATTTCATTTTGAATGTCAAATAAGCTCAATTTATTGTTTATGCTTAACAGTTTACATTGAAAAACAATGACTGTACAGGTACACTAGCAAAAGCAAGCGTAAAGCAGCGTTTGCAATTTAAATGAGAAGCTAAAATATTCACGCAATGTGTGAAAAACACGTAAGTTTTGCGCTTCAAGAAATCGCTATTACTCATTTCATTGTGACAAATAATGTAAGCTTAGCCCTAAAATTGTATTTTCGCCAAGGCCAAAAAACGTAAACATAACGCATATGAAGTATTGTTTTTGGAAATAGGACTCAAAGATTAGAACTTCCTCTACAAAGATTTATCGAAGCAACTATTTCTAACTTCTCGTCCCGAAGACGAATTGGTATTGTGTCGAATCGGTAGATCATACGCACGTAGCATGGAGTATGAAAAACTTCTCAAGCGAACTCTATCCTATTCTTCTGAGCTCTTCCCGATGGAAAACTGCATTTGTCTAGCCTGTCCCTAGAAAAGGCGAATTTTGCTCCCCCAATTACTGTCCAATTTCACTTACACCCCTTCTTTTCAAGATCACGGAAACGTTGATAAACCGTCAATTCATGAAATATCTTGAACAACGAAAGCTTCTAAATGACCGACAGTATGGTTTTCATAGCAAAAGGTTCACTGGTGATTTGATAGCATATCTCACCGAAATGTGGAACCAATTTTAACACTATTTTGGAGAAAGTAAGATTATTGTGCTTCATATTTCTGAGGCATTTGCTAGAGTTTGGCATTAAACTCTCTCATCGAAAATGCTTGCTTTTGGTTAATTGGATGGCTTCAAGACTTTAAAAAAAAAATAAATTAATAAGGTGGCGCATCAGAGCAAGAAGCCTCAGGGCCTAGCACACTTCTCACAACCCTGCCTTGCAGGGGCGAACTCAGGGGGGTTTTGGGGGTTGAAACCCCCCCGAAGTTTGTGAAATAAAAAAATAACCACTAGTTTCTTAAAACAAAAACCAAAATATAAAACATGGCAGCATAAAATTCATCTGAAAATTTCATTCTGTCAACGAAAAAATCCCTCCAAATGCGGAAGCCATTTCTATCGACAAGTTAATTTGCTAATTTGCAGGTATTTCATATGTTTTGGAATGACTTTTTGGTTTTGGTAAGTTCTTAGCATGATCACCCTCTTCTAGTGTAAGTAAATTTGATATGTTGATGTGGAGGTAGCATTGGGTCGTATACAACGGGACCTGCGATAGAAATATATGAAAACGCACTTTCCTACTTACTTGCAAACACATCGCATTGATCACTCCAAAACTAACGGCTAACGAAAATTAAAATTTTCATCACACATACTAAAAGCCAGTCGCTCTGGCTTTGTATAAGAATGGGATCGACAACGGCAACTAGGAAAGGGTATACTTATGTATGAATAAGCATATGCATATACATGAACGTTGCTTGAGTATGCCAAACGAAAAACAGCCCAACAACTTTATAGACACCTTAAATGTTTGCGATTCGTCGCTTTATAAAACAGTTCATTGTTTTATGCAGATCGGTACGACACTTCCGGTACCCGTGGCTTCAAGCGAGCGATCTTTTTCATGTCTGCGCAGATTAAAAACATATCTGCGAGGAAGAACCAGCGAGGAGCGACTGAACGGTTTGATGTTGCTGAACATCTATAGGAGTATTGAGGTTGACTATGAGGACGTTATAAATATGAAAATGGTAAAAGTTCCAAAGCGCATTGATTTTATTTTATAAAATACTAGCTGTGCCCGCGGCTTCAACAGCGTGAAATAGTGACTTTCGGCAGCATTTATAATTTTTCAGTAACCTTTTGTTATATAATGTTACTTAAGTACATTTTTGCACACGATGTTCTTACTTTTTTCATCTTTTGCCAAATAAAATTGTTTGGCCGTAAGTACTTCCGTTCCCATGGGAATAATGGAACAAAGAGAAAAAAAATATACAGATTTAATTTTGAAATTTTTGGAATATTAATTACGACTCCCGTTCCCGTGGCAATATGGTGATCGTTCTCGAAGTTTATGTTACTCGCTCGAGGATAGTGTAGCATTCTAACGGTGGAAGAATTTTTGAAATCGGTGCAGTAGTTTCTAAGTTCTCGTTTACGTTCCCGTTCCCGTAGGAATTGGGATAAAACATAAAGTCTTTTCTCAGGTCTTAGACTACCTCTGTACAAAATTTCGTTTGAATTGGTTCAGTTGTTTGGGCGGGAGGGACAGACCTACTTTTGCATTTATAATATTAGTAAGGACCGGTTCCCGTGGGAGTATTTAGATGAAATGTAACCAATGTCCTTCTTCAGGTTCTAGATGATCTTACTTACTTACTTAAGGTGGCGCTACAGTCCGGGTCGGACTAGGGCCTCAACCAACATGCTTCTCCAGCCAGCTCGGTCCCTAGCTAGCTGCCTCCAGTTTTGCACGCCAAGTTGGTTGAGGTCCTCTCCTACTTGCGTGCGCCACCTGAGTCGCGGTCTTCCTCTACTGCGCCGTCCCTCGGGATTGGATTCGAAGACTTTCCGGGCCGGAGCGTTGGTGTCCATTCGCTCTACATGACCCAGCCATCTAAGCCGCTGGACCTTGACTCGTTTGACAAGGTCAGTGTCGCTGTACAGCCCGTACAGTTCGTCGTTAAATCTTCTTCTCCACTCTCCATCTATGCAGACGGGACCAAAAATCACCCGAAGAATTTTTCTCTCGAAGCATCCTAAAGCATTCTCGTCTGCCTTTGACAAGGTCCATGCCTCTGCGCCATATATAAGAACCGGGATGATAAGTGTCTTATACAGGGACACTTTAGTTGCTCGAGAGAGGACTTTACTACTCAATTGCCTTCTTAGTCCGAAGAAACAGCGATTGGCAAGAGTTATTCTTCGTTTGATTTCAGCGCTGGTGTCGTTGTCTGAATTAATAGCGGCGCCTAGGTAGACAAAGTCCTTAACTACCTCAAAGTTATAGCTGTCAATCGTGACGTTTTGTCCAAGACGTCGGTGTTGGGTGTCCTTTCTTGATGACAGCATATACTTGGTCTTGCCCTCATTTACCACTAAACCCATCTTCTTCGCTTCCGTCTCAATGCTCATAAACGCGCCATTGACATCACGCTGCGTTCTTCCAATTATGTCAATATCGTCGGCATATCCGAGCAATTGAACGGATTTTTGAAAGATTGTGCCTCTTGTGTTGACGTGGGAGTTTTGCACTATTCTTTCAAGAGCGATGTTGAAGAAGTCGCATGACAGTGCATCGCCTTGCCTAAAACCTTTTTTGACATCGAATGTATCGGTGAGATCTTTTCCGACCCTGATGGAGCAGCGTGCGTTCTCCATCGTCATCCTACACAATCGGACAAGTTTGGTAGGGATGCCAAAACTAGACATGGCTCTATATAACTCCTCTCTATAGATGCTGTCATACGCGGCCTTAAAATCGATGAAAAGGTGGTGGGTATCGATTTGAAGCTCCTGGGTTTTTTCCAAGATCTGCCGTAGTGTGAAGATTTGGTCTATGGTGGACTTTCCTGGTCTAAAGCCGCACTGATAAGGACCTATCAGGTTGTTGACGAATGGCTTCAGACGCTCACACAATACGGCAGAGAGGATCTTATATGCGATGTTAAGAAGACTGATACCTCTGTAGTTGGCGCAGTTCAGAGGGTCTCCTTTCTTGAGGACCGGGGAAACAATGCTAAGGTTCCATTCATCGGGCATGCTTTCTTCCGACCATATTTTGCAAATGAGCTGGTGCATACTCCTGACCAGGTCATTGCCTGCCGCTTTAAACAATTCGGCAGTGAGGCCATCAGCTCCAGCAGCTTTGTTGGACTTTAGCTTGGATACTGCTGTCTTCACTTCGTTCAGGTCGGGTTGGCGGAATTGTTGGTCTACGTCGCCTAAATCGAATGGTTCTATCTCTCTAACAGCGGAATTGGGTTCATCATCGCCGTTATAGAGCTTGGAAAAGTGGTCTTTCCATATCCTCAGCATTGACTGCGGTTCCACCACGATGTTCCCTTGGTCGTCTTTGCAGGCTTCGGCTCGGGGCTTATAGCCCGAGGCTGTTGTTTTTACCTTTTGGTAAAACTTCCGAACCTCATTCCTGTTGTGGCACCCTTCTATCTCCTCGATCACGCGCTTCTCATGCTCTCTCTTTTTCCGTCTGAGAAGCCGGTGTTCGTCTCTCCTCTTCTGCTTGTAGAGCTCGTAAGCAGTTCTAGTCTTTTTGTGCAGCGCCGCTTTGTATGCTTCCTGTTTAGCTGCATGTGCTTGCCGGCATTCGTCGTCAAACCAGGAGTTTCGTTGTGGTGGCCGTGTGAAACCCAGCACTTCAGAGGCGGCATCTCTGATGGCTGATTGGCAGTGCTGCCACTGGTTCTCTATACTTGATGCTGGCGGCAAAGGACTCCTTAAGAGGTTGTAAGAGACTCGATCGGAAAAGGACTTGGCGATCTCTTGCGATTGTAGTCGTCCAACGTCGAATTTTCTCACAGTATTTCCTTGTGTTGGCTTGGATCGGGATATCCGCAGTCGTACCTTGGCTACAACAAGGTAGTGGTCCGAGTCAAGATGATCTCTGTATAAAATTTTACTTAAATCGATTCAATGGTTTGGGCGAGAGATGGTAACATAGAAAGACGGACAGACAGAGCTTCTTTCGTACTTATTATAGTAGTAAGGACTCCCGTTCCTGTAGGAATATCGGGATGAGTTAAAGTTTATGTAACTTGAGGATAGTGAGGCATTCTAACGGTCGAAGAATTTTTAAAATCGGTGCTGTAGTTTCTAAATTCCTTGTATACGTTCCCGTTCTCATTAGAATATAGGGATCAAATGCATAGCCTATATCCTTCCTCAAGTTCTAGACTATCTCTGTACCAAATTTCATTCAAATCGGTTCAGTTGTTTGAGCAGGAGACGGTAATATAGAAAGCTGGACAGACAGAGTTACTTTCACATTTATAATATTAGCTGAGATTGTTCCTAGCAATGTATTTATACAAATCAATACAGAGTATTAAAAAAAGCATAAAAATATTAAAAACAAATTTTTGGTTCATATTTTATATATTTTTTTAAATTGTCGCACAACATAGCTGTTGACGCTTCTTAAACTTGTGATGACTTACTTCCAAAAAGGGGCGATCTTATACGACTAGAATATTTCTTGTGAAGTTATGTGAAATGAAGCCAGAGGATATTCGGTACGTTATTGCTGACATACGGCCCCAAATGCTGCAAAGATTTCTCTAAAATTGGCAAATTGAGCAGGAATTTATTTGAGCCAGTCAGTTGTCCAAAATCATTTTAAAAATAAAATGGCGAACCCTTATCTTTAAAATTAAGCTAAATTTTTTGCCATACAATTAAATTATATGCGCTTTGTCTCCTCTTGATAGTCCACGTTTAAAGAAACACCCTGTATATTTTTAGTTCAAAATGAATTCTGTCAACGGCGTTTCTGATGCGGTTGCTGCGACTGTTAAATGGCTTTGATTTGATAGAACCTTGAAGTTAATGCGTATGCATTTCGGACATACTCACTTGTGGTCCATCATTACCGATGCCCGACGCGACGCAACGGTTCGTAAACATCTCTCGTTGTGTTCTGTTTTCAATAAACACATACCCATACTGTGCGAAAAACGTTCCAACGATGCCACCACTCCACAATCCGCATCAAGCTGTCATTCTTTGTGGATGATTGGCTTTTCGAAAATAACTTGTATGTTTTCGGAACCTCAGATATGGCAGCCTCGTTTGCTAACGTAGTAGCAACTCGATGTTGAGAATCCGCTTCGTTAGAAAAATCATTTATCGCGTTCGATTCAAACTGTTCAAGGACACATACTCTGAAGCGAATCCGAAATGATTTCGAAGTAGATGGTCCTACCTCGTACCAGGGATGGAAAATTCAGTACAGTTGTACCGAATTCGATACAATTGAGCTTGTACAAGTACAAAAGTACAATTCGACGGTATCCAGTACAAATTTACATATCTGCGTCTTTCATATACATATACATTTCAAGAAGAAATAAAATAGGGAACTGAACTGATTGAAAACTATGTTCACAATTTGCTTAGAGATCACATTATCAATTCATTATCCTGGATGCATTCGTTTTCCCACTCTTTGTCTACAGTTTCTTTTTAAGTCATTGACAAATTTTAAACTGACATTTGGCTTCCGCTCGAAATATTGACGGAGAGTCAGTATCATTCGTAACGCTCATGGTTTCCATGTTCGTTCCGTGCGTACAGACGAGAGTGTGCTTGCTGAAGCAGAGAATGTGAGACTCAATCCATCAAAAGTGGGCTTTACAGAGCCGACCTTTTTTTACTGAAATTGATGAAATGGACTTCAACTACCTCTGGTTCATGAAGATGTCGAGCCGGGGCACACAGCCCATGTCACTATCGATCTTTCGCTCACTAATTTCTCAAACCGTGTTATCACTCGTTTTTTGTACGTCAATTGGACACCTCGCAGCTGCAATTTGACCCTTTTGGACTTTTTATTTTACCGTGGGGATCGATGTTATCCCACAAATTTGGTAACGGTTCAAGCTCTCGAGGCTAATATTTTCAAAGAAAGTCATCAACAAAGTCGTGGAAGCCTCCTGAAGGACGTTAAAATAAATAAATAAATAGGGTGACGCAACAGAGCTAGGAGCCCCAGGGCTTAGCACATTTCTCAAAACCATGTTTTGTGAGGGAATGCAGGAGACCTTCAACTTTCTGCTTGTTTCGAACGGCTAATTAAGCGCTTTTCATGGCAAAGAATTTACTAACAGAGGACTAGCCAATTTCTCTTGTGGAAAAACGTTGAAGGAAGTGTTTTCTTATTTATAAAAATGTTTGTTATTACTTATAAAGCCTTAATATTTGGAGATAATCTAGCTTTGTTCATTTTATTGCATTTTCAAAAACAAACTCTATATTGTTGTATTGTATTTGTTGAACAATACTCGAATTTATTTTCAATACAATTAGCACCATTTCAGTACAGTTTAAGAACTGTTTTAAGTACAATTGAAAAAATTCATTTTCCATCCCTGCCTCGTACCCCTTCAATTGCTGAGTTAATTAAACTTTCTGAGCGGTGAATAATCCGTGATTTTTGTGAAGAATCCTCCTCGGCCTAGGGTAGTAGTACTTGAAAAGTTGGGCTATCGAGATTGATGGCGAGTTGATTGATATTTTTTTTTATAATTAAGGCGCACATCAAGTTATGACTACCCTTAAAATGTTGTAGAACGCAGTGCGAACATTCAGGAAAGTAGGAGACACCGATGCACATTGCGTTTTAATTTTTGTGAGTCGTAATGCTGTAGGGGAAAATCAGACCCTGGTAAAGCATTCCACATACGGGTAGTGCGAATAAATAATCAATCTCTATACGTGACTGTAAGTCCGAATTCAGAAGAAGTCGGGTATTAGTCTCATGAACTTTTAGCGCAAATTTGCTACATTTCGGCCAAAATTTCTTTTCGAAAAGTTTGTTGAAAAAGCAATTTTTGGACTAGGTACAAAGCCTTATTGAAATAACGAATAGCTTCCAATGTTTTCCAACGTTGTTCAAGTGTAATGCAACTTATTTCTTTCGGTATATATGTTTGACACTGACTTTCTGTTTCGAGAGTGAAACAGCTCTCAGTGCTTAAATGATTTCAAAAGAAACCAGTAGATAGCCCACCATCGCGTCGCCTTTCACATGAGGTCAGGTTTTGCATGAACCAAAATTAAGACAAAATATAGGTCCTACTATTGTGTCCAAAAAAACCAAAATTTTTGGTCTTTAGATCTCCACCACGGCCTTTGTCACAAAGTTCAAATTCAGTTATTGTATGTCTGTATTGTAGTCCCCGTGACGCAATGGTTCGCAAATGTTCGCTTGTGATTTGAGAGTTCTCAAGGTTCAAATCCCAGAAATATATTAAATTGTTTTTCCACTTGTATCACATTTAGCGAGAAATTAGCAAGTCCTGCGATAGTAAATTCATTGCCATGAATGGCACTTTTCCGACGGTAGCCGTCCTGAACCGGTGGAAGATTGTAGGTCCCCTCCATTCCCTCACAAGGCATGGTTGTGAGAAATGCGGTAAGACCTGGGGCTCTTCGCTCTGTTGCGCCATCCTATTGATTTATTTTTTTATTCGTTTAGAATGTCCAATTTAAAATCTTTTTTTGAAATTAGTGGTAACAAAAGATTTTTTCCACAGTAAAGAGTTTGAAATAAACCATCTAATCTTCTCTAATGGTACCCGTGGCGTGATGGTTAGCATTTCCACCTACTAAGCCAGAGGTTCGAGGTTCGAGTCCCAGCAGAGGCAAAAATGTTTTTCCACGGGTATCGCCTTTCGCGAGGAATTGGCAAGTCCTCCGTTAGTAAATTCATTGCCATGAAAAACGCTTTCTCAATTAGCCGTTCGGAGCCGGGAGAAAATTGTAGATCCCCTTCATTCCCTCACAAGGCATGATTGTAAGAAATGCGCTAGGCCACCCTATTTATTTTATTTATCTAATCTTCTCGATCGGAAGAAACATTTTCCAGCCGGTCTTCAAAGAAAACCTATATCTTCCTCCCAATCCAATAACCTTAAAATACAACAAACGCCACTTTTTTAAGGTCACGTTGATAAACCGCAATCTAATCAAATATCTTAAAGAAAGGAAGTTTCTAAATATTCGACAGGACGGCTCTCATAGCGAAAGATCCACTGCTGATTAGACGTCTTATCTTACCGAAAAGCAAATTAATTTTGAAATTGATTTGGAGAATTTAAGATTATTGCTGTTGATATTTCAAATGCATTTTATATAAATTGGCATCAGGCTCTCTTATCGAATGGGCGTGGTTTTGGTATCGATAATTGTTGTCTTCGTTTGATTTGAATTTACCCCTCTGATCGTTCAAAACATAAGTCGTGTAGGGTGGTTTTAAGTCCGATAAAGGTCTTCATTTTGCGTAGTCGGAGAGTATTGCACTTATTATTACTCATGACAATACATTACATTTCTTCGCTAAAACAACACTTGTTGCCCATCAAAACTTGACTTTATCATCTCAACTAAAACCAAACAACGCGCAAAGTCGTAGATATTCGTAAAAAGATTTCAAATTGATTGTCAGTTCTTAAGTAGGACATCTCACTTAGGGCTCGAACTCTTCGGATCTAATGATCGGTTATCACTTTGCAAATCTCAGTCATTGCCCAGAGAAGACGCAAGATATCTTTTATTGCTGCGCTCGGTGCCTCAGCTCTGACCACCCGACATGGATTAATTGTTTGTATCCTCTCACATGTAAATTGTATCTACCACCGGCGAACATTCAAAATTAAGACCATGAATGCCAGGCATCATGTCTCAGCTCATCGTCTTCGTTGCCGATGTTGTTGTAGCCATGCTTAAATCCACATGTTCCATCCGAGCGACCCATTCTATAATAACCAGGGATAAATACTCTCTTCTAGAAGCAACACACTGAAAACAAATATTGACGAAAAATTAAGAAAAAAAGACTAAGATCTGCATCGACAACAAAGCCAAAACGACAAGACGACGACGACATACAACGACGACGCATGGATCCTTAATTAGTCTGGGTGCGCTGCTGCGGCTGCTGTTTCGAGAGGAGGCGGCGGGCGGAAGGGGTGTAGATACCACACCACTTCACTCTCCATATGCCGAAATTGAGCAATTTGAAATTCAATCAGTAGCCCCTCCAATAAGGGCAAATTATAGCAATTCACTTGGCCACCAACCACACAGCAAGAACGGATATCGTCGAGCTTGGTAGCCGTATATATTATATATAGTCTCGGCGCAGGCCGGCTGACCGACCGGCCATTCGTCCTATACGTTTGTTGATAAGAGGGTTTGTCTGTCGGCTGGCCGACTGCAAAATGGAAATCACAACCCACCACGCCTGGGTAGATCATTCAAGAGGTTCTCCTCGGTGGTCTGTTCTCGAGAGATGTATGGTGGTCGTGATGGTGTATCTGGTAGGTTAGGTACAATAAAATGATTAATAGTTGGTTCTAAAAAATTTGTAATTTTGGGGGTCCCAGATACAGACATGCATGGGCATGGGCATTGGGCATGCATATTGCATATACGCGTGTAAATTTCGCCACAAGCGCATTTTGGTTAAAATTCGCGCAATCGAGACAGATTTACATTTTACTTAGTGACGGTGGAAATGTAATGCCTTTAGACTATATATACTTGTGGTCTGCAATCAGCACTTTCTTGGTGGTCACCGCACAGGAACGGATCCTCCTTACTGTGTATGTTTGTAGTTTGAATAACGTGAAAGCTTTACATTGATGTCATTGCAATGTTTAGCCAGAGGGTTACAAGCGGTGATGGCAAATCAGAAACAGGCATCATCGACCCGGTGAAACTGATTGTTTTCCTTACCATCTGTAAAATGTAATATGAGTTCAGCATACAGCAAATCAATTAAGACATCAAAAGGCATTGATAGCTGGTAATTTTCGAGCACTATTAAAGGGACAGTAATCGGACAGGGAGTGTCTTGTGGGTTACATGGAAAACATGTAGCTTTAGATGTTTTCATGCATTCGTTTTGACAATGTGGCTGAAGTACCAACTTGCAGCTAGTTTTCATCTAGTAAATAGCCTGTCCTTAATTTAACTGATTTGTTATTGAACGCGAGGACTAAGCAGTTATGGAAGCGGAAATTGTCACAGAATAATTAAAAGAAAGGCTAAAAGGAGTTGATCAGTATAACGAGATCTACAAGGAGAAAAGAAGGGAAGAACACCGACTTCTCAAAAAGAAAAAGAAGCAACATGAGAAGCGCTCGTTTGAGGAAATAGAGAGGTGCCATGACAGGAACGAGATTCGGAAGTTTTACGAAAAGGTAAAAAGATCCTGCCAGGGTGGCAAGCCCCGAACTCAAGCCTGTAAAGACCAGCAGGGAAACATAGTTATAGAGTCACAGTCGCTACTGAGGATCTGGAAAGATCATTTCTGCAGACTGCTTAACGGCGATGAGGACACAAATTCCGCTGTCAGGCAGATTGCCCCATTCAGCTTGGACGATGATCAAGAATGCCGTCCTCCCGACCTAGAAGAGGTTAAGCTTGCCATATGCAAACTTAAATCAAATAAGACTGCAGGTGCAGATGGCCTTGATGCCGAACTTTTCAAGGCAGCTGGAGATCAGTTGGAAAGGAGCATGTACCAGCTGATCTGCATGATATGGTCGGAAGAAAGCATGCCCGATGAATGGAACCTCAGTATCGTATGCGCGATCTTAAAAAAGGGAGACCCTCACAATTCCGCCAATTATAGAGAAAAAAGGCTCTTTAACGTCGCTTATAAGATCTTGTCTGCTGTAATATGTGAACGTCTGAAACCCCACGTCAACAACTTGATAGGTCCTTATCAATGTGGTTTTGGACCAGAGAAGTCCACAATAGACCAAATTTTCACATTACGGCTGATCTTGGAAAAAACCCGAGAACATAATATCGATATTCACCATCTTTTTATCGATTTCAAGGCCGCGTATGACAGTGTTAGCAGAGACGAGCTGTACAGAGCCATGTCTAGTTTCGGCATCCCTGCAAAACTCATACGACTATGCAGGATGGCTTTGGAGAATTCACGCTGCTCCGTCAAGGTCGGTAAAGAACTCACCGAGACCTTTGATGTCGAAAAAGGTTTTAGGCAAGGGGACAAACTGTCATGCGATTTCTTCATCATCATACTTGAACAGATTGTAAGAAACTCAAACGTCAACACCAGAGGAACAATCTTTCAAAAGTCTGTACAATTACTCGCCTATGCAGACGATATTGACGTAATGGGAAGAAAAAGCGTGATGTCATAGGTGCTTTTGCGAGTATTGAAACAAGCGGCAAAAATGGGTTTGATGGTTAATAAGGGTAAAACGAAGTATATGCTGTCATCAAACAAGGATACAGAACATCGACGAATTGGACAAATCGTCACAATAGACAGACATAACTTCGAGGTAGTACAGGACTTCGTCTACCTAGGATCCGCTGTAGACACGGACAACAACATCAGTGCGGAGATGAAACGGAGAATAACTCTTGCCAACCGTTGCTTCTTTGGGTTAAGAAGGCAATTGAGAAAAAAACCCTCTCTAGAAAAACCAAGGTGACCTTGTATAAGACCTTAATCATCCCAGTCCTGCTGTACGGCGCGGAAGCATCGACTTTATCGAAAGCGGATGAGGAAACCCTTGGTCGTTTCGAAAGAAAAATTCTCCGAATGATCTTTGGTCCCGTATGCGAAGAAAATGTGTGGAGAAGAAGATACAACAACGAGCTGTATGAGCTGTACCGCGACATGGGCATAGCCAGAAGAGTACGCATCGCGAGGCTACGATGGTTGGGCCATGTAGAGCGGATGGACCCAAATGCTCCGGCTCGTCGGGTGTTCGAAAGCACATTGCAGGGAAATCGCGGAAGGGGAAGACCTCGTCTTAGGTGGCACAATCAAGTGGATGAAGACCTCAACCGACTTGGAGTGCGAAACTGGAGAGAGCTCGCCCGAAATCGAAATCGTTATGTTGGTTGAGCCCCAGGTTCACCCCGAACTGTAATGCCCACCTAAGTAATAGACCAAGAGCTGGAAGCAAATTTTTGGAGTGGAGTGATAACCAAAAATAATGCACATGTATGTGTAGGTTGACGCACCATTATATCAGATTCAACCGTCTGGCAGGTTTCTTTTTCAGCCGGGGGCGGGGGTGGGCGTTCGAAAATGGTAATTTTTCAGATTTTGAGGTCGAAGTGATAACCACATAAATGATACACCAAAAAATCAGAAAAATTCCCCTGATTACAAAAAACTCGGTCCCAGACGATTTGGTTTCAGCCTACTGCTTGCCAGACGCATTTTAACACTTTTCAAGTGCATTTTTCAGCTTAAAGCACTAATAACTTTTTTCCTATTACATTTAACCAAGAAAGTGGTACGCCAAAAAATAAGAAAATTTACCCTGATTTGTAAAAACTGTGTCTTAGACGATTTGGTTTCAGTCTACTGCTTGCCAGACGCACCTTAACATTTTTTTAAACGGATTTTTCAAATTAAAGTACTGATAAATTTTTTCTTATCACATGTAACCAAGAAAATGGTACGCCAAAAAATCACAAAAGTTCCCCCGACTACAAAAAAGTGTGTCCAAAAGGATTTGGTTTCAGCCTTCTGCTTGCCAGACGAATTTTCGCTTAAGCATGTTTATCAAATTGAATGAATAATTGCTTGTAGTATTTCATTTAAATGAAATTTTTGATTTTCATTCAATTTGATAAACATGCTTAAGCGAAAATTCGTCTGGCAAGCAGAAGGCTGAAACCAAATCCTTTTGGACACACTTTTTTGTAGTCGGGGGAACTTTTGTGATTTTTTGGCGTACCATTTTCTTGGTTACATGTGATAAGAAAAAATTTATCAGTACTTTAATTTGAAAAATCCGTTTAAAAAAATGTTAAGGTGCGTCTGGCAAGCAGTAGACTGAAACCAAATCGTCTAAGACACAGTTTTTACAAATCAGGGTAAATTTTCTTATTTTTTGGCGTACCACTTTCTTGGTTAAATGTAATAGGAAAAAAGTTATTAGTGCTTTAAGCTGAAAAATGCACTTGAAAAGTGTTAAAATGCGTCTGGCAAGCAGTAGGCTGAAACCAAATCGTCTGGGATCGAGTTTTTTGTAATCAGGGGAATTTTTCTGATTTTTTGATGTATCATTTATGTGGTTATCACTTCGACCTCAAAATCTGAAAAATTACCATTTTCGAACGCCCACCCCCGCCCCCGGCTGAAAAAGAAACCTGCCAGACGGTTGAATCTGATATAATGGTGCGTCTACCTATACATACATGTGCATTATTTTTGGTTATCACTCCACTCCAAAAATTTGCTTCCAGCTCTTAGACTATAAGTAAGTAAGTAAAGGGAGTTGAATGGGATTGGATAACTGACAAGTAATCATTTTAATGATCCAAAAGGCAGGATTTTTAAAGGAACTTAAGTGGCATACCTTCGTTGAATTTTGGCATACAAAACGTATAATAACCAATATTCTTGGAGTCTGTATACAGAAACTACTACAGAAATAAGGGGTGAAGCACTAAGCCCTGTAGCGACAAAATTAGAACAGAATAGATAGCTCAGCGGCTAAAAACTAAGACGATAGTCTTCTTAAAATTTACTGAATCCAGGCCCAGACTATAAATTTTTAGTTCCTTGTGTTATAGGCTACCACCAAAAGAAAATGGGTCTTTGCACCGATGACTTATGTAAAGGATAAAGCGACGCGACGAGGGCGAACATGAGGATACCTCTCTCTTCTTATGTCACTGCCCAGTAATCTGCCACAACAGGAGAAAATTACTCAGCAGTTACTTCTTCAACGAACTATGTAGTAGAACTAAATATCAGCCCATCCAGGCAAAAGCATGTTGAACTTCATTAACGCCACAAAATGGTTACAAATTGATCGACTCATTAGTTTTTACCTCTAGGACGTTACAACACTTGGGTATCACCAAGGCTGGCCCCAGCTATACTGGCGCCCTGAGCAAGGTTTACAGAAAGCGCCCCATTTTTAGTCTATTCATTTTACTAGGTCCAGTGGGATTTTCAATTTTGCTTTATTTTGAGCAACATTGTAAGTAAAATTAGTTAGAGTTCAGATAATAATTCAGTAAAGGTATGACTTATATTGTGGAACGATTTTTTGTTTAAAATTCAAATGGCAGCATTTGATGGTATGGCTTAACTTGGGTCTAGTTTTAGATAGAAAGTTAATTTGGAAGCCAAATATACAGGAAAGAGTGAAAAAAGCCATAGGAGACAAGTGGGGTCTTCAACCTCGCATCACACATCTCGGTCATCAGACCTATCCCCACTTATGGTGTGGCAGTATGGAGCAATTTATCGTGATAGTCTCATCAAAGTCCAACGTTCAGCATGCATATGTATGAGCGATGCCTTAGGCACCACTCCTTCAGAGGCACTGGAGATCCTGTTTCACCTAGTCCCACTTGACATCTACAGTAAACAAACAGCTGCGAGTTCGGCTATTTAATTACAAGAAGTCTCACAGTTCTGAACAAATTCGGAATCCGCAAGGTAAAATAGACTACACCACACCAAAACTCGAGTTTGGTACAAACTTCAGAGTGACCTTTCCATCCAGGCCAGATTAAGAGGACTAAATATTCTTGGAAAACGAAAACATACGTCCATTTTTACACGGACGGTTCGAAAACAAATGAAGGCGTTGGTTGTGGTGTCTATTCAGACGAAATGAAATCATCAACATCTCGCTTCGTCTTCCAGATCATTGTGCACTCATGACTCTAATACTCATAATATAATGTTTGATAAATTCCTTGTTTGCATGGTACTTTTTGCTGTTTTGAAGAACTGGAAATGTTTCTAATAGAACCAGCCAGGCTAGTCTCAGGGCAGGGAGCAGGAAGCGTAGATCAAACCACGATTTATCTATGCATCCGGATTCCGGAAACGTTCATTAAAAGGAAGTTTTGCCGCTATCTACTCTGTTGAAGTAAATAAAATGAAATAAATAAAGCTGGAAAAGAGTTTTTGCGACGATCTTTTTTACTGAAAAAAACAAAAACAAAATTTGGGTAGAGCAACAGGCTTAGGGAATCTTAGAGCTTAATGCATTTGAAAGGCCTACAATTTTATGTCGATTCAAAAGGTCTAACTAAGTAAGAAAACACTTTTCATGGCAGTGTTATTATTTTCGGAGTGTACTTGCCAAATCCTCGCAAAAGACCATTTAAGAAAATAGTTTCATGTTTCTGGAATTTGAATTTTGAACTCCTACGTAACAGGCAGACATGCTTATGGCTACGCCATGCCATGCTATGAGCACCTAATTAAGTCTGCTTCCTTCCTCATCCGAACCGAAACATCCCAAAAAGCGTTTTTTTATTTTTTTCTGACGTAAATTAGGCAAAACGTTTGTTTCTCGTGTTTTCACTTCCCCTCCTGCAAGAATTGACTCAAACAACTTGCTTGTTTGGCACATCAGCTTCCTGTGAAATTATAGCTGATTGAAAACTATTCAAGGTTGAGGTTTGTAACACAGTCACATACTGGGCAATTCTTTATAAAGTACTGATCATCCAAGCCCACCCATACGACAGAGCATGAACTCGGAAACCCTCGCTCGATTTGAAAAAAAAAAAAAAAATATCCCAAGTGATCTCCGATCCTGTCTATATGAGATCAAGGTGTAGAAGCCGGATATGAGTGAAATTCATTCTCAAAATCTCTATTTGTAATTCGATTTTATATTCAGGAATAAGGAAAGGTGTCAGGGTTTGTACGTACCATATTTTCATTAAATTAAAATCCATTCCATGTTCCAAAAAATTGCCCACTTTGATGTTGCGCAACTGATACCGCACTTCATCGAGTTATCTTACTTACAAATCACAAACCCATGTGGGACCACTTCAGGTACGTGCTAATGTTTGCCAATAGGGATCGGATCAGGGTGACAATATTGAGCAACTTCCTTCTAGGACATGACCATTTTAACAATTTTCTTCCAACACTATAGTTTTTGCTTTCTTCTTTCTCTGCTAACTACTAATATATGTACGTAGTAATGAACCGGAAATATTTACAAGATAACGCATGAGAATGGAATTTTTTATTGACGTTGTTTTGCGTGTGCCTGCGATTATATCAGATTCGTTAATAAATAAACATAGCAATAGCAACTCAAGTGTTTTCCATGTTTTTTCTCTTTTTTATCAGTGAGAGTATATTCGAAATTGAAAACAAGTGCTTGTTGGTTGATTTTTTTTTTTTTTTTTATTTATTATTATTTTCAAAGAAACGAGGTTGTTTCCAATGATATCACACTTAAGTGGAATTCGTTGAACTTTATTAAGCCAAAATTATAGACAGTTCTAGTAAAATCAGTTAGAACCTTGAAATCATTATCAGACTTATTTTTATGTTTTCGAAAACAAAAATACTTATTGATAGTGTATCGGGTAAATGCTAGGAAGAATCACACGATAGCCTTCGTTTTACGATGGAAATTTTCTAAAAAACTTTTTTTTATTAAAGGGCATTTGTTGTAAATAAATTTGGTTTACAAGGACATGTTAGAGTCTACCAATAATCTGTAAGAGGAACAAAGATTAAACGCAGTGTGGAATTCGTGCTATGAATTTTGGACTTTTTGATTAATAAACTGATCTTTGTTTACTATGCTGTCCCTTTGATGTTGAGGTTTCAATTGATAATAATAGAAAATACATATTATTTCATTTAGTATTAGAAAAATTTTCACCTAAATAGCCAGCGGTAGGTAAAATGATAATAACGGTCTTTTATTTCAGACACTGAAAACGCTCAAAACCTTTTTCCTTTTCTTCTTCTTTGATTTAAACCTAGAATCATTAAGATGTGAACTACGGTTGTAAATTAAATTGAAAAGAAAGTTCTGGAAGCATTATTAAGTGTTCTAGTTGACGATGGTTGCTGGGCGTGTACTATTCGGGATGGTTCTGAATATGAAATTTATGAATATATATTCAGCATTTAAAAGATAATATGTTCCAAATTTCACTAATTTTGTAGAATAAGCAAAAAAAGTTACAGATTTATGAGATGCTCAAGCTCATTTGGGCCCATAGTGCGGCGCCCAGATATTGCAACTGATATTATACGTTATTTGTGCTCTCTATATACACCTCCGGTAACCACTATACTACTAAAGGGATTAAAAACACACAATAATGCTCTGCGAGTAATGACTGACTGCCCGAATCTCAGTCAAAAAGGAGGAACCTTTGAATGAGCATCTCGGACATATTTGGTTCGAAGTTCTTTCAAGGACTTTCAATACTAGGACAGGGTACTGAAATAACAATGGTGGAGAGTAAGCTACTAGCGATCTCAAACCAATGCAGCAAAGTATACTGACACTGGACTACCCGGCCCTTTATGTCCTAAGGAATATTAAAAGGCCCTGGCTCTCCAGGTTCGGGGTTGTGCCATGCAAATAAATTCCAAAACAAACACAAATAAACGGCTTCGGATAACAATAATGATTTTGCTGTTGACGACCCTAGCAAACAAAAAGATCACAAAGGCTTTCGGATCTGCAAATGACACATAAGATCCCTTAACGGACAAAATGCAGTCGGAGAATAAGCGGAGGCCTTAAGCTGTTGTAATTTAGCAAGCACTAAATACAACAGAAACAACGCTTATTTCTGTACGGATTTGTAGTTGGATGTAGATTCAGGAAAACCCGATTAATGAGCATATTATGACCATCCGCATCAGGGCTGAATTCGCCAATATTAGTCTAATATGCTCCTATCAATTAAAGTTTATCATGCGCCGGGGGGGGGGGGGTCTAAGCTATTGTGACGTAATATTCATGGGGGTCACAGAAAGTGTGATACAGCTTGACAGTGGGGGAGAGGGGTCAAAAAACCTAATTTTAGTTTGACGTTTTATGGACGGCCCCAAAGAGATTTAATTTAATGATTTACTATTATAGCTTTTCAATAACATTTATTTGCAAATTATTATCAATACAACGAAGTTATCTGAAAAGGTGTTTTTTTAGACGTGAGGTTTTCAATACTGACAATACTTTTTTAGAGTCGGTCTTTTTGTCAGCTGTCGCTTGATTTATGCTTTGGTTTGCCGATTTTTACATAACTTTTAGTTTCAGACTTATGTATGAGTTACCTACAAGACCAGGCGATTTAACACGGCTGCACTATTTATTTGGAGTCATGTGAAGTCGCTTGTCTACTCAGATAAGCCCGAGAGGATTGACACCTCGGAAGAATATACTCGGCGCGTTCGCTAAACCGCTATCAAATGCTGCAAAAAGTTGTCAAAAATTAGGCTTCTCGGCTGGAGTTTATTCGAACCAGCCACGAATTTTTACATTTTTACGTCGCAATTTTTAAATCTGTAATATCTTCGAAAATATTCATTTAAAGCACATGCTGTAAAGGGTAAATGAAATACATAACGTATCTAATGTATTTAATTGGATAAGCAATGATTTTTTTTTTTTTTTTTTGGAGGTTTTTAAAATACCAGCTGGAGCACTCAGACCTAAATACCGGTCCATTGTACTACCAGATAGCAACCTTCTATTTGTTATAGCTTTCCAGATGTTCGGAGAAAAGCCAAAAGACGCTGCCATGGTAAGGAGCCTAAGTTACCAGCTCTCACCATGTCTGCGCCGAGTATCTGTAACCTCATGCGAGAAAAAGCAGGACATTCACAGAGGAAGTGCTCTGCGATGTCCTCATCTTCTCCACAAGATTCACAGAGTGTGGTATCACTTAAGCCTAACACGTTTAAATTCTTTGCAAAAGAGAAGTGCCCGCTGGCAACGCCAATAAGCTTTCTACAGTCTTTTCTGCGACGAGCTAGCAAAAATGTTGCAGTCTTCTTACTAACTTTGGGGAGCATACGCTTGGTCTGTCTGCATCCAATGGAAGCATGCCATCTACGGTTGTGCTCTTCACAGATCCAATCGTTGATTGAAGCCCTCACTGAGGACGCTGGCAGACCTAGCGACGGTTCAGGCCCTGAGAAAGCTGTCTGAGATCTCTGCCTAGCGAGTTCATCGGCGATCTCATTTCCTGTTATGCCGTGATGGCCTGGAACCCAAATGAGACTCAAGGAATTTAATCTTCCGATCGCATTCAGAGAACTCTTGCATTCCTGGATCACTTTCGAAGTGGTTAGAGGGTTGAGAAGGGCCTAAAGTACAGCTTGGCTGTTGTCGCTGCAAACAAAGATACTTCTCCCCGTCCATCCATTGCTCGTTACGTGGCTCAAGGCCAATAGGATAGCATAAGCCTCCGCTTGGAAAACGGAAGCGTATGATCCCAAAGATGAGTGCAGTCGTATGTCGTCGTTCTCAACAAAGGCACCAGCACCAGAACCCTCGTCGGTTTTGGAGCCATCTGTGAAGATACGATAACAGTTCTTTCCAGGCTCAGATTCTGGAGCGAACCAGTCCTGAACCGAAGGAAAGTTGACTGAGTAATTTTGACGCAGTTTGAGCCTTGGGATCATCGTGTCAGACGGCATATCCATTAGACGTGAGTCAAAAGATATGCTGCTTGCGAGTTCCTCAAAGCTCCAGTGCGAATTGTGCCAGAGACCACATCGCTTTAAACGAGAAATGGTCTTGAGAGTACACCCCATGATGTAGGTATCAAGGGGAGGAAGATTCAACAGTGCGTCGAGAGCAGCTCCCGGTGTGCTAGGGAAGGCCCCCGTAACACCCAGACAAATTGTTGTTTGAAGTTTGGCAAACGAGGCAATAACGTATTTACGCGAGAGCTTATTCCACCAAACAACTGACGCATAGGAGATGATTGGTCTTATCATAGCCGTATAGATCCAAAGGACCTTTTTCGGTGAAAGACCCCATGTCTTGCCAAAGGCTCCTTTACATTGCCAGAAAACTGACAGTGCTTTAGTAGTTTTAGACTCGACATGTTTCAACCAAAGAAGTTTGTTATCCAGGATTACTCCAAGATGCTCATTAAGCAATGATACTGTATCGTTTAAAATGGCATGGTAAATAACCCTTTTTTTTTTGTAATATGTAAAAGATAAAAATGGTTACTGGGGGGTATCCTTACGAGATAAACATATGCTGTTGCGGACTTTTTTATTTATATGTTTAAGATATACAATTCCGTAGTACATAAATTTGATCTATCTCGTAAGGTTTAGCCAGCGTAAGTAAGCAAAGTAAGCGCAGAAAAATATGTTTGTTAAGAAATCACATTACGAATCTTTAAATTCCTCGGCTTTTCTCTACTATAATATGCATGTATTATACATATAAAACTTCCTCTTGAATCACTCTATTCATTAAAAAAATCCGCATCAAAATTCGTTGCGTAGTTTTAAAAATATAAGCATACCATAGGCGGATCCCCGGGGGGGGGAGGGGGTTTCGGGTTCGGACCCCCACCCCCCCCCCCCCCCCCCCAATCGGGAAAATAAAAGATGTTATCTGTAAATTTATCGGCTCCTAATGTTCAAATTTCGTTACGGGACGGAAAAATATAGCATGAAAAAAAGTAAAGGAGAATTAATATTATTATTTTAAATATTCAAGAACTTTATTGATTATAAAAGTATAATCGACATTCTTGAACGACTTGCTATTGATAAGTGAAATGAAAAATGTCGTCAGATTGATGTTTGCATATGTGACTCGATCAAAGGGACTAACTAGGCAAAATATGCGTTTGAATGGTACATCAGCGCCTTTCAGAGCGCGCTGTGTAAGCTTTCACTTTTGCGTAAAAGGTGCCTTTTCTCGCACATCGCGTCACATCTAAACATTTTTACATGTAAATTTTTGATCGAAAGATACTAACCAGTAAATCATCAAGCGCATTTTGGATGCTCTGGCCGTGGATTCGTTGTCTCCACATCTTGACTTCTTCTTTCGAACAATCCGATTTATCTTCGTTAAATTTGAAAAGGTCAGCGCATTTCTTTTCGTTAAATTCTTGTTTAAGAAACAGTTGCCCGAAACTTTGGAAAATGGATTTGTGTTCCGAGAACTGACTTTTGAGTTGAGAAATGAACGTATCAAGAAACGGAATGTAGAAAGAAGTTCTGTAGTAGTCTTCAATACTTTATGCTTGAACGTTGCAACGATTTTTTTGTTGATTGCAACGGCTCGGCGGCGGCCGGCGCGGCGTGGCAATTTCATTGTGATTTCGTATTCAGAACTAATTCTAGCAACATGTTCATAAATAACGTGGAAAGTAGAATCTGCGTTTTCGCGTTTGTACGTAAATTCATTCAAAGCTCCATCTGCCAGCTTAGTAACCTCACCCAGATCTTGGTTTTTAGATTGCAATTCAAACTGATTCCATAATGTGACAGGCGATTTGGAATTCAACCGTCGAAATCGCTGTCAAAAGATGAAGTGGATTTTGCGAAGTATCTCCATCTTTCCACGTTTTGATTTCTTACAAAAATTCAATAACCGGTTGCAATTCAACGTACGTTCCAACTGCCCACCTGGTAGGACAAACAGACTTTAACTTTTGTTTTTTTTTCTCACTTTTGTTTGTCATTTTTGAAATTTCTTGGTGTAGAACGTCTTGTCTTTTAGGCCAATGAAAAAATGCTTCAATCGCTCCGATAGTTTTTGATTCCTGACACTTCGCATGCTGCATTGACTGCCAAACTAAAGCTATGTGCAGCGCAATGTACATAAATTGCCAGATGGAAATACGATCTCACATGAGCCTGTGCACCAATGAATTGAACACTCATTGCCGGAGCTCCGTCGAATCCTTGGCCATACATATATGAGCAATCGACGCGACGCCAACATCATGTAAATAATTTATGATTGAGTCTGCTAAGCCTCGTATATATAAATAAAATTTTAAGTAATGGAGTAAAGGAGGGGGCGCATCTGGAGGGGGAAGTTCCCAAGTTTGTTTCTCCCTCCAGTCAGTTGATGATGGCTCCGGTCTAGAGAGCAGCGGGCCTTCGCAGTTGAGAGCTTCTTTTCTAACGGTCGCTCACTTGTTGCTACGCAACGTGACTTCCGCGCTCGCTTTGAAATTCCTCCTCACAGACTCGTTCCTGGCGTTGTGTAAATCCGCGTGAGCTTCACCAGAAGCCACTTAATTGTGAGCGAGTTACTGTCTGGTGTGCGATGTCGGTAATGGGAATAATTGGTTCTTATTTTTTTGAAGAAAACGAACGCGCAGTTACCGTGAATGGAGCTCGTTACAGGAACATGATCGAGGAATTTTTTCTTCCAAGATTCGAAGAAATGAACGTTAGAAACGTGTGGTTTCAGCAAGATGGAGCCACAGCACACACAGCACGAGACTCAATGAATTTGTTGCGACAACATTTCCCCGACCGTTTCATCTCTCTCAGAGGCGATCTCCAATGGCCGGCACGCTCTCCAGATTTGACTCCATGCGATTTCTTTTTATGGGGTTATTTGAAATCCCTGGTTTATGTCGATCGACCACGGATCATAGCACACCTCAAGAACAACATTCGCGACGCCATTGCCAACATACCGATTGATATGCTGCGAAGAGTGGATACGAATTTCAAAAATCGACTTCATCAGTGTATGCGCAATGGGGGTCGCTATTTATCCGATGTCATTTTAAGACTGCATAAAAAAAAATTGGGATATTGTATTCTCAAATAAAAAAAAATTTAAAACAATAACTGAAGTACTTTTTTATTGACCTTTCAAATAAGTAAGTTTCTCTGGCGCACCCTGTAGTTTCTGTAAGGCCATCTTTATTAACATAATTTAGAAGAAATATTAACTCTTTTTGGCTTGTGTTTTTTTTTTTTTTTTTTTGTTTGCGACAATTTCTACCAAGTCCCACTATATAAAAAAAAAATGATTTTTAAATATATACACAGGTTGTCCAGCGATTTTTGTTTGTCTGGTCCACGCCATAGTTTGATATAAGGTGAGTGCTGAATGTTACCTAGGGCCTACCGAATTATTTAAAATTGTTAGTACAATATCTACACCACTTTATTCTTTATTTGAAACAAAAAAATCTAACCAAATAAAAGTTTTTACACATTTTTATATAATTTTATACCCCAAAAAAAACGCCTTCGTCTCTGAACAGCCCGCTTAAGGGGGTAGGGCTTAAAAATTGTTTTTTGCAGTCTTGTATTTTTTTAAATGACTGCATAATGTTTCAAGAGTATTGCCTCGAAATTTTAAGTCGAAGGGACCAAGCTTGATGACGTTGTGAATATTTTTATACCTCTTCGAAGTTCGAACTAAGCGCGCTATTGTTACCAAGTAGCTTTAAGGGGTCATCCCATGTGAAGGGCTCAACAAAAAATTGGTTTCTTTACATGTCTAGAATACGTAATCAAAGTGAATTTTGAAAACCCTCAGTCGTTTTCAAGACACAGCATTTAGAAGAAGAATCTGGTTGGAACTGATTTAAACGGATTTGAAGCTTTAAACGCGTTTTTCTCAAAAATGTGTTCTTCAAACTTTACTTGATCGTATCTCAAAAACGGCTTAACCGAACGACTTGAAATTTGTAGGGTGCGCAACATAGCAAAGGCTCTGCTCCAGGACGCATTTCTCACAACCATGTCTTTTGACGGAATGGAGGGGCCTACAATTTTCTGACGGTTCCGAATGGCTAATCGAGAAAGCGCCTTTCATTGCAATGAATTTACTAACGGAGGACTTACTAACTCCTCGCGAAAGATGATATCCGTGCGGATAAACACTGTTGCCTCTGTTGGGATTCCAACCACGAACCTCTGGGTTAACCGCGGACCTGCTAGCCATCACGCCTTGGAGACCACAATGGAATGAACTTTATCATTCAAAAATTTCAAAAACTTCAAAAAATTGTAAAGTTCGCAACTTCTTTTCAAATGTCTACCAAAAGCACTTTTTTTTGTTTCTGAAAAACTAATCAACCGTAATCGTGGAGGAAGTTTTAGCTGATTTTTTTCCAGGCGGGGGTGTTCAGAACGCTTAAACTCATGTTCTACAAAATATTTTTAACTTTAAATTTATATTAATGCAGTCGATATATGTATATTTTAATAAATGGTAATAAACTTAAAGCTCTATCAATTACTGGTTGCAAAAAAAAAAATCTTAAAAATCACATAGGGTGACCTCCTCAAAACATTTTGCCAACAATTCACGTCTTTAATGTCGGTGCCACTCATAATTTCAAAACTACTGCACTGATCCTTTTGAAATTCGTAAAAGCATTTGTATACATGATTTACTGATAGCTAGACAGTTTCTTAGATTTGTTCTTATTTTTATTTTACACTAAGAAATTCGGCGATTTTTTATTTTCAAAAAATAGTGTCTTTCCCTTCAAACTGTTTCCAGAAAGTAAAAAATTGAGACTTCTCCCAGCGTTACCTTGAAAAAAACATTATCTAACGAAATAACTATGAATTTATAATTTCAGATAATCCAATACTATGAAGGACACAGCAACTCTTCTTTTGTTTCGAGACGCTTCACAATAAATGCCAGCATTGTAGCATTTATTGATATTTCTTTATGAAATTTTCACACAGTACTTTGATATTTAGTTCTTTAAATATTTTGTTTGAAAGAAGCATTAAATTCTATAAAACATACTAGCGGCCCGTCCCGGCTTCGCACGGACACTAAACATAACATTTACACACATATTCACAATTTTTCGCATCGAATTAAAAAAAAATAGGAAATTTAATTCTTAGATATTACTTAAAAATGTTTATTGCAAAGAGGTCATAACCCCAAAAGAAAAACCTTTTAATGTGTTAGAGCTTCACTGTAAACAATATTTGATGTTTTTTTATTTTGTGGCAACAAAATAAATTGATTTTCATGGGCTCCTCCGACCCGCGATAGTCCAACATACAGTTGACCATGAGTAAAACATTTCTTTCGCAGGTCGATCCCTACCAATTCGAAGGTTTGGCCTTGGGACATGTTAATTGTTGATGCGAAAGATGTTTTTACCGGAAAATGAAGCCGTTTAAATTGGATTTGCAGATCTGTCGGGATCATCGGTATCCTCGGTATATGAGCCAGTTGACCAGCTGCTGGCCCAGTGATAATAGTTGCTACAGTTAAATTGTCCTTTAACTCTTTAATAAGCAGCCTCGTCCCATTACACATGTTCGGAGGGCTTAAATTTCTTAAAAGCATTATTGGGATTCCGATTTTTAACGACAACTCATGTGGTGGCGAAGAAGGGTGAGCCCAGAAGGGTTCAACAAATTTGAAAATTCCTATGGATAATGGACTGCGTCTTCAATATTAGTCACAGTGTCGATCGATTTGTATGTTTTTATTTGGCCGGGAACTTTTTGAACTACATATTAGATTGTTTATTTCATTAACAGTATCATTCTTAGGTGATACTATAGCCCTAGAACACAGCCAATAAAAGTCCTTTTCGTGCAAATTCTCGATGGGTATACATATAGCATCTATTAAGTTTTCCAAATTATGGAGTATTTGACCTAGAGACTCATCCAGAAGAATGTCACAATGACCGCTTAAATTTGGAGTGGGAAAAATTCTTTCTCCAAGTTTTAGCAGTTGTTGTGGGAAATCACTATCAGTGATTCTATGAACATGAGCTCTCATATTCGTTCGTAATTTCAATGTTTCCATCGAAGCCCATAAGGGTGACGATTTCAAGCATGCCTTGATGATATCTGCTCGCGTACCTCTGTAAATAACGGGAAGAGTTTGTCGGAAATCTCCCGCAAAAAGAAAAGTAATCGCGCCCATGACTGCAGAGGAGTTCCTTAGATCCTGTAAGGTTCTGTTCACGGCCTCTATATGTGCTCTATGGATCATCGTGCATTCGTCCAACATAATAATTAATGAGGCGTCGTGTAGTAATTTACGAAGAGGCCTATTTTTGCGGATAGAATATGTAGATTTTTGCTCAAGATTTACGGATAGCGGAAGTTTAAAAGTAGAATGAGAGTTGTCAAGAGAGTTGCAGCAAGTCCTGAGGAAGCAACTGGTATTGCAATCTTCCCCGATTCTCTTATCGTAGCAAGTATCAAATAAGCTAGAAAAGCCTTTCCTGTTACACCGGGTGCATCCAAAAAGAAAACTTTTCTTTTGTCATTAATGACACTATCGACTATAGTTTCAAAAGCATCTCTTTGATCTGGGACTAATTTCGACAGGTTTTCATTAACAAAAGCGGTCAAATTACTATTATTATTGTTATCATAGCGATTAGTCATTGTCTCTGCTCCATTATTTTCTGTACGAACTGAACATGGTATTCCAAAGTCACTTAGGCTTTTGTCATTTAATCGCATCAGTTTATTTTCTATTTGTATCAAACCTTGGTTGTAAATTTCCGCATTGAATGGTAAGCTGAAGTTTAGATTTCGCTGTCTGATTCTGTGTCTAATATCTTCACATAAATCGTCTTTGAAAATGTCCCATAATTTTAATGGTTCCGATGGCTGACAAAATGAAAGTATGACTACAAACAATTCTCTCAGTTGTTGTGAACATTGAGAAAGCAAAGCTTCTCTAAGAGTATTTTCCCAATGGTCATCATTTTCTAGCAAACCTCTAGTACGGCAAGTAGCTTGATATGTTTCTTTGAGAACTCCGTCAACGGTTTTCAAGTACTGGAATAAGTTTGGGCCCCGTACGTGATGTAGCAATATCCTTAGATAGAAATACTCGGATTGAGAAGGATGGACACCGTAGACTCTACCTAAAGCTGCATCTTTTTTTATGCCTGGATGGCCTACGTTCTCACCACGCTTCCTTCTTGTGAACTTATTATTGGCCCATGTATAGTATTGCGTGACTTCGTGGTGTTAAATTAAACCTATCATATCTTTGAGCTACTTACAACTGCTTACTATAACAATGTACACAACTAAGTAAAATTATTAGTTACTGGTGTTTTGGTAAGGAACTCTTTCTTTTTGAAAACTAAATATAGCCTATGTCACTCAGGGATAGTGTAGCTTTCCAACGGTGAAAGAATTTTTCAAATCGGTGCAGTAGTTCCGGAGCCTATTCGAGACAAACAATCAAACAATCAAACCTTTCCTCTTTATAATATTAGTATGATAAATAAATAAATAAGTAGATGTTTCTAACAAAGTGTAGACTACCTCCAAGTCATGCCTGCCTATAATGCGGTTTCGCCAATTCATCGTTGTTTTTTGCAACTTCTTACAGTTATTTGATTCTCCTCACAACCTTACCTACATTTCCCAAACTTTTGAACCTTTGTTATTCGAATCACCCTGTTTATCGAAAATTTAATGGCCACTAAAAACAACAACAGATCATCTGTATGTACGTCAACATCATCCTTGACTTCTTTCGTGTTTGATTTGCATTTTGCTTTGAGAATCTACTTAATTAATATTTTTTTTTATACAGTATTTTAACAGAACCGCTTATTGAAGGGATAAAACATGGTGGTTAGAATTTGTACTTAAAGAAGGCCTTAGCTATTTATCTACTTTCTATCGTGCATCAAATGAATAACACTCAAGTGACGCAAATGTGTTAACCGTCAAAGCTAAAGAAGTAAAGTCGAATCACTTTTTTAAAGCGAAATCGAAAACATCTTCACATAATCAGTCGGAACAAAACAATTTTCAAAGTCTTTGTCTCCATTCACACAAAAGAAGCTTCTTTCTATAAGCTATCAGGTGTATACCTATAAAAGAAACTCTCTTATTAATAATTGAATCTATTTTTAACCCCCCCAAGGAAAAATACCTACATCTGGTGAATTCCGTAAGGTAGACCTGGTCTATTTGACTCACCAGATTAATTAGTGATGAAATAATCGTAACGTCACTCTTTGACGTATACCCTAATCAATGATGAAATCATCATTACGGCTTACTAATAATGACGTCTACTCGTCTGTAAAAAAAAAAAAACTACCTCGGGGTTTCAAAAGCCATCGCTAAGCTAGTTGACTATGACTCACCCATTTCCGTAGCTGCAGCTAATTTAGAAAGAGCCGCACCAGACTCACATTAAAAGCCACTAAGTTATTATCGCCGCCGTGTTGACCCTCGTGTACCCCACATTTTGAAGAACGGCGTTGTTTTGCTTTCCGACACTCGCAGTCGGGTGATATAGCAAATGATAATGATCTTGTGCGTCAGAGAACTTTCTGGACTTTGGGTTCATCTCACCCTATTGCCCTTTCTCATTATTGAGAGTTGGGAGCTATAGAATCAATAGTTTGCTTAGACTATAAAGACTAATCGGTGCGGTGTTGCAACACCTGACATGATCTATCGGCTCTTCGAGGAAATGTCTGAAAGAATCATTTTTACAGTCCTGATAAGATACCTACATTATAAGAAGTAAGGCCTATTTGCAAGGTGGCACGTGCTTCAAGCCTCCCATAGCTGTTCTATTTTAAGACTTCACCGATAAGATAAAGTTCATTGGAGCCCAATGTAGATACAAGAGATAAGATTACATGCTACCTGTTTAAATTCGTTTGAAATAGTAAAGCGGCCAGCACTCGAAGAACAACAAAACAAGTCTATCTGAGGCTATAAATCCAATTAACGCGCAGCACAGGGGCAGCCCGCCAAAGTAATGTTCTTTACAAACTAAGCCAGCGACAAGCGACAACATACATATGCATTTACTATATAATTTTTGTTTGTTATTTTTGATTTGACGTCAAGAGCAGCCAGCAGCAGCTCGTGCGATTTATTGGCATGATAATGAGCAGAGCTGACTGATAGCTCGATCCGTCCGATCCGACAATACTATAGCCAACCGTCCGCCTTATGGTCTATTTTTATACCGCGTCGGGCACGAGGAGGCAAAAAATTTTTTGCAAAAAATTTCCATTCGATTAGATTGCCGTCACCGTCACGTATCACGTTGTTGCTGGTGCTGTTGCTGTTGCGGCTTTATGTCTGAGTAGTGATCGATGTTTGTCCGATTAATTAGAGATCGATTCAAGCCTCCTTTCCTGTACTAAGATGTACCAAACACGCGCCCGACGAAGATGAATGGAAATTTTTCCACAACCCATCGACTATAAATTAATTTCGTTTCATTAGCACTTTTTTTTTCTATGTAGTGTCAAGCCAGTCAGCTAAATGGCACTGACAGTGGTTGGGCCGCGGCCTCCCGCTGCCACAACATTAGCAGCGCACGTAAGAATGTTTTAATCGTTTTGAAAACCACTCGACTTCGGTCTCTAGCGGTGTAGCGGTGAGATTGCTTATGCCTTTTGGATGTGCTTGCGCCGTTTGTTGTTGCTCACTGCTATATATGAATGTTTTTGTATTTGATTTTCATTTACATTTTAATTGCATTTATATGGTTTTATTTTATTGTTGTTGTTGTTGTTTGTTTCATAAAACAGAGCGCACTATCACGTGTACAGTACAGTACGTTCATCAGCAAAAATAAATTTTAATTTGAACAAAAACTACTAGACTTGAATAGTCAAGTGTGTGTTAGAAATGATCCCTTATCTATGGTTAACAAGTGTAGGCTCAACACCGAACTACTTATAGCACGAAACTAAATTAATGTTAGCCTAGGACATGTGACTCTTTTGACTATGGTGCAAGGAAATAAGTCCACAGGTACTAGGTCCACTGAGGGACTAAATTCTCATTTGTACAGGGAAGTAAGTCCCCAGGAACTAAGTCCACTGAGGGTCTAAGTTCTCACTTAATGGGAACGAAATCCACTTTACTAAAGTGGCCTTTGTTCCCATGTACAGTGGGAAATTCGTTACGAAAACTGTGGGTTTTAGTTCCCTCTGAATTGGAAATAAATTCTTATGTTTAGCCATGAAACAAAAAATAGTTCTTCAAGTATTTTTAAATTTTATTAATATAAAAAAAAACTCTTTCTATCGAGATACCAAATTCAATTAATAAAATTGTTAAAATTTCGAATTAAATGTAATACTCTTGAAGTAGGTATCTGTTTAGTTTATTTCAAAATTCGGTTTCTGAAAATTTAATCAAACAGCATCAGTTTATTTCGAAATTCAGTTTTCGATTTTTGGAAAAAATTTTATTATTCAGTTCATGTATTTCAAAATTCAGTTTTCGAAAATAATCCAAAAAATCAGCGCGACTCGAAAACTAAATTTCGAAATAAACGAGTTTACGAAAAAATGCTTTTTGATTCACTTTTCGAACTTTCGAAAATACTAAAATAGTATCGAAAGGTAGGTACTCACATGTTATGCATGAGCGATATAAATAGTAATTAGTTGTTTGTATCCACATGATATGGGCACAAAATTGAACGTCCCATCAATAAAATAACGTTTTTGTAATGTGGTGGGAATTTCTCAAATTAATCTTGTAATTCTTTTAGCCATAAAAATGGTGTATGCAAAGCCATTTTCCAAAAACGTGTGTTGGTAGAATGGGGTTTTATCACTAAATTTAGAAATTCCGTAGTGTATTGAATATCGTCTGTAACATACTCGTACTTATCAAGATAAGTTCAAGAAAACATAAGAAAAGGTCTAAGAACTAACAATAGTTTCTCTCTTTAATTTTTGTTGTTGGAAATTCATTCTCACTTTATGCTTCTCAGTGTGTACTTATTTCCCATAAGGAAGAGGAGTTGGATCTCACTCAATGGGATAAAAGGCCACTTTAGTAAAGTGGATTTCGTTCCCATTAAATGAGAACTTACACCCTCAGTGGACTTAGTTCCTGGGGACTTACTTTCCTGTACAAATGAGAATTTAGTCCCTCAGTGGACTTAGTACCTGTGGACTTATTTCCCTGCACCGTTGACTATAAGGGCATTGATGCAAGTACATGTGATTCAAACAAGTGTATCGTTTCCATGACAAGTAATAACCATTGCATATTTGACAAAAAAAAAGAGTAACAATCACTAAATTTACTAGCAATTTACAATTACAAGTAATTGCAACCTAGGTTTTTGCTTCAACACCTAAGTTTTTAGTTCACAAAATTGTGATCAAGACGGACAAAATTGCAGAAAAAAATTTTGTAGATCACATGGTGTTCAAAATTCCGGTTGCACCGGAATCAAAAACAACTTGTAATTTACAACTGCCTTTTCACAATATTGTGGAGCGTTTTGATGAAACGATCAGTATTAACAAAACGTTGTTAAAATATCGCCTTTTTGGCTACTGCTGTTTCGTCTAAAAATCATTTTGTAATAAAAGAATATATAAAATTTTGATGAAAATTACAGATAAACTTTCACTTGTAAAATTTTCTCATAAAATTAACAAATTTTGCAAAGGATTTGGTGAAATGAAAATTCACAAATTTTTTTATTTTAACAAGCTTGTGCTGGCAAGAAAGAAAAGAAAATTTTTGATACAAGATTACTTTTGCAAAATACAACTCCCAATTTGTCAAAACTAGTAAAAACAAATCACAAACTTTGTAGGGGGTTGAGCGTGTTCTATTTGACAAGGCTCTGTCAGCATTCCGAATATTGTTAGAAGACAGCTTTTGAGTGAGAGAAAATCGCAGCACAATAGAGGTTAAAGCCTCCAAGTGATCAAACTAACAACACGGACCTACAACCGCTTTCAGGATCAAAGCCACTATTGAACTAATCTTCCTCCCCCACAGGGACGTAGCGAGGGTCCAAGCCATGGGGGGTAAATTTTTATGAAATGCCGACTAGTCTTAAGAATTTGCCGACTGCATATGTCCGGTATAGACTCCTAAAAACCACCCAACGGATTTTTATGAAATTTTCAGGGTAGACATAGATTAGTCCAGAGATGGTTCCTGTCTAGGTTTGATCTCCATATTCCCACATGGGAACGGAAACTTAGAAACTACAGGAAAGATTTCAAAAATTCTTTTGTCATGTCACATAATCCCACAGTAAAAAATTATATTTCATTCCCATATTCCCACGGAAGCAGCGGAAGAACGAAAAAGGGAACCTTAAAACTATAGACCCGAGTAACGCCGGGCGGCTCACCTAGTAAATAAATAAAACTAAAAGTAATTAAAAAAGTAAAAGGGTTCATTTCACAGGAATTCATCTTTGAAAAAAAAATCAATTTATAATAGCAATATAAAGATATAACAATAAAACAAAAAAAAATATTATTATTTATAAGAACTAATATTATAATATAGTATTTGGTATGAGAAAGAGCACACATTCTTTCATTTCAGACTTTAAAAATTTTATTATTCGTTAAATAAAAAAAAAACTCATCAAATAAAAGCTCATAAATTGGATTTTAAAGTGCAACTCTACGGTGTTTTTATAATGCCCATTTCTCGACGACTTCACTAGGTTGAATATTATCAACAATATATTTTAAGGAATAAAGTAGCACTAATGAATTTAGCCTATCACTACCCATCGTCGTACGCAAATAATTAAAAACTATTTTAAATTTACTAAATGACCACTCACAAGAAGCCGACAACACAGGAGCAGATAACATGTAGCAAACCAGTTTGAAGGCTAATGGAATCACATCTCTTAATTTGAATACCTCTTTGACAATGTCGTCGAAATTTGAGCATTTCTCACAAGTAAAAAGAAGAATTTGCAGTTCTGATAAGTAGCAGTCCACATCCTCTTTAAAAAAAACCGATCTAATTTTATAATAGATTTCACTGATTCTATGGTGGCACTTGCTCTAGAAGCGGGTATTTTAAAAATTTTTAAGAAAGGTTCAAAAATATTAAAATTTTTTTTTACGTACGACATAAAAGAACCATTTTGAAATCTTTTCTATAAAATGTTTATAGATCAAATAGAAAAACAGTTTCAGAATTTTCATCAATTCTCTTTGGTAGCCGACGCGACGTTCTGTTATGTTTCAAAAAATCGTTTTCGGGACTTATCTTTAGTTTTTCAGCAATTGAAGTCACCATCGTTCATCTCTTGAAATAATTCCAATGTGCTTCGAATCAGTAATGAAGCATCAGAAACGTTTAACTCTTCCACCTTTGGGTTTTCGGTCAAATTTTTAACTTTGAACATGACATTTTTGTAAAAATATACCGAACTAATAAAATCAAAATCTAAGATTTATTTCAAAATTCCAGAAGCAGAGGTACGACTATTTTATTCCTTCTTACTTACTTACTTACTTACTAAGGTGGGCATTACAGTTCGGGGTGAACCTGGGCCTCAACCAACATCCTTCTAAAACGACTTCGATTTCGGGCGAGCTCTCTCCAGTTTCGCACTCCAAGTCGGTTGAGGTCTTCATCCACTTGATTGCGCCACCTAAGACGAGGTCTTTCCCTTCCGCGATTTCCCTGCAATGTGCTTTCGAACACCCGACGAGCCGGAGCCGGATGGGTCCATCCGCTCTACATGGCCCAACCATCGTAGCCTCGCGATGCGTACTCTGCTGGCTATGCCCATGTCACGGTACAGCTCATACAGCTCGTATCTTCTTCTCCACACATTGTCTTCGCATACGGGACCAAAGATCATTCGGAGAATTTTTCTTTCGAAACGACCAAGAGTTTCCTCATCCGCTTTCGATAAGGTCCATGCTTCCGCGCCGTACAGCAGGACTGGGATGATTAAGGTCTTATACAAGGTCACCTTGGTTTTTCTAGAGAGGGGTTTGCTTCTCAAATGCCTTCTTAACCCAAAGAAGCAACGGTTGGCAAGAGTTATTCTCCGTTTGATCTCCGCACTGATGTTGTTGTCCGTGTCTACAGCGGATCCTAGGTAGACGAAGTCCTGTACTACCTCGAAGTTATGTCTGTCTATTGTGACGTTTTGTCCAATTCGTCGATGTTCTGTGTCCTTGTTTGATGACAGCATATACTTCGTTTTGCCCTCATTAACCATTAAACCCATTTTTGTCGCTTCTGTTTCAATACTCGCAAAAGCACCTATGACATCACGCTTTTTTCTTCCCATTACGTCAATATCGTCTGCGTAGGCGAGAAATTGTACAGACTTTTGAAAGATTGTTCCTCTGGTGTTGACGTTTGAGTTTCTTACAATCTGTTCAAGTATGATGTTGAAGAAATCGCATGACAGTTTGTCGCCTTGCCTTAAGCCTTTTTCGACATCAAAGGTCTCGGTGAGTTCTTTACCGACCTTGACGGAGCAGCGTGAATTCTCCAAAGTCATCCTGCATAGTCGTACGAGTTTTGCAGGGATGCCGAAACTAGACATGGCTCTGTACAGCTCGTCTCTGTAAATACTGTCATACGCGGCCTTAAAATCGATAAAGAGGTGGTGAATATCGATATTATGTTCTCGGGTTTTTTCCAAGATCTGCCGTAATGTGAAAATTTGGTCTATTGTGGACTTCTCTGGTCTAAAACCACATTGATAAGGACCTATCAAGTTGTTGACGTGGTGTTTCAGACGTTCACATATTACAGCAGACAAGATCTTATAAGCGACGTTAAGGAGGCTTATCCCTCTATAATTGGCGCAATTGTGAGGGTCTCCTTTCTTTAGGATTGGGCATACGATACTCAGGTTCCATTCATCGGGCATGCTTTCTTCCGACCATATCATGCAGATCAGCTGGTGCATGCTCCTTTGCAACTGATCTCCAGCTGCCTTGAAAAGTTTGGCATCAAGGCCATCTGCACCTGCAGTCTTATTTGATTTAAGTTTGCATATGGCAAGCTTAACCTCTTCTAGGACATTTTTTTCCTTCTAAAGCATTTAAACGCCTTCAAAAGATATCCAAATAGTCTTTACTGTTTCAGCTCTAGCAGTCCATCGAGGTTTTGACAATATTACTTGCGATTATAGGTACTATAAGGCAAGTCTTGCAATCGTGCAGAAAAAAAAATTTGAGATAACAACTAAATATGACATTACGATGATAGAGAATACGAAAAAAGTCGGTCCTACAATTCTGTCTGTCTGTCTGTGTGTCTGTCTGTCTGTCTGTCTGTCCGTATATGGATCTACAGCCTGAACCGCTTGACCGATTTTCTTCAAAATTTGCAGTTATGGTCTCTGGAATAGCCTACAGAGGGGTTTTTGGAATTGGGTCTCTAGGTCTTGAAATAACGGTACCTGCCATACAACCGATATGACAATACCTATTTTTCTCGAAAACGGCTCTAACGATTTTGATAAAATTTTACGTGAGCTATTATTTTTTAATAACTGTTCTAATGATGTAAAAAATTTTTTTGGAGAAAGCCTAAAGACGGTACCCCCCATAGTACCGTTTTTTTCAAAACCGACTTTCTCGGTAATGGCTAACACGATTTTGACGAAATTTTATATTTAAGAAGTCCTAAGTTGTTTGAGAAAGATTGCATATCTTTGTTTGAAAAATTTAGTTTTTTCGAATTTTCATTAATTTTTTTAAAAAAATTTGTTTTTCCGAATATTTTCCAAACGATATATTTGATTTATTTCAAATTTTTTGTCAATACATCTTTTAGCAAGATCTTAAAACTTGTGTACTTGAATTTTGAAAACCTAATTTTTTAAAAAAATTAAAAATAAAAAACCAGTTTTTTAAAAAATGGCTCTAACGATTTTGATTAAATTTTAAGGGTTTATATGTATAAGCAATTGCAAAAAAATGGCGTTTTTAGATTTTCGCTTGAAACTTTTGGAATATTTAATTTAATTTTTTTCAATACTTTTCGTGATTTAATTCAATTTTCACAATTAATGTGTAGTTGGCAACCCTGTAAAACCAAATATATTAAGATTGAATACTGAAACCTTTTGCTCAGTCTTAAGATTTTGGTAGTTTACTTAGCAAACGATCGCAAGTTCGTGCGACCCAGTCGTGCCCATTTTTTTAATTGCAAGGAGTTTTCAATGTTTTTTTTTATTTTTGGCATAGTCATAGTATTGGAATACAATATTCTTCACAGAAATACCTATTGATTGAAGTGTAGATATGATTCCAACTCTTCTCCAGTTGTTTTTGTAAGAACGACACCCATTCCCAAGAGGCTTTCAATAAGCACAAGTTTCCCGTCGGTTTGGATTAAGTATATCGAGTGCGATGAGTCAGGAGTTGTGTCAACCATTACAGTAAAAATACCTGCTTTTTTGATCTCATTCACTATGATTTTTTGAGGTTTAGTGCCCAAGGGATCAATAAATTCATTTTGGGTAGTCGGACTAAGATACGTCACAAATCGCGTCCTTTTTGAAGACCCGATTAACCCTTTATTTATTAATGGGCAATGTCGTGAAATCGTTAAAGTGATTTGCCAAAAATTTCCATCGTCCTCATCGGACTCATTATGACCACGAAAAGGTAATCCCTGATTGATTTCCCAAAGTTTTCGCAACATCGACTAAAATTTGCAGCACTTTTAAATGATACTCATTTCCTTGTTCTTCTTGAATGCTTTGTTGTCTCTCAGCTTTGTCCAGCAAAACGTTGACGCGAGGTGTGAGCTCTTCCACTAACAAAACTGCAATAATCAAGTAAAGCCGCCTTATGTGATTGAGAGGTGAAATGTTGAAAGCAAAGCAAAATGCAGCACCTTTGTAAGGACTGTATTCCAAAAAAGAATAATCAGAATACCATGTGAAAAATTGTATGTGATGTATTGTTTTAAAATTGTTGTATGTTGTATGAATTGTAGTATTCTATTAACTGTGAAACAGGCCCCTGATTATAGAATGGCTGAGTTCAGACGAAAACACTTCCATTCGTGTCTTTTTGGTTGAGATGACTTGACTCGGCAGTTGGCAAATCTACTTTGTTTTTCTACCTCGATTTGCCGACTCGGGAAAATCCACCCCCCTCGCTACGCCCCTGCTCCCCCACTATAATAACCACTATACAACGATCGTCAGAACTGCCCAAGTCGACGAGAACATACAAAATTTTCATTTAAGAAACAGTTGGTTGTTAGCCATGGATAACTTTAATTAAAATGTATAAAACCCACCAACCTGACCTTAGGTGCAAACAAAAAAATGTTAGTCGATGAATTTATAGTTCTAACCAAATATTTGTATAATAAATGAGGTTGTTAATGAAAACTTAAGTTATATAAAAACGGTAGACTCTGATGTGTGTCGAGTTGTCTCCGGTAACGCCCAGATGTCGAGACTTAAACCAAGTACTGACTTCCTCGTGAAGTGAACGTTGACAAGGGAGAAAGTGAATTTTTTATATTTCTCACCAGTATGCACACTTCTTAATGTCTTGTGAACGTTTAACGTTTAAGCCGCAAAATAATTTTTTTTTTTTTGTTTTAGAGTTAGATTTCATCAAAAACAGTAACCAAACTCACCATTTACACATGTTTTTCTTTTTGTAATCAAACTGCCGAATTTTTTTTGTCGTGCAAGCAAGGCTCCTGTGCATTTTGCGCAGCTCGTGAACGAAAATTATAAACTTTAGTCTCCACACGGCTTCACGAGCGAGTTCACGAGTGAACCAAAATTTGTTTGTGAACCAAGTTTGCACTGATTCGATATGACTCGTTAATTGTGGCCACTATAACTTTTCATTACTAGGACAGAGTATTGAATTGAAAATATTGGCGGATGAGCTCTTATAGAGCTAACAGCAGCTCCCAAGCCTCTATATCTGCAGCAGGGTAGGTAGTGTCACCGGATTATCCAGCCCCTATATCCTAAAAGTATTCTTAAAGGGCCTGGCCTTCCAGATTGGGGTTTTTTCGTAAAGGTTACCTCTCCAAACAAGTTAAAGTTTTATGGCTCAGAAACAAACAACAGCGTCGGATAACAATAATGAATTCAGCGCTGTCGACCCTAGCGAATGAAAAGAGGATAAAAGCTTCTGGATCTGCACGTAGGACGTAAGATACTTTAACGCACTACGTGCCGGAAAATCAACGAAGGTCCCTGATTGCTCTAAAGCTGATATGACCACAATCCAAGAAATGGGATGGATAAATGCGACATTTACTATGGCGAGTGATATACATACATCACACTGTGAAAGCAACACTTACTAAGGTGCGGATTTGTCGTTAGATGTAGACTCAGCGGCAAGGCTATCAGCCAAAATTGTTAACACACACCCAACAAAAGCGAAAGACGATAACCCGTTTCTACGAGCTTCTTAAAAAAAAAAACTTATGTACAATGCCCTAGAAATGGCGTGATCGCAATACTAGGGACATCTTTGGAAACGCAGTCGCGGTAAGCATAGCCTGCACGACGAAACCTCCAAAACGGACTAACATTAAACGATTTTGCAGCAAAACTCGATCTTGTTATTAAGAGCACACGTCTCCTGTATCTCAAAACTCATCACGGTACATGGCGATCCCAAGATCAATCAACCGTCATCCAAATTGACCATATTGCGACACTCTTCCAGTTTCGACGATGTCCGAACTTTCCAAGGGTTCAACTTTGAATATGACCACTACCTTGTAGCCAAGATACGAATGAGGATATCCTGTTCACGACCCGTCAGAAAAGACGAAGTCAGAAAAGTATCAGTAAATCAAGTATCTCACCTAATATCCTTGAATCCCATGCTACCAGCATTCAGCATTATAGACCAGCGCTCAAATCAAATAAAACTGAACGTAGATGGCATTAACGCCGATCTTTTCAAAGTAGTTAGAAATCAGTGATCTGCATCATACTTAAAATTATTGTTCAAAACCCATAAGTCAACACCATTTACATAGTCTTTCAAAAGTTTGTGCAAGTTTGCGCAGACGATATTGGCGTAATGGTAAGAAGGAAGCATGAGGTCTTTTGCGAGCATTGAATCAGAAGCGGCAAAAATGGATTTGATGGTTAATGAAGGTGACCTCATCCGACTTAGAGTGCAACACTGGCGAGAGCTCGCCAACATCGTTTTTCGAAAGATGTTGGTAGAGGTCCGGACTAAACCCAAAAATTCGGTCCCAGAGTTACTGAAAAAACTTTATTTTAACTTTTAACGGCTGCAGCTTTATATGTCACTGCAGCTCATTGTGTTGACCGAATTAAACGAACACAATTTCACGATCACAATTTACATCACACAGGAGTTGTTTTCAGCGATGGAGCTCCTTTAAAATTGAAGACGCAGTTTGAATTTGAGAACACAATGATATTTCTGTGTGGTTTTATTAGCGTATATAAAGTATAAAGTACTATAACAACACTTCGTAGAAGATATCAGGTGTATAAATTATCCCTGCTTGTGATTTGCGAGTATATACACAGACGCAGTATTCATATACGCTTCTTTAACTTTCAAACGCGGTGACAATTTAATTACCTCCGCTGTCTGCCATTATTTGTTTTGGTATTTTTACTTAATCATTTTTATAAGCGTACAAGAAAACACCTATTAATTAAGTACAGTTAAAGTTTGCCTACATATTTTACAAAAAATATTCCTTCATATCGGGACCATTTTAAGGCATAACATTTCAAGTTTCATGGTACTTATAACTAAAAGTGATAACAAAGTCTTGCTTCTTTGAAAAATACCCAGTCTATTGTCAAATCACAAACTTATATTTTGTGTTTTTTTTTTACATTGAAAAACCTGAAGAACAACAAGACTTTGGGTGTAGCATGGCATTCCAGCTGAGCTTTATACTCGTATAAATGCCAGCTAACAACGAAACGAGACCAAATCTGTTGAATTGTCAAACTGTTTGATCTTTTCAAAACAATTCAAGACTGAAGTGGGTCTCCCACAGGGGCACAGGGTTGCATTCAGAGTTCTTTGATCTCTTCGCACTCTATTAATGCCATTAAAGTCTGTGTACCACTAGGGGTCCATTAATTTGAACGGCTCTTTAAGATTCTTTTATCTGCCCATAACATTGTTGTTCGACCTGATAGTTTGGTAACATTAAAACTCCAAATCAATAATTTGGGAAATTACTGCAATCCATCGGATCTTTAAGTAAGTAGAGCGAAGTCGAAGTCGTGGTTTTTAGATCCCATAATTACAGTAAAGAAAATTACCGTTCTAGTTACCTTTAGAGCAACAATAGAAGTTGTTAAGGAATTTAATTAACTTGGTTTCACAGTAACGAAACCTCGGACCACATGTAACAAACAAGTCATCAAATGGCAAAAAATGGTGCCAGTGCTCCTCAAAAAATAGAAGTAAAAGACTAGCCTCGATAGGTTCAAGAGAAGGCGCAAGAAAGAAGCTAAGAAGAAGTGCCAAACTTCAATTAATGAGTACGCAAACCATGTATCGGAAGCTGGAAGAAATTTCAAGACCGGCTGCAGATGTCAAAGCAAGCTGTGCAACCATCTTTTCTCGTGTATTTCAAGCGTCTATTTTTTAGGCCCAACAACTTTTATATAATATTCAAGATTTTTCCAGCTAAAAAAAATACTTCTTTAAACCGTCCAGAGAGGCTACCAAATTTTCACATTACGGCAGATCTTGGAAAAAATCTGAGAACATAATATCGATATTCACCATCTCTTTATCGATTTCAAGGCCGCGTATGACAGTATTTACAGAGACGAGCTGTACAGAGCCATGTCTAGTTTCGGCATCCCTGCAAAACTCGTACGACTATGCAGGATGACTTTGGAGAATTCACGCTGCTCCGTCAAGGTCGGTAAAGAACTCACCGAAACCTTTGATGTCGAAAAAGGCTTTATGTAAAGCGACAAACTGTCATGTAATTTTTTCAACATCATACTTGAAAAGATTGTAAGAAACTCAAACGTCAACACCAGAGGAACAATCTTTCAAAAGTCTGTACAATTACTCGCCTACGCAGACGATATTGACGTAATGGGAAGAAAAAAGCGTGATGTCTTATGTAGGTGCTTTTGCGAGTATTGAAACAGAAGCGGCAAAAATGGGTTTGATGGTTAATGAGGGCAAAACGAAGTATATGCTGTCATCAAACAAGGACACAGAACATCGACGAATTGAACAAAACGTCATAATAGACAGACATAACTTCGAGGTAGTACAGGACTTCGTCTACCTAGGATCCGCTGTAGACACGGACAACAACATCAGTGCGGAGATCAAACGGAGAATAACTCTTGCCAACCGTTGCTTCTTTGGGTTAAGAAGGCATTTGAGAAGCAAACCCCTCTCTAGAAAAACCAAGGTGACCTTGTATAAGACCTTAACCATCCCATTCCTGCTTTACGGCGCGGAAGCATGGACCTTATCGAAAGCGGATGAGGAAACCCTTGGTCGTTTCGAAAGAAAAATTCTCCGAATGATCTTTGGTCCCGTATGTGAAGACAATGTGTGGAGAAGAAGATACAACAACGAGCTGTATGAGCTGTACCGCGACATGGACATAGCCAGAAGAGAACCCATCACGAGGCTACGATGGTTGGGCCATGTAGAGCGGATGGACCCAAATGCTCCGGCTCGACGGGTTTTCGAAAGCACATTGCAGGGAAATCGCAGAAGGGGAAGACCTTATCTTTGGTGGCGCAATCAAGTGGATGAAGACCTCAACCGACTTGGAGTGCGAAAGTGGAGAGAGCTCGCCCGAAATCGAAGTCGTTATAGAAGGATGTTGGTTGAGGCCCCGGTTCACCCCGAACTGTAATGCCCACCTAAGTAAGTAAGTAAGAGAGGCCTAATAAACCTAATCGAAAACGTTTATTGTTTCTTGGCTTGATATCCAAAGCTTCAAGAAATTCGTCATTTATGCTTTAGCAAGAGTTTTCTTTTGAGATAGGATTGTTATTCAATTCTAAGTGGAGAAATAGGATGGTAAGTTTTTATCCGGTTTGTTTCAGAAGCTTTCGCTTATAGAAATACTAGCTGTGCCCGCAACTTCGTCCGCGTGGAATAGTGACTTTCAGCAGCATTTTTAACTTTTTAGGAAATAAAACTTCTAGCCTTAAAAATGGCGGTATTTCCGAAAAAAACATTCAACCCCTATTTCAACACCTTGTAGCCCTGTTAAATATACTTTTGAGACCGTAGTTTTTGAATTCCCATTTCCGTTCCCGTGGGAATATAAGGATAGATATATAGCCTTTATCGTTCCGCATGCTCTAGACCATCTCTGTAGCTAATTTAATAAAATCTGTTTAGCAGTTTGAATGGGAGACTTACGAAAAACATACCGACATAGCTACATTCGCATTTTCAATATTAGTAAAGACTCCCGTTCCCGTGGGAATATGGTGACCGTTTTCGTGGGAATATGTGGATAAGTTAAAGTTAATGTTATTCCGGGATTATGGAGCATTCCAACGGTGGAAGAATTTTTGAAATCGGTGCTGTAGTGTAAGAGTTCCCGTATACGTTCCTGCTCCCGTGGGAATATAGGGAAAAAATATATAGTCTATGTCTTTCCTCAGGTTCTGAACAATCTTTGTATAAAATTTCATTTAAATCGGTTTATTAGTTTGGGCGGGAGATGGTCAGTCCCCTCTTTACCACTGGGCCCACTGGGCCCAGGCCCAGGGCCCCGCAATCACTAGAGGCCCCAAAATTCCTCAAACATCAATAAACCTCTATTGGTCTGCTTTAAGGAAAAAAAATATCTCGATACAATTTGAGATGCATAAAGAATGATCAAAATTCGTACTTTCTTTGTTGAACAGCAACCTTTGCTGAACATTTCACATTCATTGTGAAATTTTATTCAAATTAAAACAGAAATTTGAAGCTCTTATGAGCTATGCTCCGCTATGAGTAATGGAAAAATAATAGGTATAATGGTTTTTCTATATTTGCAACGCGTACACAAGTTGGCATCAACGCAGTAACTCATAAATAGGCGATTTAACTATCCGTCGGATGAACGGCACTCAATTTTTTAAGATTTCAAAGTAAAGGGAAAAAGGAAAGAGTTTTTGTTTTTTTGCATTCAATGATTCAATTCGATGTAAATTTCTCACTTTTGTACCATATGCAGGGCGAGGGCACTCATCAAACATGGTAGGAGTGCACACCACTGGGTGTATCTTAGAAGCAACTAAATTCTTTGTATTCAAAAATTGTGTAACTTTTATTCTATGTATATCTGCTCATCGATGGAGTGTGTAGACTGCTCATTTAGATCCAAAAAAATGTTGTAAAAAGTCTTTCTCGGCGCGAGCTGATGCCCTACCCGCCTTATAACGGCCATCAAGAAATTGAAAAAGCTTTGATAACCATCGCCAACGATTTAGGACAGGCACGAGAGGCCAGAGAGGAGGCACTTAGTATTTACCATACTTACAGAACCTTGGAACTCTGTATTGCAAAAAATTTATATAATAAGTAGGTACATTACTTCAAAAGCAAAATATTACCCAGTATGTTGCAATAAATTTGCTGAGTGCAATCGATGTATTTGTAACTGGGCTCAGGGACCATGTTGATGCTTTTGAATCATCAGCCAGAAAAAATAACCCGGATTCCGAATATAAGGACCTACATGAAAGTACAAGGTGTACAAGCTCATGCCAGACTATTTTTGACGACGGAGACCCTGAGTAATTCTGACTGGGAAAGAAATATTCAAAATTGAGACCTTCCTTCCCATTGCCGACACTCTAAGCGTTCATTTGAAACAGCGACTAGGTTCATATATGAAGATTGGCCAACGTTTTGACTTTTTTCGATTAAAAAATCTTAATTCAGAAGGCTTAATAAAACAGCAAACCTTTTGCTAAATTTTGCTCTTAAGATGTGAACGGAGATTAAATAAATAATGAATGTCTGAATTCAAAAGAATACTCTAAAATTAGTCGATACTTAAATGAAAAAACTGACCATGTTCTCGAACTTTACACTTTTTCAAAACAAATCAAATAAAAATTGCATTTTGAATTTTCTTCTATGATGATGATGATGACCAATCGCAATAAGGAACGTTCCTTCTCTGTGTTAAAGAGAATAAAAAACAAATTCAGAACTGCAATGATTCAAGAAAATATAGTCTGTGTCTTTTTAGCATATCAATATACATATGTATTGTTCTTTCAATTGCATTCTGTATAACTTTTTATTTTTACATTGTTTATGTTTATGGTTTAAATGCTGCAATAGCTTTTTATCTTTTTAATGAGTTAAAAGAAAAATTATTTATTTTAAAATTAAAAGAATAAATATTAATTCAAAGTTATGTGAATTTTTCTGTATACCATTTTCGAAAAGTGCCCAGGGCCCCCAAAAGGGTAAAGACGTCCTTGGAGATGGTAACATAGAACGACGGACAGACAGAGCTCCTTTCACACTTATTATATTAGTAAGGACTCCGTTCCCGTAGGAATATGTGTATGAATTAAAGTCAATGTTACACAGGGATAGTGAAGCATTCTAACGGTGGAAGAATTTTTGAAATCGGTGCTGTAGTGTCAAAGTTCCCGTATACGTTCCTGCTCCCGTGGGAATATAGGGAACCGTAGGTATATGGAGATGAATTAGTTTTTATGTTACTCGGGGATAGTGTAGCATTCTAACGGTGAAAGAATTTTTGAAATCGGTGCTGTAGTGTCAAAGTTCCCGTATACGTTCCTGCTCCCGTGGGAATATAGGGAACCGTAGGAATATGGGGATGAATTATTTTTTATGTTACTCGGGGATAATGAAGCATTCTAACAGTGGAAAATTTTTTGAAATCGGTGTTGTAGTTTCTAAGTTCCCGTACACGTTCCCGTTCCCGTGGGAATTTAGGGATAAATTGTAGCCTATGCGTTATTCTGATGTATAAGCTATATTATTGGAAAGTTTAAGTAAAATCCATTCAGTAGTTTTTGCGTGAAAGAGTAACAAACATACATCCACACATACAAACTTTCACGTTTATAATATTAGTAGGATTTACGTGAATCATTTGTAGACTCAATCTTTAGTTGTTTTATCTAAACTAAAAGCCCACCTTTCAACGGATATTGAGACTGTTAAAATAACCTCTTTCTAATTAAATTAATCCTGCATATCAATTGAACATTTGCTTTTTTAATTAAACTATTAAAATTACCAGATTATATTTTCATTTCTTTTATTAATTAATTTTTATTTTTTTCTTGCAACTTTTGAATTTGGTTAGTGTTATGTGTTTTTCCTTTTTACTTACGATTATAGACACTATAAGGGAACTTTTGCAATAGTGTAAGAAAGACAACAGTAAAACATGACATTATGATGATAAAGAACACGAAAAAGGTGGGTTCTGAAACTCCGTCTGTCTGCCTGTTCGTGAATAGATCCTGATCCAGCTAGAACCGTTTGACCAACTTTATTAACTTCGTTACTTACGGACTTCTTCACTGGTCAGTGGTCACTGCTCTCTCAAATATCACTTTAACAATCGTCTCTGCCTCGAAAATATAGAAACAGCTGAACACAAACAGTGATCTACCTTCGCCTTATCTAATTAAAAAAAAAAGTTCTACACACCAGCCGACAGAGTGTTTTTTCAAGTTGGGTCTCTAGGTCTTCAAATAACGGTACCTGTCATACAACCTATAAAATAATATTTATTTTTTGTCAAAAACAACTAAATTTAACTGAGGGATTATTTCTTGGTTGTGTTTTCTGTGATGTAAAACGACTTAGAAAAAGTCTAAAAACCGTACTTCCCATAGTACAGCTCTTTTTTTTAAAGTCGATTTTGGCACTATTTGATTTTTTAGAAGTCCTAAGTTTTTAAAAAAGGACCACTAACCAACATTTTTGCGATTTTTTTAATATTTAGAAAAATTAAAAAAAAAACCGGTTTTCAAAGAAACTGGTCTATGGTTTTATATTTTCGCTAAAGCCTTGTGGAATAGTTAATTTTTTTTTTTTTTTTACATTATTTTATTCAATTTTCATAATTAATGTGTAGTTGGCAGCCCTGTATCACCAAATATGTCAAGAAACTTGTACTCAGTCGTGTCCAGCTAATTTTCTCTATTGCACTTTATGGGGGTCGTCTTCCTACGCGTCTCAATGTCGGGCATATTTTGACGACTGATTACGAAAAAACCACTCAAAACTTTTTTTTATTTAATTAGTACATTATTAAAATTTAAAAAAAAGAACAGTTCTTTTGTTTTCGTTATTTTGGCCTTGACGCGTCTTTGAATCGACTTCTGCTGGCACGACGTAAAAGACTTTGTGACACGATTTCTCAGCTTCAGAACCTTGAAACATGAAAACGATCATATTTTTTTTACTTCTTAAAAGTCCGACTAGACTCAAGCTTTTTAATAGATTTTATTACTTAATAAAATTACAGCGCTTGGAAAAAAAGTTCTATTTTCTAACCTTTTTTTTCAAGCTTTAAAAAGCTCGTGTCATAGTGAGACGTTCATATTTGTATTTAATTTACAAAATTTAACCAAAAAATTGTTATTAAAATCTATAAACGAAAGACAATTAAGTAATCTCTCTTACGTACGCCGCGCCGGCCGGCCGGCCGTGCGTCACTAACTGCAGCAACTTTATAAACATGATGCCTTTCTGTAGTTAAATCGATACGCTGCAATCATTAGCAACAGTGGTGAGAAAACCTATCAAATTCTGGGGAACTTATTTCAATGCTAACTTGGGGAAATACCTCTCCTTTGAGTGTTTAAATTTACCCAAACCTCAGTCGAATCAAAACACACCCAACGAACCGAGGATACAGAGTCTTGCGGTAGTCACTTCCGGTCCGGCATATTTTTAATATGAAACTCTTCCAAGAAGAGTCTGCGAGTTTTACTTGATTGTGATTCTATAAAATTTAGATGACTTGCTTAAAATCAAACATCCAGTTCGAGTTCAGATGAAAATCATTTTAACAGTGAAAGTGACATCGACAAAAATGCTTTGAGCGACTAGCCTGTAATATACGAGTATTTTCGTCATGTCGTGATAACTATACGCCTTGAGTCCTACATTTGGCTTTGGAGATATGTAGAGGTATAAATTTGAACTTAATTATTTACGACATTGGAAACGCCTCTCACACACGGTATCTTAATATCCTCAGACTTTTAAAGGGCGGCCAATTGATGTAATCAATGGAAGGCCAAAATTGCAAAGATAATAAATATCATCGTGATTTAATTGAATTTCTCGAATGAAATATTCAAGTAATTGCTATAAATTGAAATTCATTATCGATCTTAAAAGACAGCCAAAAGTAATTACGAGATGGCCATCTCTCACCTGGATGCGGAGAGGGGATAATTGATTTTTTTTTCGTCGTAAATCAGCTTCAATTTCATGAAGAATGAATAGTGATCAAACCAAAGTGCGTCATCAGGGCCGCCTGTAATCTTCAATTATCACTATACTCAGACCTTAATCAGGTTCTACGATGCACTTGGCCTGCCTTTAAGTTGCTACATGGAGATTCAAGTGGCTGGCATATCGACAAGAAGCAGCGAATAGTAGCGACAACGAGCGCGTGCGGCGCTTAATTAAAATCTCATTTCATTAATAATTTTTTTTTTTTCATCAGCTGCTCTGTTACTATGTAAAGTCATGTAACGCAAGTGCAATGAGTCGGCGCTCGACAGGCGATTGGCGTAGTCACGGTAACAAACAAAAAACTAACGACGAACAACGAGTTTAAGTGCAGTTAAAGAGGTTAGCCGTTATGTGTGTGCGTAAATGAGTGTTAAGTACATTTTGATAAGAGAAGCACTTAAGCGGCACCACTTGAACATTGACACTTGTGAAGTCAATTGAATTGACTGTTTGTTATGATTAAGCTTATATAAAATTTATATTGTAAGCTTAAAAGAGAAGGCAATGTTCAAAGGTATATACTAACAGTGACGGCATGCGAACTTACAGCCGTAAGTAGTTTTTGTCACACCTAAGAGGGAGTTTAACCAAACAAACGACTTGCATTTGTTCGGAAATGCTTTTGCTTTATAAGATGACAATAAGTCTAGTTGGTTGATTGTATGTGATTGTAATAGTGTCGGTACCCTAATAAGAAAATCAGCACATCATCAAAGTTAATTTCATTTTCAGGTCCGGGTTTTAGATTGATATCATTCTTAACTTTACCCACTTGATTCACATGTTCTCTTGTAAATTGAGTTCTGGCCGATTCCAGCCCCTTTTTCATCAACTTTTTCAAGCTAATTCTTAGTTCAATTTAAAAACAAAAAGCTTATGAGGAGGATTTGAGATGATATTTGATAAGGAAAAAAATTAAGAGCTGTTTCTTTCTTTACTTTAATTATTTCAACTTTTGTTATTTTCGGGTGTTGAGAAATCATCAAGTTTGAATCAACTGACAGGTTTTCAACTTCTTCTTCTTCTTCTTTTCATTTGCGGCGTTACGAGTAGTGATCTTGAAGCGATCACAACTCTCCCACTTTTCTGCTTCACACTAGTGATCCGCCTGTGGGGTACGCCGCGTTGACCTCAGAAAGCGTCGGCAAGCCTCCCGGTTTTGGATTGTTCCATGTCTGAGGCCAACCAAATGCTGCTGTTTTTGCATTTGCTTGTACCAGGAGTGTTTTGGCCTGCCTTTTCTTTTTCGTCGCGAAATTGTTGAAACGTTGTACGATATTGCCTTTTGGACGGGGTTCTGCGGATCTCTCCTTTGAACATGACAATACCAACTGAGCCGGTCATGCTGAATTTTGTCCAAGATGGTACTTTTGACATGAAGGCTTCCACGGATCTTAGTACTTCTAATTCGATCAATCTTTGTTATTCCTGCTGTCATCCGAAGCATCTTCATTTCGGCTGCCGTCAATTTGCTCTCATACTTTTTGTACATTGTCCAACATTGTGAATCGTATGTCAGAGCTGGACGGACAACTGCTGTGTAGAGTCTTCCCTTCAGCTTAGGGGGCATTTTTCGATCACAGAAGATAGCGGAGTTTTCTCGCCACTTCATCCACCCTACGCTTACTCGATGATTGATGTCGTCGTCACAAGTTGCTTCACTATTGATCATAGATCCCAGATATTTAAACTTTTCACACTTGGGAAGCACATTTCCATTCAAATAAATGTCTGGAATAGGCTTGTCTGGATCAGAAAAAGAGCAGCACAGGTATTCTGTCTTTTTAGCGCTAATACGGTACCGATTTCCTCCCAGAACATCAATCCAAACGTCAAGTGCTCGTTGCAGGGATGTTGGATCCTCGCTTATGATGGCTCCATCGTCAGCAAAGAATAATAATTGTTGTACTTTATTGTCCGTTACTTTTCCTTCGAGCAAATAATCCAGAACAGCAATAAAGAGCAGTGGACTCAAGACACTTCCCTGATGTACACCTACTGTTATTTGGAATTCTTCGGTGACTCCAGCTTCCAAAGCAAGCGGCTGAATCCGAAGCCAAAGAGTCCACTGCGAGCGTCGAGTCTTCCATCATGGAGACAGACGCGGCAAGTTGCTCTGATTCTTTGGAACAGCTGTCTTGCTCGAAACCGGTCGAAAAGACTACAATAATAGTGTCTGATCAAGACGCAACTGACAACAAATCGTCCGATAAGGATGACAACAACAAAGGTGGAGTCTTAGACTCCGACGATGAAATGCTTGGGGTTCTCCTTTCTGAGGATGAGTTGCTAGACTCCGCCTCAGATATGGAGGACCTTAATGCTACAGTGTTGGAGATTAAGCTGGATGATTGTAGCAATGCTGCAAATACTCCAGATTAATCTCCAACACTCGATCAAAGCCTCAGCCGGACTCCTTCTCCAACTAAGCAAGTCTGGCGAGGATATAGTCCTGATCCAGGAACCATGGATTAATAAATCCGTGGTAAAAGGACTCAGGACGAAAGATTATTCTCTGCTGTATGTGACGGACAAAGGTGAACCAAGATCCTGCATACTGGCAAAGAAAACACTTAACGTATTTTTACTACCTAATTACAGCAATTGCGACACCACAACAGTAAAACTGCAGACCAACAGTGGGACTTACTGGCTCACGTCCGCTTATCTAGGCCATGACCAACCGGGGCCGCTACCAGGAGAGATGCTCGAGCGCGTAATAAAAAGCGCAACAAAGCTCAAAGCGGACCTTATAATAGGAAGTGACGTCAACGCACATCACGTAGTATGGGGGAGTACGGACGTAAATGAAAGGGGTGAGTCTCTTTTTAATTTTATACTAAGTACTAACCTTCTTATCTGCAATATTGGTAACGAACCAACCTTTGTCACAAAAAACAGACAAGAGGTTTTAGATGTTACCTTTGTATCTCAATCAATCTATAACAAGATTAAAAATTGGGCTGTATCTAAGGATCACTCCTTCTCTGATCATAGATACATCCAATTTAGTCTAACAGATGACACACCAAAACCTATAGGCTTCCGTAATTATAGGAAAACCGATTGGGTAAAATTCAGGGAAATCTTCAAACATTGTTACAACTACAATGACAATAGCTTCCCTTCAAACCCCAAGGATCTTGACAGCAAAGTCGACGATCTAACTAGTGCTCTTAACCATGCCTTGTGTAACTCCTGTCCTCTTACCATAGTAAGAGGGAAGAAGAAACCACACTGGTGGACCAAGGAGCTAGAACCGCTCAAGAAAAGTTGTGCGAAGCTTTTCAATCGAGCCAAATCTTCCAGAAATCCCATAGACTGGGATCTCTATAAGGAATCCCTTAGGATTTACAAAAAGAGGTTAAGAATAAGCAAAAGATCCTCTTGGAGAGAATTCTGCAATAAAATTGAAGACTCCTCAGAGGCATCTAGACTTAGGAAAATCCTATCAACGAGTCCAAACATGCCAAGTTCTATAAAAGATGAAAACGGCAACTGGACCAACTCATATGAAGAAACATTAAACCTGCTACTGGATACTCATTTCCCTGGTAGCTCGTTGACAATAACAGACGAGGAGCACTTGCCCCGACTCGCAAACCAATCAGGAAAAGGTCTTATCTCTAGAGATATACTGTTATGGGCAATAAACAGCTTTGACCCTTATAAATCACCGGGGCCTGATGGAATCATTCCTGCGGAGCTGCAACAGGTTTCAGACATCATCATCTATAACTTAGAGATGATCATGAAAGGATGTATCAGCTATGCATATATTCCCAAGGCCTGGAGAGAAGCTAGGGTCGTCTTTATACCTAAAGCCGGCAAAAGCTCCCATGTAAATCCAAAAGATTTAAGACCTATTAGTCTATCATCCTTCCTCCTTAAAACACTGGAAAGAATGATTGACATACACTTAAGACAAGAAATTAAACCTAGTCTGATTTCAACGGCGCAACATGCCTATACAAAAGGTAAATCAGTGGAAACTGCACTCCACTCTCTGGTTTGCACCATTGAAAAATCCCTGCACTACAAAGAATACTCTCTCGTCGCATTCCTAGACATAGAGGGTGCATTTAATAATGTTAAAAATTCAGCAATCACTAATGCTCTTGATGGGCTGCTCATAGAGGAACACATCAAAAACATGATAACAACAATGCTCAGCAGCAGAATCATTAGTTCCGAAATGGGGAACTACAAAACAAGCAGAATGGCCAATAGAGGAACCCCGCAGGGAGGAGTTTTATCTCCCCTACTGTGGAACCTGGTCGTTAACAAATTGTTAATCGACCTAGAGGACGAAGGTTTCAAAACAATAGCCTATGCCGATGATGTAGCAATTGCCGTTTCAGGCAAGCACCCACAAACCCTAGCTGAGCTGCTACAAACAGCACTTAACAAGCTTAACAATTGGGCTGCAGAGTGTGGTCTGAACATCAATCCACACAAAACGGAATTAGTTCTCTTTACGAGGAAATACAAAATTCCGGACTTCAGACCCCCAACTATTAAAGGGGTAACTCTCACACTGTCAAATCAGGCTAAATATCTAGGTCTCATTTTTGACAAAAAACTGACCTGGAAAACCAATATTGAGGAAAGAGTAAATAAAGCCAACGTTGCACTCTTCTCCTGTAAAAAAGCCATTGGCGGGAAATGGGGTTTCTCCCCCCAAATCACCCATTGGCTGTTTACATCGGTAATTAGACCGATACTCACATACGGGGTGATAGTCTGGTGGACAGCACTAGACAAGATGATCAACTACAACAAGCTGGCCAAAGTTCAAAGAACGGATAGTCTGTGTATTAGTGGTGCACTGAGGACAACTCCATCGGATGCCCTCAATGTACTACTAGATCTCACACCCCTAGATATCTTCAGCAAACAAGTCGCAGCTAGCTCAGCTACTCGACTCAGAGCTACATCACAGTGGACCAATAATCAAATCGGCCACACTACCATTCTAGATAACTTTAGGTTCTTACCGAATCGATGCGACTACACCACCCCCAAGTTGGTGTTTGACAATAATTTCCAAGTAACCATACCTTCAAGAGAAGCTTGGGAAAATGGCGCTCTTTTGGAAAATGAAGCAATACACTTCTACACCGATGGTTCAAAAACCAGCGAAGGTGTGGGAAGTGGAATCTACTCAGAAAAACTGAATCTCAGTCTTTTCTTCCGCCTACCCGATCATTGTAGTGTGTTCCAAGCGGAAATTCTGGCGATTAAGGAGGTGCTGTCTTGGCTCAAAGAAAACGTCATATCCTCCACGGATATTCGGATCTTCTCAGACAGCAAAGCTGCCCTTAAATCTCTTGCCTCTGTCTCTACAAAATCCATCACGGTCCAAAATTGTCAGATGTCTCTGAGGGAGATGTCAAATCAGTTTAACATTCACCTTTCATGGGTGCCAGGGCACAGGGACATACCAGGCAACTGTATGGCAGACGAACTAGCCAAAAAGGGCACGACCACTTCCCCACGCTCAGAATGGAACAACATAGGTGTACCTATCGCTACATGTAAACTCCTACTTAGACAAGACGCTTCAAGGATAACAAACACTAGATGGACTGAGAGTAACAACTGCCTTGCAACCAAAAAAGTTTGGCCGTGTGTTGACTCAAAACGCTCGAAGAGTTTGTTGGCCCTGAACCGTCTGTATCTAGGTTCTACCATAGGTGTTCTTACGGGACACTGTCTAATAGGGAGACACGCCAAAAGACTTGGTGTGTTTTCCAATGATTTCTGCAGAAGCTGCATGGACGAGGAGGAGGAAGAAACCGTTCAACACCTTCTTTGCTCATGCCCTGCACTACTTCATAGGAGGAAAACTCATCTCGGTGAATTCTTCTTCGATGATACTAGCGACCTAGCTTACATAGACCCTAAAAGTCTTTCAAAATACATTAAAAGTTCCACGTGGTTCGACTAGCAGGTGAATAACCGGCTAGTCCCGTAATGGAAGATTAATAAGTGATCAACTCGTTAATCTTACATCGGGTTTCTGAGATCAGTAGGTGATTAACTTGCTGATCTCTGTGGTATCACAATGGGCCCTTGCGGCCTAAGTGTGTTAGGCAATGTACTCATTGACTGACAGCCACTTCCACCTAACCTAACCTAACCAGCTGGACATCTCACTTTTGTAACTGATCCCTCGTACATGTCCATAATTATTCGCACATAGGCTTCAGGAACTCCTCGGTGTCTGAGGACCACCCATATCAGATCTCTGTCGATCGAATGCTTTTTCGAAGTCAACCAACACAATATGCACATTCTCTAAGGCATCTCGGTGTTTTTTCATAATGATCCTTATACTTTGGATTGCGTCTGTAGTTGACTTACCCGCGACAAACCCGCATTGGTCATCAGACAGCCTTATAGATAGATAGATAGATAGATAGATAGATTCTTTACTACATCAATATTCGTAACAATTAGTTTTCTTAAGAATAAGCACATGGCTTTACTGCCGTCTGCCTGAAATAACATTTCATTTCATTTCAATTTCAATTCAGACAGCCTTATTATTTTCCGCAGTCGGCTATCCAAAACCCGCTCAACAATCTTCATAGTGTGGGACATCAACTTGATCGAACGATAGTTGTCACAGCTTCTGGTATCTCCCTTTCCCTTGTACATTGGAAGAAGAAAACTTTCCCTCCATTGATTAGGCAAACTGTCACCTCTTATAAGTTTGGAGATGAGAATCGTGAGCCATCTCAACCCGATGTCTCCCATATTTTTCCAAAACTCATATGGTACCTCGTCTGGCTCAATCGCTTTGCCTTTTTTGGAGTTCTTAACTGCCTCCCTAACTTCTTCGACTGTGACGTCGGATACTTCCGTAAAGTTAGGTGCAGCTGTTGGAAAGTGGCGCCGAGGAAACTGTTCATTCAAAAGATCATCACAATACTGTCGCCACCTGTGAAGAATTTTGTCGTCATCCACAAGTAGCAGTCCTTGAGCATCATTTATAAACTTCGGCGAACGAATCTCCTGCGCATTTCTCCTTCTCTGAGCGGCTATTTTGAAAATGGTTGCTCCCTTATTCAAGTTGCTTTGTCTTAGCTCTTGGATTGCCTGATTTGCTTCAGCAGCTGGGGCAGAAATCTCTTCCAGCTCTCGATACAGGCCCTCCGTGCTTTTTGCTTGAAGTTGGGCGCACTTTTTCTTCGCTTCTTTTCTGCAGCTCTTGTATTCCATTTTGAGACGCACTTTTTCATTTGTATTTATTGAGGGGCACTTCGACCAAGCTTGGAAAGCTGCTTTCTTCTTTCTAATCACTGCTTTAGCTTCATCATCCCACCACCAGGTTTCTTTAGCTTGTTGGTGGTGTCCTTTTGAGACTCCTAACAGTGATTTGGCTCTCTCTAAGCAGGTTCGTTGTAGGCGATCCCACATATTTTGTGCTGTGATTGCATTTGAAACTGCGTCGATGGTATTACACAGCTGACTTTGCATATACGAAATGAATTGCTGTCCTTTGGTTTTCTCCAGATTGTACCACTCGATTCTCCTAGGAGCCTTTGTTTGTTTGACTTCCTTCACCGCATCCGTAAAAAATTCTGTTAAAAGAAGACGGTGTTGTTGAGATTGAGAGACTTATGAAACATAGTTTGCTTATGTATATATGTAGGTATATAACTAAAAATAATTATGTAGTCGGCTTAAAAGTATGCCAGACAAAGCAAATATTTATAAAATATTTTTGTAATATTTAAACTATTATTAGTAACGATAATGTAAATCAAATTTTGGGGTACGTTTGCTCCCGACGCGGTGTTGTTGAGCGGCAGCTTCTCCTAGTATCACTTTGCAGTCTTTCACCCGAGATTTCATGTACATAATTGGTTACCAAATGGTAATCAATCTGGGTTTCATTTCCTCCACTGCTGTAAGTGATAAGGTGTCGGTCTTGTTTGATGAACATGGTATTTAGTACGATTAGACCGTATGACTTGCACATATTTAGAATATCTTCACCAGGAGTGTTCCTGGTGCCGAATCCCAAACCTCCATGGCAGTCTTCATAATCCTCGTTTTTCAACTTCTAAGACTCAAAAGCTGACTCTGTAAAAGAAAAGTGACGAAATTCAAATAGACAAATTTTAAAAAAGAGAGATTAAACTTGGACTGAGAAAAACAATCCTTTGGATATGGAGTTTTAGGCAGGAGGCAAAAATTACCATCGTTTGGCAAAGCCTTCACTCGACATCTGGTGGGCGTGTAGTCGTGTACTATTCGGGAAGGCTATGATTTTTTTCCTCTTGACGGCCGGCGCCGGCGGCGGCGCTTAGATGTTGCAACTTACAGTACACGTCAATTTACTTGTTCTTTCTTTACCTCTCCGCGGTATAGACTCGGAACTCGGGATCTTCCACCCGGAGATAACCTGCTTAACTATAAACTGCGAGTGTTGGCAAAGTTACGAAGAAGAAATAGGTCAACACTAAAATGCTCTGTGAGTAATGACTGACTACCGGAATCTCAGTGGTCAACCAGAGCTTATTGGGAATGTCTCAGCAAATGAATTTGACTTCAGCAGTCAAAAAGACAAAAATCCCTGAAGTAGGTCTATCAGGGTCTTTCAATACAAGGTCAGGGAATTGAAGTAGAGATGGTGGGGGAAAAGCTCCTGGCGAGCCAACACCAGCAGGATACTGATACCGGATTATCCGGTCTTTTATGTCCAAGCGGATGACAAAAGAACATTGTCCTCTAGACACCTAACCACGTTGACGACCTAAAAAAGTGGACACGACTGTGTCGCACGAACTTGCGATTTTGTCTCAAAAACAATACCACAATATTAATCCAGAGTAAAAGGCTTTAGTATTAGCTCTTAATAATATGTTTGTTATAACATGGCTGCCAACTGCACATTTATTATGAGAATTGAATGAAATCGCAAAAGACGTTTAAAAAATGGGCTCGACTGGGTCGCACGAACTTGCGATTACAAAATCAAAATCTTGAGGCTGAGTTAAAGATTTTAGTTTTCGTTCTTCATAATAGGTTTGGTGGTACTGGGCTCTGGGCTGCCCATTATAATAAATAAATAGGGTGGCGCAACAGAGCGAGGAGCCCCTGGGCCTAGCGCGTTTCTCACAACCATGCCTTGTGAGGGAATGGAGGGGACCTACAATTTTATGCCGGTTCCGAACGGCTAATTGAGAAAGCGCTTTTTATGGCAATGAATTTACTAACGGAGGACTTGCCAATTCCTCTCGAAAGGCGATACCCGTGAAAAAACATTTGTGCCTCTGCTGGGATTCGAACCTCGAACCTCTGTGTTAGCAGGTGGACGTGCTAACCATCACGCGATGGCTGCCTATTAATTGAATAAAAATCACATAAAATATTGAAAAAAATTAAATATTGCAAATGTTTTCAGCGAAAATCTAATAGCGCCATTTTTTCCCTGTTACTAATACACATAAACGCTGAAAATTAAATCCAAACCGTTAGAGCAGTTTTTTAAGAAAATGATTTTTTACTTTTCACATTTTTAAAACTTTTTTTCAGTTTTTTTTTTAAACTAAGTATGCAAGTTTTTAGATGTTGCTAGAAGAAGCTTCGACATAAGATTTGAAAAAAAAATTGTGAATACCGTCTTGAAAATATTAGGAAGATTCAAAATCTAAAAAAAATACTGGGAAAAGTTCCTAGTATGCAATCTTTGCTAACCCACTAAGGGCTTCAAAAAGGTGAAAATTCGTCAAAATAGTGTTAGTTATCAAAGGGTACTGTTTTTAGATTTTTCCAACAATTGTTTTACATTAGGTATTAAAAAGACAGTTTAAAATAATTCTTTCGAAATCGTTAGAGCCGTTTTCGAGAAAAACAAGTATCATAAAGGTTGTATGGCAGGTATTGTTTTTTTTAAAGACCAAGAGACTCAATTCCAAAAACACCTCGGTAAGCTGCTTCTACAGCCCCTTACTGCAAAATTTTAATAAAGTCAAATCAAGGGGTTCATGCTGTAGGTCCATGGTCCATATACGGAAAAAAAGACAGAGAGAAATACAGACAAACAGACAGAACTACAGGATCCTTTTTTTTCTTATTCTCAATCATTCTTATGTTATGTCATATTTAATTGAATACGTATTTTATAAAAGCGCACATTTCTTAAAAATCAGAATATTCAAGAATTGAAAGAAAATTAATATTTTTCAAACTAGTGCATTATTTCCAGCAGAGAGTATGGAGAAATATTTTGATGTTAATAAGCCGTCGAAAAATGCTGAATTGATTCAATTTAACATTAATATCAATGTGTTAGATACTTTACATTAAAAAAAAAAAAAATTTTAAGTACCTACATGTAGTTTTTATTTTTGGCATCTTAAATTATTATGTCAGTAGTTGGCCATTGCAGAATTTCTTCATAAAATTCTATAAATTCTGCTTGTACGTGTTGTTTCACCTTTAAAATGTACAGGCCATGATGTTAACAGTAGAATTAATACCAGAGATGTGCTGTTTCCGATCAAAAACGTATTAGACAAAATATCCGAAATGTGCCCTCTTTGAAATTGCATATTCAATTTCATTTCCTGCACAATTGAAAAACTTGACTTATAGTACCTATAATCGCAAGTAAAAATAATCAAATAAAATATTCCAAATGTTCTTAATGAAAATGTAAGAAACTTCACTTCTTAGCAGTTCCTTATACAGCCAAACACTGAAAATTTAATCAAAATCGCAAGAGTAGTTCTTTTAAAAACATGTTTTTTTAAAATCAAGTATGCAAGGCTTAAGATAGTGCCAAAATGTTTTTTGACAAAAAGATTTGAACAAAATCAAAGATACCTTTTTGAAAATATTTGTAAAACAATTTTTTTTTTTAAGTTTAATAAAAATTTCAAAAACTAAAATTTTTCAAATGCTGATAAGCAATGTTCTTCAAACGATCCAGAGCTTCTGTAATGTATAATTTCATCAAAACCGTGTCACTCATTAACGAGAAAGTCGGTTTTGAAAAAAGCTTGTACCGTTTTCAGACTTTTAGTGGTGGTAACCCTATCGTTGCATCAAGTCTTGAATTTGTGCTCTCGATCATTTATCGATTTTCTTTTTATAGCATTCGCTAAGTCTGATATAAAAGTTCTTACAATTATATTTAAACAGTGTGCACCTATAATTTACTATAGTAACTTTAGATTCAGTGCTTGTGTGCTAATTATAGTAATACAAATAATACTATAATTTGGGGGTAATATTAGATACTAAGCTTTCATTTTTACCTCATATTAATTATATAATAAATAAATCTAACCAAATGCTAGGGTTTATTATCAGAAATACAAAGGAATTCACCGATTCATACTCACTCAAATCTCTTTTTAACTCTTTGGTTCGATCTGGACTGGAGTATTGCTGTACGGTTTGGAACCCTTGCTACAAAAACTCGATAGTGAGAATCGAAAAAATCCAAAGAAAATTTACTAGATATACGTTCTATAAACTAAATTGGAGAATTAATACTCCCTCATACAAAACCAGGTGTTTGTTATTTGGCATGCAAAGTCTAGAAAATCGACGTACTTACTTTGGGATAATGCTTGTTAGAGATTTACTAGCATACCACATAAAATGTTCTCCTTTACTTTTGTTAATTACCTTACGCGTTCCGAGTAGAACATCTCGTAATAACAGTGTGTTTCATGAGCAAATTCATCGAACGAATTATGCTCGTAATGAATCAATTGCTCGTTGCATCAGAGTAGCCAACTCAGTTTGCAGTAGATTAGATTTCTTCGATAATTGTAGTAGAGATTCTTTTAGACAGTACGTATTTAATGTATTAAACATGCCACCATTTAGTTAACTTAAAGTTCAATTAAAATTCAAATTCCTATTTTATCAATACTATTGTTAGTCTAATTCTTAAGTAGTCTGTAAGTGAATATTGTTCTCTGATTGACGAAAATAAATAAATAAATAAATAAATTTTTCCCAATTTTTTTAACATCATAAGAAAGAAAATCAAATACTAATCCCTCACACAAAATTGAATCGAAATCATGTCAGTCGTTTTTGAGAAAAAAAGTGTGTACGAATGTACAAGGTTTTATGAGAAATGCCAAACTTCAATTATTAAATCGAACTATACTTTAAATTAAAAACAATCCACAAACAATTAATATCAAAACAAATGTAAACAAAATCATAGAATTTGTTCCTTATGACCTCTACAGAATGTATACATGTAAATAATGTAATAATATAAACCGAATATCAAGAAACCAAAGTGGACGTGTTTTCTTTTTCTTAAGAGTTATTTTCCTTAAGTAATTTGTTTCCTAGTTTTTTATATTAAATAAACCTAGTCAGAACATTTGGTCCTTCGAGCCGGATTGTTGCACCTGCCATACGGTTATTTCAAGACCTGGAGACCCAATTCCAAAAATCCCTCTGTATGCTGCTCCGCAAACTCTAACTGCAAATTTGGAAGAAAATCGGTCTAGTTGTTCAGGCTGTCGATCTATATACAGACAGACAGACAGAAAGAATTGCAAACGTTTGTGGTATTCTCTATCATCATAATGTAATGTTTTGTTGTTAGCTCTGCACGATTTCAAAACTCTCATTATAATAACACCTATAATCGTAAGTAATAATATATGAAAGGGGTAGGTTTATATGTGAGAGCCAAGGGACCCTCATACCATACTCGTGTCTTCTGTTTTTTAAAAATCATGTGACCAAGTAATTTATGATTAATTCCCGCAACCACGAATAATCTCATTTCCGAAGGAATTTCTATTATTCGCCCAAAACACAAACCTATATCTAAAACTCATATCCACCCAGATAAATGCCCATTTACGTGCGTCATTGCCAGATATTTTTAATTACTATTCCCACGAAAATATTTACAACTCAATTGCATGCTAGACAGCGAACGTCAAGTCAACTTCCGTCAAAAGCTCGTGACATTTTAAAATTAGATCAATAAGTTAAGGTCAAAAGTTTCCACGAAACTTTGTTTCTATTATCACTATCACTTATCTGCTTTTTCTATTTGGTGTGTTAAGTGGATAGGGTTATCAATTGAATTATAAATATGTGTTTTATTCACTATCTACCATCTGCGGGACATCTATGAAATGTGAAATACGATCCATGCTTGCGTATCGCACATCGCACCTCGCTCCCTTGCTTGCTCCTTCGCTCTCAATCAGCAGCATTGGTGTCAGATCAGATCATTTGGAATGTAAGCAAATACGTACTGTCACTGTCACATTCTCACACATCATCAGGCACTTGTTGGTTGTCAACACGCGACCTTCTACGATTACGAATTTCACGTGAAGTACATCACACTCAGGGCAGCCAAAGAGCGCGATCCAGCAGTTATTTTCCCCCTTTCTTTATTATGCCACCACAGCACTAATACTGGTTTTATCTTTTCGTTTATTTGTTGTTGCTACTAGAGTTGTTTCTTATATTCTTTTTATTCTGCTTTTGCTGGTGTTATTGTCGTTTTACTTTGTATCTCTCAAGTATACTTAATATTATTCACCAAAGTAAACAAAAACGTGCTCAAACGGCACCACGTCGATCCCCACCTTTCAGCTTTTGGTGTGAACGGGTGGCTATGGGAGTCACATGCCCCAGCGGCGCGTCGCGTAACCACCAGCACGGCATTGATGATAAGATGCGCCGCGCCGCGGCCCATTAAACAACAGCGCTAACAATGTACTTGCTTGTTGTTTTTTTTTTTTTTCGTTATTGTTATTCGTTTATTTTTATCGTAGTAAAGGCACTAATCAGCAATGGAAGATTCCCAGCAGCAGTGCTTTAGTAATTTTCAATTCACTGCAAGTTCCAAAACTGGTTCAATTAGAGTTTGAGTGTAGATTGTGGAAGTGGTAGTAGGTAATAGCAGCGGCTTTGAACGAAGCGCTTGAAGCAGTCTCATGCGAACGTGGGTGAAAAAAAGATTTGACTGCTGCTGCCGGAAAGGTTTGAACCGTAGATTGTTGATCTTAGGTGGGTTGTCTCTTGGTCTTGGTTGTTGAGTGAATCAAATCAGCTCTCTTGTAGGTGACAGCTGTCACAGACGGAGGCTAATAAGCTAAAAATTTTATGACATGATTCAATGAACTTTTAGAGGCTATTAAAGTTGAGCGTTGCATTATGTTTGCAAATTTGAGATTTAATGATGCAGAATTTGTTTATTTTTTTCAGGTTAAGATTTTTTTAGCTTTTGTCTGTGTTTTAAAAATTGTATATGATCAATTTTAATCAAATTCATTGCTAGGTTTTGTTGAACATCTCGATGCTGTCAGTTCGCTGTAAAATAAATGCAATCTTTCCACTTTTAGACTAAATAAAATAAGTCTGTTCATTGACAGTGGGCTGTTACCTGGCGATTGATTTCTATTTATACTGAAATAGTAACGGAACAGCGATGAGATATTCATCTTAACTTCTAAATGTGCTGTCCTTAATGATCTAAATAGGTGCAGCATTCATTTAAACAAAAATAAAAAATATTGCAAACAGATATTTATAAAAGTCAGGGTTTTGGATCAGGTTTGATACTCAGGTTTTTTGAATTTCATAAAAATAACATCAAGCCATGTTGTTTTCAACCTAAAAGAGTATGGGAAAAAAGCCATCGTATCGTAGTGAAACGTAATTCTTGGCAAAACTTTTGTTTGAAAAGAAAAAAAATGTAAAAACTCGTCGTTTGAAATTGAAGGTTTAGGGGGTGGTGCGTTGTTTGGCATCCGCAACGTATTCAAGCTATTTTAGCTGATAAATTTATAGCTTTTTGATCATTCGTCGTTGAAAATGTCAATCAAACCTTATACTCAATCAATACAGACTGGACACCGAATATTATACAACATACCCTTAAAATATTTTAGCAGTTCTGAAAAGGGCTCAGATTTCCACTAGTTTCCCGTATATCCGGGCCGGTTAGATTAGGTTTGTGTATAGGGTTTTTTTTTGTCTTTGACTGCTAATGCATTCTTTTTCCTGATATTGTTTTGCGATGCAACAAAGTCTTTGATTACGCCATCATGACGCTCAGGCCAAATTGTTTCCCAATGGCAATGTCTACCTGTTACGTGTGAAGCTCGTGGTTCGGATCCCAACAGAAACTAAAATATGTTTTTCCACGGGCATCACTTCTCGCGAGAAAATGGCAAGCACGCCGATTATAACAGCTTTGCCATGAAAAGCGCTTTTCCGATAAGCCGTTTGGAATCGGAAGAAAATTGAAGGATCTCCATTCCTTCACAAGGCATGGTTGTGAGAAATGCGCTAGGCCTCGGGCTCTCCACTCTGTTGTGCCACCCTATTTATTTATTTTACTGGCAGATCAGTTCATTATTCTGATTGTCTCAATATCATCAAGATGAAAGAAGGAAAAAGGACTTTTGAAAAGATTTTTTCGATACCAAAGTTGCTGTTGGTGATCAGATCCGAGAGATCGGTAACCACGAGATCTAATATGAGTGCCACTCAGACACCAAGGAGTTCCAGAGACCTTATGTGCGGATGATGATTGAGGGTATGCATAAAGGAGCTGTAACGAAGGTTAGATGACCAGCCCGAGTCACTAAAGCATTGGAAGTCACAGTAGTGGATGTACAGTACACCAAGGAAGCGCTTTGAATCCATTGCTCCTTAATGCAGTCTTTAACTATTTACTGGAAGATAAAGAATAGAACACCTAAATACATCAAATATTCTTTGCTGATGATAGAGCCATCAAAAGAGAGGATCCTACATCTCTGCAAGAGGCACTAAATGTATGGGTAAAAGTTTTAGAAGGTAGTGAGTATCATATTAGTCCAAAAAACCAAAAAAGACCTTGAATATGAACAAGGTTCTTTAAGGTTCTTGGATCTATGAACAATAGTTAAGCAGCTTTTTGATGACGAAATTAACCATCGAGTAAGCGTTAGGGTGGATAAAGTGACGAGAAAATTCAGCTATCTTCTGTTATAGAAAAATGTCTCTCGAGATGCCGAATTTTTCACAAATCGACAGCAATGACATATTTTCTTTAACTTTTCTTTTAACATGACCTCACTTTGTTTTGCCGCACTTGCTCATTTAGTTGATTCAGTTTTTCAATTTGAATCATTCGTGTAAGTTGCATGCTTAGATTACTTTATTTGCTCTATTTGCTAAATTCATATCATTTATTCGACCTCCTTGCCGAAAAAACACTAGGTCTAATCTGGAACCAATTACAGCACACGTTATCGAGCACGAGCGAATCAACTCTTTTTTTTTTTGAATGAAATGCAGTACCCTTGCACAATCACTAAATGCACAAAGAAAAGTTCAATGCATAGTTTCAATTTACCCTCATAACCATTAAACCCATTTTTTTCCACTTCACTTTCGATACTCCCAAAAGCACGTATGACACCAACACCACTCTCACTCCTTCCCGTTAATATTGTCTGCGTAAGCGAATAACTAGACGTGCAGAATTTTGAAAGACTATGCTTCTGGTGTTGACGTTTGAGCTTTGCAAAATCTTTTCAAGTATGATGTTTCGACTTATGTTGAAAAACTTCTTCTACATCAAAAGTTTCTGTGAAATATTTACCAAGCTTGACTGAGCCGCGTGAGTTCTCCAAAGTCATCCCGCACGGTTGTACTGTACGAGTTTTGCAAGGTTGCTAATGTCGCTTTCAATTGGTTTCAGTTGGGGAACCACTCATTTTAAAAACCAATGGAACACCTAAAATTATTTCTGTTCTGTTTAACGTAATTGACTTTGTATGAGTGAAACACCTATGGCTCTTAAAAATACTCCTTGAAGAATATTTAACATTTGAGTAACGTGTTAGTGCTTCTTGAGTGGATTCTCAGTTCAAATCGAGAAGTGGCTTTCACTTCTCAGAATCATGAGAAGCGATCTTTTTGCACTAATGGAACGGTTTGCGAATGCACCTGAACGTCCCCAAACGGTTCATTTCGTCCAATGGAAAATGACATAAAGCACGACATGGCGCTTATCAGCTTAAAAAGCTTAAGTGAGTTTTATCCAAGAACTCCCATGCCGGAAAATTTATTGACGCGAGGGGTTTTTTGACGTTCACATAGACAAAACAAGAGATGCGGAGTTAAGGAGGCTAATTCCTCTATAAATCCTGATCAGCTGGTTTCGATTTTCGAATCGATCGACATTCGATCGACAACCACGAGATCTGATATGGGTGGCCCTCAGACACCGAGGAGTTCCTGAAGCCTATGTGCGAATAATTATGGACATGTACGAGGGAGCAGTTACAAAAGTGAGATGCCCAGCTGGAGTCACCGAAGAATTAAAAATAACAGTAGGTGTACATCAGGGAAGTGTCTTGAGTCCACTGCTCTTTATTGCTGTTCTGGATTATTTGCTCGAAGGAAAAGTAACGGACAATAAAGTACAACAATTGTTCTTTGCTGACGATGGAGCCATCATAAGCGAGGATCCTACATCCCTGCAACGAGCACTTGACGTTTGGATTGATGTTCTGGAAGGAAATGGGTACCGTATTAGCGCTAAAAAGACTGAATACCTGTGCTGCCCTTTTTCTGATCCAGACAAGCCTATTCCAGACATTTATTTGAATGGAAATGTGCTTCCCAAGTGTGAAAAGTTTAAATATCTGGGATCTATGATCAATAGTGAAGCAACTTGTGACGACGACATCAATCATCGAGTAACCGTAGGGTGGATGAAGTGGCGAGAAAACTCCGCTATCTTCTGTAATCGAAAAATGCCCCCTAAGCTGAAGGGAAGACTCTACACAGCAGTTGTCCGTCCAGCTCTGACATACGGTTAACAATGTTGGACAATATACAAAAAGTATGAGAGCAAATTGACGGCAGCCGAAATGAAGATGCTTCGGATGACAGCAGGAGTAACAAAGCTTGATCGAATTAGAAGTACTAAGATCCGTGGAAGCCTTCATGTCAAAAGTACCATCTTGGACAAAATTCAGCACGACCGGATCAGTTGGTTGGCCTCAGACATGAAACAATCCAAAACCGGGAGGCTTGCCGACGCTTTCTGAGGTCAACGCGGCGTACCCCACAGGCGGATCACTAGTGTGAAGCAGAAAAGTGGGAGAGTTGTGATCGCTTTAAGATCACTACTCGTAACGCCGGAAATGAAATGAAAAAATCCAGATCAGCTGGTGCATACCTACTCCTATTAAGCTAACCTCCTAAAGCTAACCTTCAAAATTTTGTAGAGGCAGTCTGCAAATGCAGTTATACTTGATTTAAGCTCTAATACGAGTATGGCTACTCTAACTCCTTCTAGGTCTGGGGTATGGCATTCTAGATCATCTTCTAAGTTGGTTCTGCAAAATAAGTTTTTCCAGATCCTCATAAGTGATTGCGGTTCTACAACTAAGTTTGCTTGGTGGTCTTTACGGACTTTGATCGACGATTTTCACCCTGGAATGATTTTTTGTACCTTTTGGTAGAAGCTCTGGAGCTCGTATCTTTCATGACATCTATCTTAGTGTTCTTCCCTTCCTCTCCCTTTCTTAATCGAACAACCCTTATTTTGATAATTTCATTTTTATTTTCAACTTTGGACACATCTTTTCATAGCAAGTGGCAACAGTGAGTATGATGCAACTTTGATCCGCAAGCTCGTGTTTTATTTTTTTTTTTCAGCGGGGCGATAACGAAATCATTAGCTACTTGCGAATACCTACCATCACTTATTTAAAATGAGACATTCTCAACACATAGCTCTGAGTGCGCAAAACGCAAAACCGTCTATGACTGCTTACAACTCTTAGCATAAAGGCCTCGACCCATAGAATCCGTTGCGTCCGTTCGCTCTCGGATTCACCTGACAGCTCGATTAAATACACACGATCTTATGAGAGGTGACCCATAAGCATCGGATGCAACGGACGCAACGCAAAAAGTAGCCCAACTTTTAACTTTTTGCGTCCGGCAGAAGAGAGACATGCGCAGTAAGAACCAATTTGAAATTTTCTCTCTGATGACATGCGCAGTAAGAACCAATTTGAAATTTTCTCTTCTGCTAACATGAGTGGTCTTGTTGAGTTGAGACACCGCAACGGATTCTATGGGTCACCCCAATCCGTTGTGTCCGGCAAAACTCACAGCTGTCAGGTGAATCCGGCAGCGAACGGACGCAACTGATTCTATGGGTCGGGGCCTTAACAAGAGTCTTGCGTACAAACCTAACATCCGGTTGGAAGCAGAATCCTTTGTATGTGTTTATTTTAATTCTTTTTTTTTTTTCAACACATCATCACAAAAGCAAGCCCGCATCGTACATAAGTAAATTAACGTCGCGCCTCAAAAAATTTCGATCGTTGGACCGTCAATCACGGATGGATAATTTCAATTCTGCCAACAACATTATATTCGCAGATAAGAAAACATGAATCCAACGAAAACAGCAGCCTGTGACGCACGATCGAAAGTCCACACATGAAATTGAATACACACTTACATGTACCTGCTTCAAAGCCAAAGAAAAAACTAAATAACACACGAACTTAAGTGAAGACTAATTATTCCTGGGCAGAGCGAATTTGCCACCTCAAAAATGCATGTGGCGCAGCGATTAATTACAACTGACGGTGGCATGCTTTTCGACCAATGCCTCCATTATTTGCAATCACCACACGCCACGCACCGATCGCGATCGGTAGAACGACCCAAAGACGGACCATGCTATACATATAGAGTGGAGGCCAAAACGATCTTATTAAAGGCGACAGCACGCAAAGCTACGTGTTGCAAAAATGGTGTAGTGTGTAGATCGTAAACTGCATTCGCAATGTCCTTCGATTTCACGATCGTATCTCTCTTTGAGATACTTTCTGATATAATTTTTATTTCATGCAAGATTTAGGAGCAATTTTTCGCACTTAAATTGTTTTTTTCTCTTTTTTTTTTTTTTGTTCAATGTCTGTCCCTGTGTGAACATGGTTGATAATAACTCAACCTGGAGGTCTATCATACTCTGCCAGGCGTTTACTTCTGGACGAATCTTAATTTGATGGACAAAAGCTGACCTGATATTCTTACCCGTTGCTGACCTAGATTTACAGGCCAAGCAGTGGAGACTGAGGCGGTGTGGCAGAAGCGAATGCATAATAAATATTCTTCCGGCGGCAAATAATGATTTGAGATAATATTTGGTGTGACCATCCTCGGGCTTGAGTGATCTGATATTTCTTGGAAACCATCCGCACACAAATCTTGTGTTGTTTATTTAACTTCTGACTGGCGGCGAAAGCCAAAAAAAAAAAGGAAGCCGTCCATCCGCCTGCGTGCAAATAGTGATTTCATGAGAAAAGTAAACAAAGCCTCGCTCGGCCCAACTGATGAACTACCTACTCGTACATATGCACACACTCTACTCGGGGGCTCCTTGTAAACGTTGTAATGTAAACTGCAACAGCCGATTCAGTCTTATTACTCGTACCTACCATTTTGCCGGGAGATGTGTGACTCAAACTCTAATTTGGTGAGTTTTGTTAACAAAAGAATTTAATTTTGTTTATTTAACAAATTAGGGGTAAAGGGAGAACGACGACAGTGTGGCCATGTCCAAGCATACAATCCGCTGATGAGTTGCCTTCGGGAAAGGACTGTCAAGTGCCGCACGCCACGATTTGTACACACACCATTTGCGTTTGCGTTCGTCTGTAAACAATTACAGGTTTTATGTGGATAGAATGCATTCATATTTGGACGTTATTTGCTTTGTGCACACAGGCTATACAGGAACCCACGTTGAAGGATTAAAGTCAGTGAATGGTTAGGTTTTATCAGTTTACATTAGTCTGGCTAAAAAATTTTTTTTTTTTTTTTTACTTTGTTAACCATCAGAAGCAACGAGCTGTGGTCTTGGGTTTATTTTGTTTCATTTCTTGGTTCCGATTGCATATATTGCAGGATAACGACGAAAATGTAGTACTCTTTTTAACAAAAAAAAGTATTTAGGTACATGTTGCTATATGCTCATCATCATCAGTAAAAAAAAGGGATGAATTCCTCGTGGAAATGATGTGACACTTTCATTGAGTAAAAGGTCAGGATAGCAATGACTTCACTAATGAAATGTCATGCAATCGGTTAGTAGAATGAAATGAATCTTCAGCATTGTTTTCAACAGAAAAAATAGAAAGCATTATGCATAATAAATATCCTTTTTGATATCATAAACGTAATTGAGTTACGCAGAGAAGAAAGCGAATATTTCCAGGGGCATAGTGATTTCAATACAATTTATTCATCAACAAGGTGTGTATAGGTTCTCCCTGATGACATGCTTGTGTTAAATGCATCATAGGGCTCAGTAGGAAATTCATGGGTGTACATTTTGCTAAGAAAGAGAAACCTTACTGGTTCAAGCATAAAACAAAAGAGTGGTAGGTCCCTTCCATTCCTTCCCCAGGCAAGGTTGTGAGAAATGAACTAGACCCCGAGGCTCCCAGCTCTGCTGCGCTGTGTTGTCAGCTGGTTACAAAAGCAGCTTGGATTATGAGGCTTGCCACCCTACCAGTATGATCTATTTACCTTTTAGTGAAACTCACTCGAATCTTAGTCTTATCATGGCATCTATTAATTTTCCCAAGCAACGAGCCTTTCCCATGCTCCTTGTTTACTGCTTTTTCCCTTTGAGAAAACGTTGTTTCCTTTTCTTTTTTTTTGCTCCTTGTGTTTTTCATAATTTTGGTCGAAAGCAACCCTGATTTACTTTTGTGCCAACAGAGGTCGTGTTTTTGTTTAGCGGCTTTTGTTTGATTGCTTACTTTCTTCATCACCCACAAGCTCCGTAATAAGTTTTTAATAAAAAAAAAGCACGCAAATCAAATATTGGTTTTCAAGTTTTATTTTTAATGTCTACTCTTGATCACGTCTTGAACCTCACTGACACAAGAAGTGTCAAACATCAAACTCTACTCAAGCTTAAGCTATTAAGTACAATGAGTCAATAAATGTTTGGTATAAATTCATGAATACATATCACTCCGGTTCTCATGGCTTGTTGGCATTGCTCCCAAAAGGATATAGTTGTAGGGATTTGATCGGAAAAGGCATTGGCTATCTCTCTCGATATCTGGCGTCATATCGTTTCACAGCGTAAATGGTGACAAGGATATCCACTTTTGTACCTTATCTACAGCAAGGTTGTGGTCCGAGTAAATTCTGCTCCCTTGGAATGATCGGACATCCATAGTATAGGAAGAGTGTTTTGCTTCTATTTCAATATAATCAGCTTGGTTGACAGTTGACTGATTTGGAGATCGCCATGTACCTTTATGAATTTTCAGTTGAGATTTCGTAGGCCGTTGAGAGATCCCGTGCTAGTATTGAAAGACCCAGAAAGACATTTACACCAAATATTTCGGAGTAGCTTAGTCAGTGGATTCTGTTGTCTTGACTGCGGAGGTCCACCGATAGTTCTGTAAGTCGAATAAGTTCATTGACTGTCACATTATTTGACATACCGTAGCAAAATCTTTCGATATCAAATGAGTATACAAGTAGCGCTAAAAAACTTTGTCTACATCAAAAATGTAAGTAGATATAAATATAAATTGATTGATTGTGTAAAAATCAATTACTCAATCATTAACTTTACTTTTTATGAAAAATAGTAAGCACCAAGCTATCAAGATTCGAAATGCTGGTCAATTGCATGAAAATTCATAGGGACTCATCCAAAGGGTGTCTAAAAACCCCAGAAGAGAGAAAAAATTTAACCAGATGTGGACAACTTTATCTCAAAAGCTTAAAGCTGAGGGTTCACCACCTTTTGCCTTCTGGGAATACTCATATCCGATGATATATTGTTGAGTAAAAACATGGAACCATCTTTGGAAAGACAATAGTTTTTAACATAGCTGGAATCAAAACATACATAAACATATTTTATTAAAAACACGTTGTAATATTTTATTATCAAAAATTTTCTCGCTATTTTATTCTCATTATATTAGAGGTGTCTCTAATACTTTTACGTTGTATTTGTTACGTTCCTTCCTGATTTTCATATACGCACTGCCGCTCATCTGAATAGGTTCACTGTTTATCGTACCTTACTGTAAAACTCCTTACATACATAATGGCAATGACAGGTCTGTGTTATGAAAATTTTTCTTTCTAAGAAAATTCGCGGAAAAAATTTAAAGAAGCCAAAATTTAGTGGGCCATTATTAGCGGAACATTGAAAACTACGGAAAAAACATGAAGGGTGGAACTTATAAGGCCACATCAATGGCCAATAGGCGCGCAATCATCAGATCTTCTTCTAATTCGCTTAAAAAATTAGATTCGCGTCAAAAATTAGAGTCAAAACTGGTGTTATGTGTAGTGTGGCTAGTGGCTACAGTGAAGCGAATAATTAAGAGTGCTAAACATTTAAAAAGATTAAAGATCCAAAAATAAACCGCCTCTAAATGAAAAGAGAAAGGAAAATCGTTTCCAGTTTTGTAAAAAATACATGTCGTGGAAATCGGAGCGGAGGCGAGTTATATTTTCAGATGAAAAAAAATTCAACTTGGAGGGCCCAGATGGCTACAATTACTATTTTTATTTTCATGACCTTCGTAAAGAAGAGCATTATTTAAGCCGTTTGCATAGTTGTGAAAGCAGTGTCATGGTGTGGGGAGCGATTTCATACTATGGAACTTTTGAGCATCAATTACTTTGAGCATCAATTACCATCGCGAATGAATTCAAATGAGTACAAAGGTGTGCTGGAAAACCCCTTCCTACAAATTTTTCACCTTTTTGAACCAATACCGTGGTCATTCCAGCATGACAATGCACCAATCCATACAGCGAGATCTGCAACACAATGGATTCAGAGCCAAAATGTATAGGCGTGTTGGTATATGGCCTCCCTATACTCACCTGACCTTAACATCATTGAGAACGCTTGGGGGCTTCTTTCGCGTAAAATATATGAGTCGGGGAGACAGTATGAAGACAAGGAGTCCTTAATCAAGGGAATCAAGGAATCGTAGTCGGATATTTCGCTAAACTATCTAAAGAAACCCTATGACTCCTTTCCAAATCGGATTTTCGAAACAATTTCGAAGAAAGGTGGCAATACCCACTATTAAAATAAGCCGTGTTTTATTGGGAATTTCTATATTCACTTCACTTGCGAGTCTCAATAAAACGCATTTTTTGGCTTTGTATTCACTTTCCCACAAACGCCATTTACCAGCCATCCCTGTTATTTACTTCGGCAAGTGAGTTATTTTTGTCCACTTTAGAGTTATTGTCTTTCCATGAGCGATGTTTCGCGATGTTTTGCTGAAGTGAATATAAATTCCCAATAAAACACGGCTATAAACTACTGTGTCGTGGAAAATAGAATATCTAATTACAGTTACGTAATTTTCCTTTGTTTTCTTCCACTTTTTGCTATTGAACCTATTCAGATGAGCCAAAAAACCCTTTTTCATTTTTAATAAATTAGGTTTAGTAGGCGTGCGAGAGCAACGGTTAGTATAAAGAGAATTTATTTTTCCCAAACTAAAGGTCCCGACCCATAGAACGCGTTGCGTGCGGTAGAAGCGGCGCGGCAACTGATGCGGTGGGTTTTGCCGCGCGCAACTGATGGGGGTGACCCATAGAATCCGTTGCGGTGTTTTGACAGATAAATTTAGTCAAAATGGGGGCGTTCAAGAATCGTATCCGGATAGCTTGTTGTTGTTGTTTACGTGTAGGAAATCGAAAAAAATAATCTATAATCGTCTAGCAATGATATTTTGAATGTTTTTCTGTTTTCAAAAGTCGAATTTTAAATTTCACAGCTGTTGTCTGTTGTCGATCGTTCAAAAAGGTATCTAAGATACGGCTATCCGAGATAGGCTATCCGATAGGTTCTTGAACGCGCCCATTGTCACTTTTTCCATATAAGAGAAAACTTCAAATTGGTTGTGACTGCGCATGTCTCTCTTCTGTCACCGCGTGAGAGCCGCGGCAAAGTAGAAAGTTGGGCTACTCGGCGCGTTCGGTGCATTAAGGCCCCGGCCCATAGAATCAGTTGCGTCCGTTCGCTGCCGGATTCACCTGACAGCTGTGAGTTTTGCCGGACACAACGGATTGGGGTGACCCATAGAATCCGTTGCGGTGTCTCAACTCAACAAGACCACTCATGTTAGCAGAAGAGAAAATTTCAAATTGGTTCTTACTGCGCATGTCATCAGAGAGAAAATTTCAAATTGGTTCTTACTGCGCATGTCTCTCTTCTGCCGGACGCAAAAAGTTAAAAGTTGGGCTACTTTTTGCGTTGCGTCCGTTGCATCCGATGCTTATGGGTCACCTCTCATAAGATCGTGTGTATTTAATCGAGCTGTCAGGTGAATCCGAGAGCGAACGGACGCAACGGATTCTATGGGTTGAGGCCTTTACTCGCGGTGCTTATGGGTCACCTCTCATAAGAACGTGTGTATTTAATCGAGCTGTCAGTTGGAAGCGGTGCCGCACGCGCGCAACGCGTTCTATGGGCTGGGTAAGGCCCCAGCGTATAATAATGCTCTTTCATTACACACATAGCACAGACCTGTCATTGCCATATGTATGTATGGAGTTTTACAATAAGGTACGATAAACAGTGAACCTATTCAGATGAGCGGCTTTGTAAATCAAACCAAATCGCAGCGCTGTCCATTTTTGTAATTTTTCTTTTTACAAAGTTTTTTTCTTATTTTGAGAATGAGTCCTGTCAAACAGTTTGAAGATCGTTCGAAAGTCGAACATTTGCTAGAAAATAGTCTGCACTACGGACACTCGATTCTCGAAAGTAGAATCAAAAAAAATTATTTTTATTTTTATAACAAGCGTACACATCAAGGGGTTTCGAACAACCTTACAATGTTACAAAACACAGTGCGAACTTTTAGGAAAATAGTAGAGGGTTGAATAGAAGACACCGATGCACGTTGTTTTTTGAATTTTTGTAAATCGTAATGCTGGGGAAAAAATAGAGCGTTGCAAAAAATCCACATTCGGATTGTTCGACTGAAATATGAACCTCTATACCATACTGTACAGTGTACAGCGGGTATTGCGGCTAACTTTTTTCAAGGGTGGAATGTAACTGGATATTTCACTAGAGCACTGTTTGTGTAAAAAGCGATAAAAAAGAGGAAGACAGAGGTAACGTTTCGACGATGTTCAAGAGAATCGATCGATTCGACGATTGAACTATCACCTATCAATCTTAACGCTCTGTTTTGTCCTAATAAAGTAGGCGCAAAGACGTTGAGGAGAACCTGACCAGATATCTGAATTGTACTCTAGCATTAGACGGATGTATGCTCTTTAAAAAGTAGCCAGATCAGAAGGTCTGCATCGTCTTAAGAAACCTAAGTATTCAGCAGCATTTTTGGCAACTTCTAATAGTAGTGGTCATTCCAACAAAGGTCTTCGCTTACACACATATATGCCAAGTACTGACAGCTTTTCCGTTTCTTTTATGCAGGTTCCATTCTGAAATGGCAGTGGAGAAATGTTAAGCTTTAAGGAAAAAAGACAGCATTGAGTTTCCGGTGCATTGAATTCTACTCGGTTTTTATTATCCCATATATAGCAATGATGTGAAGGTCGATTCAAGGTCGGAATTCAATAAAAATATTAAATTCGAAAGTTATCAAGAGTAAAATCGAATAACATAGTAGGGCCTCTTATTAAAGTTGAGGGCTCAAAAACCAAACCTTTTTTTTAACATTCGAAAATCGTTCACTTAGCTCCACTTGATGATAAAACTTCAACCACAAAACGTGATCTTTGTAAATTATTCTACAATATTTCCTTTTTTACCGCTGGCAGGATACGTTTGTTCCTGTCTTGCGAGATGTTAACGAAAACGTGTTGGCAGTGTTTCAAAAATGTCTGCCCAGATTCCGCAACTTTTCAAACGATTATCGTTCAATCGTCTATTAGATTGCATCGCCAAAAGATTGTTTCGTATAATCTTGCTTTCAGTGGTTGGTGGAAAGCTATTTTACTACTAGTTTTTAAGTGCCTAAAATTCAGAAAATATTCGTCTAAAACGTTACAGAATCCGATCCCTGATCTTTATTCCTTAGGTATTCAATTGTAATAACGCATTGAAACTTTTAAAATCACTTACTTCTTAAATAAGATAGCTACATTTACTTTGAGCAGTCATTTTCCAGATGTCTATGGCTAACTTAACTGTGTTTTAATCTTCATTTCAAATTTGGATGATCCTCATCGCGCATTAAATCGTCCAACTCGAACGTACGATACATTCTTTATAAATTTCGGCATAGAGATAAACTCTCTGAATTGCCAGTACTCAAATAAATGACAACGCCTTAAGCAAAACGAACACAATATTTTTATTACCATCGCGATATAAGCCGAGCAGTAGGTAGGTAGACAGCACCAATAATGTATAAATTTGAGACCCAAAAAGACCACCCATGTCGGACATTCGTCCCAAAGATGTTTCTGACATTAATTTAAGAAGTCATTTGGCACGTGATGCCTTCGTTTTCGCTTAGCTGTCAAGCAGCGATGGTTTCTTTTTGTTTTATGAGACTTCTTCGATGCACACACTTCTCTTGGGATATTATGTTGATGAATGTTCACATATCACAATATCCAGCACTCTCGCAGAGAGTGTGGCAATGGTGATATGCTATCAGTAAAACCCTCCTGCGTCTGGCTGGTCTTATAACGACTTCACTGACCCATTTGTCAGAGACGAAGACGTTTCTCTGTACACACGCGAACTGCAACACTCGACGCTAATGGGTCAAAATGTAGTTCCGCCCACGGAACACTCTCCGTTGTATAGTAAGACGTGGCATCCTTTTATTAATTAATTAAGCCTGCGAGAGTACTGCTTTTCATGATTAATACGTTACTCGACGTGTGAGTTCCAGAGCAGAGTCGTCCAACATTAATGAACCCAGCATCCTCGCAGATACAGATACAATAAGGACGGGACCCCAGAGTGCACTGCTCGACCTACCTGAAGCCAGTTCTACGTCAAGACATGATGAAGTGTTATTGATTGCGAAGTTTACTGATTGATATATGTGCAGAACGTGAGAACTGGCGCGGACGACGCGAAGGCGTCAAAAGGTTTTATTTTTTTGTTTTAAATTCATGCCATCCGCAAAATGTGACCACAGGTATGCAGATTATGACACTAATAGCTTTCTGTGGCCAACGCTGGGATGGCACTTTGCGGTGACGGCCGTTGTCGTGAGCTTTAGGAACGCAAGAAGGTCATGCAGCCAAACCGAAGGAAAAGCAAAAAAAAAATTAAATTGTACAATTAAAAGAATTTATTTGGTGGCCGTAGTGGCGTAGTCATCTACCGACACGAAAGTATATGGGGTGATAAAGGGCGTAGCACCCTAGCACTGCAAGTCTCTAGACCTTAATTCCTTTTTACGGTCATTTTAGTATCCATCATCGCGGATCAGTGAATCGGTTCTTCTCAGTGAACGATTTTGTTTCTATTCAGCGGAAAGTACCGACAAAATACAAAAAAAAAAACACTAAAAATGAAAAGGAGAATATTCTCGTGATAAATAAACGCACCCATAGTTGCGATCGCGAATCGTTCAGTCTGGTTGGCCACAGGCCACATTACGGACGGACGCGGACGGTGCGGCACGATGTTGTAGTGTATTAGTGTGGTCAGCAGTGCATGAAGGACGACTCCAAATGAAACCGAAAGATAAGTTCACCGCGCACCGCATATTATGTTGTTTTTTTATAATTTTATTTTTTGTCTGTTTACCTCAATGAAAGCACCGATTCAGTTTTTGAATTTAAGTTTTGAATTTTTTTATTTTTTTATTTTTATATTTTGTAACCAGGTTTGTGTGGTGGAACAAGTTGGCTGGATATGGATGCACAATCTCGACTCTGACCCCTGCTATTATACAAATTATTTTACAAAATAGGATGAGAGTGCGATTTTTATACTTGCATTAACAAAGACAGAATTAATATGCATTGGGATCATTGAACCTTAAGACAGTGCACTAAATTCAGATCTTAATTTCGAGTAGGTGTTGCCAAAGACTTATTTAGTAAAACATGTACGCTCTTGAAAATGTTCCGCATTTTTCCATTACTTTCTCAAATGTGGTCTTTAATGGCAGTTAGGAATCATAAATGGAGAAAAAATGGTTTGGCTACGAAAAGTTCGTTACAACCTCTCTTGTTCCGAAAAAAAAAATTATTTTTATTTGTTTGAATGTAGAGAGCAGGAGTCTATTTTAAGAGAGACATTTTTGTAAGGATTTCGTGGGGGTGAAAGGTGATATCGCATCCATAGAGAAAAGTTTCATACATGTCAATTCTTGTCAATTGGCAGTCATAATTGTATAGGGTTTTCTAATAGTGAATTGACAACCTTGAGTCTAATTTATGAACACATCCTTTCATAAATCAGCAAACTGTCATTATTAATTCGTAGTAAGTATCATCGTAAAGGACACAAACGAGCAACGTCTGAAAATTAAATAAATTTTCTATACTTGAATTCGGACCAGAGTCGGTGACCGCAACTTTAATAGCGTTAGCTCCAACTTTGGAAATTCTCACCCTAGTAGACAGGCAATAGCAAGTTTAGTGCAAAAATTTGAGTCTACATATGCAGTATCGGTGAGACCAGGGGATGGTCAAAGTGTCGAAGATTTCGCTGCCGTGCAGGGGCCACAAAACACAAAACTACATGTACTTGTAATACAAGTCAATTATGACAAGTGTAAGAAATTTCTGTATCACAGAGCTACAAATTCGCCTGATCGTTTACAAGTGTTACGGACATCATCCTTAAGGTGCATATTGACTTGTAGGTCTGTGTTGCAGGCCCCAAGAGTCAATCGATCCAAACCAGTCAATTTGCCGGCAGGCGTTCTCGAGAATCGAACAACAATTTGCATAAAACTTTCAGGAATGATAGCTACTATGGAAAAGAAGTTGCCATAGTAAGTCTTTACTAAGACCTCCATGTCAGCTCTTTGTAAGAACAGCGAATTCAAATCATATATGAAATAATGAAACTAACGGTCTTTTTATAAGAAAAACTATTTGACTCGAAGCTGACAAGTGTAAATTTTCAAACACGGAAACTTAGAAACTACTGGACAGATTTCAAAAATTCTTTCATCGTTAGGGTGGTACATTATCCCTCAGTAACATAGACTATATTTCTTCTCTTTATTCCCAGGGGAACGAAAGAACGAGAGCGGGAACCTTCAAACTACTGACCCGAGCAACGACACGGGCGGCTCAGTTAGCATCAAATCATGCGCAAAATTTAATCAAACCAAAACCAACCACAAAGCAGAAAATGTAAATTTTTTTTTGAATTTTATAAAAAAGAGGGACAATGTGAACAAAATTTTGCCACAAAAATATTTGATTACTACCGAATAAAAACTCATAACAATCAGTACTTCTTGTACATATTGTAATGTACACCCAACATTTAATACTAATCTCCTAATCGAAAACGTTCAACCGAAAATACAAGCGGCAACACTATAATGGAAGACGTTGTTTGTGAGTGAGTGTGTGTGTGCAGAAATATACCGGGAGGAGAATGTGTCTAGACATCATGGTTCATAGCGAAACTACCAGAAAGCTCTCGATGTTTCACACTTCTAAATAAAGAGGCCGCTGATGCAACCTGGAAGTCAGTTTTGATTATAGAGTGATACTGTTAAGATTGAGTTCATGTGATTATTAGTCGAGTTGAGATCGAATAAAGTTGATATCGAATAAAAGTGGTAGAATTAAATTGAAAGGAAAAGTTTTATTATTGCGAACTAAGCACACGTTACAATATATTAAAAAGTAAAATTTATGAATATTAATTCTTATAGTCATTAAAAAATTTGTATAAGTTCTCCCACTTTTTATTTCATTCTGGCTGATGTGACATTTAACTCCTAAAAAAAGTTATGGCAATAAAATCTAGAAAAGATTGTAGAAACACAAACCCATACATTTTCTTGGAAGTAAACAGTAAATTTTTTTCAAAAATTTATCATTGAATTAAGACACTGTACAGGTATTTGCAGCTAGATTTTGTTTTAATGTGTACTCTGGTGTTTCTACTTCAAGGAAATACCAACTTAAGATCGAAGCGTAACTTTTTTTTAAAGTCTACACTACAACTTTCCAAAACTGCGTACTGAACTTTACATTGCGCTGCCGATGCCGTCGTTCACTAAAATTGTTTCTCGTTGAATTTAACCGCTGCGCTGTTTCGTATTGTTAAACATCCTAAACAAGCAGACAAAAAACTATCACATGCTTAGTACATCCAGATTCCACGTAACACTCTTAAGGTGCGGTGCGTTCACACTATGCCGTCCGGCTTACGGATCCATTTAATTCCGTTCGAATTCGAATCTGCTTTCGGTAAGGTGTAATTCCGATCCACATTAAGTCTGCATTGACGATCGGCACTTTGCGTTTGATATTTTGACTTTGGCTGTCTACTTAGGTGTAAAGACACAAGTTTCGACTCTACTAGCCGAGTTCACATTCACACTGTACAATTAGTTGGACAGACTTTGGCTTGAACGACCAATGCTTGATAGTGTGAACCCTCAGGTGACCAACTTGTTGGATGGTTTTCAAATATTTTTAAAAATCTAGAAGTTGGACGGAGTGGAAGAGTAGGTGACATCAAGTAGGACGACAAGCCTGATAATTGTGAACGCAAACTACATCCGATCATCCAACTTCCATCATACGAAGTCTGTCCAACTAATTGTACAGTGTGAACTCGGCTAATCCTGTACTGTAGAAATACGGATCAGCAAATCGAAATCAGGACTTTGGAAAATCGATTTCCACCCTGGCTTCACAGTACGGCATTATTGGGCCATCGCGCCATGGTTACCGATTACTTTCAGCCCGAATTGAAAGATATGCACTTAGACGAAATGTGGTTTCAACAGGATGGTGCAACAAGCCACACGGCACACGTTACGAACGATTTATCGAAGTGTACCTAAGTTTGATAAGCGTGTTATTTTAAGAAAGGGCCAGTTCGTGCGATTTCACGTCTCTTGACTACTTTCTTTGGAACTACGTTAAGTCTTTGGTTTATGCCAACCAGCCGAAGACGTTTAAAAAGCTCGCAGAGCCAACATTGAACAAGAAATAGCGTCCGTTACGGTCGAAATGTGTGGCCGAGACATTGAAAATTGGGTCCAACGAATTGACAGCTGCAGACGTGATTGCTTTTGCCATAGGAACGAAGTCGAGTTCCATTCGTAATAGTTTTGATTGCATTTCAAGCCAATAATAAAGTTGTTGAAATATCTCAAATTGCTAAAGCATTTTATTTAAAAAAAATGTTTTCAAGTTATTGGAAACATCGATATAAAGTGTTTTTTTTTTCTTATTCACAAGGCTACATAGAGTTTTTATAAATCAAGCATGCAAATCGTGCATTTATCAATCTGTATCGATCTGTAGAATAGCTTTCGTAACACCTTTCAAAAGCGTTACACAAGTCTTATACACTACTCTTCAATTGCCCTGTAAAATAGCAGAACTTCTTTTTAGTTTTGAATACCAATTGAACTAAGATTATGAAAATTTACCTCTCCAAAATTCATCGTCTTCAATACCACCCACATTTACCAATACAAGCAAAACGCAAACAAAAATCTTTCTGCTTGAAGAAGTTATAAAAATCCTTAAGAAAAAGAAATAAAAATAATTAAGATCACCAAAGAACTTAAGTCCCGTCGAGCACGTGCTAATTGAAGGGTAAAAAAGGGATCCACATGTTCAACATTTTTTTAAGAGAATATTCTACACTGTAAGTTGATACAGCCGCAGGCCAACCCAAAAAGGATAACTGTAACAGAGTAACGGAGACAATACTGGCATAAACTAATTCGGTAGCAGTTACGTCGATTAGTATTAGCAGCAATTAGCCGAGATTTGGGGAAAAGAACCCATGCTGATCGACTTTTTCTTTTGGCCTTATGCCACATTCACCTCATTTTTTTTTTTGTTCCTTAAGTTTATATTAAATGGAGTAAGCCAATAGGTGTCAAGGTGGATCATATGACATCGCATTGAATTTTTCCATTTCGCTGTCCACAAGAAAGAGAGTCCCGTAAACGGTTCTTTGTTAATCATATTAAGACAGAGACACACACTTTAACGTATGCGATGCCTTCTTTATGGTCTGGGGTTTTTGGACTCTTATTTTTGTTTGCTGTTGCGGATGGCATGGGTAATTAAACTCTTCCAAATGTTGTCGGCCGCCCGCCCGTTCTTCTTGGTTTTGACTATATGGTCCTTATGTAAAAAAAAGTATCGAGTTTGGGGCTTTGTGTCTGAATTGGAGTAATTTGAGTCGGAATTTGTCAAATCATCGGTTCAACGAATCTTTCATCAGATGGTTTTAAAATGTGAGTGAGGTCCGTTTGCTGGTTAGTATCTGAAATGGATTTAGATGAACATTTCGTTTTGAAACGCGTCAAAAGGCAGTTGACTATAATTACGGTAAAGAGTCTTTTAGGCAGGTCATATGTTCAAATTATGTTTGTTAGAGGTTTAGATTTCGCTGGTTAGTGACATTAATGATCATTTGTGTCGGCTCCTTGAGAAGCTTAAAGAATCTGTGCGGATCAATACTTTTCGTAGCGCATCGTGAAAAGGTTTTCGTTTCTTTTCTTCAGGATCACCTGTAGGTATACAATTGTTTTGCAGAATACCAAAAATGCTCTTCAAAAATATTAACCTTGCATACGTTTACAAATGATAATTAAGTACAATGGATACATACTTAAGATTGGCTCTACCTTTTAAGAGAAATCAAGATTCAAAATTATCAGTGTTTTTAATGTAAAACCTTTTTTACTGAATCTTTTTGATCAAAACTGAAGTACATATATTTGATGAGTTGTTCGAATAGGTGCCTATACATAGATCATTAAAAAGTGAACTGAATTTAGATACCTTGCTCAAAATGGATGCGTTGTGAAATATAAATAAATGTTTTTAAAAAGCTCATTGTTTAGTCTTTTTTTGTTCGAGGCTACGAGTACTTAGATCTCAAATCTATATAAATGTCCCACTTGTCTGCTTCACATTTATGATCAGCTTGTGACGGACCTCACCACAAGTCGATCTCTGAGAGCGCGTCAGAAAGTCTCGGGGCTGTAGATTATTTCATGTCCGAGGTCAAAATTGGCTGATAGGTATCATTGTGTTTTACTGTACCAAGAGTATTTTAGCCTATCTTTAATCTTTTGGGGTGTAGTCATGAGGGAAGGTCGTATGATCCCTTTTTGGTTGGCTTTTCAGGATATCTCTTTTGAACACAACAATAAGGAGGTTGTGCTCATTTTTTGCATCATAAAGTGGTATTTTAATTAATTTAATTTATTCATATACTAGCGACCCGCCCCGGCTTCGCACGAGTATAAAATATATACAGCTATGGACAAAGAAATAGCACACTCAATTATTTTCTTATGAAAACTGCATCTATTTTTCCCTTTTGAACTTAAATATTTTATTTCCTATTTTATGACATGAAGTGACTTCTAAGGATTAATAATAATTAGTAAAAGGGAATTATTTCTTTACAATTCAATTTTTAAAAATATATTTTGCAGTGATGATCAAACTTCTTGTGGACAAGAAAATAGCACACTTACCTATAATCGTAAAAAAAAATTATTTTTAGCGAAAATATTTATTTTTTCATAAATTTTGGTATTGCCAAGTTAGTTCTTAGTTGGTTGACCACGATTTTTTAAAGTTGCTTGGCACCTCCTTGGTAAGCTTTCAACTAACGCCTGTCATCTACTTTGCGGGATAGAGTACCTACCAAGCTTCTTTGATTCCGGCTCAAAGATCGTTTGAATTTTTAAATTTTGTCTGCCCAATTTGGACTTTAAAATCATTCCATAAGTGTTCTATGGCATTAAGATCGGGACTTTGAGTTGGCCAGGTTAGGACATCGATTTGTTCATCCAAGAGCCAAGCTTTTACTATATTTGATGCGTGTTTGGGGTCATTGTCATGCATGAATATCCACTTAATTGGCATGAACTCAAAGGAATATGGTTCCATTGTATTCTTCAGTATAGCAAGATAAGCGAATTTATCCATTTTGACATCAATCCTCACCAATGCAATGGTCCCACCCGTGCCAGGAAAACGCACCCAGGCCATTAAATTTCCCACTCCATGTTTCAACGTCTTTAAAGTATACTTAGGATTGTACGCTTCGCACTTAGGACGGTGCAAAAATTGCGGTACTTTTTAGGCTTGATAGACTGCATTTGTTTATCAAATCTACAAACCCGAAGAAAAAGAAACATCACAACCATTTCACGTAACGGAAATTTTGAATTTCTGATTTTTCTTAATAGTGTGCTATTTCTTTGTCCATAGCTGTAGCCTATGTCACTCACTGAAAAAATTAATAAGACCGATCCAGTAGTTTTGATTTATTCATTACTGCCCTAACCCTGCATTTTGATCTACATACATGAAATGCACAACTTGTCTAATGTATTTAATTAGATAAGGAATGATACTGTAACGTTTAAAATAGCTTGGTGAATAACCCATATTTTTTTTTGTAATATGTAAAAGATAAAAATGGTTACTGTGGGTTATCCTTAGGAGATAAATATATGCTATCGCGGACTTTTTTATTCATCATTTTAAGATATACAATTCCGCAGTACATAAATTTGATCTATCTCGTAAGGTTTAGCCAGCGTTTGCAATGTAAGCGCAGAAAAATATGTTTGCTACGACATCACATTACAAATCTTTAAATTTCTCGGTTTTTTTCTACTATAATATGCATGGATTATACATATAAACCTTCCTCTTGAATCACTCTTTTCATTAAAAAAAAAAACGCATCAAAATCCGTCGTGTAGTTTAAAAAAACTAAGCATACATAGGGACATAGGGACAGAGAAAGCGACTTTGTTTTATACTATGTAGTGATGAATGAATAATTTACTATTGTAAATTTCTATCCAAAAATAAGACTCCAATCTTAAGGCTAAATGAATTGAATAAATAATTGAAATGAAATGAGATTTTTGACGTGAACGATTTCGTAGATATTGGTACTTCTATACTATCAAGATTTATTTCTCCTTCTGTTATACGATTTAGTATTTAGTATTTATTTGAATATTAACTTCTAACACAGTAAGAATACACTTATAAAGTTGTGAAAGATAGAATTTAAAAATTTATATAAACTTAAATAAAAAAAAAATATTTTAAAAAAAATATTTTACGATGCTTTTTCATCTCAGTAATCGTCAACTTACTCTCGTACTTTTTGTACATTGTCCAACATTGTGAATCGTATGTGAGTGCAACAACTCCATTGTAGAGTCTACCCTTAAGCTTCCCTCCCCTATTTATCACAGAAGAATGCGAAGATTTTTTTTGACAATTCGTCCTCGCTACGATACTGATAATTGAAGCCGTCATCACAATGTTCTTCACTATTGATCATAGATCTCAGATATTTAAAATAAAATCGCACTTGGGAATCACACAATTCAAACAAAAATCATTACTCTTTATTCAACAAAAACGGCACCCACTACTTTCTTAAGTTTTCTTGCTTCTTGCATTAAGTACGTTAAGTGGACCTTACAAGAATGAAGGATGGTTACTTATCATGGCTCCATTATTAGAAGACAATATTTGATGTACTTTTGGTGTTCTGTACTTCTTTCTTCTAGCAAGTAGTCAAGAATGGTAATAAACAGCGCAGGACTCAAGACCACCTACTGTTATTTGGAATTCTTCGGTGACTCCAGATTTACATCTAACCTTCGGCGCAGCTCCTTCATGCATAGGCCTCTGAAAATCCGCGATGTCTGACGGCTACCTATATTAGATCTCGTGGTTTTCGATCTAACGTTTTTTTGAAGTAAACATTTATGACAAGCAAATCTCATAAGGAATCATGATATTTTCACGTAAGGTTCCTTAGACCTTGGATAGCATCCATTGTTGACTTGCCCGACACAAGCCCACATTGGTTATCAGATGGCTTCTTTAATTTTATTCTCAATCGGCTACCCAATACTGGCTCAATGATCTTCTATAACTTTGGGACATCGGCTTCATTGAACGACAATTATCACAGCTTCGTGTATTTTTCTTCCCTTCGAACACCGGTAAAAGATAAATATCCTTCCATTGCTTAGGCAAACTATCATCACCTCCAATAAACTTGGAGATGAATGTCGTAACTCATGAGTCATCTAAGGCCGATGTCTCTCATTTTTTTCAAAAACTCATATGGTTTTTCGTTTGGTTCAGCACCATTACTTTTCTTCGACTGTGACGTCGGGTATTTCCGTTAATTTAGGTTTAGCTTCTGGAAAGTAAACTCGAGGGAAGTGTTTTCTCAATAGGTCATAGGCCATCACAATGCTTGTGCCGCTTGTACATAATTTTGACATTATAAAAATAAACTGGCCTAGAGCTTCGTTAACGAACATCGACAATTGAATCTCCTAAGCATTTCTCTTTCCTTGAATAGCTAATTTGAAGATGGTTACCTCTTAGTAGTTTTATTATATTTCTTGAATAACTTAGTTTGCATCAGCAGCTATGGAAAAAACCTCTTTCAGCTCCCGAAAAACATCTCTCCGTTCTTTTTGCTTGCAGTTTGACTTTCTTTTTCTTCGCTTCTTTCTTGCACCTTCTATTACCTATGGAGGCGAGCATTTTTTTCTATTATTTGGGGAGCACTTTGACCAAGCTTTGAAAGTCGATTTTTTTTTACTTTTCACTGCTTTAGCTTCATTGTTCTACAACCATGTTTCTTTGGCTTGTTGGTATAGTCCCTTCGAAACACCTAGCAATGACTTGGCTCTCTTTAAGCACCAAGTTAGAAGTTAATTAGCAGGCAATCCTAAACACTGTTCCCACCAATTAAGAAAGTGTTGATGATGTAAAACAATTATATCTGCATATTTAAAACAAACTGCTCGCCTTCTCCTTTGTAGTTACAAATGATTCCACTTGATTCTCTTTAATAATTCTCGTTTACTTTGAGGTTTGTGATGACCACCCTTATAATGTTGGAAAACACATTGAAAGCGTTAGGAAATAATGGAAGAATAAGAAAGGAGATGCCGATGTACATTTTTTTGAATTACTCTACATTGTAATGCGTTTGGAAAATTGAGTTTGGTAAGCATTCCCTATCCGGTTTGAACGGCTAAAATATGAATCCCTGTACTTATATAATTCGCGCGAATTATTTTTACACCACACATCCATACTCCCTTGAGAAAATTTTTTTCCGCTTCTCTTTAGCTTCATTATTCTATCCGTGAGTAAAAAGCAAAGCGAACAAAATCTGCCTCCGGGTAATACGGGCTTGTGGTTGTTAGTAGTTCCACAGATATTTGTTATGGATGTGTGTTCCTCTTTGATATGCCATAACCCAGAATCAGAGCATGAAGTTATGTCTAATGAAGTTGCGTCCCTGTGCCAAAGTGTCCCTGTGTTAAAGTGCAAACGGTGAGACTCCCATTACGAAATGATATTTGAGTTCGCAGAAAAAGGAACTAAGACCCGCGGCTCTTACTGCCATTTCATCATGGAAATAACCCCCGTGGGCCTTACTTCCAAAACAAAGAGGAATTAAAACCCACGGGTTTTACTGCCGCGGGCCTTATTGCACTGCACCTTTAAATGCTTTATTTTGCCTTATAAACTGTAGCCAGATGAGATTGGCGACTTCAAATATGTGTTGTTTGATTTCCTTTAACGCTTCCATTGAAAACTCTGTCGGCAGAGGTCTAGTTGCAAGGCGACAGCTTTACCCAATATCATTTTGCAGTCTTTCACCCAAGGCTGGCTTTATAAATGTGACTATCGTAATCAATTTGGGTCTTATGTTCACCACCAGGGAGTCGATCTTCTTTGATGAAATTAGAAATATATTTGTACTCAGATTCGTTCATGTGGCTTCCGCACACTTGCGATGTATAAACGAGGAGGGTTCCTAACATTGAGTCCCATTCCTAACTGGCAGTCTTCATAACCTTCGTTTGTCTTCCCAACATGCCGGTTACACTCTCCACAAAAAAAAACAAAAACTCCTCCTCTACAATTTCCCTAAAAGCATATAGAGAAACAGTAGCGGTTTTAGGGTAGGGCGAGGTTGGACGATGGTCCAGGGCGCCAAACAAAAGGGACGCCACAGGCGCCCCCCCAGCTCATGTTCATAGTTCGAGGACTATACTTAGTCGTAAATTCCCTAAATAAAGCGGTTTTTTATGTTGGCAATACTTGAATGGAACGCAGAGTTCAATCTGTTCGATCGAATTCATTTTACCGGGAATTTATAGCTAATATATATACTGACTGAAGATAATTATTAATATTTTAAATAAATACGGACTTGAATTGAACGATTGTAGGGGTGTCAGGGTTACGACAACGGGGCGAATATGAAATTAAAAAATATTGGGGTTCAAAGAGGAACTCTCGACATAAACCCCTTAGCTGTTTATATACCGTGTGGCTGTCATAGCTACAATCTAGTACTATGCGATGCCGCTAAGACATCCGTAGTATCAGTCACTTTGTTTGGGGTACTTCAGAGGTTGTTCACATTGTTTTCAGCTTCTGTTCATCGATGGAAAATTCTAACCGATCACTTGGGAACATATACTATAAAAAAAAGCTCAGTGACACACGTTGGGAAGCAAGAATAAGCAGTGTTAAAGCAGTCGGCTATCAAATTAATGCTATCCATGATGCTTTAATTACTTTGGCTATTGAAACTCAGAAAACTGATGTTCAAGTGTCTCATGAGGCTGCTACTCTAGCCGAACAGCTAAAAGACTTCAGCTTCATAGTTTCATTGGTTGTTTGGTATGACATACTTTTTCAAATAAATATTGTAAGTAAATCTCTACAGTCAAGAGACATGGATCTCGGCAGATCCTCAAACAATCACCAATCTATTTGCGAATTTCTTTAGTCAATCATATAACCATAATAAAGTTCTACCTGACCTGGAATACTTCAGTTATCTCGATAATTGTCCTCAAAGCTCTCTTGTTTCTATTGGTGTTAGTCTCGACAATGTTTATGATAAAATCAATGCACTCAAAGATGACTTTTCTCCCGGTCCTGACGGTATTCCTGCCATTTTCCTAAAAAAATGTATAAACGTACTTTGTCAACCCCTTACAGCATTATTTCAACTCTCACTCTCACAAGCAGTTTTTCCAACATTATGGAAAGATTCATTTATATTTCCAATTCATAAGAAAGGCAGTAAAAGTGATATCTCCAACTTCCGTCCTATTGCTAAACTATCCTCTATTCCTAAGCTTTTTGAAAGCATTGTCTACGACTCGTTATACTTTCATTGTAAGTCTGTTGTTTCTCCACTGCAGCATGGTTTTCTAAAGGGAAGATCTACAACGACTAACTTAACCCAATTTGTTTCTACGACGCTCTGTGCTCTTGAACATGGCTACGAGGTTGACGTAATCACTACGGACTTTTCGAAAGCTTTCGATAAAATCACACACCATATAATTTATCTGAAATTAAGTGCTTTTGGATTTCCCCCGCATTTTATCCAATGGGTGAAATCCTATTTAGAACACCGCATCTATAAGGTATTGTTTAGAAGTTTCTTATCTATTCCCATTTCTGCCTCCTCCGGTGTGCCTCAAGGTAACCATCTCGGTCCTCTCCTTTTTGTCCTTGCTATCAACGATGTCCATATGATTATTTCGCACTCAAATCTCTCAATCTATGCCGATGATATAAAAATAATGAAGTCAATATCGACACCTCGTGATAATTCTTTACTTCAACATGACTTAGATTCTTTTCTTAATTGGTGTCATAAGAATCTGCTCGATCTTAATGTGAGTAAATGTCAATTCATCACTTTTTCACGAAAACGAATACCTACTCTCCCTCGAACTTATGACTTTTGTGGGGTTCCCGTTCCTGTTGTTTCTTCTATTCGAGACCTTGGAGTTTTTTGTGATAGAGAGCTCAACTTTCGTTTCCATATAGACCAAATTATCGCTAAGGCGAACTCTTCCCTTGGTTTCATAAAACGGTGGTCTAAAGAATTTTCCAATCCTTACGTAACCAAATCACTATACATTACTTTTGTCAGACCTATCCTAGAGTACGCATCTCAGGTTTGGTCCCCCTATCAAATCACTCAGTCAAATAGAATTGAAGCCGTCCAACGTAGATTCCTTTGCTTTGCCTTACGCCATCTACCGTGGTCGAACCCTCTCATCCTACCTCCATACGAAGATCGTTTACAACTAATTCAGTTACAAAGCCTCGCCAAACGTCGTGCAATTGCGGACATACTTTTTGTACACCAAATAATGACTGGTGCAATTGAATCTCCCGCTCTGCTTGAAAATTTTTACCTTAATACCAATCCTCGTAGTCTACGGTCCATCCCTTTTTACAACCTTCCCACCCACCGCACTAATTATGGTCATTTTAACCCCATTACTCAAATGTTGCGCTTAGCCAATGGTGCACAAGATATTCTTGATTTCAACGCAAGCTTACCATCTCTAAGAAATAAATTATCCTCTAATCATTTTCAACTTCCTAATTAAATTTCCCTTAGCTTCTCTATTATATTAACTTTTAATTTAATTAATATTTATTGTAAATAGTATTTAGTATTTAAGAAATTGATTTTTGTAAATATTTTAAGTTTTCTTTTTATTTATATGTATGTTGCTTGTATTAAGCCAGATAAATAAATAAATGTACAAAAATGATGAAAAAATGCTGCAATTTCTTGGAAGACTACAGAAATACAGGCTTTAAAAGTGCTATTTTAACTGCGAAGGAGTTGGCCGAAGAACTAGAAATTGAACCTTTGTTTCGAGCTACAACAAGAATTCGACGTGTTAAGCGTCAAGCTGGTGAAATTGCACGCGATGACCCTATAACTTCTCCAGAAAAAAAAAATTTTGAGGTAGAATTTTTCAACTGTATTTTGGATACTGCATTAATTTCAGTCAATGAAAGGTTTGAACAGTAAAATGAGTACTCGGAATCTTGGTCTTTTTTTTACAGTATTAAACAGATTCCAGTAAAACCCGACCTTGTCAAGCTCTGTAGTGATCTGATCTCCAATCAAAATTAACTGTAGACTCTAAATCAGACATAGATGGTTGTATGTTGTGTGATGAACTTGTAAGTCTGATATCCTATTTGCCTGATCAAAATGTGGTTATCCCCATTTTTGTTTTAAATTTCACCAAAGATCGCAACTCACAAGAACTGTATCCAAATTTATGGATAGCATTGGGAATCTGATTGGCTAGTGGGGAGCGTAGTTTTTCAAAATTGAAGCTGAAAAAAACCTATCTTCGATCAACAATATCTCAATCTAGATTGACAAACTTAGCAACTTTGTCAATTGAAAACGAAATTGCTGAAAACATCGACTTTGATAACCTTATAAAAGAGTTCGCTGATAAAAAGGCCAGAAATGTTAAATTTTTATTATTTTTTTTCTAATAAATGGTTACTTTTTATGATAAATAATTATTTCTTCTAATAAATGGATATTTCACTATTATGCTATTTCTTTTTTTGTATGGGTTTGAATTGCAGTTGGAGGGCGCCGTAGAAATCTCGCCCAGGGCGCTGGTAGTGCTAAAACCGGCACTGTAGAGAAAATCTAGCGAAAATGCATTTTTCTCCATTTGCTCATTACAAATTTGCGGAGCACTGTCTGTTTCCTATAATCCACCATTTTGCTTTTTGGACACACACAATGTCTACTTGTAGAAAACTAAAGCAATCGCTTTAATATAACTTATCAAATAAATTTTTTATTTGATTATTCTGATTCTAAACTTTGTAAGATAAGCATCTAGAAATAAAATCTTTCATTAATATTTTATTTTTCATTTCGAAGCCAAACTTCCAAACTTGTAAGATCTCAATAGGTTATGGGCGACATAAAAGATTTTGTGCAAGGCATCCAACAATTTAACGGTTGTGGATATGACGATTGGCAATTTCGAATGAGAATTCAATTGGAATCAAAGAGTTTGTGGGACGTTCTAACCGACGAACCCCCAGAAGATGAAAGTCTAAGAAGCGCATTCAGGAAGAGAGACAAAATAGCTAAAAATTACTTGGTTAATTTTATAAATTCGGATTATCTCAGTTATGTAAGGGATCAAGATACGGCAAGAAAGATGTGGCTCAACCTAGAGTCTGCATTTGCAAAAACATCGATGGTTAATCAACTTTTACTACGAAAGCAGTTGATGAAACTTCGTATGAGAAATGATGATTCAGTGGCATCACATTTGGTTACCTTCGAAAACTTGGTTCGTCAACTGAAAACGGCAGGGGCAAAAATGGAGGATAATGACATTCTGGCCCAATTATTTTTAACATTACCAGAAAAGTTCGATGCGTTGGTTACGGCACTTCAGAATTTAGATGAAAGTAAGATTTCATTAACTACGGTGAAAGAGAGGTTAAAAGCTGAAGAACTTAAATTGAATGAACGACAAGGTGAAGATTTTCATGAAACAACGGCGTTTTCGAGTAAAAAGAAAAATTACAAGAAGAAGAAATTTAATGGAAAATGTTTTAAATGTAACAAATTTGGACACCAAGCTGAAGATTGTTATTCAAAAGAAGCTCAAGTTGTAAGAAGTAAAGGTTTTTGCTTCATGGCGGACAGAAATGACTCAAAAGACAACAAAAGCAAGAAGATTATTTTCAAACTCGATTCTGGAGCTAGCGATCACCTGGCAAAAGAAAAATGGTATTTTTCAGAGATGTCGGAATTAAAATTTCCAATCGAAATAAATGTAGCGAAAGAAGAACAGTCCTTGATAGCAAACAAAATCGGAAAAATAAATGGATTGAGCAATACAAAAACTGAGCTCACAATAGAAAATGTTTTGTATATACCCGAATTAAGAGACAATTTACTCTCCATCAGTAAATTAACAAATGCTGGAGCTGAAGTCAAGTTTTGCGGAAATAAGGCTCTAATCTTAAGAGGTAGAGAACTTATTGCTACAGCGTTTTTGCGATCAAACCTAAACGAACTTGAAGTTGAAGTCAACAAATCAGAGGCGTGTGCTTGGGTACCTAGTCAATGTCGAAAGAAGCTCGATTCAAATGGATACAGACTGTGGGATATGGAAACAAGGAAAATTAAGATACCTCGTGATGTAAGGTTTGATGAATCCAATTTCCCATTTAAAAATTTTGGAGAGCAAACTGAAACAAATGAGACAAAATTTATCCTTTGGAGCCACGAGCAAGAGGGGCAAGATGAACATGAAAATTATGCTGTGGCTAATATGTCAGACATAGAATATACCCATAATGAAAACGAAATAACTGAAACGAATCAGCTATTTGATGAAGATGTTCTGGAAACTGATGAAGCTGATGCGCTCCTGTCACAAACAAATAACAATCACCAAATGGAGATTGTGAGGCGCAGTGTTAGGGAGCGCCAGTTACCAAGTAAGTTCCAAGATTATGTCATGACTTCAAAAGCAAATTCTGCTGCTGGTATTTTTCCTACAGATCTACCTGAATGTTATAATGATATAATGAATCGGGCTTATTCAAATTTATGGATGAAAGCTGTTGAGGCCGAACTCGAATCTATGAAGAAAAACGAAGTTTGGGAAATTGTCGATGCTCCTTTGAATAAGAAAATCTTACGATCAAAATGGGTTTTTACTATTAATGAAGATCTTTACATGGTCGTACCAGAGGGCTTACCAACCAGAGAGGGAGAAGCATGCAAGCTTTTAAAGTCGATATATGGTTTGAAACAGTCGCCACTTTGTTGGAATCAAAAACTTAACGAATATTTATTATTCATTGGATTCAAGCGGTCAAATCACGATTACTGCTTATATACAAAATTTGACCAAGATGATAATTTATTCTTGCTTATATACGCAATTTTTATGTATATAAAAAGAATAGTACGCTATTTAAAAGGTACTAAAAACTTGAAGCTCGAGCTTAAATATAGTGAAGATAAACTAGTTATTGGATTCGCTGATGCTGATTGGGCATCTGACATTGTAGATAGGAAGTCAGTCGGTGGATACGTATTTAAAGTATATGGAAGCACAGTGTCATGGTGCAGCATGAAACAAACCACTGTTGCAACTTCTTCAAGCGAAGCGAAATATATTGCCTTAAGTTCAGCTACAGCAGAAGGTGTATGGTTGAGAGGTTTATTGCAAGACTTATGTGAGATTGAGGAAGAACCAACTTGTATTTTTGAAGACAATAGAGGATGTATTGGGATGGCTCATAATTTGGAAAGCAAGCGAGCCAAACATATTGATATAAAACATCATTTTGTGAGAGGCAGTATAGGAAAAGGATTAATTAAAGTTGTGTCAATTGGAACGAAGGAACAACAAACCGATATCTTCACCAAAGCATTGGATCTTGTAAACTTCTTAAACTTACGTACAAAACTTAATTTGATAAAGTAATAGTTTGCGATTGAGAGAGGGTGTAGAAAACTAAAGCAATCGCTTTAATAGCCGCGTTTTATTGGGAATTTTCTATATTCAGTTATGTTCATTTAGAATAAAACGATTTTTTGGTTTACATTTATTTAGCACGTCACTTTCAATTTTCACTTTCAAAGTTGGTACCCTTTGCACTTGTTCTAAGGATAAGAACCATTAAAAATTTGCATTCGGAAGGATATAAATGCATACCTTTTATTTTCCATTTCTATTTTTCTCTATTTAATTCTCGATTCTCAATTTATTTGCCGCATTTCAACTTTTTACTTTCGATGTAAACAAAACAAATGTCACTTTAATTTTTTTTCGCAATGGCTGTGTTCAATTAGATTCATTTTGTGACTCAAGTTTTTGGTTGCCTTGGTTCTGATGTTCTTATGTGTTCTGTCTGATGTTCTTTTTTCTGACCGATTGCGAAACTTTCCTTGTGTGTGCGTGTGTGTGTGTGTTAGTAACTGCGTGTCTATTTATGTCCCCACCAAGTCACCACCTGACTCTTCTATTAGCTATTAGGTGTGTTTCTTTACTGAAAATTCGCACGAAATGCACCGAAATTCGGCGAAAGTCAGTCTAATCCCGTTCCAATTTTTCGTAGCAGTGCACAAAAAAGAGAGTGCTCTCGAGAGAATAAAAAAATTTCCCCACCATGCGAATTTCCGCCACCAAAATTTCTGTGGACAGAAATCGTGCACAGCCAAAACAAATACCACAACTGTCAAACAGACATTTTTCCAAGCGTTGCGTTGCTGCGAATGTTTTGTTCAAGGCGTTTCTTTACTTTTAAGACAAATACGCTCTTTCAGAGAGTTTCTGAAAAAATTTTACAACCATTCCTTAAAAAAAAAATTTCTGTGCACAAAAAGTAAAGAAACAGACTTATTCAATCTGTTGTCGAAAATCAGAAAATATGAACGAACACAACCCAAAGACTGCCAACCTCTGGGTGCCAAAAAAGAAATTTAACCAACCATCCCTGTTGTGCAGTTAGCTAACTGCGATATTTATGTTCATTTAGGCTATTGACATAAGGAGTTGTTGTTTTTCCATGAGCGATGTTTTACTGAAATGAACATAACTTCACATAGAATTTCGATAAAACGCGCCTAATATAACTTATCAAATAAATTTTTTATTTGATTATTCTGATTCTAAACTTTGTAAGATAAGCATCTACAAATAAATTCTTGATTATTATTTCCATTTCGAAGCCAAGCTTGTAAGATCTCAATACTAATCGTCTCCATTGCATCATCCCTTCTAGTTCAAAACTTCAACCGCTTATATACTTCCAACGTTCCAACTAGTGACTCCTTAACCTCTCCGAGCTTTGTTGTACCACAATCCACAACATGTTTATTTGTATATGGGGGCTTTTGAGGTAAGGTTAAATGTAGTAAGAACTTGCTTATTTTCAAGCTAACGTTTTCTCAGATATTTCTTCTTTTTCCACTTTTTGACTTGCCACACTTCTATTCGTTTCGGTAAATACAGTATAGATTTATTGCTATGAGAAAGAGCTTGCTGCCAAAATATTAATATTTACTTAACAATTCTTCCATCTTCCCTGGTAAATTGACTGGATTTTAGTATTTTCTTAAATTCTCACTGAAGTTTTTTCAAATTTTGGCAACACTGCTTCGCAGATGTATTAGCACTCAGCGTGAAAACCTTCACTTCATTGATTTATGCAGTCAGCATTTGATAAATATTTCATTGGCTCGCGCTCACAGCAGGTCAGAGCTCTTGCGGCAGTCAACAATCAACATGATTAATACATCAATTTCATGTTGTCGTTTTTTTTTGTATTTGTTAAAAATTCTTTGTTCACGTGAAAAAAGGCGATTTGCGCAGCTCTGAGTGCTAATTGCTGCTTTAAGTTTCCCACTGAATGATCATGAACTCACAAAACAAAAACAAAAAAAAAAAACACAAAAATATGTGTATAGCCTTCAGAACTTGTGCTATTAATGAAACTAATTGGGCAACCGATGGACGGCAAGAAAAGCATCGAATTTCACACTTAGGCTCATCCTTAAGAACCTAAAAAATGTCCGTTCGAACTATGTACGAGTATTATACATACAAATTCAACCAAACTGCTTGCTGCGCAATTATGTGTGAAATATTACGAACAAGTGTTAATGAGACATGGAATGCTGTAATGTAGCGCTCCTTAAGCCTGTCATGAGAAATCCCTTTGCTTCGGAACCCAGACATAGTTGCAGAATGACGGGTAATTTTACACTTCTGCGTAACAGAAGTCAGTGATATGACACGCTTGGCCTATACGAGGCTATTCAAATGCAAGAAAAACAGCCAAACAAAAATTACTTAATAAGGCACATACGGTGGCGGCAGCAATGGCACTATGGCCAATGAGCCAGCCCTTGGTCTGCCACTATAGTCGAACCGAATCAGCCAGGCGAGCTACCACACGAATCTTTGATTTGCAAATGCCGATCTACACAAAAAAAAAAAAAAATATTATAAAATGCAATTTACTTTCGCAACTGCATCTGGGAGCTTGTCGATGGTACATTGAAAGTGTGCATCAGCGTGAACCAGGCAAACCACGTCAAAGGCTGCCGCTTTACGCTTGATATATGATGCGGGCTCCATTATGAAGCTGTATTTATGTATTGACTTTTTTTGTGTTATTCATGAAAAAGTAAATATGTGCATTTTTTCTCTCGTTTAACCACAGAAATTATAAAATTAAGACCTTTTTATATCAATATTTATAGCAAGGAAGAGGAACAGTAAAAGTTGTGTTCGCAGTAGTTCCGTGTCCCAGGCTTTTGAGCGCTATGTGCTTTGTCTCGCGATTTCGTTTAAAAACAAAAAAACGTAAAAAAGGTGCTGGTACGGTAAGTGAGGACCAATTCTTTTAATGATTTTAAAACAAGTACTTTATTTCAACATAATATTTCTGGGTGTAATAATTCTTAACTAGCTTGAACGCTAACAATCAGTAACTTTAATGCTGGCATCATCAGCTCAAGCTGTCAATCAACACAATAATCATGGCGAAAAACAAGCCTCCTTAACGGCACGCATGCAAGATCTTGTCAACTGTAATATGTGAAAGCCTGAAACTTTACCCCAACAATTTGGTAGGTCCCAATCAATGCGGTTTTAGACCGGAAAAGTCCACAACTGACCAAACTTTCACACTACTATTCATTTTGGAACACAGAATCGATATACACTATTATCAGCCGTATTTATAATCGCATAATAAACTCCGAATAACTTTAAAACACGCTTATTCATTGAATAAAACAAAAATCGTATTTATAATCATTTTTCGTCAGTGAATAAGGGCTGAATAGCTTAAACGCCAATATGCGTGTTTTAAGCGTGTTTTAGCACATAAATGTTTTAGCACATAAATAAATGAGTATTGAGTTGTCATTCAGTGGTTTATTTACAACTTTGAGAATTTTAAAAATAACTAAAATGGAAATATACATAATTTGGATGTAGTAAATGTGTTTTCAATTGAAAGAAATATGCTGTGTTTTCCTTTTTTGTAAATTGGTTTCTTACAAGTTTTCCAGCTGGGAAGCGTTTTTGATTTTCCCTTTTTGGACAAAACAACAAGAAATTAAAGCCAAAGAACTGTATTTGTGTAAGGCTAAAGAAATAAAAGGAACAAATGTTCTTCCGGTGTTTGGTTTCGAGCGAATTGGCAAAGCAAGTTCTGCACATTGGTGAATTGAAGCCAGTTATTGATTCTTCGATTCGGAACAATTATACGAACTGTACCTACTTCAGTATCGCATTGTTTAGTTCAATTTCAAGTCCCATGACGTATATTGTGTGACCTACATTTCATCTTATCTATGAAAGTGCAATACCCTTAAATTACGCACCTACTGTAACTAACTTTGCGTCGTGTATCGATATTATAAACTATACAGCCCTGTAGAACTCAAACTACGCTGCGTCGCGTCGGGTGGGTCGAAGATAACATTCATCGCCTATTTGTATGTACTCTGTAGCTGTACTGCAGAAAGTGTTTGAGCCAAATACATTTTGGTGACCTATGTTGTTTGTCAAAAAAAAACTTAGCACTGTAAAAAGTGTTCAATGGTTTAAAATTTTGTACTTTTTTATTCCTGAAAAGGCAGTAGACATCGAATGATCGAATGTTCCATAGCTAGGAAAATATAAACAAAAACAAATTTCTGTTGTCAGTTCAACCATTGAGAAACAAAAATAAAGAGTTTCTCTATGATTTTGACATAAGGGATGAATAACTTGTAGAGTCACAGTCGCTACTGAGGATTTGGAAAGATCACTTCTGCAGACTGCTTAACGGCGATGAAGACACAAATTCCGCTGTCAGGCAGATTGCCCCATTCAGCTTGGACGATGATCAAGAATGCCGTCCTCCCGACCTGGAGGAAGTTAAGCTTGCCATATGCAAAATTAAATCAAATAAGACTGCAGGTGCAGATGACCTTGATGCCGAACTTTTCAATGCAGCTGGAGATCAGTTGGAAAGGAGCATGCACCAGCTGATCTGCATGATATGGTCGAAAGAAAGCATGCCCGATGAATGGAACCTCAGTATCGTATGCCCGATCCTAAGGAAGGGAGACCCTCACAATTGCGCCAATTACAGAGGGATAAGCCTCCTTAACGTCGCGTCGCTTATAAGATCTTGTCTGCTGTAATATGTGAACGTCTGAAACCCCACGTCAACAACTTGATAGGTCCTTATCAATGTGGTTTTAGACCAGAGAAGTCCACAATAGACCAAATTTTCACATTACGGCAGATCTTGGAAAAAACCCGAGAACATAATATCGATATTCACCACCTCTTTATCGATTTCAAGGCCGCGTATGACAGTATTTACAGAGACGAGCTGTACAGAGCCATGTCTAGTTTCGGCATCCCTGCAAAACTCGTACGACTATGCAGGATGACTTTGGAGAATTCACGCTGCTCCGTCAAGATCGGTAAAGAACTCACCGAGACCTTTGATGTCGAAAAAGGTTTTAGCAAATGGGGACAAACTGTCATGCGATTTCTTCAACATCATACTTGAACAGATTGTAAGAAACTCAAACGTCAACACCAGAGGAACAATCTTTCAAAAGTCTGTACAATTACTCGCCTATGCAGACGATATTGACGTAATGGGAAGAAAAAAGCGTGAGGTGCTTTTGCGAGTATTGAAACAGAAGCGGCAAAAATGGGTTTGATGGTTAATGAGGGCAAAACGAAGTATATGCTGTCATCAAACAAGGACACAGAACATCGACGAATTGGACAAAACGTCACAATAGACAGACATAACTTCGAGGTAGTACAGGACTTCGTCTACCTAGGATCCGCTGTAGACACGGAAAACAACATCAGTGCGGAGATCAAACGGAGAATAACTCTTGCCAACCGTTGCTTCTTTGGGTTAAGAAGGCAATTGAGAAACAAAACCCTCTCTAGAAAAACCAAGGTGACCTTGTATAAGACCTTAATCATCCCAGTCCTGCTGTACGGCGCGGAAGCATGGACCTTATCGAAAGCGGATGAGGAAACTCTTGGTCGTTTCGAAAGAAAAATTCTCCGAATGATCTTTGGTCCCGTATGCGAAGACAATGTGTGGAGAAGAAGATACAACAACGAGCTGTATGAGCTGTACCGCGACATGGGCATAGCCAGAAGAGTACGCATCGCGAGGCTACGATGGTTGGGCCATGTAGAGCGGATGAACCCAAACGCTCCGACTCGTCGGGTTTTCGAAAGCACATTGCAGGGAAATCGCGGAAGGGGAAGACCTCGTCTTAGGTGGCGCAATCAAGTGGATGAAGACCTCAACCGACTTGGAGTGCGAAACTGGAGAGAGCTCGCCCGAGATCGAAATCGTTATAGAAGGATGTTGGTTGAGGCCCAGGTTCACCCCGAACTGTAATGCCCACCTAAGTAAGTAAGTAAGTAGGATGAATAACTATAATGGGTGATGAAAAACATTATAAATAAGGATTTTTTATTCACTGAATAAAGTCTTAATAGGTTCTTATTCACTGCATAACTATTATGCGTTTTAAGCGTGTAATAGCAAAATCTAATAAATACGGCTGTCTTTTTATCGATTTCAATATCGCGTATGACAGTATTGGCAGAGACGAGCTGTACAGAGTTATGTCTGTCATTGTAAAACTCATAAGACTAAGCATAATGACTTTGGAGAATTCATTCCGTCAAGGTTGTTAAGGAGCTCACAAGGACCTTTGATGTCGAAAAAGGCTTTCGATAAGTTGACACAAAGTTATACGAAATTTATACTTAAAGAGATTGTGCAAACTCAAACGCCAACACCAGGGGCATAATCGATAAACGATAACTACGTACATAGTGGTAAGAAATAAGTGTGACGTTTCAGGTATTTTTAGAAGCATTGAAACAGAAGCAACTAGAATGGATTCATTGGTTAATGAGGGCAAAACGAAGTATGTATATGTGCAGTGTTGCTACGAACAACATTAATTACGATTCCTTTCAAAAATAAAATAGTCGCTTTGAAAATGTCTTAAAAAAAAAAACAATAAAACAAACCCGGTACTTCAGTTTACTTAATACAACAAAACATAACAAAAATTTTTCACATTTTCAGATGAAAGTCCTTTGCCTTTCGTAAACATGATGGCCTCAATCGTTTCCATACCACTGCACTAGAGATGCCTTCAAAAATAATCTGTTACTTTTATTATGAGTAATTTGTTATTAATTTTATAACTTATTTTATATTTTAATAATTTATTACATTTCCTAGTCTGTTGTGAGTTCTTATTGTTCTCTGTAGATGAATAAATAAAATAAAATAAAATAAAATAAAAAAATATCAAATGTATTCGATGTTTTCGTTTTTATCAATTCCAGCTATATTTAGTTAATTAGTCAATTGACTTTATTCAAGATATGAAACATTTCACATGATGTGATGTCATATCAAGATAAAAAGCAAAAATGATCTTTATATGTACATTAATTTACTTACTTACTTAAGGTGGCGCTACAGTCCGGGTCGGACCAGGGCCTCAACCAACATGCTTCTCCAGCCAGCTCGGTGCCTAGCTAGCTGCCTCCAGTTTTGCACGCCAAGTTGGTTGAGGTCCTCTCCTACTTGCGTGCGCCACCTGAGTTGCGGTCTTCCTCTACTGCGCCGTCCCTCGGGATTGGATTCGAAGGGATACATTCATTTGAAATTATAATTAAAATTTTAAAATTGTTCTTCAATTATTATGGAATTTCTATAACGTAGTGCAGTTATAACATAACTATTTAGTACATCCCATCCTTTCTCTCCGTTTAATTCATTTATCAGCTCCTCATCATTCAGACAGCTATTCTTAAAATAGTAGTAGTAGTAGTAGTAGTAGTAGTAGTAGTAGTATAGTGACTTTATTCAGCAATACTTATAAAATTGATGAGCATAATTACAATTATAATTATTTTGAGATATCACTAATTATAGCGTTGGCTTTTGCCGTCAGCCAGATAAAGAAAGTTAAACATATAATTTGCAAAGCTTTGTATAAATTCAAATTAATCACATTGTTAAAAATGCAATTGTGAATTCTGTATGTAATTTTGTTGTTGATTAGAATGCTTCGTTCATTATTTGGCTTCGGTAGCTAAGAGCTGAAGTTGCGAATTTGGCTAGTGCGGTCAAGTTCAGTCCATTTAGGATTTCTTTGACTTCCTCTACGTTCAAAATAATTTTGCTTAAATAAAAGCGCCGGATCGATTTTAATATAGGGCAAACTCCTAGAAAATGGAAAACATCTTCGGTTGCCTGGAGGTTACAGTTTGTTCGTTGGCGCCATGTGGTTGGTAATTTAAACGAAGCAGTTCTCCTCTAGTCTTAAAGATAAGGGGTATAAACTTAATCGGTATTTGATCGTTGAAATAATTGTTGGAACCCATAGTTAATTGTAGTTCTTTGTATAGAACTCGGGATTCACTTTGACGAGCTGACTCCGCGAAATTAACAAACATTTGCTCTTCTATTTTCTCCAATAATGGTGGGAAAACATTTTCCCAGGTTTCGGAATCCATCTCTAGTAATCGAATGCCATGTTCCAGACCAATGAGGGTCCATTTTTCGAAAAATTGTGTTCTATCCGCAAGTAAAGACCTTGCGATAACATTTGGGAGCCGATGACTTGTGAGTGCCATTACCTTTCCAATGTACTGGAAGTGCATTTTAAGCGTGAAATGAATATCGGTGCAACTCCTGTTTCGAAATGAATCATATAATTTGGCGTGTTCATAGGGAGCCAAAACATCTTCTTGATAAAGTACCTTAGTAGTTTTTCGACATTTTCGTACTGCACGAATTCCCATACTTGAGTAGCATAGCAGAGGATCGATCTCATAACTGCTTCAAAAAGTTTGAATTTGACGCTGGGAGCAATATTTTTTTGCTGAGAACTCCTTTCCAATTGCAGTTGATAGCCTTTTTTTGATTTTGACAGCTTCTCTTGCAAATGCTTTTTTAACGATAGCGATGGCGTAATGATAACACCCAAGTATTTATATTCTTTTACCACCTCGATGTCCGTATTCATGAATTTCCATCTCTCTTCTCTTGCGTATCGACCAGTGCCGTTTCGAAAAATCATTATTTTTGATTTACTAGTGTTAACAGTAAGGCTCCATAGCTGGCACTGGCAGTACAATTGCAATTTGTTAATCATGATTAGCATCATATTTGGAGTCTCAGCGAACATGACAATATCGTCAGCTTATAAAAGTGCTTTTATTTTAGTACCAGCAAAACAAATACCACCGGAAAGGTAGCTTGTGAGGTCATCCAGGAAAAGTGAGAAGAGAAGCGGGCTTAAGAGGCAACCTTGTTTAACTCCTGAAGTCGATGAAAACCAATCTGATACTTCGTTTCCATCCCATATTGCCGTTAAGTTATTTTCATACAGCCCTCTTAGCATTGCTATTATATGTAATTTATATCTTCTTAAAATACCTAATCCGAAACTCCTTCAACACAGGGCATATTGCAATGAAATGATATGTATCTTCTCGCGTTTTCATGTTATAGAGACTGCAAAGTATTATAGAAGATCAGATCGGAGGGGCTTGTAGTTCAAATCCAGTAATTCGCCTCCTGTTTTGAAAACTATGTTTATGCTTATCTTATTGGTTTGATTGCTTTTCAGTAGGTACGTGTTATTTCCAAAGTTATATTCAAGACGAAAATATATATGTTTCTGAACAACGAAGATTTGGCTTCGCCTACAATTCTGTCATACAGGAAACTTCCAAGGTGTTGAACTTTGTTCTCAGTGGAGATGGTTGTTCATTTGGCTCAATCCTCAAAGAAGTACCACTTTCGGTTGCCAGACTCTCCCACTCTATCATCATTGATCCTCTCGTACGAATCATGTTATTATTAAGAATGATTTTAGGTATCATGTCTTTCCAGCTATAAAACAAACTTTGATGAACAGTCTTCATCTCTTCATAAGTCATAAAATTTGAAACATTTTTAACAATCATGCTTTCCAATGGAAACATTTTAAAAATAGGCTGCAATGTTGGTTTTAGCAAATCAAAACACATCTAAAGTTAGTAATAAATAAATAAAATAAACGATTGCAAATAAACACTCTCTTTCAAAAAAGAAAGAATTCTCGGAGATACTACAGGCTCGTAGTGGCAACACTGATGCTGTGATCCATCAAAGACTGAGAACATCGACGAATTGGAAAAACGTCACAATTGACAGACATAATTGTGATTTAATATCTTCTACCTGGGATCCTCCGAATTATCTTTGGTCCCCTTATCAAGGACGATATGAGGTGCACTGCGGGCATGAGCATTGCTAAAAGTAGTACGATTTGCGAGAATATTATGGCTGGGACATATATGGCGGATTTACACCAATGCTCCGACTGTATGTATCGCTGAAACGGTAGATTGGTAGACGAATGCAAAGTATCATTTATATTAATCCTGTCTTTAAAAGTGGTTCCGGCAGTTAATTAAAAATTATAGGCCTGTTTCGAAAATTTCAGCTATACCAAAACTTTTGGAAAAAATTATAACCGATAAACTATTGCTCTGTAAAACAACTTCTTTCAGCGGGTCAGCACGGTTTCATAAAAGGACGCTCCACGGCTACAAACCTTTGTGTTTTCACTAACTTTTGCTTAAATGAAATGGAAAAAGGATACCAAGTCGATGTACTCTATACAGATTTTACTAACGATTTACTTCTTCATAAGCTGAAAATTTTGGGTTGTGATGATTGTTTTATTATATGGCTAAAGTCATACCTACCTAATAGAAAACAAATTGTCAATATTGATGGGCTTTACTCCAAACCAATTAAAGTTGGCTCAGGTCTTCCTCAGGGAAGCCATTTAGGTCCATTGCTCTTCCTCTTTTTTATTAATGATTTACCATTGACCTTCTGTAAGTTCATTTGTCTAAAGTATGCCGACGATGTTAAAATTTGTTATTCTATCAGATCGATAAAAAAAGATACTTTTCAAATGGAGATCGATCTTTTTCTAGGCTGGTGCAAGTCCAAGTACACTCACCTAGAATTGAATTTTTCCAAATGTAAGATTTTTAGTGCAACTAGATCATTAAACACTATCAATTATACATATAAATTCAATCAAAACATATTATTAAGAGTTGAAGTGGTAAAGGATCTTGGTGTGCTCGTAGATTCTAAGTTTGATTTTCGGCACCATTTCGATTTTATCATCTCTAAAGGTAACTCAATGCTTGGTTTTTTAAGACGTAATTCAAAAGATTTTAAAGATGCTTACACTCTTAAAACCTTATATAATTTCTTATACTTCCGCATCTTGAATACTGCTCTATAGTTTGGTGCCCATTTTATGCTAATGCGATACAAAGAATTGAACGAATTCAGAAAAGATTTACAAGATTTGCACTTCGAAATTTGAATTGGATAGGTGATTTGCCGAACTATTCTTCAAGATGTGCACTAATTGATTTAAAAACGCTTGAAGTTAGAAGAAATGCTAAATGTATAATTTTTATTAAAGATATTCTCTCCAATAAAATAGATTCCATCGATTTATGGAGTTTAATTACGTTCTATGTTCCGGAAAGAATACTTCGAAACAGGAATGTACTTTTTTATATACCTAGTCATAGAACTAGGTTAGGTTAGGTGGAAGTGGCTGTCAGTCAATGAGTACATTGCCTGACACACTTAGGCCGCAAGGGCCCATTGTGATACCACAGAGATCAGCAAGTTAATCACCTACTGATCTCAGAAACCCGAAGTAAGATTAACGAGTTGATCACTTATTAATCTTCCATTACGGGACTAGCCGGTTAATCACCTGCTAGTCGAACCACGTGGAACTTTTAATGTATTTTGAAAGACTTTTAGGGTCTATGTAAGCTAGGTCGTTATATCATCGAAGAAGAATTCACCGAGATGAGTTTTCCTCCTATGAAGTAGTGCAGGGCATGAGCATAGAAGGTGTTGAACGGTTTCTTCCTCCTCCTCGTCCATGCAGCTTCTGCAGAAATCATTGGAAAACACACCAAGTCTTTTGAGTCATTGAACTAACTATGGTTTAAATGAGCCCATATCGCAGTCCTTAGCATTGTTCAACTCCGTATGCAATGAAGTCGACATCGTAATGAATAGAGATCAATTTAAACGAAAAGTCTTAGAGTTGCTAAGTCTTTACTTGTAAACTCTTGAATGTATGTATGCAAATACCAGAAAAATCTAATTATTTATGTAAATATTATTAGAGTATTGTTAATAATATAAATGTATTAAAGTAGTCAGCAGATTTAATCCATTGATGAAATAAATAAATAAATAAATAGAAGCGGGTGCAATGAATTTTGCATGGGTTGAGTATTTTATTGTTTTTGATTATTCTTCTTCTTCTTCTTCTTCTGCTTCTTCTTCTTCTTCTTCATCATCAACTGATACGCACGCCACTGCAGTTGTTAGGAAAGCTAACTATGCTTTCCATCGCGCCCATCCGCTAATGCGCAAAAGAAATGAACTTCGAAATTGGAAAACGAAATTACTGCTGTACAATCAGCATAAAGCCTGTCAAAACGTACTGTATATACATAAACTATATACACAATATTAGCTGGAATGCAAAAACTGGATGTTCTCGAGAGAAAGGTTCTGCGCATCTGCACAGGACTAGGTTACGATCCGATACGCTGCAAACTCTATAGGATCATCCCTATAGAGAAGTACATGATGCAATCTGGAAGACGCATAATGGAAAACCTCGCTAACCATTAAAACTCCTTAGTAAGAAGCATAGCAACCATTTTCAAAATAGCCGCTCAGAGAAGGAGAAAAGCGCAGGAGATTCGTTCGCCGAAGTTCATAAATGATGCTCAAGGACTGCTACTTGTGGATGACGACAAAATTCTTCACAGGTGGCGACAGTATTGTGATGATCTTTTGAATGAACAGTTTCCTCGGCGCCACTTTCCAACAGCTGCACCTAACTTTACGGAAGTATCCGACGTCACAGTCGAAGAAGTTAGGAAGGCAGTTAAGAACTCCAAAAAAGGCAAAGCGATTGGGCCAGACGAGGTACCATATGAGTTTTGGAAAAATATGGGAGACATCGGGTTGAGATGGCTCACGATTCTCATCTCCAAACTTATAAGAGGTGACAGTTTGCCTAATCAATGGAGGGAAAGTTTTCTTCTTCCAATGTACAAGGGAAAGGGAGATACCAGAAGCTGTGACAACTATCGTTCGATCAAGTTGATGTCCCACACTATGAAGATCGTTGAGCGGGTTTTGGATAGCCGACTGCGGAAAATAATAAGGCTGTCTGATGACCAATGCGGGTTTGTCGCGGGTAAGTCAACTACAGACGCAATCCAAAGTATAAGGATCATTATGGAAAAACACCGAGATGCCTTAGAGGATTTGCATATTGTGTTGGTTGACTTCGAAAAAGCATTCGATCGACAACCACGAGATCTGATATGGGTGGCCCTCAGACACCGAGGAGTTCCTGAAGCCTATGTGCGAATAATTATGGACATGTACGAGGGAGCAGTTACAAAAGTGAGATGCCCAGCTGGAGTCACCGAAGAATTCCAAATAACAGTAGGTGTACATCAGGGAAGTGTCTTGAGTCCACTGCTCTTTATTGCTGTTCTGGATTATTTGCTCGAAGGAAAAGTAACAGACAATAGAGTACAACAATTATTCTTTGCTGACGATGGAGCCATCATAAGCGAGGATCCAACATCCCTGCAACGAGCACCTGACGTTTGGATTGATGTTCTGGGAGGAAATCGGTACCGTATTAGCGCTAAAAAGACTGAATACCTGTGCTGCTCTTTTTCTGATCCAGACAAGCCTATTCCAGACATTTATTTGAATGGAAATGTGCTTCCCAAGTGTGAAAAGTTTAAATATCTGGGATCTGTGACCAATAGTGAAGCAACTTGTGATGACGACATCAATCATCGAGTAACCGTAGGGTGGATGAAGTGACGAGAAAACTCCGCTATCTCCTGTGATCGAAAAATGCCCCCTAAGCTGAAGGGAAGACTCTACACAGCAGTTGTCCGTCGTCCAGCTCTGACATACGGTTCACAATGTTGGACAATGTACAAAAAGTATGAGAGCAAATTGACGGCAGCCGAAATGAAGATGCTTCGGATGACAGCAGGAGTAACAAAGCTTGATCGAATTAGAAGTACTAAGATCCGTGGAAGCCTTCATGTCAAAAGTACCATCTTGTACAAAATTCAGCACGACCGGCTCAGTTGGTATTGTCATGTTCAAAGGAGAGATCCGCAGAACCCCGTCCAAAAGGCAATATCGTTTATCGTACAACGTTTCAACAAATTCGCGACGAAAAAGAAAAGGCAGGCCAAAACACTCCTGGTACAAGCAAATGCAAAAACAGCAGCATTTGGTTGGCCTCAGACATGGAACAATCCAAAACCGGGAGGCTTGCCGACGCTTTCTGAGGTCAACGCGGCGTACCCCACAGGCGGATCACTAGTGTGAAGCAGAAAAGTGGGAGAGTTGTGATCGCTTCAAGATCACTACTCGTAACGCCGGAAATGGAAAGAAGAAGAAGAGTAAGAAGGATAGCAGAAGAAGACAGACACACCGCCCCGCAATATGCATCGATACGATGACCCTAATGGACGACGACACAATAATCTTCTACGCTGAGCAGCGACATCCCACCGTATCGATAGTGAATATTTGCTAGGCCCGTTATGTGCCAACACAGCAAAATTATCAGTATTTAATTAAGTTATTAATAAAAACCTACCCAAAACCAGCTTTACGATCTCTTACGTGTGACATCAGCTTAATTTCTTTCTATCAAATACTTGGAATTGGGAATTCGCATTCAGTGTCTATTTATTCGACAGAAAATATTATTTATTTAAAAACAACAGCAAACACAGGTCCCTTACCACATCTCATTGTTTTTTCATCGGATTTTGACACATTTTTTTGATGTGTGTATCAAATTACATACAAACAATTCGAACATCTGGAATTAGATGCAAATTCAATCAAAGAAATGTAGGTACTGAAATGCTGTCGTTACTACGAAAAGTTCATCACAACAGAAACCCGGTCAAAAAACATCACCTGCAATCGCTCACGTTCTAAGGTAATATTTCCAAAGTATGCACGCCTCAAAAACAAATTACAATACTCATTTTTGTATATCTTCGATCTTCTTGTGGGCTGTACAACTAACCTATTTTACTAAATGTGTTTAAAGCGGATACCACAAGACTCAATTGAAAAGAAAAAATTCCTACATTCCTGACAAAGAATCTCAGATAAGGGTTTGCATTGCATGTTGTTCAAAAAAATTTCATGTCACTTGATAACCTCCTAATATCTTCTGAGGTTTGAAGAACAGAACATTGAGTTGTCCCTTTAATTTTTACTTTTCGTCATAAAGAAATTTAGAGGGCAGATCAATGATGTAACTCAGATAATGAAATCATGGAAAATAAATAAATGAAAAAATATCGGGAACGGAGCAGGCATGATCCTTTTTTTTTTTTGTTGTCGAAAAAATGCATTGGCCTCGTGGTGGTCTTACTCAACGATGACCAACCATTCGACCACAAAATGATGACAGAGTATTTAATGGGCCTACCACGCACAACGCAATGCACAGACATCACCACTTGTTTATCTAGGGTCCATCACATTCTGGTTTGTAAGCATTTTTGTCTGTTTGATTTATTATGTGTTTTCAACGTTCCCTGTTATACACACAAACTGACGCTCATAAATTGGTCTGTCAAATAATTTTTTTTTTATCTTTTTGGGTGTGGACAGAATCATCACAAAATATGAAACGATCTAATAGATTCAAATGGATTTTTTTTTCTTTCGGAAAACGCTTAATCGTAAATGAAATGTCGATAATCTCAAGTCTTCCAACCGCTTCCTATTTAGCAACAACGTTTCCCAAAAATTTTGATAATCGTCTTTTTTATATGGCAGCAATTTAACGGCGGCCGCCCGCACCGTGTTTTTTTGTTCAATTGGCAATTCAAGTTGATCCAAAGGCAACATCATGCAAGCTATGCTATCTATGAGAGTGTGTGCCATTTACAAAACATCGCTGATGCGAAAGATTAAACATACCTACAGCACGGCAGCTCAGTAAACCGAGACCAATACTGGGTGAATCACCATGAGACCCATCTCCGACTATTCCACATCTAAACGTATGATCCGTCCAATTTTAGAAGGTTTTTTTTTTTTTTGGGCCGGGAGGCGGGAGGGAAAGAAGAAGAGGACTAATAAGATGGCTTAATGTAATGTAACTTGCGATCGCTGAGTTGAAAAAGCCGGTTACACACTCTGCCGAATTTGTTGTGTAGCAGTGCTACACGCGCGGTCAGTCGAGTGCGGTGTGAGGCAACCGAATGTATCCGAATGCAACCGACCGATATCTTTTATTAATAGTTTTCTAGTAGATATTCTAATTTCCATTTGGCTTTGGCGCTTCATAAAGTGAAGCGTGCCGGTTGCATGAACCTGTAGAGATCGACGTGTGTTATGTTTGTTGTTGTTAGTAGTTTAAATATATAGTTACATATGTTTACGAGTGCATGCAGCGATAATACATACAATGCTATAGATCTTGCAGCACTATGTGATCAGTGATGCCATTTGAGTGATTTTCATCTTTAATCGTTGAGAGATTTATAAATTGGGCGCTGCGCTGCGCTGTTCGTCGTTTTGGTTTTGTAGTTTTTGAACCAATCCATGCGGAGATACCTACTGTTTACTGTTCACTAAAAATATTCGCAATTATTCAAATGAAAGATTAGAAGCAATGAAAATTGCTCAATAAGAGCAAGTAAGTATGTATATCTATCTATGTTTCTATATATAAAAGGGAATGCATGTACGTTTGTCTGGTATATAGAACCCTAATCCACCCATCGGATTTTTAAGAAATTTATAGTTTAGTTCAGGGATGGTCTCGCACTACTGTGCGCTCAGCGTAAGATACGATTAGAATTGAATCTTAAAGGGGGGAAGGGGGGTGGGGACCACCGGTTTTTGCTTTCGAAAAATCTTCCTGTCTAATTTTATTGTTTAACATTTTAATAATTGTTTTTTTTTAAATTTAAAGCTGATCAAAGCAAAGTATTTAAAGTTATTGTCTTACTAACCTCCTTTTCTCAAATTCTAACAGTTGCGAGCGTTAAAGTTTAAATGCGCATTTTCAGAAAACAATTTTTTCAAAGTCCTGCTTCGTGTATTTTAAATATAAAATACATCCCCCTAAGTAAAATTGATTTTTTTTTTGCATTAAGAGTGAATCTTACCCTCAAAATGGCGGAGTTTTCGGTGGAAAATAACACTTTAGACGGCCATCAAATGTTTTTAAAATAAAAGAAAGATTATCAGAGTAGAACGTTGGGGGAAGGTTAGATTGAGTTTGATGTGGCTGGTTTAAGTGTGTCGCTCTATGTATACTGGACATAGAGCGACACACTTAGACCATAGATGGCCCATTGTGATACCACTGAGACCAGAAGGTTGTTCACCCTCTGGTCCCCATCTAGAGGATGAGAGAGTTTTATCACACTCTAATCGAACCTGTTCTAGAGGACTAGAGAGTTGAATCACCCTCTAACCTGAACTAACGAGTTAATCTCCAGCTAGTCAAACTATTCAGAACTTCGTATGAAAAGGGCGAGACTTTTAGGGTCTTTGTTAGCTAGATCGGTGGTGTCGTCGAAAAAGTTTAGGTGAGTTTTCCGTCTTTGGCGAGCGCAGGGCATGAAGAAAGCAGATTTTGGACTGTTTTATCCTCCCCTAGGCCCATGTATCTTCTGAAGAAGTTATTGGAGTAGAATCCAAGTCTTTTGTCGTGTCTACCTATTAGGCAGTGTAGTGTTAGGAACAAATATGGTGGAGCAGACAATTTAGATTCAATAAGCTCCTTGAACGTTTCGAGTCTAAAAATGGTCAAAATCGTTCAGTAATGTGCCTTATGACGTATTACTCTGCGTCCATCTAGTACTCATCTCCTCCGAAGCGTCTTGCTTTAGCAAAAGTTTACATGTAGCGATAAGGTAACCTTTATTTTTCCTTTCATGTCGAAGAGAAGATGTCTTTCTTTTTTTTGGCGAGTTCGTCTACCATGCAGTTGCTTGGTATGTCTCTGTGACACAGCAACCATGAAAGGTTAATGTTAAACTGTTCCGACATCTCCTTTAGAGACTTCTCCTAGAGACCGTAGTAGATTTTGAAGAGACGGAGGAAAGAGCTTTGAGAGCATCCTGACTGTCCGAGAAGATACGAACACCGGTGGAGGATACAATGTTTTCTCTGAACGAGGGCAGGACCTCATTTATCGCCATGTTGTGTTGGGGGAAAAATTTAATAATTTTATTTGACTAAGTTTTAATGATTCTTCATTTTATATAAAGGGTCCGCCAAATAATATTTTTTTCAAAAACAGGGCGCAAAACATCGAGTGCAGCTTCGGCTGTGTGGCACGTAGCGTCGTCCTGTTGAAACCAAATGTTGCAAATATCCTCCTCTTCAATTTTTGTGAACAAAAATTCGTTCAACATGGCCTGATAACGATCGCCATTGATTGTAACTCCTTGCTCATTTTCGAAGAATGCCTCTGGACCAAAATCCGCACCAAACACTGACTCGTTTTGGGTGTATCGGCCTATCAATGTATGCGTGTGGGTTTTCTGTGCCCCAAATGCGAACAATTTTGCTTTTTAACATACCCGCCAATATCAAATGAGCTTCATCTGAAAAGATGATTTTTTTGGTAAAATCGGCATCGGATTTTAAAGTAATGTCGCAATATTTCCCAGCGTTGTTCAAGCGTATACACAATATTCGTTCAGCGGAAGGATAAAACTAATTATGTGTCAAATCAGATATGAGCTAAGTGTTATAATTCACGAAATAAACACTAGTTGAAAAAAAAACCTTAGATGGCGGACTCTTTAGCTTCCGACCAGGTTACAGTGAAGAAGAAGAAGAAGTTGTGTTAGCAGCTTATACCCTAATATTTCTGCAATAAAAATATACAACATAGTTGAAAGTATGCTCATTATTGTACAATAGATGCGAACAAAATTAATCAATCCATACATGAAAAAAAAAACTAAAAAAAGCGTTTGTCGTTTCAATATCCTACATCCTGTATGACAATATGTATCATTTCGCTTTAGCTTCTGCATTACGTTAGTTCTATTATACAAGATAACATTACATGGTCGAACTTTTGCTTGCTTTCACAACTCACAAAATTAAGAAAGAGAAAATTAAGCACAAAATGGACTCAGAGAATGAACATAACGATACCGAAGCCAAAGCCAAAGCAGGGGTTGAATTACCGCACACGTGATCGAGTAATACGTGACTGAATAATGTGTTTTTGGAGCTACTTCTCTCGTTATCGAGAACTCTAGCATGCTCCAACTGGTGTTCAAGATATCATCGGAAGAAATAATGTCTGATGATTGGAGCCTCTGTATGTGCAATCCTAAAACTGCGACTCTCAGAATTGCGCCATTTAGAGGAAAATAAACCTCCTTAGCATCACATATAAGAAATATGTGAGCGTCTGAAACCCCACGTCAATATTTAATAGTTCCTTCAATGCTGTTTTAGACAGAAAAGTCCTTTCGACCAAATTTTCCGACAGATCTTTTAAAATAGAATATCTATATACACTATCGACTTCGTAATTCAGTACTTACAGAGTCGAGCTGTACAGAGCCATGTCTAGTTGTGGCATCTCTGCCAAACTCTCACGACTATGCAGCATGGCTTTGGAGAATGGTGAACTCATCTACTACTTATTGATGTGAAAAAAAGCTTTCGGCAGGGCAACACACTGTCATGCAATTTCTTTAGCATCACATCTGAAGACATTGTGCACTACTCAAACGTCAACCCCAGACGCATAACCTGCAATCACTCGCCTACGCAGGCGATACGTTTCATACGATACGTTTCATTAAAACCCTAGGTTTGCCCTGTGGTCGCAACAAATCGTTTTTATTTTGAAAAACCTAAGCTCCTGAATGTCAGACTAAGTGTTTTTTTAGTCCTGAGTTTTCAAATGGCATTATTGTTCATCAAATGACAGGGATGTTTGGTGGATAGGTGATAGCGTATTCTGAAAACCCATGGCTTTTGAAGACTATTCATAGGACTGTCAAGGAAACCGGGGTCAGCCCTGGGTAAAGTTCAACGACCGAATCTGTTATTGACGTAGTGGGAAGAAGTAAGCGTGATCTGGGCGGGCGTGGTGCAGTGGTAGAGTGTTCAGTAGATAGGCCCGAAGCGTGGGTTCGAATCCCGTTCTGGGCATCTACTTTTCTTTCAGCCTCATAGTTTCATATGACGCCGCCAATTCGTCACAATAGACAGACATAACTTCGATGTAATAGAGAACTTCGTCTACCCCTAAAATCACGGAAAATTGCATCAGTGCAGAAATCAAACGGAGAATCACTCTTGCCAATAATCGCTACAATTTTGGGGCAATTGAGAAAGAAAACCTTCTCTAAAAAATCCTTAATAAGATCCCGATAATTATCTGTTTTTTATTTTGCAACTTTGTTTAAAAACGCTTTGAATAAGTTAAACGTGAGCAACGTCATGCGACTTCGTTAATCGAAGTAGTTTATTCGGATTTCTACCAAAGCTCTTTTCAAATGGGTATTTCGGAACAGGTTATGTTACAAGATACAGCGAAAATGTAATAAAAACAAAAACAACAGTGAAACCAAACCAAGATGCACGAAATGAAATTCCGAAATTATACATGAATCCACGAGTGAACACCGAATCTCTGAGGAAATAGCATTACACCACTTGACGGCAGCGGCGGCGGCGGCTGCCACTGGCGATCGCGAATGCATCTTTCTGCTGCAATTTTTTACGTCCAATTACAAACGCAGGAAAAAATGTTTCGTTAATTCCTGCTGGTCCATTGGAGGAGAGTGGAAAATCAAGATATTCCCAAGCAGGTCAGATTTAATGGCATCACTGTGGATGTGGAATATTCGTTCATGGAAGGGTGCGGCAGCCATGGTGGAAATTTATAAGCATATATACTGTCCTGGAAGCTGCTGCGAATAACTCTTGGGCAGTGTGTTCCAATTTGATGTTACACAAGCCGCCCGTCATGTTGTGCCCCACCTGAGGCTCGACTCTGTTTTTTTTTCGCGTCACCACCGGTGCACTTTCCACCTATGATCTCTGCTGTTGTTGCTCTTACTGTTTTGGTTGGTACAGTTGGTATTTCTAATTGAATTTCTCTGGGGGCGACAGTCCATGCTCATACAACACAAGTGATCATTTGATCTTCCCTTACTTGAAAAATGAATACAGGCTTGAGACATGAATATAAACCGAAGCTGACCCTTTTTTTGGAGGAAACAACTGTATGCAAGTATTAAATTTTTAATGTTGGCCGATGCCAATAATGCGGTGCCAACATTACCTGAAATTGTATCTTTGGCTTAACAGGGTGTGGCTGAAGATTTTTTCAGGAGCACCTGAAGGTATTGGCGCGAGACCTCATCATCGTCACAGTGAAACGGATTTTTGGTAAAAAGGGTAAACAGGTAAGACTTTTTTTTTATATATCAAGCTCATAAACACTATAATAATGAATGGCACATGCAGGATACATTTCATTCTCAGCAATAAGTACCAACGCAGTACATATATGTACTTTTTTTGTTTGAAGCCAACCAGGAAGCAAAATAAGAACAGCGGAAGACATTTTATGGCAACGAAAATGTATGGAAAAAAGTAAATTTTTCGTAATTACACGTCAATTGTATTTACACGTGTATTTAAAATTTGTACTTAACGTGTAAATAGATTTTTGATACTCGTATACACGTATTTAATATCTGTACAACATCAACTTACGGTGCCTCTATATATACACGAATTCGGAGTTACACAATTTTTTAATTTTCAAGGCCCGTTTGTTTTTGTCTCCCCACTTCCGCACTAGTATTCGTTCTGCTTTCTTTCCTGTTGGAAGTTCTTAAAATACGTGCTGGAGCACTCAGACCTAAATACCGGTCCACTGATAACAACCTTTTATTTGTTATAGCTTTCCAGATGTTCGTAGAAAAGCCAAAAGACGGTGCCATGATAAGGAGAATAAGTTACCAGCTCTCAACATGTCGGCGCCGAGAGAGAATGCAGGACATTTATAGAGAAAGTGCTCCGCAGTGTCATCATCTGCTACGAGATAGTAAAAATGTTACAGTCTTCTTATAAATGTCTAAGAACATTGGCTTAGGTACAAGTTCATCGGCGATACGGCGATCTCATTTCCAGTTATGCCGTGATGACCTGGAACCCAAAAGAGTAGATATCAAGGGGAGGAAGACTCAGCAGTGCGTCGTTTATTTGTGAGCAGCACCGGGAGTGCTGGGAAGGCCCCAGTACAGCCGATAATTACATATTGTTGTTTGAAATTAGGTGAACGAGGCAATAACGTATTTACGCCATAGCTTATTCCACCAAATTACTGATGCATACCTGACGATTGGTCTTATCATAGCCGTATAGATCCAATGGATCCTTTTCGGTGATAGACCCCATGTCCTTACCAAAGGCTCCCTTGCACTGTCAGAAGACTGATAGTGCTTTAGAAGGCTTTGACTCGGCATGTTTAGTCCAAAGAAGCTTATTACCTAGGAATACTAAAAGATTTTTATTTTTTTATTGCTCACTTTAATTGTTAGAAAATACAATTTACATTACATAAAATCTTTTAAGCATGGCTTTGCCGTCTGCCAGATTGACAATCATTTCTATATAAGTTTAAAGCAATTACTACTATAATCATTACTCTTTAATCTGCTTCGATAACTATAATTATTATTTCTATTTATTTATATTTAATTACTATTTTATTTGTTTTAAAAATCACCATTCTTGATTCTGTTCCTATAATTTAAAGCAATTTCGAGGAATGCGCATAGTTTATCCTCATTCATATCATTAAGTAAAAATATACAATATTCGTTTGTTAAGATGTCGTTTCCAAATATATTTCTTCTTGTCTTACGAAATACAGGGCAGCACCCTAGGAAATGTAAAACGTCTTCTCGTTCATTCCTGTTGCATAGGTCACATAATATCGGCAAATCACTTCTATGCGGTATATAATTGAGTTGTAGCAATTCTCCTCGTAGACGAAACAATATTGAAATTTTTTCTATGTTGTTTTCATCTCTTAAATAGTTGCTTCCATTCAAGGAATAATTTAGACCACTATAAATCATGCGGTGAAGAGATCCCTTAGCTTCGTCCTCAAATTTGGTCCTGTATTGAAGGTCAACTTTTTTAATTACTTCGTACATGGTTAACTTCCAGGTATTGATTTCACCCATGCTGAGGTTTATTTCGGTTCCACATTTTTCAGCTACATCTTACCAGTCTTTAAAAAAACCTCGTTTGTTTTGCATCATTTGAATGGCCACCTTTTTAGGCATTCGGTGCTCTGGCGTCCTCATTACCCGTAGTACGTAATCGATTTGTAGTTTGAAAGTCTTAATAAACATCGGTGAAAGTCCAGTTTCGAGCATCAGCATATAATTCGGCGAGTTAGAAGGGAGATGGAATATTCTTTTGAGGTAGTATCTTAAAAGTTTTTCCACCATCTCGTATTCAACACTTCCCCACACCTGTGCCGCATAAAAAAGGATTGATTCTGCTACAGTTTCGAAAACACGATATTTGCTACTGTGCTTTATATGTTTGTTGTTAAAACAGTTTTTCCAAGACGCATTTATTGCAGTTTTCGCTTTAGCTAATTTTCCGTTAAGGTGTTTTTCCATTTTAATATTGTGCGTGAATAGTAACCCGAGATATTTGTATTCATTTACAACCTCAACTGTTTCTCCGCCCTTCTTTATTATCATGACTTTCGTTTTGTCAGTATTAATCACGAGATTCCACAGCTTACAATATTCATAAAGCTTGTTAAGCATTAGTTGCAGCGATTCGGGCGAGCAGGCCAGTATGGCAACATCCTCAGCAAAAAGCAGGGCTTTTATTTGCAGACCCGCGAACTCGATACCACCTGGTAGATAAGGAACCAGATCCTCTATAAAAAGTGAAAATAGATCTGGACTTAGTGGACAGCCTTGTCTGACCCCTGTGTTGGTTGCAAACCATTCAGATTTATCTGTTCCATTCCATACAGCCGATCTAGTTTCTTCATAGATATTTTCTATTATTTGACCAAATTTCAAGGACATCCCAAGCCCGTACAGTTTGTACATTAGAGCATTTCGGTCAACCATGTCAAATGCTGCTCTGAAATCCACGAACAGAACATATAGCTTTTTACTTCTTGCAAGGAATGAGTCTGCAATGCATTTGAGGACGAAAATATGATCTATTGTTGAATAAACCGATCTATAGCCTGCTTGAAATTCGCTGATAATGCTATTCGTATCCATCCACGTCTTTAGTCGTCTCTGGAGAACAGTGGTAAAAATTTTGTAGGTTCTATAGTTCTCTGGGTTTGTTGCACATCCTTTCTTATAAATTGGGAACACTAAGGCTTCCTTATATTGTTCCGGTACCATGCCGTCTTCTATAATGTGGTTCAATAATCCCGTAAGAGTTTGAATCAGACTATTCGTTCCATACTTGTAGAATTCGACAGGTATTCTATCCGTTCCTGCTGCTTTGCCGTCTTTGAGCCTATTGACAATAAAAGTAACCTCTTGTAACGTAATGGACGAATCTAAAATTGGATCTGTAAATCTTGGGCGTGCTTACAGGAACTTGGATGTTTCGTTTAAAGTTGGGTTCAATAGTTTTTGAAAATGATTTTGCAAAACTTCGGTGCTTAACCCTCTAACGGGTAAGACCGTCTCAAGACTGCCTTCAGTTTATTGCATCCAGTGTCAAACTTACAATTTGTTTTTGTTTAAAACAACGGAAATTTGTTTTTGTTTACTTTTATATGCAATTTGACACCTTTGTCATTTCGTTTCGACCACGTTTTTGGGTGCTGTCATTACTTTAGTGCGAACATTCACTGAATTATTACTAGAAATTAAATTTTTATTTTGTAAATTTTCAATTGTTTGAAAAAACCAATTTGAATCAAAAAATCGAACTCATAATTTTACTGTAAGTAGATTATTCTATTTATTTGTGTTTAGTAATAAAATTAAAGTGATAAAACAGTGTTATGTGTCTGTTGGAAGCAAAAAATGCAAGACCGTCTCTAGACGGTCTTGTCGGCTTACGTGTAGTTATTGTGTTTTTGTTTATAGTTATTGCGTTTTTGATTATAGTTACTGTGTTCATTATTGTCAAGCCAATAAGTGAATATTTTATTATCAAAATGAATTCTTACGACTTAGATGGATCTTCGAAAACGTCAATGCCCAAAAAAAATTAATTTGGAAGAATTGACTGATGATCAATTGGCTGAATTTATCGAATCAGTAGAAAGCGAAGATGATGTTTACAGCAGCGATGATACCACCTGTGATCCTGACTACGTTGTTGACAGTATTGAGCCGGATAATTTAGCTGATATTTCTGTAAATGATTCAGAAATAATTGAAGAATGCATCCATCAAATGAATGAGGCTGAAACAACAGATGCTTTTGTAAGGGCTTTGCATCTAAATCTAAGCGAAATCGACTGTCCAGCAGCTTCCTCAACTGTTGTTGCTGATACTACAGAACTGCAGCAATCCACTTCATATGCCATTACCAATTCCCGTTTGAAACCTCTGAAAAGGCCACGATCTCCTTTACCATCATTTGAAGCTACTGGGCCAATAGCACAGCCATCTTCTGGAGGATTCAATGGAGTGCTTACTGCTGTTACAAATGACTCAAAAAAGCTTTCCAAATTGGTCTGGCGTAAGCGCTCAATGCGCCTGCACGTAAATGAAGTTGCATTTCGTGGTGATGCATCACTCTCAATGAGTGTCAAAAGCCTTGAAACGCCAATGGAAATCTTTAATCATTTTTTTACTGACGAAATCATTGAGCTTATCGCTGAAGAGACAAATCGTTGTGCTTTGACGGTAAACATAAACTCCGGTTTCAAAACATCTGCGCCAGAAATAAGAAATTATATCGGTATATTGATTTTTATGTCGCTATACCGTTATCCTAATATGGATAGCTACTGGGGCAAAAATGCCTTCTCATCGATTCAAAAATGTATGCCGTTAAAACGATTTACCGCAATCAAGAGGTTTTTATGTTTTCAAGATGAGTCTCAACGCAGAAAAAAAGGTGAAACTGGATACGACTCTTTGTTTCGAATCCGTGTTCTAGCCAACAAACTCAATGAGCGGTTTGATTCAATCCCAAAATCAGCTAGACTTTGTGTGGATGAACAAATGTGCAGCACGAAGACAAAACACCATCTTCGTCAATATATGCCAAACAAACCGCACAAGTGGGGTGTCAAATTGTTTGTTCTGTGTGATTCAAATGGATTTGCCTATCGTTTTGAGGTTTACAATGGGGCAGGTGATAATGTCATTTTACCCGGAACCCCGGATCTAGGAGCTACATCCAATGTTGTTGTTCGGTTATCGCAAACAATTCCCGAGTTTGCTAACCATATACTCTACTTCGATAACTTCTATACGTCACTATCTCTTTTGGTCTATTTACGAGCCCGAGGAATCTTCAGTTTAGGCACAATTAGAGGTAATTTTTTAAAAAGTTTTAAAAAAAATGTTGTGAGCTATAAAATCTAATTTTTATATAGCTAACCGTATACCAGCGTGCAAGTTGCCGTCCGATAATCAAGTAAGTAAAGAAAGTAGAGGGTATTCCATTGAATATATGACATCAATCGATGGAGTGGATGTAAATACGGTTTTATGGAAAGATAACAAGTGTGTTCGTTTGGCATCCACCTACGTAGGCATTGAGTCATTTGAAAAGTTCAACCGTGATCAAACTATAGCTAAGGCAGCTCGGTATGACAGAAAACAAAAAACTTTTGTCGAAATAAACTGCCCCCAAATTATCCGGGAATATAATGCACATATGGGTGGAGTTGACCTTATGGATGGTCTTATGGGTCGGTACCATATTCGAGGTAAAAGCCGAAACATCATGACGAGGCTCTTTTACCATTTTATAGACATGACCGTAACGAACGCCTACATTTTGCATAAAAGAATTCAGGCCGAAAAAAGGAATGATTTGTTAGAAGAAGAACAGCTCTTGCAGCTTCCACAATTTCGTGAGGAAATAGCTGCTGCACTTGTATCTTTCAAAGGAAAAAGACCGGTAGGACGACCCTCATCGGCTCAAAGTGTGGAACGACCAGCATCACCAGTTCCTAGTACATCCAGTATTGGAAAGAGAGCTGTTCACCCCGTTGATGATGTTCGTTTTGATGGAGAAAATCATTTTCCGATTTGGGTGGATAGGACCGAAAAGAAAAGGTGTAAGCACTGCAAAAAGTCGGATACACAAGTCTATTGTTCCAAATGTGAACTTCATATGTGCTGTACAGCTAACAAAAATTGTTTTTGGGACTACCATCATAAAAAATAAAACCTTTTGTGCTTGTTTTCTTGTTTTGTTTTTTTAATAAAAAAATTTGAATTATAACCGCACGAAAGTATTTTTTTTATTTTTTTACACGCAAACCGACAAGACCGTCTTGAGACGGTCTTCAATAATTCTCACCTGGCGGACGATCTGGATAATATTCTTTGCTGAAAATTAAAATATATGCTTATTTTACCTATATCTACCAGCAAAAAAAATATCAACTTGATCCGACCATTTTTACTATTTTGCCCGTTAGAGGGTTAAGCTGCTATCCACAATGTATTTTTTCCCGTTCAAATTGTGAGCTAAGTTCCAGAATTCTGTAGAGTTCATAGCTAAACTTAGTCTCCTCGCCTCCCATTCAAAATACAACTTTTTTCTTTCTTTGCATAAAACCTTAAACCTCTGGTTGGCTTTTAAATAAGCTTCTTTGAAGAAACTAGTACTGACTTTACGAAAAAGTTTCAGCCAAGCATAAGACACATCTCTTGCTTTCTTACAACTTTCATCGAACCAACGTTCTTTGAATTCTATTCTCTTTTTTTTTCCTGTTGTTTTTTGGATAGACCATCTTAATAAGTCCATTAAGATCGTTGAAATTTCTAACTTCATTGTTTTGTAGGGCCTCATTTAATTTTGTTTTATAAACATGTTTCTTGCTATCGTTCCATATTAATTTGGGAAGGAGATTCATATTTGTTGTTGTGATGTTACCCGCTTCTGTTTGGTTAAAAGACACGACTATTGGCATGTGGTCTGAGAACGGTCGAATCATTACTTCAAAGTCAACAACGTGTTTATTCCATTCACATCCAATAAAGCAATAATCAATGACGGAAGAACCTTGGCCACCAACAAATACTAAAAGAATACTAAAAGATGTTTGACTTCGTTTGAAAATAGGACGTTGAAGACTTTTAGTGTAAGTTGGGTCAGATCAGTCAATTTTCTTCGTCTCGTGAAGAAGACAGCCTCTGTTTTAAGACGATCGACGGAGAGACCGTACCTTGCACACCAGGTGTCGATTAGATTCAGTGCAGCCTGAGCTCTGGAACAGACATCTTGGAGGCTGGAGCCAACCGAGAGCACGGCGACATCGTTTGCATATACTTGGGTGTGTACGTCTGATCCATTTAGAGGAGATAGAACGCCACCTTGTGGACAGCCCTTATTCAACATATTGTCCACACTCTGCTTCAACGATCAAGGTTCTATTCACCAACATTGCTTTAATCCAAAAGCATAACGATTCGTCCTCACCATTTTCTTTTGCAACGTTGCACATGCCATCAAAGTTAGCATTGTCAAAAGCACCCTCAATGTCAATGACAATGACCACCGCAAAATCTTTCTTGTCAAGAGCGCATGCCACAAGATTTTGAACAGATTTCGATGAACATGTTGCATCTGATACAAAAGGGTGCTTTTCAAGTGAGTTTTTGCGCGAATAAAAATCTCAACCGTTCTTTCCAGTGGCTTATTACACTAAGTTAAGATGTAGGTACGTCTAGACAAAATTGCCGACGTCGGTATCAAAAAGGTTGATACTTTCCTGCAACATGGCTGGATAAACAATCTCAGGGCCAGGTAGTTTCAAGCTGTCAAGGATGCCTCAGCATAATTTGAATTTAATTTTGGTGGTAATTTAATACAAGCTATTAACTTACAAACTAAGAAACTTAATAGCTAAGACTTACTAACTAGTTGGAGGGTTTAGGAGACGATGTTTTAGGCAGGGAGTACTCATATTGAAGTTAAAACAAGAGGAGTGGGAATTCACATTCCTCAGCTTTCGGGAGATGGGTTCATTAGAGCCGTAAGAGGTTCGATGGGTGGGAAGATAGAAGAGACGGGGACTCCGAGTGTTGCGAGGGTTATTATTTAGAAAAATGGATTCATTAAGGGCTGGACAGTCAATGGTACCTGTAAAGATTCGGCGAATAAAGAGAAAGTCAAATATTTCTCTTCGATCTTTCAGCGTATTGAGGTTGAGGAGTTTGATTCGGTCTTGATAAGCAGGTAATATCAAAGAATTACTCCAATAAAGACCTCGAAGAGCAAATCGGAGGAAACGGCGTTGTATGCTCTCAATTCTGGCAATGTGCACTTGTTGGAAAGGCGATCAGGCTTGACAAGCGTATTCAAGAAGTGGACGAACAAATGAAATGTAAAGGGATCGGGCTACGTAGGGCTCTGCAAATTCTTTGGACCATCGTTTCACGAAGCCAAGTGCTGCATTTGCCTTAAGGATTATATCGTCGATATCCTTGAGGAAATTCAGCTCACGGTCGCAAATAATCCCATAAGGTCACGGATCACTTGAACGGTGAAAATGATTTGACTGTTTAGAAGATAAAGACGGGGAGGAGATTTGATGCGTTTACGTGAGAAGGTTATCGATTGGCACTTGGAAACATTTAGCTCCAGGCAGTTTTTGGAGCACCATATTGAAAAATTGTCGAGATTCTGTTGGAGGTGGGAAGAGCCTTCAAAGGAAGAAATGACCCGGTAAAACTTAGTATCGTCCGCATAGAGAGAGATAGAGGAGTGTTTGATTATCATTTCAATGTCGTTAATACTAAGAATGAAGAGGAGAGGGCCTAAATGGCTGCCTTGGGGAACACCAGATCTGGCTAAAAAGCGGCTGGATAAGGCGGATCTGAACCGAACGTTGTAAAAACGGTTTTCTAAATAAGAACAAATCCATCCAACAGAATGGGTTCAAAGCCGAGGGTGGAAAGTTTAAAAAAATTAAGTTTGTGGGAGATTTTATCGAAAGCTTTACTAAAGCCACTTGAAATTACATCGACCTCCTTTCCACTTTCCAAGGCTGAGAGGGAAAATGAGACAAATAAAGTTTTGTTGTTGTTGACATGCTTTTGAGGAACCCGTGTTGTCAATACAATATGCTTTCGAAAATTTTGGCTATATATGCGATAGTTTAGCGATGGGACGATAATTTTTCACGTCGCCGTTTTCCAAGCTTGGGGGAAACTCCTAGGGATATGGACAAGTTGAAGATTTTTGAGAGGGGAAGGGAAAGAGTAGAGGAGCATTTCTTAAGAAATATGGCAGGTATACCATCGGGACCAGGAATATACTCATCATTTAGATGATTTAACTTTTCCTCAATTAGATAGGAGTCAAAGAAACGTGGAAGGAATGGATCAAAAGAAAAATTCGGTAAAAACGAGAAATAAGCTGAGTCAGGAACAAAAGAATCATCCGTGAAAGACTGTTTGAAGTAACTTGCGAAATAGTTTGCTACGGCCGGCGAGTGCATCGGATGAGGTTTCGTTATTGAAGGAAAAGGAGGAAGGGTACCCATCAGATTTTCTTTTGTGGTTGACAAATTTATAAAAAGACTTACGGTTTCCAGTGAAATGAGTTTCCAGTATAAGACTGAGTGCCTCCGTTTTCCTTTCGGTATAAGAACCTTTCAATTTTCTGAGTGTTTCCAGTCTGTTAAAGTTGCTCCTTTTAAGGGCTTTGGCAAGGCAGCTAGCTTCAGTGAATGTTTGGATGGTTTCACAGAATTTTTTGAAAGAGGCATTCTGATCTTCGAATTAACTTGTTGAAGTCCTTCTATTTTGATCGGTACAGGTTCCAGTCGGAATCTAATTTGGTCTTAAAAGAGTATTCAAAAGACTTCTTCACAACGGAACCGTAGGATTCGTTCAGCTAGGCCAATGCCTACTAGACAATAGGTCTTATTGGACTTGCAAGCCCAAATCTCCTTGAAAAATATCATTGTAGAAATGAGATTCGATAATCTTAAGACAAAAAACTCATGCGAGTTTGTCGAATACCGAGCTCGGTTCTATAGGAGCGTCAGTTAAGCATAGTTAATATCATCGCAGTTGTTATTAGGCATCTGGAAACACCACCAGGTGATGATGACATACATCCCGTTACCAGACAGAATACCTAGACAACATTTTTCTTATGATGAAAATAGATGATTAAAGTCACTGTAGTGGTGCCCGTGGCCCGTGGGGTAATGGTCAACATGTCTGCCTATTACGCGGTAGACTCGCGTTTCGGATCGCAACAGAAACCACGGGTATTACCTCTCGCAAGGAATTGGCAAGCTCTCCGATTATAATTTCATTGCCATGAAATGCTCTTTCTCAATAAGCCATTCGAAACCGGCAGAAAATGTCCATTCCCTCACAGGGTATGGTTGTGAGAAATGCGCTCAACCCCAGGGATGACCTCGCTGTTGCGCCACTCAATGTAGGTATGTGTGTAAACTGTAAAGTCACCGTCAGTGCTAACAAAATTAAAAGGAATATCAATGTTATACATTCCTCTAAGTAACGAGGAGCTTTTATTCACTCTTCTGGTTGTGAGCTGTTTGTTGCTGTTCTAGCACTCAACTCTCATCAATGCATTGCACACTGCAATCGTAAATTAATTGTTTTGTATAATGTAATATCACCTCTTTCTTTTGACTAGTTGAGTCTCCAATAGTCGGTTTTTTTTTTTTGTAATCATTCAACGATGCGATGGATGCATCCATTCTTTACAAAAATACATAATGATTCATCAAATCGAGAGAACAATCAAGAAACATAGCAATTCCTGACCATAGTACGAATGTGCAGGTAAAGTTCTTCCCACGAATAAGCGTCGCGGAAGCGTACTTATAAGGAATGCGTAAACCGAGACTCGAGTGGGTATTATAAACGCTAGCCAAGGCATTTAACCATCTATAGATGTGAGCAGAAATTGTAGAATCGCGGGAATTAAAGCAGAATGAAATCACGGTTTGCCATCTATGATGTCAACCGACACCCTCTCTTACTTATTTTATGTCCACTCAAAGTGTGGCATCTTCGTGTGTGTGATAGGCACAAGAATGCAACACACCTCTGTGGATTCTCAGTTGTCATCGCCTAAAGTTCCAGGTAGAATCATGTTTTCAGTTTATAAATGTGATATTATTCATAATAAGTTATGTGATATCATGTCTTTAGGACTTTGATCAAAGAAAGATTGCTCAAGGTTGCGCAATGTAAACATTTCTTTTAAGATTCGTCTGCGCTGAAAGATTATTGCTTTGAGTTTTCAAATTCTGTCAGTTTCAAAGTGCGAATACATTTATAATAAGTAGGTGGATTCTGTCTTGAAACTTGTGTTGACAATTCTTAAGAGATTTGTCGTTTGGTACATTAGGAAAACTTTTGAATTTCGCCATGAACCTAAGCAAATTTTAATTGAAAGATATTTAGTTCAAAACAATTATTTAATATTTTCTATCTGATCTACCGTCTATCTATAATAATTACTTCGATAACTATATGACAACGGTACCTCTCGATAAATGTATAATAATTCACCTTTCGGAAAAGACCAAAGCGAAAATAATTCTAAGAAATTCATTTCACCGTATGTCCTAGAAATCTTAGCAAGGGTTTTCTCCTTAACAATAACTTTGACCATGCCGCCACGACCAAGCTTTCATATCAAACATCTGCCCTTTTTTCGTGGACACAACCCCAAATCAATTAGCATCATTGACTTAGTGTTTTGTTTCATAATTTCCTTCAACATAAGGCACGCAGCGTTTAGTCGACGGCGGCGGCGGTGGAGATCCAAATTTATAGATCTCTTCGTCTATTTGGATTTGTAACCGGTGCCGCGCTGTCAAAAGAAACGTAAAAAAAAAACATGACTGAACTTTGATACTTTCAAACCTATACCTGTGATATCAATGATCATCTGCAACGATGGAATGGAGCTATAACGAAACTGATATTCAAAAGGAGGCTGAGTTTTGTTTTCATTTTTATCCACGTGCTGAATTTATAATTTGTCTCAATGCGATTCTAAGGTACAGGTAGAGGCAGCGTTGCCAGAAGTTCATATTTGTCGGCACAGGCTTTGTCGCAGGCTTTACGAAAACAAAACTCAGCACTGCAGATTTTATCTGAACTGAACGCGTAGATAAGTTTATTTTATTGTTTTTTAAACTGATTTCTCAACAATTCTTCAACACTATACTGTTCTGTCATTTTTGCCTAAAATGAATGTATTGACAAGCTTCTTTGCTATTAGTAAGAGTACACATAAAATTGAAAATAAATAGGATGGCGCAACAGATCGAACAGTCGCTGGGCCCAGCGCATTTCACACAACCATTGCCTTTGTGAAGCAATAGAAGGGACTTACAATTTTCTGCCGATTCTGAATGGCTAATCGAGAAAACGTTTTTCATGTCAATGAAATTACTTTCAAAGGGCTTGACATTTTCTCGCGAAAGGCGATGCCCGTGAAAAACATTTTTGGCTTATGTTGGAATTTGAACCACGAACCTCCCGGTTAAAGGCAGACATGCTTTCCATCACGGCGAGGGTATACGTAAGACCACACATTCCCATTATTTATTATAGAGCACAGTTTCGATCAAGTGGCTGCTTGGGCTGGTTTTAGCGTAGAGCATTCTGTCACTACAATTATCCAAGACCCTGGGTTTTCACCTTCAAAAAATCGATTTTTTTTTGTCTGTTCAAGAATATCTCATTTCATCTCATTTCTCTTTGCTCATTTCAAGAATATGTCCCCAAAATTCAAAGCCGATCTAAGCATAATACGTGAAGTTATTGTTTTACTAATCACTTGTCCTCATACTCTAACAGCTAAACTTGAAACGCGTTTTGGTCAGAAATAAGTTGACGACAACTGAGATAATGATTCACCAGCTATATTAGCTGGAGTAGCAAAGCTTGATGGTAGAAGAAGTATACCAAAATCCTTGGAAGCCTTCACATCAATAATACTTCGAAGCAAAAAGTAGGTACATCACGACTTCTAAATTTTTTTTTTGTTTTTTAATTCTTAAAAGACTAGTAGGTATATTTTCTCGTTTCAAAGTATTCTCTCTGGTTTTCGATATTACAAATTTCAGGATCCCTTTGAAATGTCACATTTTGCCACTAATGTCACAAATCTCAACCCCCCACCTCCTCCTACATGTGCTCCATATGGACGAATCTATCGGCTCTATCTTTGATAAAAAACGTATGAGCGTTTATTTTAACAGTATCGTCATTATGATGCTCATCTTATACTGCCGGTTTTTCTATTTATTGAAATGTGCATTGCAGTTTCTTTTCATCATAGGTAGTTGCAGATTTCTCAAAATATTTCTTATGGCAACACTGGGTATGTGTATGGGGGAAGTTGGGGAGATATGTTTTTGCAAACACAGACAGATAAATTTCCTAATATCTATTTAGTATCCCATACGGTGAGATTTCTATGGATTTTAAAATATTGTTGGCCAAGTGTTCCTTCCATATGCTGGTTGGGTCGTCAACTTATTTGTTTTGCCATCTTCCCTAATAAGACCTTTTCGGTGGTGAGGTATATGTATATCGAATATTCCTATCTTGCGGTAGGTGATGTTATATGAATTTAGCCATGATCACCATAATGAAGTTTGGCTTTATTGTTCAAGCTGGGTGGCCAGTAGGTATTTAATTGAATTGTCTGATATTCATGGTTCGGTCAATGTGAGATGTTTATGTTTCTATGAATGTTTCCGTTTCATTTATTCAATATTACAATATCAATAGTAATCATCTTCAAATTACAACTTAACAATAAAATTTTATTTCACAAAAGAATTGTTATTGAAAAGAAAAATGAAAAAAGATAAGAAAATAATAATAATAAAATAACATCCAACAAACAAATATAATTTAAAAAATAAATTGATAAAGGAGTTTATTTTTAAAATAAAAAATAACATAAGTTAGATAAAGAAGAAAAATTAGTAACATATGTACAGGAAAATTCAATTAATATTTGAAAGGTGCATTAATATTTTTGTCTTAAGGGCTGCATGTGTGATAGTGCATTGTAACTCGTTTGGAATTGAGTTCCATAAACAAATTGCAGATACATAAAAAGAGCGTTCACCAATGCTGCGCGTAAAACCAGGTAAAACAAGTTTCAATAATCTTTGCGATTGCAAGAAGTTGAGTGGTTGGGTTAGGAACATAGGGCATCTACGATGCATGAGCTTCAAAAGCAGTCTATTATTTAGATACTTATCCAGACTCAGACCAAACACATCATTACGTAAATTTGAAACACTAATGTATCTAGGGATAGAATAAACATATCGGAAGCAATCCTTAAGAACAACATTGCGTTTATTTCTACAGATACTATCTAGACCAGTGATTCCCAAATTTGGGGGTCGACAAGTTTTTCAATCGACCCCCTCAACACATTTTCTTATTTTAAACTTCAAAGACAATATTGCGTTACTTTTGCCATTTTTAAAATGAAAAGTTTAATGAAAAATTTTAAACATGTGGATAAAAAATTTACATAGTATTGTATAATTGTGATATTATAAGTAGTAGTTTTAAACATTTTTTGCTTAAGATTGGCGGTGTGATCGCAGACACGAAAAAAAAATAGTGCGTGGTGTCCCTCCGCGCGGAAGAAGTGAAACTTCCCAATGTGGAAATGAAAATATGTACACTGCCAACCACTAGGATGAGGCCACAAATTTTCGCTTTTATTACCTGGTGGAAGTTTTGTACCCGGAAAAGTTTATTACCAGTTAATAGATACGTATTTTCCCAAAACAAATTCATAAAATTAAAGGGTTAATTCGAAACGCCCGTTGGAATTTCCCAAGATCAATTAATGTACTAACTGAAAATAGGTATAAAAAGGTGCTCCACTAGGATGAGGCCATTGCGAATATTTCCGTTCAGGAGTGCGCATGTGCAAATTCTTGTATAAAATATCTAAGGGAGTGTTAAAAATAACCGTTTTATTTAGTTTGAAGCATACTTGGGTTCCGGAAAGACTTTGACAGCGACAGAAAGAGCAAAAATAGATGCTTTCAAGTCATTAGGATTCTCAGGCCGTGAAAAATAGCAATGAGACTTAACAGGAGCAAGACAGTTGTAAACAGTTATCTTGCTGATCCACAAAACTATGGCAAAAATCAAAAAGGCCGCACGGGAAAAGCCACAACACCAAGAGAAAATCGGTTGATTCTACGACATGCCTCAAATTCCACTCTACCAGCGACTATGATAAGGGCCAAAAGCGGAGTTTTAGCCAGCATAACAACGGTTCGAAAAATAATACAAAAAAGTGATACAATTCAAAAGAGGAAACTAAAAAAGGAAACCTGTTTTGAAGCCAGTACACAAGGAGCATCGTATGGACTTTGCACGAAGTTCGAAGAAGCAGTGAATGGAAACGCGTCTTTTCGGATGAAAAAAAGTTTAACCTTGACGGTCCTGATGGTTACAACTTTTATTTTCATGATATTAGAAAGGATGATCTTATTTTGGCAACACATCATAGCCGTACATCAGGGGTAATGGTGTGGGGAGCTATTACCTACTATGGCACGAATACTACAATTGGAGTTGGAGTTTTTGTCCACAACAATGAACGAAGATAGCTACAAATGTTAGCTGGAATGGTCATTTCCAAAATGAAAAACATTTTTGGACCTCTGACTTGGATTTTTCAACAAGACAATGCCCCAATCCACACTAGGAGGGTTGCCAGAAGCTGGATTCAATCAGAAGACGTGGAACTTTAGTCATGGCCGCCATATTGACCGGACTTAAACTTTATTGAAAACGTTTGGTCATGGCTATCTTGTAAAGTTTATGAAAGTGGCAGACAATTTGAAGACAAGGACACCTTAATTGATGCTATTCGTAGAGCCTGAGCCCAAATTTCATATGATTACTTAAAAAAAACTGTATGATTCTATTCCAAACCGTCTAATAGAGGTTATATCCGAAAATGGCGGACATACTCATTATTAATGTAAAAAAACATTATTAATAAATATTACTAAACCATAAAATGTAAACATTTCACTCATTTTTTTGTTTTTTTCTAAAATTTTGCATGTGGCCTCATCCTAGTGGAGCACCTTTTTATACCTATTTTCAGTAGTTTATTAATTGATCTTGGGAAATTGCAACGGTCGTTTCGAATTAACCCTTTAATTTTATGAATTTGTTTTGGGAAAATACGTACCTATTAACTGGTAATAAACTTTTCCGGGTACAAAACTTCCACCAGGTAAAAAAAGCGAAAATCGATTGCAAAATTTGTGGCCTCATCCTAGTGGTTGGCAGTGTATGCACTTGTAAATACATATGTATGTAGGAATAGAAATTGATTTTTATAGAACTCATATTAGGCGTGTTTTTTTCACAAGGATGTTATGTACATAACATGATATCCAAAAAAAACGCTTCGTTTTTTTTTTATTTGTGGGTTGGTGTTCTCGAATAGTTGTCAAACCAATAAAAGGCAACAAATGATTTTTTTTTGCCAAATTCGCACAAAAACGCACAAACTGTTTGTTAAAAACCTAAAGCAATTGTATAGAGTGGAAAATAAAAATGTTCCGTAGTGAAATTAATGCAGGTAAACAATTTTTTTTGTGTGTTTTTTGTTAGTTTAGAAACGTCAAAAATAGGTCCGTTCACAAAGGTAACAAAGAATTTCTCTTGACTCTGTTTTCATGCTGGGGTTGAGTTTATATGAGATTGTGATTTAGATGTGAGTTGGAAAAAATATTTTGTTACTTTTTTCAAACGAATTAAACTATTAATAATAAGAAAGTACAACCATTTTTATGGCATACTTAACAATTAGCTTTGAAAAAAATGTTAACATTCACACAAAAATGTGAAAAGATATATGCAAAATGTGCTTTCAGTCACTAAACAGACCTTTTTTAATTGCTATTACGTTGTTTTATGTATCTTAATATACATTTACAAATCTAACTCTTGAAATCAATGAAATTCTAAAAATCTAAAATTTTCTGCAACTAAATTGTGGAGTGTAAGAGTGGGCATATGATTTTATTCAGTTACACATTTGTGAACAGACCCATTGCCACCCATTTTGCTTTTGTTCGAGATACATGAAAGTCTCTAGACGCACCAACATTAAAAATGAAAAGTCGAAAAACTCATTCGATACTCGACTAAACGTCAAAAATCTATCCCCGACCAAATCTTAACCATCCTTTTATCCATAACATTGGTTGTCGGGGATGTTGTTTTTGCTTTGCATGTAAAATGATGTTATGTATATAACAGTCTTGTGAAAAAAACACGTTTATTGTTTCTTTAAAAGAAAAAGAAAAGAGATGCATCGGAGTATTTTTTAACAGGATACTTAACACCACTTCATAGAACAATTTTTTTTTTGGTGGAGATTAGAAGAGGAAAACGAGGATTATAAGTATGTATGTATAAATGTATATGTATGTATGTATGTACATTGTACATACATACATGGAATACAATGCCAGGATCCAGGAACCCTTCTGAAATCGTTGATTGGCCAGTGTAAGTGGTAGCTGACTAACAGACCAATGAAAACCGCAGTCTTAACCATAAGACGGAGAACATTTACAAACATACACGTTTAGACATGGTCAAACATGTTTAGACATGTTCAAACGTGTTTAGACATGATAAAACATATTTAGACATGATCAAACATGCTCAGACATGATCAACCATGTTTAGACATGATGCATAAAGTATTTCCTATCTTTTCTTTGGAGAAGAAAAGAAAACACATCACTTATCGACTTTTCATTTAGCAAATTAAATCATTTTCGCACGCACAGATCCGATTTTCAAACACACACGGCACAAATTAAGAGACTGCATAATGTACGTACATACATACATACATATGTACATACAGTGCTCCACAAAAATCTGCGTACAACGATGACATATTGAAAAAAGTAGCTGTTATTCACACACTGTGGGTGATACATTGTTATATTAGGTATATTTCAATAAAACAATGTTCAAGGTTTTGAAATATAATAACATCTATAAACTAAATATTCTTTAATAAAATAAAATAAATAAAAATAAAGAAAAAGCTTTGAAAATCGTTTGCGTACAGAATATTTTATGCTTGCATTACATACTGTTTAGGTAACTGTTAACCTTTTTGCAAAACAGGTTTGTTTCTTCAGTCTTTGTTTGTGCTTATCACTTGTGGAAAGTAGTTGTTTGTAATTTTTTTCTGTGAAAAAAAACTATAAAATGGCAAATAAAGAGTTAAGTTTAAGTGAGCGGCAGTTAATTATTGATCTGAACATAAAAAAAAAAAATATCCTACTCGGAAATATCAAAAATAACTTCTATAAGCCGGTCAACGATTCAAACAACAATAAATCGCTACAAAAATACGGGAAAAGTTGAATCAAGACCAAGATCTGGCCGACCATCGAAGATCTCTGTAAGAGATAAGCGTGCAATAAAACGGATGGTGGACCAAGATCCTTTCACAACGACTAACTCGGTAAGCGCACAGCTTGAAAAATATAACAAAATCAAAGTGCATCCAGAAACGGTAAGAAGAGTTATAGTTCAAGAGGGGTTGAAGTCATGCACACCCAGGAAAAAACCATTTGTCAATAAAATCAACAGGCGCAAACGACTTGCCTTCGCAAAGGAGTATGTTGACAAAACTCGACGAAATACTGACACCAAAAGTAGTACAAAAGAATAATTATTTTTCCTTTTTTCTAACATTTGTTTTCATATCTTTTGCAGCAGTACGCAAACTTTTGTGGATCATTTTCAAACGTTTTTTTTTGTTTCAATTCGATTCTTTTTGACTAAGGAGTATTTTGTTTATTTATGTTATTAAAAATCAAAATCTTGAATTCTGTTTTATTGAAATATACCCTTCAACAAATTTTAACACTTAGCGTTTGTGAATAACAACTACTTTTTTCAATATGTCATCGTTGTACGCAGATTTTTGTGGAGCACTGTATGAAATGAAGTTCAAAAATATTAAACGGGTTAGGGTCAAAATACTGTATGGGTCATAATACTGTATTTAAAATACTGTGCCGGCACTTTTTTACATTCTCAAAACAATTTTTATTTTTCAGCCTAATTACAGCAATTTCAAATACAGTATTTTGAGATACAGTAATTTGACTTACAGTACTTTGACCATACAGTATTTTGTACATACAGTATTTTGAAATACAGTATTTTAAATACAGTATTATGACCCATACAGTATTTTGACCCTAACCCGTTTAATATTTTTGAACTTCATTTCATATGTATGTACATATGTATGTATGTATGTACGTACATTATGCAGTCTCTTAATTTGTGCCGTGTGTGTTTGAAAATCGGATCTGTGCGTGCGAAAATGATTTAATTTGCTAAATGAAAAGTCGATAAGTGATGTGTTTTCTTTTCTTCTCCAAAGAAAAGATAGGAAATACTTTATGCATCATGTCTAAACATGGTTGATCATGTCTGAGCATGTTTGATCATGTCTAAATATGTTTTATCATGTCTAAACACGTTTGAACATGTCTAAACATGTTTGACCATGTCTAAACGTGTATGTTTGTAAATGTTCTCCGTCTTATGGTTAAGACTGCGGTTTTCATTGGTCTGTTAGTCAGCTACCACTTACACTGGCCAATCAACGATTTCAGAAGGGTTCCTGGATCCTGGCATTGTATTCCATGTATGTATGTACAATGTACATACATACATACATATACATTTATACATACATACTTATAATCCTCGTTTTCCTCTTCTAATCTCCACCAAAAAAAAAATTGTTCTATGAAGTGGTGTTAAGTATCCTGTTAAAAAATACTCCGATGCATCTCTTTTCTTTTTCTTTTAAAGAAACAATAAACGTGTTTTTTTCACAAGACTGTTATATACATAACATCATTTTACATGCAAAGCAAAAACAACATCCCCGACAACCAATGTTATGGATAAAAGGATGGTTAAGATTTGGTCGGGGATAGATTTTTGACGTTTAGTCGAGTATCGAATGAGTTTTTCGACTTTTCATTTTTAATGTTGGTGCGTCTAGAGACTTTCATGTATCTCGAACAAAAGCAAAATGGGTGGCAATGGGTCTGTTCACAAATGTGTAACTGAATAAAATCATATGCCCACTCTTACACTCCACAATTTAGTTGCAGAAAATTTTAGATTTTTAGAATTTCATTGATTTCAAGAGTTAGATTTGTAAATGTATATTAAGATACATAAAACAACGTAATAGCAATTAAAAAAGGTCTGTTTAGTGACTGAAAGCACATTTTGCATATATCTTTTCACATTTTTGTGTGAATGTTAACATTTTTTTCAAAGCTAATTGTTAAGTATGCCATAAAAATGGTTGTACTTTCTTATTATTAATAGTTTAATTCGTTTGAAAAAAGTAACAAAATATTTTTTCCAACTCACATCTAAATCACAATCTCATATAAACTCAACCCCAGCATGAAAACAGAGTCAAGAGAAATTCTTTGTTACCTTTGTGAACGGACCTATTTTTGACGTTTCTAAACTAACAAAAAACACACAAAAAAAATTGTTTACCTGCATTAATTTCACTACGGAACATTTTTATTTTCCACTCTATACAATTGCTTTAGGTTTTTAACAAACAGTTTGTGCGTTTTTGTGCGAATTTGGCAAAAAAAAATCATTTGTTGCCTTTTATTGGTTTGACAACTATTCGAGAACACCAACCCACAAATAAAAAAAAAACGAAGCGTTTTTTTTGGATATCATGTTATGTACATAACATCCTTGTGAAAAAAACACGCCTAATATGAGTTCTATAAAAATCAATTTCTATTCCTACATACATATGTATTTACAAGTGCATACACTGCCAACCACTAGGATGAGGCCACAAATTTTGCAATCGATTTTCGCTTTTTTTACCTGGTGGAAGTTTTGTACCCGGAAAAGTTTATTACCAGTTAATAGGTACGTATTTTCCCAAAACAAATTCATAAAATTAAAGGGTTAATTCGAAACGACCGTTGCAATTTCCCAAGATCAATTAATAAACTACTGAAAATAGGTATAAAAAGGTGCTCCACTAGGATGAGGCCACATGCAAAATTTTAGAAAAAAACAAAAAAATGAGTGAAATGTTTACATTTTATGGTTTAGTAATATTTATTAATAATGTTTTTTTACATTAATAATGAGTATGTCCGCCATTTTCGGATATAACCTCTATTAGACGGTTTGGAATAGAATCATACAGTTTTTTTTAAGTAATCATATGAAATTTGGGCTCAGGCTCTACGAATAGCATCAATTAAGGTGTCCTTGTCTTCAAATTGTCTGCCACTTTCATAAACTTTACAAGATAGCCATGACCAAACGTTTTCAATAATGTTTAAGTCCGGTCAATATGGCGGCCATGACTAAAGTTCCACGTCTTCTGATTGAATCCAGCTTCTGACAACCCTCCTAGTGTGGATTGGGGCATTGTCTTGTTGAAAAATCCAAGTCAGATTCCCAAAAATGTTTTTCATGGTGGAAATGACCATTCCAGCTAACATTTGTAGCTATCTTGTAAAAAAGTGCCGGCACTTTTTTACATTCTCAAAACAATTTTTATTTTTCAGCCTAATTACAGCAATTTCAAATACAGAATTTTGAAAACAACAACAATTTTTCTTTACCATAATAATCTTATATACTTCCTTGAATAATGATATGTACCTATGATAATTCATTAGTCTTTGAATTAATTAAAACAAGAACAAAACAAATGGTATCTTCGTCTTTTTTCTCTATTTCATTTTCTCCTTCTTGATTATATGTATGTATCTCTCTCACATGTTAAAATTAATTGTTTTGATCATAATCAACAACTGCATGAGCAATTGCAACAGACAAATTAATCTGTCAAAACTAGCACGCGTTCATGCAATCAGTAGATGTTTAAAGGTTTGCGCAAATTTAAGTGTTAAATGTTATTTTGCTCCAAAATGAATGTATCGATAGTGAAAACAAATAAAGGAATGGAAGTTTAAGAACGGAATTATGCAAAAATACAGTATTTTTACACAGATTTTAGAGATACAGTGTTTTGCTCATGCAGCAATTTGGCATACAGAATTTAGAACAACAGTATTTTGATCATACAGTATTTTGTACATACAGTATTTTGAAATACAGTATTTTGAAATACAGTATATTAACCATACAGTATTATGAACATACAGTATCATACAGTATAATACAGTATTTTGACCATACAGTATTTTAAAATACAGCATTTCGACCCGCTCCCATATTAAACACTTCAAAAAGAATATTTTAAATTTTATTTTCTCCAAAAATATTCCCACCGAAAAACACATTTTACTACAATGGAATCGTTGGGATGAATGACGCGGAATTGATGACAGCAACTTATAAGCAGTGCCAAAAAAATGTCGACAGTACAGTTTGGACTACCTAAAGTTTGGATTTATTTCATCTCCATCAAATCAACACTTGCCGATGTGTCTCATATGTGAAAAAGTATTAAGTAACGATGCCATGAAGCCTTCAAAAATGGAGGACCACTTATCGCGGTCCTATTAAAGACGTTGATAGCTTGCGAGTGTCCTACAATATATCTCTGCTAATAGCGAAGTCAGGGAAGCCTCTCACAATTGGAGAGCCATTGCAGAGGTCCTCAGCAATATATTGCATAAGCCTGCTCAAGATATTATAAAAAGAATATCCTGGAGCAATAGCACCGTTTAGAGACGAATAGATAAATAGAGATGGGTCGCGACGTGGAAAACATTTTATGTAATTTATTGCAGACCAAGAGATTCTTTCTCAGTTAGACGAGTCTACATTACCCGGCAATGAAGCTCTGTTGTTAGGATACGTTCGATATTTGTATCATAGAAGAAAATATGTGTCGAGAGCTGCTTCTTACCATATATCTGGAAACAGATACCAGAGGAGAATCCATTTTTCTGACAGTGGAACGTTTTTTTACCGACAAAGCTCCATGGAGAAACATTATTTCTGTTGCGGTTGCGACTGATGGAGCACCATCTATGGTTGGTCGTCATCGTAGTCTTACAGCTCACTTAAAGCGGCAAATGCCTGATGTATTGGTGATTCACAGGCAACATTTAGCAGCAAAAAATCTGAGTCCTAGATTGCACCAGTGTTTGCAATACGCTATAAATGCTGTCAACAAGATTCGAAGGAATTCATTGAACTCTCGGTTATTTGCTCAGCTTTGTGAGGATAACGACGAAGTCTTTACTAAGTTACTTTTGCACACTGAAGTTCGCTGGATTTCAAGAGGTGCTTGCTTAGCAAAATTTTCAGCTATTTTTGGGTCTGTGTTGGAGTTTCTAAATGAAAAACATCCGAATTTGAAAGAAAATCTGAAAAATTCTATGATTACAGCGGCGTTTGTGGATTGTGGGAAAACTTATTCTTTATAATCAAAATTTGAGCAGAAAAAAATACTTTCAGTTTCCGCATTTGTTGAAATCAACAGAAATCTTACAAGATGATGTTATTTTATCATATGTCACTCACTTGGACGCGCTTCACAAAGATTTTACCAAAAGGTTTGAAGATCTTTTGCACTTACGAATTCCTGAAAGGGTAATAAATTTGTACAGTATAACAGATATGGAAGAAGCCAATGTGATAATGCAAGAAGAGATGGATCAGCATCCAAACTGAAGAAAGGTCTTAAGCTAAAGTTCAACGAAGGCTATCAGAAGGCTATAGAGTAGCGCAGCATTGAAACTCAACATACTGCGTTGTGGAACATTGCTGAAAAATATCATACCTCTTTTCCATCATCATATTTAGTTGAAAAAGGTTTCAGTGTGGTTGCAAACATTTTGACGTAAAAAAGAAAACGTTTGAAAGTCAACGAACGCGGAGACTTAATGCTGCAACTTACCAATATTAAAACCAGATCTATCTAGAATGGTAGAAAGTCACCAAATTCGTCCATAGCATTAATTAATCATGAATTTATTATTTGTTCTCAATTAAGAGCACGATTTCTTAAAACCTGCATTAATTAATTATGAATTACACTTTATGTTTATTGAAATTCATACCTGCTATCATCGTAACGTCATGTTTTATTGTTGTCGCGAAAAATTTTCTTTCTGCACTACTGCAAAACTTGCTTACGTACTAGTTACCTATAAGAGTAAGTAAAAAACTTGAGACAGGATTTTTAAAGTAATTTGACCTTGGGGGTCTACGGTATCAGTTCATTTTGGAAAAGGGGTCTGTTGCTCAAAATAGTTTGGGAAACCCTGATCTAGACTCTAAAGATGGATAAACAGACGAGTTTTATGTAAAGTAAGGCGGAATAAGAGATTAAACCTGTTCTCTTAAGTTTGGTAGCAGAAGGTCAGAAGAAGTTCGCAGACAAAGCATCCAGAGTAAATTTTCCTGATGGCGTCAGAAGTTGCCTTGTATCAAGCTAAACTGCAGTTTATATTGTAGCCTAAGTTAGTAACATTTTTAATAACAAATGAAATGACTTCACTGTTCCAGGTAACCGAAGGAAAGTCGTCCGGATTAACCTCATCTCTAGCACATAACATCGCAACGGATGGGTGTTAAATTATATTACTGCTTGACCTTTCGTCATCATTTAGTCTAACAAAGCAGTCATCCATCGAACCAATTGGACGAAATATACAAAGGGCAACATCGTCTGCATAAAAATGAACTTGGCAATTGGAAATGACATCCGGAAGGATATTTATGAACGAGGAGAATAACAGGGGACCCGATTTCGTGCACTGAACGCTATCCACTAAATAACTGTACATGAGTTTTAGAGAGGAGTTATAAAAATCAAAATTAAAAAAAGTTTTAAGAAAATGATTAAGTGATCAATACTGTGAAAAGCTTTAGAGTAAGGAGTAATGGTTCGCTTTAGTCCAATAGAACCATTACTCCAAACTACCTCGAGTCAGGTGCAAATCGAAATGGCTGCTGATTCATAGCTATGTAGATTACGAAAGTCGGATTATTGTATTGTATTGTATTGTATTGTATTTATTAAAAATTATTCATAGTGCATATAAGATATAAATATTACATCTTTTAAGTAGCACATGCTTTAAATATGTTGCAGAGCAATAATTAAAATTTACATTTATATATGTTTAGTAAAAAAGATAGATTTTAATAATGAAAGTTAAAAAAAAATAGATGAAATAAATCTTAATAAAAATAAAAAAGAAGGTAAGATTAAAAGTTTGCAGCAAAATACTGAAATGCTCTTTTACGAAAGTCCTCGTGTTGATTATATATTTAATTGCAAGGGGAAGCTGGTTCCAGAGCTGAATTGCATGGATGAAAAATTGCCTTGAAGTTACTAAAAATCTATGATGGGGTAGAATTATTTGTAAAGTGCGGCTTCTACGAGAAAAGTTAATTAAATCAAGCAGATACTTTGGCTCTTCTCACTGAATAATTAATAACCGTGTGCGATACTTTAATAAAGCTGTTAAGGAACACTCTGTGATTTTATTGGTGATACCGGAGATATGATCGTATCTTCTCAACCCAAAAACATACCTTGCGCAGCTGTTGTATGCTACATTTAGTTTTCTACTGGATTCAACGACCATATTTGAAAAAAGTTCGCAGCTGTATAGAAAGACAGGCATGATAAAGGATTTCACTAATTGAAGTTTAACGCTTGATGGTAAATATTTAGACGTAGGACTTAAACCACGAAGTGCACCATAGATTTTCGAAACAATATTGTTAATATGCACATCCCAACCCAAGTTATTTGTAAAGTAAACTCCAAGGTTCTTTATTTGATTAACGTACTCTATTGGAATCTCATTGAGAAATAGAAATGGGAATGGTTCGTTACATTGCATTTGTCGGGCATAACTTCATCCGACCTTCCAACAGTGTGCAATCTGTTTGCGCAGTTTTTTAGTTCAATGTATGTTCCCCTAAATGATGCAACAGTGCTTGATAGAAATGGTTCTTCGAGTTTGATGGATAACGGCATTCTAAATATTTCTATTGATGAAGTGTTAGAAGAGTTGTGTGCATTGAATTTAGATAAGCAACCGGGCATGGATGGTTTTTCTCCTATAATTTTGAAAAATTGTGCGCAGGCTATTGCCCTGCCTCTAACTATCATTTTCAATCGTTCACTCGAGGCAGGCTCCTTTTTAGATTGTTGGAAGTGCTCATTTGTTACCCCTATTCACAAGGCTGGATCTAAGAACGAAGTAACAAACTATAGACCAATATGTAAAATATCAACAATCCCAAAACTGTTTGAAAAAAATTATTTATAAAAAACTTGCTATTTCACAAAAAAATTAAATTTCACCACATCAGCAAGGTTTTGTTAGCGGCAGATCTACTACCACCAATCTTGCTATTATTTCTAATTTTGTGCTAAGGTCTCTTGAAAGTGGTTCACAGTGCGACGTAATTTACACAGACTTTTCGAAGGCTTTTGATAAAGTAGATCACGCCGTTCTTATTTGTAAGCTGCGAAGATATGGCTCTCAAACATGTTGGAATGGCTCAGTTCGTATCTAAGTGGTCAAACTCAATATGTTCATATAGAAAGTGCTTATCGCACTTGGAAAGTTTTCTTCTTCCAATGTACAAGGAAAAGGGAGATACCAGAAGCTGTGACAACTATCGTTCGATCAAGTTGATGTCCCACACTATGAAGATCGTTGAGCGGGTTTTGGATAGCCGACTGCGGAAAATAATAAGGCTGTCTGACGACCAATGCGGGTTTGTCGCGGGTAAGTCAACTACAGACGCAATCCACAGTATAAGGATCATTATGGAAAAACACCGAGATGCCTTAGAGGATTTGCATATTGTGTTGGTTGACTTCGAAAAAGCATTCGATCGACAACCACGAGATCTGATATGGGTGGCCCTCAGACACCGAGGAGTTCCTGAAGCCTATGTGCGAATAATTATGGACATGTACGAGGGAGCAGTTACAAAAGTGAGATGCCCAGCTGGAGTCACCGAAGAATTCCAAATAACAGTAGGTGTACATCAGGGAAGTGTCTTGAGTCCACTGCTCTTTATTGCTGTTCTGGATTATTTGCTCGAAGGAAAAGTAACGGACAATAAAGTACAACAATTATTCTTTGCTGACGATGGAGCCATCATAAGCGAGGATCCTACATCCCTGCAACGAGCACTTGACGTTTGGATTGATGTTCTGGAAGGAAATGGGTACCGTATTAGCGCTAAAAAGACTGAATACCTGTGCTGCCCTTTTTCTGATCCAGACAAGCCTATTCCAGACATTTATTTGAATGGAAATGTGCTTTCCAAGTGTGAAAAGTTTAAATATCTGGGATCTATGATCAATAGTGCAGCAACTTGTGATGACGACATCAATCATCGAGTAAGCGTAGGTTGGATGAAGTGGCGAGAAAACTCCGCTATCTTCTGTGATCGAAAAATGCCCCCTAAGCTGAAGGGAAGACTCTACACAGCAGTTGTCCGTCCAGCTCTGACATACGGTTCACAATGTTGGACAATGTACAAAAAGTATGAGAGCAAATTGACGGCAGCCGAAATGAAGATGCTTCGTATGACAGCAGGAGTAACAAAGCTTGATCGAATTAGAAGTAATAAGATCCGTGGAAGCCTTCATGTCAAAAGTACCATCTTGTACAAAATTCAGCACGACCGGCTCAGTTGGTATTGTCATGTTCAAAGGAGAGATCCGCAGAACCCCGTCCAAAAGGCAATATCGTACAACGTTTCAACAAATTCGCGACGAAAAAGAAAAGGCAGTCCAAAACACTCCTGGTACAAGCAAATGCAAAAACAGCAGCACTTGGTTGGCCTCAGACATGGAACAATCCAAAATCGGAAGGCTTGCCGACGCTTTCTGAGGTCAACGCGGCGTACCCCACAGGCGGATCACTAGTGTGAAGCAGAAAAGTGGGAGAGTTGTGATCGCTTTAAGATCACTACTCGTAACGCCGGAAATGAAAAGAAGAAGAAGAAGTCTACAGATGGGGTCCGCTACCAGCCTCATTTGGTGAAGATGTTTAAAATTGTTTTAAAGATGTGGGTTATTTGGTGGAGCAACACTGGAAGAATAATCTTAATAAAATCTGGTTGGATATTATCCGAACCCACAGATTTAGATCTTATTTTTAAAATGTCTTTGCCAACAGTCAATTCACTAACAGCGGAGAGCGAAAAGCCAATTTTAGGTTCCCAGAAAATTGAGAGACGGTTGGGGAGCTTCGAATACTTGGGCTAACATCGGTCTGAACAAATTTAGTATTTAGTTCATCAACATTTATTTTATCGGAGATAAATTGCTTTCGATTGATACCAACCTGACGAACATTTTTCCAGAACTTAGAGCTAGAATCATTCGGATTAAATTTAATTTTGAAATAATTCTTTTTGTTATTTCGAAGGAGGTATACTCGTACTACCTCATTTCGGGCAACTTTGCCGAAATGAGGCAACATTCGTTATGAATGACAGAACATTTATATCTTCTCCATCTTGCATACAATTGATCGCGGGCATTGATTTTGCTTTTAATTTCTTGTATTATCCACGGATAATTGCTGCGCTTAAGTTTTTTAGTTTTTACTTTAACGTAATTATTAAATAGGTTATTAATATTACTGTTAAAATGTTCAATCTGTTTATTGACATCATTTGTTAAGTAAATAGGTGACCAGTCAAAATTTTGACTATCCCGGAAAAGATTTTCTAAGTTCATTTTTGAATAATCGTAATATACAGAATTAGTCACTTCAGAATTGGTAAGACGTGTATTTAGTGAAATAAAAATCAAGTCATGGCTGGAGAACGCAGATGCCAGCAATTGGTCATAGTGCAATACCAAATCACAATTAGACACAAGAAAAATATCACAAACAGTGTGGATACACAATTTGTTTTAAAGTTTGTTGGTTGTTTGGTGTTTACAAAGCTTAAGTCAAAACTGTTCGCCATTTCAATGAAATTCTTGTTTTTATCATCTAATAAGTTAAGGTTCAGATCGCCGCATAACAAGATATCTGTATACAAAGGAGCTAACTCTTCTAATAAAGCTCTTATTAGGACAGAATTCGCTACATCGGGTGCCATATACAAGGTGATTAGTGATTAGACAAGCAAAAAATCGTATGGGAGGGGGGGGGGTCCATTTTCCCCCTTTAAGGCGGGAGGGGCAGTTTAAGAAAAAAATCACTTTAAACGGAAAAAAAATTATTTAAAAATAACGGTAATACCTATAGAAACGTGCTATAGCATTTTGAAAAGCCAAAAACCTATACACTAATTTAAATTTCAAAATAAGTTGTTCAAATGAATAGTTTTTGAAATATTAATTTTCAAAGTCAAAATTTAAAAAAAAAAAAAAACAATTTTTTTTTTTCAAACCATTTTTTTCAAAATTTTTTTCGTAGTTAAGTAGTATTTTTCTGGCTTATTTTCAATGCTCTTATTTATTTTTGATCAAACACAAGAAACCAGATGTCAAAATAACCTGTAGTTTTTGAGAAAACCAAAAATTACAGAAACTACTTTTTTTCCATTTTTTTTTTAAGTTTTTTTTTCGTTATTGGATTCTTAAGTGAATTTACGAATTAAAGGATGAATTTTCTCTTTCCTTTTTTTATTGAGAACACCTGCGTGAGAACTTAGGGTTATAATTAGCTTGTGATTGTTTTTTTTAATCATGCAACATCACGCGCTACCTAGCCAGTGGAAGAAAAATGCAATTGCGAAATAAGAAAGCCTTAATCTTTAAATCAATCCAAATTGAAATACTTGCATATTCAGATACAAATACTAAGTTACTATTTATTATAATATTTTTATCTAAAGCTTTTTATAAAAAATTTTCAATATGATCCCCATTTTGAAGAAGGCAAAGACTATAGCGCCTTCTAATTTCTGCACATAAACCTGATAAATTTTCCTGTAATTTGACTGCAGCCGTTTCAATCCGTTGTTTCAGTTCAGCCAAAGATTCTATTTCCTTTTCGTAAACATATAGCCCTTCATGAATCCCCAAGCATAAAAATCTAACGGAGTTAAATCTGGTGATCTAGGTGGCCATTCTGTGGGACCTCTTTTTCCAATCCAACGGTCACTAAAATGGTCATCAAGCCAGTTCCTTACAAATTACAATGCGGCTGTAGTGTGCTGGAGCTCCATCTTGCTGGTATATTAAATTGTCTGCTATGGCCAATGGAACGTTGTCAATCAAATCGGGCAGAAGGTCTCGTAGTAATTGCAGATAGGATTCTCCATTTATACTAATACTTAGACTAATAATAAAAAAAAAAGAAAAAGATAAAGTTAATCCTTTCTTTCGTATTTTCACCTAATTATCCAATAACGTAAAAACTAAAAGAAGAGGTTTTTCTCAGAAAAAAGCAGTTTTTGTAATTTTTGGTTTTCTCAAAAACTACAGGTTATATTGACATCCGGTTATTTGTGTTTGATCAAAAATAAATAAGAGCATTGAAAATAAGCCAGAAAAATACTACTTAATTACGTAAGATTTAGAAAAAAAATGGTTTGAAAAAAAGGATTATGGTTTTTCAAAATTTTGATTTTGAAAATTAATATTGATGTACAAATGCCTATTTGTAACTTTAATGATAATTACTCTCATTAGCATTTATATACCTAACATATTGAGTTATGAATATGAACACATACATATGTTCATCATTGTATTGTATACATAACCTGGTGCAGTGGTCTCAGTCTTTGATTGTTCTCATAGAGCCAGTTGGCAATTGTAACTCAATAAAGAAAGTTGAACTATTGGAAACAACGCCTTTGATTTATAAAATATCGAAATACAACATGGCGCAGTCGCTTTAAAGAACAAAGCAAATTAAAAAAAAAAAAAAAAAAAAAAAAAAAAAAAAAAAAAAAAAAAAAAAAAAAAAAAAAAAAAAAAAAAAAAAAAAAAAGTAAAAGAAAATCTTTTAATTTCTCTGAAATTGTGAAAAAATATATCTAATTAAATGGCAAACTGTGACTTCCAAAAGCCTGGACCACTAGTAGTGGATGGAAATGTCAAAGAAAATTGGCGCAAATTTTACAATATGTGGAAAATATATACGGTGGCCACAAAAACGAACAGCGAAAGTGAGGCTATCCAGACCGCAAGATTTCTGTCATGTGCTGGGGAAAAGGCCATTGAAATTTTCAAACACTGCCAATAGTTGATGAAAATAAAAATAAAATTAACGAGGTAATCAAAGCGTTTGAAACATATTGTATGCCGAGAAGCAACGTGGTCTACGAGCGATATATATTTTTTTCACGATGTCAGAAGGAAGGGGAGCCGTTCGAGCATTTTTTATCTGACATCGTTAAATTTGCTGAGAGCTGTGAATTTGACTCTCAAAAGGAATCGATGATCAGGGATCGAATTGTTATGGGCATTGCAGAGCAGAACATCAGATTGCAGCTATTAAAGACGGATAATCTTGACTTGCCTAAAGCTAAAGAGCTTTGTCGTGTGGCTGAGCAAGCAAGCATGCAAGCACAACAAATGCAAGCAGAACGAGTATCATCGATCGCAGCAATTTCAAAGAAAAATGGGCAACAACAAAATCATAATTATTATAGTAAAAATGTCACTGAGCAAGCTTCTAATTTTTTATCTAATTCTAGATCTCCAATGCATGTAACAAAGGGGAGAGACCACCAAACCAGCGATGATCAAAGACAATTTAATTCGAGTAGTAGTATGCATTCAAGCAACGGGTGTAACAAATGCAGAAGAAATCATGTTCGCGGACGATGTCCAGCGAATGGACAAAAATGTTTTAATTGCGGCAGGTACAATCATTTTTCTTCTGCATGTAACAGTAAATTTAAGATAAATGATATTAACATTAACACTTATGATATGAGAGATGAAGATGAGTCATATATAGATTCGATAGAGGTTGTTGACGATTCTGAGGGAGGTTGCATTGATGTTGGTTCCATAGATCAAGTTCGACAGATGTGTAAGAGTTGGTATGAGAATATCAAGGTTGAAAACAGCTTAATCAAATTTAAGTTAGATAGTGGCGCCGATGTAAACATTATTACGCTCAAAGACGTAAAGAATATGAATTGTGAACACAAAATTAGGCCGGTTAAAATGAAGTTAGAGGCATATGGTGGTTCTTTCATTCCAACCAAAGGGTTAGTTTGTCTTCAGACTCAATAAGTTGTGTCACAAATCTAGAGAATTAACCGTTTTTAGCACGCCATTTGGTTCGTATCAATACAATGTGCTACCTTTCGGAATCAGAACGGCCCCGGAAAAATTCCAAAAACTAAACGCAAAATATTTTGGTAGTTTGCCAGGTACATTTGTTTACATTGATGATGTAATAGTTGGGGGAAAAACTAAAGAGGAGCACGATGAAAATGTTAAGAAAGTAATAGAAAGAGCTCGTGAAGTAAACGTTAAATTTAACAAGGATAAAGTGCAGCTTTGTGTAAACAAAGTAAGGTATTTGGGACATGTCTTCACTGGTGACACTATTTGTCCAGATCCAAATCGTGTAGAGGCAGTTATAAGACTTAAGGAACCACAAGATAAGAAGCAATTAGAAAGTATCATGGGTATGTTCAAAAACTATTCATTTGAACAACTTATTTTTAAATTTAAATTAGTGTATAGGTTTTTGGCTTTTCAAAATGCTATAGCACGACTCTGTAGGTATTAGCGTTATTTTTAAATAATTTTTTTTCCGTTTTAAGTGATTTGTTTCTTAAATCGCCCCTCCCGCCTAAACGGGAAAAAATGAACCCCCCCCCCATACGATTTTTTGCTTGTCTAAGTCCAACCTATACACCCTATCTTTTTGTCAAACCTTATGCAAATCACCCTGTATATTCAACCAAGCAAAAAATTACCGCAATTTCCTTTAACTTCAAGAAACAGGTATTCAACTGATTCATTCGAGGAAGAAATTTTAGCTATATGATAATTAAAAGATTTTTTGATAAAAATAGCCACACCTCCACCTACTTTGCTACATCTATCTGAACGAACAAGGCTAAAATTATTTAAATTGAGTTATCACACAGAAAGCCAGCAATCATTTAAATAAAAATGTATCTGGTCGTGCATAATTTTTCCAAGTAATTTACCTGGAAAGATAGGACGCTAACAGGCCTAAACTCTAATGGTATGCATGGATTAAATTTTTTAGGAACTGGGATAGCACATGGATTTTTGCACTGGTCCGGAAACACTCCACTATATAAACAGAAGTTAAAAAACATGAAGTAAATAGGGTCTTCATGGCTTGAGAAAAGATTACCTTATTAAATTTCGGTGAGACATTATCAGGGCTGATCGCATTGGATTTAACGTCTTTAATGCGAACTTTCACTTTCAAAAACTCTCTGCGAAATTTCTGAGAGATGCCCTTACCATCATTTTACTTTTTTTTATCTTCTCTTGTACCTATTAGTTTAAAGGTTGTTCATGAGTGTGAAGGTTTTAACTTACGAAGTAAAATGTTCGTTTTGAATACTTATTTGTGTTATTATCCCTGTTTCGGGAGAATACATTATATTTTTTCTGTACTCTTTCTCTAATAAGTATTATAATATCATTCGTAAGGCACTGACACTTATTGTTCTTTACTTGTTTTGTTACGATTGGAACATATACATATATCCAACAAGCTCAATATCATGTTATTAAAAAGAGCAACTTTATCATCAGTAAATGCTAATTTTGCTGACTCTTTCTCTTATCATGAACATTTGGAAGTGCTGACAAGTAAACGATATGAGCGATGTAAAAAAAATAAATAAAAGTCTAGCGGACCCTCGGGAACAAATTCATTTAAGGGACCTACAATTTTATACCGATTCCAAACAGCTGAGTTTGAAAGTGCTTTTCATGGCAGTATAGTTAATTATCCTCTCCGGAGGGGCAGACAATTACGGGCGAAAAGCGATAGCAGTTGAAAAAACAATTTGATTTTTCTGGAATACGATCTCCTTGATCTCTCGCGTAGAGTCGTTCGGGGTAAGTGTGCGCACTTTTGACTTTGAAGAAGGATTTCATGCAAAAGAAAGGATATACCCAAAAACAGTTGATTGAATATTGAACGGACACATTTTTACTACTATTGTTCAACCATAAAACTACAATTTTTTATAAATTTAGCTGTTTTTTATAAGAAAACTAAGGCAAGTCGAATTGCGCACACTTGCCCCTATGAAGGGGCAAGTGTGCGCAGGGTGTAGGGTAAGTGTGCGCAGGCTGTGACGCTCATAAATTTTTCTTTTCACTTACGAATTCTCAATCAAGTTTCAAAATGTAGGTGTTAAGTTTTCCTAAAAAAGTTGAATGCATAAATATTTACAACTAAAAAACTAATTATTTTTATAAGAAAAAATAAACATAATAATAAATAGTAATAAATTAAAGAATAGTTAACAGAACTTAAAACATTAATTTAAAAACATAACAATTAACGTAAGAGGAACTTTAAGTTTCATTAACGACAAACTAATATATTAATCATAAAATGTAGATTTTAACCAATCTATTGAAAAATAATAATTTTTGAATCGGTCAATTAACTTTTAGGTTCCCGTTCTCGTTCCCGTTTCTTTTCCTGAGTTACTGAGGGATTATATGGCATCCCAGTACTGAAAGAATTTTTGAAATCTGTCCAGTAGTTTTTAAGTTTCCGTTCCCAACCCCGTTCCTGTGGGAATCTTCCGTTCCCATAGAAATATGTGAATGAAATGTATGTCTATGTCACTGAGGGATAATGTAACGTACTAGAGTTGAAATCGGTCAAGTAACTTTAGGTTCCCATTCTCGTTCCCGTTTCTGTTCCTTATTATAGGGATGAAATATAGTCTAAGTTACTGATGAAGGGAGATAATGTAGCACCCATAGTGCTGAAAGAGTTTTTGAAATCTGTATAGTAGTTTCAAATTTTCCGTTTTCAACCCTGTTCCTGTGGGAATATGGGGTTCAAACCTTGACAGGAACCATCTCCGGACTAAACTATGTCTACCCTGAAAATTTCATAAAAATCTTGCTTAAATGGACTTGATGTTATAATTTCAGACTTAAGGGTTTTTCCTTTTCTTTTGGTGGCCTTCTCCGATTTTGGCAAAGGACTTATGGACAAGAGAGCAACATGAGTAGATTTTGGTGTGTTTAGATTCGTTGGAGTAGAATGTGTGGCCGTAATTTTATTCGTAATTTTGCTGGCTTGAAGTAAAAGTTGTTTTATAATGCCACAGTGTTCAGGATTAGCCACTTTCTCAAGGCAGACTCGCTGATTCCCACCTTCTCTGCAGCCGAACGTTTACTTGAGCCAAGATTTATAAGTCTTTTAGCTTCATTAAATTGAGCTTGTGAAACTAGCTTTTTGTTCGGATTTTTTCTAACATACGTTCGAGGCATACCTGTTTCATTTAAAAAAAATATAAAAATACACAGATATATAAACATGTACACATATTTGCAATCAAATACAAGATTATTCAGTATTAAAAATTATTAAAATTAGTTTGGGGTAAGTGTGCGCATGCGTTCACTTACCCCCAAATTTTTTGCGCACACTTACCCCAAATGCACTTTTCTATTGTTTTTACAAAAATTTTAACAAACAATTGCCAAAAACTGTAAAATCTTCACCCAAACGTAAGGACCATAAAGTATATTATAAAAAAATCCCTACTGACTGCACTGTAAGACAAACTCAAGTCACTGACACAGTTTGAAAATGAAGAAATATTTTAGTGAAACGTACCTTTTTTTTCTTTTGTCTCTCGTCGAAACACCAAACACGACAGCAGCACTAACACAACTTACTTGAGCTCAGTTCAGATACCTACTGAATTGCGCATCAACAGAAACCCGAATTTCATCCCAATTTTCAAGAAAACCCCAGTGCGCACACTTCCCCGCTGCGCACACTTACCCCGAACGACTCTAACAGAGAGACATGCTTACCATTTCGACAAGGTCACGGAATTAATTTCACTCGCTGCTGCCTTTTTTCATTTGAATTGTGCTTGGTTTGCATCCAAATATATCAGCTCCTGCGTTCCTCGAAAATATCCAAAGCTACACCTTTGGTATTTTAAGGAGTCAAATGATTAGATAAGGCGTAGGATAATGGAAACCAAGCCTCACCTTCAAACACACAAAACCTTGATGCTAGTGCAGTGGGGGCCGAAATTACGAAAGGTTCCAAATTGTTCTGTCAAACTTCTGATTTCAGAACAAATCTGATGTCTCTCGTCCGACTAAGCATCTTTGCCTCGTTCAAAAGAGCAACGAAGTACTGTCGTCATCCACAAAACGAAGCAATTGATGGCAATGAAATTTAGCGAAGATTATTACTTCTTTAAGGAGGCTCTTTTGAAGATGATTGCCCTCTTATTCCAATTGTTTTGTCGTATCTCTTGAATTGCTTGATTTACTTTAGCAGTGGCGGTGAAGATATTTCTTACATCTTCTGATACAAGCCCTCCGTGCTCTTTGCTTAGACCAGTTTACTTGCAGTTTCTGTATTTCAATTCGAAGAGACCCTTTCCATTTCCATGGTTTTGACTAGATTTAAAACCCACAAGTAGCAATTTGGAAGCCGAAAGTAGTGATTTGGCTCTCGCTTATCAGGTTCCTTGAAAGTAATCCCATATTAAAAAATAAAAATCCAACAATAAGCTAATAAGCTTCAAGCTTTTTTTAATCCTGATGAGTGCAGTTGGGGGAATAATCTATATAAACGGCAATCCACTTTGGCTTCAAAATCCTTCATCCTCTCGAAGCAAGGACTTTTTTCGAGGACAATGTTGTTTTTAAAAATTCCTCAAAGACTAAACTTTATCTCTTCGCATTGACCTCAATTAAGAGTTCAGCTGCCTGTGTAGTGTGTATGTAGGCATGTACATACTTTTTGCCCTGGAGCACACGGGCAACTTATTTAAGCAAATTGTTACTTGCAATAATTAAACACATTGCTAATGAAAATCTTGACATGTGAGGAATCATTTTATTTGCATCTTCGCAAGCCGTTAAAAGAAAATACTTTGAAAACTATAAGAATTAAGAAACAACTTGACCCCTACCTAGAAATTAAAAGCGTAAATCAAAATAAATTTCATTCTCAAATGACATGCCTCATCATCAAAATGATCGACACAAGCCTTTATGAGCATGACCCACGTTTCTACATTCATGCCTATGAACATCTCACTAGTGGAATCCCCAAAACCATTTGCAGCATCACACTAAAACCGCTTGTACGGCACGACCAGCAAAGCAATAACGACGCGACACAACGACGACGGTTGACTTCTATGTGGGAGATGATGTGCGTCTCGCGCTTTGTCATATATGATGATCCTCATATACCGATCGACTGCAGGCAACTATTAAAGTCAATTTAGTGGTTATACTCAATGTAAACCAGCAGCAGGCTTTGCCTCCTCAACGCTGTGTGTGAGCCTCATTGGCGCGGTGGCGGCCGTGGCAGCGGCGCGGCGGCATCGTCATTCAACAGAGCAAACAGTCATGTTTCAGTTATTATTAATTTCAGCTCGATCCTCCCCTGTCCCATCTAACGATGTCATCGTCCCGTCCGCCTACAGTTTCATTCTCATAAGGTAACTCTGCGACAGCAAGACGAGAGATCTTAACTTGAATGGATTGTTTGTCATGTCTTCGCCATTGTCGAGAGTCGCATGCGTGTATCTTCGGGTTAAACTAAAGAAAAACTACAAAAAAGACATTAATAAAGAAGAATTGAAATTTTTGTTGAAGATAACTCTGCGGGTGGCTAACTGCCTGCCAGTCACACCGGGGTCAGAAGCTAGTTGTTGCATCCTAAATGGAAGTCAAACGACAGTTTGAGTCGCGTTCCTCCAGATTTCCCCTTTACGAGCTTCTATGTGATTCTGCTTTAGTCTTTTTTGGTTTTAGTGCAACGATAAGTTGATGATTAATTTTGATTTTCGATAGTGACTGGCGAGTGATGGACCCAATCAGGGCTTGCGATGTCATTTAAATTAGTTTATTATTTAGACATTTGGCGGCGACGATTTTGGATTGTTGTTGCGCTTGGCTATCATATATACGTATCAAGATTATCCTATAAAAACCCTCAAGTAGGAACTTCAATAAGTCGGATCCTCCAAAATATCCTAGAAAATAGAGCACAGATCGCATAGATCGCGTTGATCCGGTTAATTGTTTCTGATGCTTCCTATTTTTGAATATCATCTCAGGATAATGTAAGTAAGTAATCTACCAATAACATACATACATACTTAAAACTGACGACTTAGAGACACCAATGCTCTTACAATTTATTGCCAAGATCAATTAAAGTGTCTTAAGGCTTAAATCGCCCGTATGATTGTTTACGTGTCAGTTGTCTTCATCGTGAGTGGTTTTTATTTGATTACAACTCCCTTTTTCCAAAGAATTAGAGACAATAACTTTCCACGCTTCATCGTGATCACTATCTGCGATCAAGCTCACGATCAATGATACTACACTTTCGAGACACAAACATATCTGAGCCATTCAAACGTGTAGTGTATAGACTAAACACGTGAGCAGCTCCTTTTTTTGCCAATAATTGTGTGCATATACAGCACATAACCGAAGCCACCACATTGGCCTCGAGTCACAAAACTTGGCTAGCGATTCAGTCTTTTCATATAGATGCGCGATCCATGACCATGGAACTCACTCGCCATAGCCTTCATTGATGTCTAAGAGACAAATAGATCCTTGGATGAAAAAATGAAGCAATCAAGAAGAAATCCGCTCCGGCATACCTCTTCACTCTTGAAAAGACCTAACTGCGGCATGCGCAACCAAAAGAGTAAATATACATACCATGGCTAGATATGGATCCTGGATTAATGTACCACCATCTTCTTGGCACTTTTATTCAAGTGAAGTTGCCCCTTCTTGATTTACCTAATACAGCTTGCGACAAAGCAGCAGTCCTCTGCCGTACCTATATGTGCGATTGTGCTATACTTGGCTTACCAGAGGCCGCCAAGGTGCGCTTGCACGTCTTATGGCTGCACGTTTTATACCATCCCAATGAGTGGGTATACCATACTCTATACCCCATACGTTCACTCGGTCGGTCGGTAGTTGGCATATGGATCTCTTGCCACGATCCAAGATCGGTGGTTCGTTTGGTCATTTATCTCGCACACGCTTCAACAATACCTCCACCGTGTACCTCTTTTCCTTTTATAGGATGTAGACCTGGGCAAGTCGTGAGACTCCTGTCTGCTGTCTCAGACCGTGCGGTGAGTTGAGGCCTTTACCTTCATCGCCGTCATCATTGGAGTGCGATCATCATTGTTCTGATCGTTGCAATTCATTCGCGGTCATCGCTGGTAGTTTCGTGACTAAGATGGTGCGGTGGTGGTGCTGGTGGTATAGCATTCAAGGTCTATTTTAGGTTCTCCTTAAAGTCTGATATAGAAGCCACATTTTACTTTATGCGATGACGACCACGATCGACGTCCGGACGGACTTTAAATGGATCTATACATCATCATCATCATCAGCGACAGTGAACAGCAGCATCACAGACGAAAAGAGTAGGTAGGTATAGGTCCGCACCATGCTTCGTGTGCCTGTCGCGCTTATATCTATCTCTTCGAGTAGAACGATCGTGGGCAAAAAGTCTGGCATCCGACTCTCTATATCGTGCTCCCTAATACGATCTTCAGCAATTTTCATCTTCTCCCTCTTTGTTTTGTTGGTTTCTTTTCATTCCAGAAGTCATATAAAGGCCGTGAGAACGACTTGCGATTGGAAGTTCCCAAGGCTCGTGCGAGGTAGCGTGGCTTTATTTTGTTGTTTTTCTTCCTTCGTTTTTGGATTTTGGATTTATTAATTTGCTTCTTCTCAAAAACACTGCTTTGATCGATTAAGTCCGAACAAAGCTGCTTGTTGTTGAGGGCAACCTCTTCGAATCGGGATGCTTCTATACTTTCGCCCCAATAACTATTTAACCATTTCCATGGAAATAGATTCTAACGCATGCTTTTGATCCTCCTCACTCCTCTGGCAGAGCAAAACAAAAAACTGTCATTGCCGCATCGCACTGGCCGCCACAACAGACGCGACGCGACGCCCGCTCTATGGGGTAATACAATACTATCATATCATGTGATCTTACACATGAGCGCGTGCAAGTGAAATAAAATTAATTCCGAAATGCGCGAACGTAGAAGCACATCTACGACCTCACGTTCAGTCAGGGTCGTCCTAACATAAGAATTAAACATGCATACGCGCAGGGCTATTTTTATATGTAAAAAAGGAAGATGCGATGTGCAGTGTGTTACTAAACATGGCTTCAAAGTGCATGGAATGGATGTATCAATACACGTGTTTCATATGTGTGGGGTTTTTGTCTATTGGAAAGAGGATTCGTTTTTTTTTTGGTTTTTTTTTTGTTTTTTCCACTTGCAGGGAATTTCATGGTTTATTCGTCATGTATGTATGTAGCTTGTAGCATCGTGAGAAGCAAAAGTTCCCCCGCTTGGTTTGATAGAGAAAAAAATTATAATAATAACAAGATTATTGAAAAGTGTGCACACGCGAACGGGGTAGCATCACACAGTGGGTTCGTTCTGAGGTTGTATATTGGTTTCTCAGACAAGAGGCTTTGCTTGCTTTGTACATTGTAGGATATTACAATATTTTAGCAATGCTTTTCAATGAAATACTTCACAGATTGAAAGACAATGACAGAAAAGCTGAGAGTTAATAAAATGTTCTTTTTTCACAAATTAATCTGGGCCTTTGTTTTGTTTTCTTATGTGAAGTTTACATTGAAACGTATATTGTCTCGTTCAGTCATCTCGTTAATCGTATACAGTCTTGAGGAACCCGTCTGAGAATCTTGGCTTGCAAATTCATTGACTATTTCTGTTTATTACATTTCTTTTCTAGACTATTTCCAGTTACGCCGTGATGGTTTGGAACCCAAACAACACTTGGAGAATTTAATAGTCTTCCAACTGCATTCAGAGAAGTCTTGCATTCCTGAATTGGTTTTGAAGTAGTTAGAATTGTAGGTGGAGACTTAAGCACAGCTTGAACTAGGGCCATTTGCATAGCACGCGTAACCGCTTGGATGACTGACGCGTATGTGTTAAAAGATGGATGGCTCCTTGACCAATCCGTGAAGATCCGATCACAATCCCTTCCTAGTTTTGGTTCGAGAGTGAACCAGTCCTGAACCGAAAGAAAGTTAACAATGTATCTTTGACGTAGTTTGAGCCCTGGGATAACTGTATCGGACGTCATTTCCACTACAAGTGAGTCAGAAAATATGGTGCTTGCGAGGTCGATCCTCATAGCACGCTGCAGTGCAAATTGTGCCAAAGACAACTTCTTTTCGAACAGGAAATGGTCTCTAGAGGGCATCTCATAAGTAAAGCGTGTTTTTTTCAGACGCAGGGGCGAACGCAGGGGGGGGTTTTGGGGGTTGAAACCCTGAAAATTTCATTCTGTCAACGAAAAAATCCCTCCAAATGCGGAAGCCATTTCTTTTCTATCGATAAGTAAATTTTCAGGTATTTCACACGTTTTGGAATGACTTTTTGGTTTTGGTATGTTTTTAGCATGATCACCCTTTTCTAGTGTAGTAAATTTGATATGTTGATGTGGAGGTAGTATTGGGTCGTATACAACGGGACCTGCGATAGAAATATATGAAAATTCACTTTCCTACTTACTTGCAAACACATCGCATTTGTCGCTTCAAAACTAACGGCAGTTGCGATCGAAACACATCGTATCGGTCACTCCAAAGCTAACGGCAGTCGCTACCGAAATCTACGAAAATAAAAATTTTCATCACACTTACTAAAAGCCAGTCGCTCTTGCTCTGTATCAGAATGCGATCGACAACGGCAACTAGGAAAGGGTATACTTATGTATGAATAAGCATATGCATACCCATGAACATTGCTTGAGTATGCCAAACGATAAACTGCCCAACAACTTTATAAACACCTTAAATGTTTGCGATTCGTCCCTATATAAAACAGTTCATTGTTTTATGCAGATCGGTGCACCACTTCCGGTATCCATGGCTTCAAGCAAGCGATCTTTTTCGTGTCTGCGCAGATTAAAAACTTATCTGCGAGGAAGAACCAGCGAAAAGCGACTGAACGGTTTGATGTTGCTGAACATCTATAGGAGTATTGAGGTTGATTATCAGGACGTTATAAATATAATGGCAAAAGTTCCTAGGCGCATTGATTTTATTTTATAAAATACTAGCTGTGCCCGCGACTTCCTCCGCGTGGAATAGTGGCTTTCGGCAGCATTTTAAATTTTTCAGTAACTTATTGTTATATTATTTTACTTAAGTACATACATTTTTGCACACGATATTCTTACTTTTTTCATATTTTGCCAAATAAAATTGTTTTGCCGTAAGTACTTCCGTTCCCATGGCAATAATGGAACAAAGAAAACAAAAACAGACAGATTTAATTTTGAAATATTAGGAACGACTCCCGTTCCCGTGGGAATATGGTGATCGTTCTCATAGGAATATGGGAATGAGTTAAAGTTTATGTTACTCGCTCGGGGATAGTGTAGCATTCTTACGGTGGAAGAATTTTTGAAATCGGTGCAGTAGTTTCTAAGTTCTCGATTACGTTCCCGTTCCCGTAGGAATTGGGATAAAACATAAAGTCTATGTCTTTTCTCATGTCTTAGACTACCTCTGTACAAAATTTCTTTTGAATTGGTTCAGTTGTTTGGGCGGGAGATGGTAACATAGAAAGACGAACAGACAGAGCTACTTTTGCATTTATAGTATAAGTTAGGATTGTTCCTAGCAAAACAATACAGAGTATAAAAAAAAGCATAAAAATATTATTAAGAACAAATTGTTCGTGAATATTTAATATATTTTTTCAAAACCCCCCCCGAAAAATTTTTCTGCGTTCGCCCCTGTTCAGACGTGTGATTTTCAATCACAATGGCAGTTGGTCTTTTTGAAAGATGTCGCTGTGTAAATTGTCTCGAAAATGTTACCGTACATTTAGATGATACCAATTTCTTGTTTTAGACGAAGCAGTACTGTCGTTGAAATGATATTGCCACAACAGTGTCAGCTTAGGCGAATTAAACTTCAAAAACAAAAAAATTCACTTTATCGTGTAAGAAATCGTTGAAACCCCGAATCGAATGTTTAACACAAGATCACCCCAAAAATAGAGTTTAACACTGAATAAAAGCTGCTGTTCACGTCCCTTGACTTGTTTCGTCGTCGTCACAGTAAAAAAATTTATATAGGAATTGTTTGACAATATGAGAAAGATAAATAAGACTGCTTTATCAATTTCTTTTACAATTTCGACCTACGATTTTTCGTGAATTTTTTGTAAAGAAGGTATGAAATGGATTTAAATGAAATAATGTACACATTACCTATTAATAAATGTTTGGACTTTTAATCGGCAATAAAATCTGTTCTATTGAGGAAAAATAAAAACTCCACAATTAAGTACTTTGTTTTTATATTAACAATAAGTGTGAAAAATTTGAGGATGATCTTTGAGTTATCGCGGTCACCGACTTCAAAAAAGTGGTTTTGAGATAATCGCATTAAAAGTTTCAAGTTGATGTAAGACATAACATAACACGCTGTGAAAACGACTACGTAAATGTATTTTTTTTTTTTTTTTTATAATTGGCGTGCACATCAAGGGGTTATTACTACCCTTATAATGTTATAAAAACACAGTGCGAGCATTTAGGAAAATAGGAGAGGATTTGAAAGGAGACACCGATGCACGTTGCTTTTGAATCTTTGTAAATCGTAATGCAGGGGAAACACAGAGCCAGGTAAAGCATTCCACATTCGGGTAGTGCGACTAAAATAAGAATCTCTATACTTGACTGTACGCCCGAAGTTGGGCTCAAGGCAGAACTGATGAGCATTCCTAGCAAGGCGGGTGTTGCGGCTAAATTGTTTCAAGGGGGGAATGCAGCTGGCTATTTCACTAGAGCACTGTTTGTGGAAAAAGCGATAAAAGAGAGAGAGACAGGTGACGTTTCGACGATGTCCAAGAGAATCAATCGATTCTACGATTGAACTATCACCTTTCAATCTTAACGCTCTATTTTGTACCCTATCAAGTAGGCGCAAAGATGTTTGAGAAGCACCTGACCAGATATGAGAGTTATACTCCAGTTTTGGGCGGATGAAGGCCTTATAAATTGTAGCCAGATCAGAAGGGGTGAAGAACTTCCTGCATCGTCTCAAGAAACCTAAGCATTTAGCAGCGTTTTTGGCGACTTCAAATATGTGGTCGTTCCAACGAAGATCATCGTTTACACACATACCAAGTACTGACAGCTTTTCGGTTTCTTCGATGCAGGTACCATTCATGGATAATGGCAATGGGGGAATGTTAAGCTTCAACGACAAGAGACAGCATTGAGTTTTCGAAGCATTGAATTCTACTCGGTTCATAAGACCCCATGCAACAATGCTGTCAAGGTCAGAATTCAATGAGCTTATCATACGCAACCGTTCCAGTTCCACATCCGAAGAGCAGGGACGTGAATTTGGAAACGAATATGAAAAGCTGAGGGTCGAGTCGTCAGCAAAACAGTTAAGCGGATTAGAAGTTTCAGACAAGAGATCATTAATGAAAATGAGGAAAAGAGTCGGAGACAAAACGGAGCCCTGGGGTACACCAGCATTTATTAAGTGGGTATCAGACTTGAAGCCATCCAACACAACTTGTATTGAACGGTCAGAAAGGTAATTTCTAATCCAACGAAGAAGAGACTCATCGATACCAAAAGCACGCATTTTCGATAAAAGAGCCTGATGCCAAACTCTATCAAAAGCTTTAGAAATATCAAGCGCAATAATCTTACTTTCTCCAAAACAATGTAAAGATTGGTTCCACTTTTCGGTGAGATAAGCCATCAAATCACCAGCGGACCGTTTGCTACGAAAGCCGTACTGACGGTCATTAAGAAGCTTTCGTTCTTCAAGATATTTCATAAGTTGACGGTTTATCAACGTTTAGATGACCTTGGAAAGAAGGGACGTTAGTGCAATTGGACGGTAATTGGAAGGGGAGGAAGATTCGCCTTTTTTAGGGACGGGCTGGACAAATGCAGTTTTCCATCTGCTCGGAAAAATCCCAGCAGAATAGGAAAGATGGAAAAGTTTACGCAGTGGTTTTGCCAGCGTAGAAGAACACCTCTTCAGAATAACGGCGGGGATACCATCTGGACCAGCGGATTTATGTATGTTGAGATCTTTGAGGACTCTCGCAACCGAGCGAGTTCGAAAAAATATCTGCTTCATCAGAGAATTTGCAGACTCGAGCTCAGGCGGAGCCAATATGCTATGAGGAAGTGTCGAGTTGGCAGCAAATTGAGCTGCTAGCAAATTGGCTTTGTCGATGGAACTGACATACGGAGAGTCATTGAAGACGAGCGTTGGGACCGATGACGTGGTCGAGTTTTTAATGTTCTTGACAAAAGACCAAAAGTTTTTACTTCCTTTTGGACACAATAGTATTTTTTGCCTTACTTTTTGGTCATGTAAAAACTTAGCCCTTTGTATTTGAGCATTACAGATATTTCTAGCCCGTTTGAACAAATTTCGGTTTTCTACAGTCGGGCTGTCTTTAAATTTTCGAAAACTACTTTCCCGATCCCTAATCGCCTCCTTACAGCTTGAATCAAACCACGAATTCTCTTTGGGGATGATACTTTTTAATCTGTGAGGAACAAAATTTCTCATGCCGTTGAGAATTACGTTAGATATTACATTTAACCATCGCCACTATATACAGTATGCTGTCTACAGCTGCTTGCTAAAAGTTGTCGGTAAGCTCCTAAGTAAGTATTGTACTACCGTGTTCACTCACCAAGAGGCACTGGCTCGAACGAAAGGTGCTAACTTCAAACGGCCGTAACTTTTGTAGTTTAAAATAAATTTTTTTTTGAAAAATCCAAAAAGAACTGAGAGCATCATTCACGAAGAGTAAACAACTGTACAGTAGAAAACCGAAACCAAACTTACTTCAAATATACGCGAAGCATACATGTATACGATTGATACCGTTTTGGTTTAGTGATCCAGTATAGCTCTCTAAATTTGCAACTTAAAACGAACGAGATACTATTTCCTTAATTTTTGTGTATTTATGCAATATAAGCAATGAGAAGCAATTAGGTCCGCCAAAGATGAGGCATGTATTTGGTTGTTGAGGAATAAAGGCCAGCAAGTGTGATGGAATGTCGCTAAAAATGTTCAGATGACAATTTTCGGCTCCGGTACGGTTTTGCATTCTAAGTCGGTTGAAGTCTTCATCCGCTTGATTTCGCCTCCTAAAACGAAGTCATCCAATTCCACGACTTCCCTGCTTTCGAAAGTCCGTCGAATGGGAAGAGTTGATGTTCAACCGCTGTTTACACGTCCCAGTCATCGTATTCTCGTGTGTTTACTCTTCTAGCTCTGCTCATGTCGCGGTACAGCTCATACAGTCCAGTGTTGAATCTTCTCCTCCACATGTTGCCTACCAAAAATCTCTCGGAGTATTTTTTTTTTAACGACCAAGAGTTTCCTCATCCACTTCAGATACGGTCAATGTAGCAGGGCTGCGGGATGATAAGGTCTTACCTTGACTAAATTTTTCGAAACAGGGTCTTATTTTTCAACTGCCTTCTAAGTTCTAAGCACAAAGTGGCAGCGATTGGCAAGAGTAATTATATGTCAGATCTCCGCACTGATGTTATTTTTCGTGTCTAAAGCGGATACTAGGTAGGCGAAATCCTGTACAACCTTCAAGTTATGTCTGTCTATTGTGACGTTTTGTCCTATTCGTCGATGTTTGTTGTCCTTGTTTGGTGATAACATATACTTCGTTTTACCCTCTTTAACCATTAGAGCTATTTTTGTCACTTCTATTTCAATGTTCGCAAAAGCACCTATGACATGACACTTACTTCAATATCTTCCACGTAAGCGAGCTGCTGTAGAGTCTTGTAAAAGGTTTTACCCCTGGTGTTGCCGTTTGAGTTTTGCACAATTTTTTCAAGTGATATGTTACTACGCTCGTTAGTTGAACTTTACTCAGGTTTGATCCAGGTTTCTTTGACAACCCTATGAGTTGTCAAAAAAAAACTTGGGTTTTCAGTTCTCTAAAAACGCTAAACCAAAAAATCACCACACATCTCTGTCATTAGAAGAAAAATACATGGCATTTAACAGTCCTGTTCTACTCGCCCCAGCAAAAATCTAGTGCTACTTCAGGGTCGAGTTTAGGTTTTTCAAAAAATGCTTTTTGGCGACCACAGGACAACCAAAGGGCTTCAACGAACACACCTACTGTTTGTCGCAATGACAGTTTGTCGGTTTGTCAAAAGCTTTTTTTCGCGTCAAAAGCCTCGGTGAGTTCTTTACCGACCTTGACAGAGCGAGCGGGGTGATAGTTTTGCAGGTATGTCAAAAATGAACTTAGCTCTTCACAGTTCACTGTCGTACGCCTTGAAATCGATAAAATAGTTAAAATCGCAAGGATTGATAAAGTTTTGTTTGTAAATTCTGCTTCTAATTTTTGTTTTATGAAAAACTTCAACTAGCCTTAAATGTTTTTAGAAACTAGCTGAACTGAACCACCGATAACTAAGAGTATTTCTATTTCGCTTCAGTTACATCTGAACGCTTCGCTTCCTTTCTCTTTCGGAACACTCTAAATGTTCGAAATATCTATATATGTAGATCTACAACTGTGGCGCTGTTTTGTCGTAGTTTATTGCTTTAAACGGAACTAAAAAGATAAAACACCGTTTTAGAGCTGCTTCGAAGCGAGTTCAAAGCAAATATACAAATCAAAAAGAACGTGGAATTCGACTTAAAATAAACCACCAATCTCAGACCAAAAGAAGATGGTAGTAATTTTAAAAACCAAAGGAAAAAATCTTAAATCACAGTAAATGATCAAATGTTGGACTTTTCAGTGCTTCAAAATGGTCCTTTCTTTTAATCGTCAGTTTTAATAATACTCATCGGACATAGTCATTTAAAACAATAAAATTAGACCGGGACATATTTCTTCATCTAAAGCCAATTGCACTACCCGCATTAGAACATCATTAAGACGTCACTCGTATAGAAACATGCACTCTGGACCAACTGAAGACCTTGAAAGCACAGTATTATATCTTAAAATAAGTATCCTGATAAGTGGGCAATTTACCACGACACCTCTTGGTCGCTTGTGTATAATGAACCAGACACCACACTGAGGTGATTGAAGAAGGCCTCTTGTATATAGCAGCTACCATTCATAGTTAGCAATTATGTTGCGCATGTTCTTTGAAATTCATGATTAAAGTGCAAAAAACAACAAAGACCCTGAGGGTTTCGGATGCCAAGGCAATCTCAAGTATTTTTTCTTGCTGGCGCAATCACTACAACAACAACAACAAAAAATTGTCTTCTTTTTAGCACCTTGTCGAAATGCAGGTCCAATTGCGTCAAGAGTCCTTTCGGAAGCTAATCTTCAGGCAAACAAGAGTGTAAATTGCAATTCAAACCAGAGTGCGAATTCATGTATGGGCAATATTTATGAATTTGAAGTGATTTACGTAAGTGTTATGATGGTCGTTGTACAGGATACAGGATACAGTGTTTGTCCACTAAATTGTGCGATTATGTTCAATTTTGGAGCCCTGTGTTCGAACTTAATGATGCAACAGGGGTGTATATAGGCTGTTTTATTGGTAAGATGTTGTTGAGGTTGTCCAAGAGACTGGCGATGGTGTGGTACGTGTTAACATTATTTGTTGTTATCTTCTTTTTTAATAATGTAACGACATGGTTACGAAATGTTTATTAGCAGTGCGGTAGTTTCTTAAAACTGTGCTATCTCGAGACACTGTCTTAATTGTTACTTTCTTGGGATGGCACGAGCGTTGTATGGTTATAATGTTGATACAAGAAGTTGGCCTGTGATTCGAACATGCAGAAGAGATTCGAGAAACAAGGTGATTCTTAATGAGCTTATAGAATGGCACAGTTAATGGAACATGGTCTTCCAAATGTCTTAAGGCTCTGAGGTGTGCTCCTCTGCAAGGGTTTGATGTGCTTAAGTTATGGTAATGTAAAATTTAAAATAAAAAAAAATAATTAGGGTGGCGCAGCAGAGCGAGTAGACACGGGTAATAGCGCGTTTCTCACAACCATACCTTGTGAGGGAATAAAAGGGACCTATAATGTTTTGCCGATACTATAGCCGAAATACGATAAGAACGGATCTGAAAAGCTACTATCATTGAATAGGCCTTCAATACAATCGCTCATCAGTATCATAACTGGACAGTGGACACGCAACCAACTAGGTTACCACAAAAAGAAAATGGGTCTTTGCACCGATGATCTGTGCAGATGCAATGACGAAGATGAACATGAGGATACCACTCACTTCCTTTGTCACTGCCCAGCAATCTGCCACACCAGGAAAAAATTTCTAGGCAATTACTTTTTCAATGAACTAGAAGAATCAGCACACACTACAAACAGCCTGTTGAACTTCATTAAGGCCACGAAATGGTTAAAAACTGAGCAAACATAAACTCATAGGCTTCTAGGACGTTAGAATACTCCAGGGTATCACAATGGTTCTACATTGATCTAAGTGTGGCGGAAATAAGATCAACCGTCAGCCCATTCTACCTAACCTAACCTAACCTTTCGCTCAAGCTTATGTTCCACACACTTTAAAGACCGTTGAGTGGGTATTGAGTAGTCAACTGCGAAAAGTAATCAGACCGTCTGATGACCAACGAAGGCTTGTGGCGGGTAAGTCAACAATCCAAAAAAAATGGTTGTTGTTTTTAGATTTTGGTAACTCTGTTTGATTGGTTAGCGAGCGTTTCGTATTTTTTTCACTGTCAAACTTCTTCAATTTGGTCTGCAATCTAACCATGAATCGTTTTACAAACGAACAACGCTTTTTGCGGAAGGATTAAGATGCGAAGCCTTTAAAGCTGGCGCAGAAATTTAAGCCTATAAGGCCCCACCACAACGAATTTTTGGTGAATAGGCTTTGGAAAAGCTGATCGAAGATCCACTTTTTTATGGAAAATTTTTTTCCCGCGATGAAGCTTATTTCTGGTTGAATGGAAACGTGAACAAGCAAAACTGTGCTATGGAGTGAAGAGAAGGCAGAAGCTTTGCAAGAGTTACCAATGCTTTCAGAAAAAGTCACTGTTTGGTGCGGATTGTGGGCTGGCGGAGTCATTGGGACGTTCTTCAAAGAAGATGCGAATCGCAACGTTACGGTGAATGGTGAGTGCTACCGTGCGATGATAACAAACTTTTTGCACAAAATGGAATAGCTTCACTTGTATGTCACGTGGTTTCAACAAAACAGTGCCATATGTCACACAGCAAGCTTAACAATGGACCAATTTAGGGGCGAGTTCGATCTCGAGTCTATTACACGTTTGGAACCGGTCAATTAACCACCTAGATCGTTCAATTTAACACCTCTAGACTATCTAGACCATTTTTTGTGAGGCTATGTTAAGGGTCATATCTATAGCGACGATTGACGCACTGAAAGCCAACATTGAAGCATTTGTTCGCGAGATACCGGCCGAAATGTTAGAAAGATTATGCCATTTCAGTTGGTATTGTCATGCTTGAAGGAGAGATCCGGAGAACCCAATAAAAATAAGAACAAAGTCAACGAAGCTCCGAAACGACAGCAACCAGGAAGAAAGAAAAACAGGCAACAAAAAAATTCAAAAAAGTTGGCCTCAGACATGAAACAGTTCAAAACTAGGATTCCTTTTAACGTTTTTTAGACCAGGCCAAAGTACAACGGCAAACGGAGCTTAAGTGTGAAGCAGGCAAGTATGGTTCCGCAACGTTTTAGGCGACTATAGGCAAAATTTTGGGTAGCACTTAAGAAACTTCGTTAAAATTCTGAAAAAGCTTCCTAAATTTATAAGACAATAGTAAAACTGCTTCCCATCAACCGCTGAAAGCGAAATTAAATGAAACAGTTCCTTGACGACGCAGACGCCGATAGACGATTGAACGATAACCGTCTAAAAAGCTATGGAAATTGCTTCCGAAGAAAACTTTTTCAGCTTAAGCTCAATAAGGGCGGCCGTAGTGTTAAGGCTGCAGTGGAAGACTGCGGTCTGAGAGCTCCAGATTTAAAAAAAGGATGAAAGGTGCACCTAAAGTTGAGACAGAAGGTCCGTTCGTTGAACTTTCACCAGGGTTGACCTAGGTTTTCTTGACAACCCTTTGAGTTGTCAAAAAAACCTGGGTTCTCCATTCCTCAAAAAACGCAAAACCACAAATCACTACACATCCCCTTCATTAAAAAAAAATACATGTCATTTGACAGCACTCAAATCGCTGCAGCAAAAAGCTAGGGCGAGTTGGGGGAAAACCTATGGCAAACCTATGGCTCAAAAAACACTCAATTTGACATTCAGGGCGAATTTAGGTTTCTCAAGAAACGCTTTGTGGCGACCCTAGGGCTTCAACGAACAAACCTAATAGGTGAAAGCAATTTAAATGGTTTGACAAATTTTGGTGACATGAGCATCTAATTGCAACAATTTTGTGAAGCAATTTTCTTCCAGTTATCATATATGTGTCTGTGTGTTCAGGAAAAAGACGAACCTCCAAAGTTGTAAAGCAAAAACTCCTCGGCAATTACTTCAAACCATAATTGTTGAACACAGCGGTACGTACGGCAGTCTAATAGGTCCTGCACGCACGCAAGAAAAATGTCACCGCGACATAAGTATCACGACCACGAAACGAGCCTCTGGGATGTTTTTTTTTTATTTATTTCTTACAAGACCATATAAAAGTTGCTTGTTCCGAAACAACCAACCTCAATTAAGCACCAACTGGAATTTAAGTCATTTGATGCCATACAAAATCGGTTCGTTGTTCGTTGTCTTTTGATGCGGGCGCGCAAGACACATCGTTTTGTGAACGTCTGACACAGATTCTGTAGCGGCAAGGCGACATATTAAATGCTCTTGAGAACGGTGTGTTTTTGGGAGGACATTACAGATTTTATATGTGTCTGCCTCCGATGCAAGGGAGTTATCGGATTGAAACAATTTCATTCGCAACAACGAGAAACATATCGCAGCCGGCCAAGAGCTCTCTTCAATGGCAACGAGTAGTGACATTCACTTGAAAGACAAAGGCTGTTACAGCAATCACTGTCGCAAGACATAAACAGCAAGCCTTTCTGCCGGGTGCTCCTCACGTTGTCATGGAATTCAATAAATGAGGTAATTAGTTGAATTACCCAGAGTGACCCTCAGATTGGGACTCTGGGAGCCATACCGACCGAGAAATCAATTTTTTTTTTTAGCTCAAGTTTTCTTGGAAGTTGGTATTTCTTCTTGTTACTTTTACAATAAACATTTATGGTCTTGATTTACCGCTGCTAATTAGAAGTCATCAGATCAGATATAAGGCTCTGAAGGTCCTTTTACATGGTGCTAAAATGCATGCCATGTCAAAGGTCTAAAAAAGAAATATTTCCTTTAAATATTTTTTAAGAACTAGTGCTGTGGCAGTCTCAGAGGTTTCAAGGCAGTTTTAAAGTTAACGATGAGTATATGAGGAATATGGGGTGCATAATTATGGAAAAGATAGGCACTCAGCAAATACCTAATCTGCCGCTTCCGTTTCATTCCTCGCAACGAAGTTACGTTTGCAATTATAAATTTCAGGAGCAGCTCATTCATGAGTTTGGGCTTTTTAACTTCTGGTGGCCACTGTTTATTGGTGCCCATGGTTAGCATATCTACGTGTTACGCTGGAGGTTCGGGGTTCGAATTCCAACAGAAACCAAAAAAGTTTTCCACGAGTTTCACATTTCGCGAGGAATTGGTTTCCACGAGAAGGCATGGTAATCAATTGCAACATTTGTTGGCCAGCAAGTTAACACCAACACCTGCTTAGGTGGACATTGCAGTTCGGGATGAGCTTTGGCATAAAGCAACATCATTCGCATTCTCCACACATTGTCTTCACTAACGGGTCCAAAAATTACTCGGAGTATTTTTCTTTCGAAACGACCAAGGGTTTCCTCATCCACTCTACATAAAGTCCATGCTTCCGCCCCGTATAGCAGGACTGGGATGATTAAATTCTTATAAAGGGGTTACCTTCGTTTCGACAGGTTTTTATTTCGAATTGATTTCTCAACCCAAAAAAGCATCGGTTGGGAAGAGTGATTCTCCGTTCGATCTTCGAACTGATGTTATTTTCCGTGTCAATAGCGCATCCTATTTAGATGATGTCCTGTATAATGTCTCAGAGTTGTGACTGTCAATTATGACGGTTTGTTTAAGTCATCTCGTTTCGCCCTTATTAACCGTTACGATTTCTATTTCAAAGCGTAGCACCTATGGCATCACACATGCTTCTTCCCATTGCGTCAGTATCGTCTGCATAACCGAGTAGCTGTACAGACTTTTGAAAGATCATGCCTCTGGTTTTGACGTTATCATCTTTTCAAACATGATGGTAGGAAAATCACATCAAAGTTTGTCGTCTTGACGAAATCCTTCTTCGACATAAAAATACTCGGTGGATTCTTCATTCTCCAGTCATCCTGAGTTCCTCTTTCTCCAAGGTCACCCTGTATAAAAGTTTGACTTTTGCAGGGATGCTGAAACTAGACTTAGTTCTGAACAGCTCGTCTCTGTAAATCGATAAAGTAGTGGTATATTAAAGTATTCACAGGTTATTCCAAGATCTGTCGAAGTGTGAAAACTTCGTCGATTGCAGTCGTTTAAAACTGATAGAAATCCATTCCGACGTTCAAATAATATTACAAACAATATTGTTAAAGAAACACTTTTTAGGAGTCATAAGTGTTTTCACTCACACAAAGACAACATGGTAAACTGAGCAGAAACTATTTTGCGTGTTCGATTGGTTTTAAACCAATGGAAAGCGAAATAATTGTTCAGGTGAGTTCTTGCAGATGGGAAAGAGAAAAGCTTGAAACTGTTCTTCTGATGTCGAAAAAAAAACACTTTTTGGGATGTCTCGGGATCCCTGGGGCACGCCATTGTTATTGCAGAAACAGAGCTTTTATGTTTAATGTATAACGTCTACTGTATAATGTGTAGCTTCTTAAATTATAAAAAAAACTGTGCGTTAATATGCAACAGAAAAAACTATGTATCTTAGCACAATAATAAAGATTTAAATTAAAGTTTTAGTGCGGTATTGGGGGGGTTCAACAATTGTATGCGAATATATTTTTCTGTTGTTTACGTGGTAAGCCTTTACCAGAGGCAGGCACCCGTTTCTACCAAAATGCGGGGGAAAAACAGGGTCAGGTAGAGCATTCCACATTCGGGTGGTGCGACTGAAATACGAATCTCTATACTTGACTGTACGTCCGAAGTTGGGCTCAAGGTAAAACTGATGAGCATTCCTAGCAAGGCGGGTGCTACGGCTGAATTGTTTCAGGGGAGGAATGCAACTGGCTACTTCACTAGACAACTGTTTGTGAAAAAAAGCGATAAAAAAGAGAGAGATATGTAACGTTTCGACGATGTCCAAGAGAATCAATTGATTCTACGATTGAACTATCACCTATCAATCTAAACGCTCTATTTTGTACCCTATCAAGTATAGGCGCAAAGATGTTTGAGGAGCACCTGACGAGATATGGGAGTTATACTCCAGTTTTGGGCGGATGAAGGCCTTATAAATTGTAGCCAGATCAGAAGGGGTGAAGAACTTCCTGCATCGTCTCAAGAAACCAAAGCACTAAGCAACGTTTTTGGCGACTTCAAATATGTGGTCATTCCAAAGAAGATCATCGTTTACACACATACCAAGTACTGACAGCTTTTCGGTTTCTTCGATGCAGGTACCATTCATGGATAATGGCAATGGGTGAATGTTAAGCTTCAACGACAAGAGACATCATTGAGTTTTCGAAGCATTGAATTCTACTCGGTTCATAAGACCCCATGAAACAATGCTGTCAAGGTCAGAATTCAATGAGCTTATCATACGCAACCATTCCAGTTCCACATCCGAAGAGCAGGGACGCGAATTTGGAAACGATTATGAAAAGCTGAGGGTCGAGTCGTCAGCAAAACAGTTAAGCGGACTAGAAGTTTCAGACAAGAGATCATTAATGAAAATGAGGAAGAGAGTCGGAGACAAAATGGAGCCCTGGGGCACACCAGCATTTATGAAATGGGTATCAGACTTGAAGCCATCCAATACAACTTGTATTGAACGGTTGGAAATGTAGTTTCTAATCCAACGAAGAAGAGACTCATAGATACCAAAAGCAAGCATTTTCGATAAAAGAGCCTGATGCCAAACTCTATCAAATGCCTTAGAAATATCAAGCGCAATAATCTTACTTTCTCCAAAACAATGTAAAGATTGGTTCCACTTTTCGGTGAGATATGCCATCAAATCACCAGTGGACCGTTTGCCACGAAGCCGTACTGACGTTCATTAAGAAGCTTTCGTTCTTCAAGATATTTCATAAGTTGGCTGTTTATCAACGTTTCCATGACCTTGGAAAGAATGGATGTTAGTCTAATTGGAAGGTAATTGGAAGGGGAGGAAGATTCGCCCATTTTAGGGACCGGCTGGACAAAAGCAGTTTTCCATCTGCTCGGGAAAAGCCCAGCAGAATAGGAAAGACGGAAAAGTTTACGCAGTGGTTTTGCCAGCGTAGAAGAACACCTCTTCAGAATAACGACTGGGATACCATCTGGATCAGCGGATTTGTGTATATTGAGATCTTTAACTCTCGCAACCGAGCGAGTTCGAAAAAATATCTGCTTCATAACAGAATTTGCAGACTCAAGCTCAGGTGGAGCCAATATGTTATCAGGAAGTGTCGAGTTAGCAGCAAATTGAGCTGCTAGCAAATTAGCTTTATCGATGAAGCTGACATACGGAGAGTCATTGAAAACGAGCGTTGGGACCGATCACGTGGTCGACTTCTTAACGTTCTTAACAAAAGACCAAAAATGTTTGCTTCCTTTTGGACACAACACTATTTTTTGCCTTCTGTATGTGAGCATTACAGATATTTCTGGCCCGTTTGAACAAATTTCGGTTTTCTACTGTAGGGTTGTCTTTGAATTTTCGAAAACTACTTTCTCTATCCCTAATCGCCTCTTTACAGCTTGAATCAAACCACAAATTCTCTTTGGGGATGATACTTTTTGTTCTGTGAGGAACAAAATTTCTCATGCCGTCGAGAATTACGTTAGATATCATATTAGCTGATGCATCAACGATTCCGTCGAGAAAGCACTTTTTTACCGTGAATGAAAGCTTTTTTTACCGTGACGGAAAACGAAAAATCTACCGATATGACACAATGGTCCGATTTGCCTAAAGGAGATGATACTACAACCCTATATTTTTCGGGATGAGAAGTGAGAAATAGGTCAAGAGTGTTGGCCGCATGGCCTTCAATATCTGGAACCCGGGTGGGCTCATCAACAAGTTGAGTTAATTCGTTAAACTCGGCGAAGATCTCAACACATTTTCCTTCGGGTGTTGTCTGGCCAGAATGTCGAAGCCAACCAGAATTGTGTACATTGAAATCGCCCGCAATTGCGATTTCAGTGTGAGGATAAGGGGAAACAATTTTTATTACGGAGTCAGATAGCGCATCAAACTCGTTAGAGGTTGAATTCCTGTCTAAATTGGGGCTTCTATAGATAAAACAATAATGAATGATTTGTTTACGGACTGTGAATTTTAACCACATGAAATTGAAGTTCGTATTAGAACAGAGGCCGTATTGTGGTAGAAGTTGGTAAGCAATATCATGTCTAACATATACGGCGATGACATGGTAGGAAAAGAATAATGGCACTAAGCTATATCCAGGCAGGTTGATGAGAATCAACACCCACCTGTGTTTCACTCAGTGCTAAAACAGCTGGCCTGCATTTTGCAGTGTGAGCGTACACAGCAAAGAAATTCAATCGCAACCCCCTAATGTTGCTAAAATCGGCCCGAAATTTACCCGACATTACAATTCACAAAAACACATAAAACAAAATACAAACGCAGACGCTACTTAAGTCGAACAAACAAGTATTGGTCCATTGGGAAATAGTTCTTATACGAATAGCTGAACTGGCGGCCATTTGTTTGCTGAAGATATCTAATGGTGTGATATTAAGGAGTATGTTTAGGGCAGCTGAGGGTGTTGATCTCAGTGCTCCGCTTATACACAAACAGGCCTTTTTGTTGGACCTTGCTTAGATTATCGCAGTAGGTACTTTTATCAAGAGAGGTCCACCATTCCACTACTCCGTATGTGAGTATTGGTCTGATGACCGCGGTGTAGAGCCAGTGGTCGATTTCGGGGGAGACTTCCTGATTCTTTCCTGTAGGATGATACCTAGATATTTAGCTTGGTCAGAAAGTTTAAGTGGGATTCCATTGATTGATGGAGTTATTTGATTTGAGGCATTTTGTAATTCCTGGTGAAGAGAATGATTTCAGTTTTCTGAGCGTTGACCCCTAGATCACTTCTCCCGCCCATTTTACAAGTTTGTTTAGAGCGTTGTTGTGGGCAGCAAGTAATCTGGAAAAAGATATCTTAATCGTTTAAGAAGGTATTGTAACGTGAACCCAACATTTAATACCAATTTCCTAATCGAAAACGTTCAGCCGAAAAACACATCTGGGAGCACTAGTGTAAGTGTAGAAATTCTAGGAGAGAAAATGTTTGACAGCCAAAAACAGTGGAGAGTTGCAGACCATGTGGAAGTTACTGGAGAGTTCTAGATGAAATGTCATTCGATATAAATAGCCCGCCCGAGACAACCAGAGGGCAGTTTTGATTATAGAGTGATAAAGTTAAGAGTGAAATGTTGTTAACCAGTGATAGTCCAATAGTCGAGTTGAGTTCGAATAAAGTATAGATACTGAATAAAGTGGTAGAAATAAATTAAAAAGTGAAGTTTTATTTTGCGAACTAAGCGCACGTTACATTGGTGTCAGAAGTGTAAATAAAACTTAATTGGAAAAAAAAAAAACGAGTTGATTAGTAAAGTGTAAAATAAAAAAAAAAAAAAAAAAAAAAGTAAAAGGAAAAATAAAAACAATATACAGTGAAAATGGGTAAGTTGTTAGAAGAGCTCAACTGCATTGAGCTTAAAAGTGAGTTAGGTAAGCGAAATCTTTCTAGAGCGGGATCGAAAAATGAGCTCGTCCTGCGCTTGCGTAACTATTTGGAACAGCAAGGTGAAGACGTTAACACTTTTGTCTTTGAAGCAGAAGTGGAGGAAGAGGAAGGAAATGAAAGTGTAGATTTTTCTAGTATAATGAAGATTTTATTAGAACAAAACAAGCAACAGCAGAATATTCTCGGACGTCTGGAAGAGCAACGAAACGATCAAAAGAAGGAACAGCAGAATGTTCTTGAACGACTCGAAGTACAACAAAAGAATCTGGAAGAGCAACGAAACGAGCAAAAGAAGCTGATTGAAGAACAACGAAACGAACAAAAGAAAGAACAACAGAATATTCTCGAAAGACTTGAGGCGCAACAGAATGTTTTAGAAGGTCAGAAAAACATTCTAGAAGGAAAATTGGGTAACATTGAGAAAAATGTATGTGCCCTTGACGAACGAGTTGAAGGTGTGGAAAAACAGCTTTCTGTTGTAGAGAATCGTTTGGAAAGCCGATGCGATAATCAGTTCTCTGTTCTGTCCAAGGAATTGGACCAGATCCGGAAAATAAAAATTCGAGAATCTGCTGGAGAATTTGCAAGGAAAAAGGAGATGAAACCCCCAACATTTGATGGACAGTCTTCTTGGCCAGTTTACAAGAGACAATTTGAGGCAGCTGCGACAACAAATGGCTGGGATGACGAAGACAAGTACATTGCACTGACTCTTGCTCTTAGAGGACCAGCAGCTGAATTACTTCAAACAGTTCCAGCTGGTAAGAGCGGCGATTTCGGTTCTCTCGTGGCAGCTATTGATAAACGCTTTGGAGATAGCCACTTGAAAGAAGTCTTCCGAGTCCAACTCAATAACAGAGTCCAGAAAAGGGGTGAAAGTCTACAGCAGCTCCAAGCAGACGTCGAAAGACTGGTTCACTTGGCATACCCGGATGCTGGAGAAGAAATCATCAACCAGCTTGCTGTTGAGTCCTTCGTTCGTGCCATTTCCGATATACATCTTCAGAGGTCTGTGCGAACTGCTAGAACACGTACTCTTTCCGAAACTTTAGCATTCGCATTGACAATTGAAGCAGCAGAACAGGCTTCTCAGGGAGTACATCGACTTAGAGAGGCCATAGTCGAAGAATGCTCGTGCCAAAGAGCTGAAATACAAAAGAACCGGAGCGGACTAGCAAGATGTTGGAACTGCAACAAGACCGGGCACTTACAGCGTCAATGCCGACTACCACCAAACAATAAAGCCAGTTGTCAACATTGTGGAAGCAAGAGATCCAACCCAGAGCAAGGTAACCAGCGTTGCCTATCAGCCCGTTTCCCATCAGGGAAACGAGTAAGAACCAACTTCAAGGGGCAGAGGCTGGTTTCTTGTATCGATGGCCCCAAAACCACCATCCAGGTCTCCCAGACCAAACGCGACAACAAAAGTCTGACTGTGGAGACTACTATTAACGGGAACAAACATGTGGCTACCATTGACACCGGTGCCACAGCATCCATAGTACGTCGAGAACTGGTAAATATGACGTGGCTCCATAACACCAATAGCTACCGTCTAAGAACCGCAACGGGAGAAGCAGCAAGAGTATATGGAGAAGTGTGTCTTAAAATCCGACTGGCTGATCTAGTGTTTACTCATCAATTCCTGGTGGCAGATATATGTGACGAGTGCATCATTGGAATCGACTTTATGAAACAGCACGGAGTTATTTTGGATATCGGTAATCAAGTGTTGAAATACCAAAATAAAGAAATTCCAATGACCTATTCGAATGAAAATACGTCAACACTGAGAACTGTCATCACGGAAGATCTGATTCTGCCTCCTTCTTCTGAAGTGTTCGTTTGGACAAAACTGGAAGGTGAGTTTGGAAGCCTTCGATACCTCATGGTGGAACCAAACCCAGAGTGTTCCTCCCAAAGCGTCATCATTGGGAAAACACTGGTAGCACCGAAAAACAAAATGGTCCCCGTACGATTACTAAACACCAGACCGTACGATGTAAAGTTGAAGAAAGGAGAAGTCGTTGGACGTTGCGAATCGGTTGCAGCAATTACGAAGATCACAGACGAGGCCCCGAGAAAAACGTTAACTCCGGAGGAGCTCATAACCATCAGAGCTAAAATACTGAGTTCATCCAACCTTGATCACCAACAAACAAGGATGGCTGAAAATCTCCTACAAGAGTACACTGACATCTTCGCATCGCAAAAGGGACAATACGGTAGGACACAGTTGGTGCAGCATCGCATCAACACAGGAGATGCAAGACCGATTCGTCAACCCGCAAGACGCCTTCCACTGGCCAAACAAGGTGAGGTTGAGGAAATGATAACAACAATGAAGAAGGACGGTCTTATCGAAAATTCCAAAAGTCCTTGGGCGTCACCAGTGGTTCTAGTGAAAAAGAAAGACGGAAGCACTCGTTTTTGTGTGGACTACCGAAGGCTGAACAGCTATCCCCTGCCGAGAATCAGTGATACCCTGGACGCCATGGAGGGAGCCCAGTGGTTCTCGACGCTGGACTTGAAGAGTGGATATTGGCAAGTTGATATCCACCCCGATGATCGGGAAAAGACGGCGTTTTCTACAGGTAATGGGCTCTGGCAATTCAAAGTTATGCCGTTTGGGCTATGCAACGCTCCGGCAACATTCGAGCGTTTGATGGAGTGTGTTCTTCAAGGACTGACGTGGAAAGCTTGCCTAGTCTACTTGGACGATGTCATTGTTTACGGGAAAACATTTGACCAACATTGCAAGAACCTAAAAGCCGTGTTTCAGAGACTTCGAGAGGCTAACCTTAAACTGAATCCGGAAAAATGTGCACTTTTCGAAACCGAAGTTAAGTATTTGGGACACATCATCTCTTCCCAAGGAGTGAGGACTGATCCTGAAAAAGTTGACTCCGTCAAAAATTGGCCAACACCACAGGACAAACATCAACTCCGAAGCTTTCTTGGTCTTGCCACATATTACCGACGTTTTGTTAAGAACTTTGCTGGAGTTGCAAAGAGTTTACATCAGCTCACCGAAAAAGGGAAGCAGTTTAAATGGTCAGGTGAGTGCGAGAAATCTTTTCAGGAACTCAAATACCGCCTCTGTAACGCTCCAGTACTGGCACATCCAACACCTGGCAAAACGTTCATCATCGACGCTGAGAAAGTGGTGGCATACTACAGCAAGGTCCTCTCGAAACCCGAAACAAACTACTGCGTGACCAGAAGGGAACTGTTAGCTCTTATCTTGGCAACAAAGCACTTCCATAAGTACATCTACGGACAGAAATTCCTTCTGCGGACAGACCATGGTGCTCTGAACTGGCTGTTGAACTTCAAAAATCCAGAAGGTCAAGTCGCAAGGTGGATAGAAAGACTGCAGACTTATGATTACCAGATTCAACACCGCAGAGGAAAGTTGCACTCAAACGCCGACGCATTATCCCGAAGACCTTGCAAAGTGGATTGCAAGCATTGTAGGCGGCAAGAAGACAAAGAAAATATTACCGCTCAGCGACTAAGAGCTGACCCAATAAGCGGATGGAGCAATGAGGAAGTGAGGACTGCTCAACAGGAGGATCCAGATATCGAACCCATTCTCGCATGGAAAGAAAATGAAGAGAAACCTGAATGGGGAGACATTTCTGACAGGAGTCCAGTTCTCAAAGCCTATTGGGCACAGTGGGACTCACTATATGTGCAAGAAGGTGTCCTCAGGCGAAGATGGGAATCCGCTGACGGTAAGTCATATGTGATGCAGCTGATCGTACCGCAATCGAAAGTCAGTGAAGTTCTTCGGGAGATGCACGACGGACCTTCTGGAGGCCACCTGGGAGTCAACAAAACACTGGAGAAGGTGCGACATCGGTTCTACTGGTTACAAGCTAGAGATGACGTGGAGAAGTGGTGCCGAACATGTGACAAGTGTGCTGCAACCAAAGGACCTGGTAGGAAGATTCAAGGTAAGATGCATCAGTACAACGTTGGATCGCCTTTTGAGAGGATTGCAGTAGATGTGGCTGGGCCTTTTCCAGAAACCAACGCTGGAAACAAGTACATTCTGGTTGTAATGGACTATTTTAACAAGTGGCCTGAGGCGTATGCCATCCCAAATCAAGAAGCCAAAACGGTGGTCGACCAGATTGTGTTCAACTGGGTGAGTAGGTTTGGCGTGCCTATGGAACTCCATTCCGATCAAGGGAGGAACTTTGAGTCAAACATCTTCCAAGGAGTGTGCGGACTACTTGGCATTAAGAAAACGAGAACCACACCGCTTCATCCACAATCTGATGGGATGGTTGAAAGATTCAACCGGACCTTGAAAGAACACCTCACCAAGGTCGTAGGCGACTACCAAAGAGACTGGGATAGGCACGTACCGCTATTCCTGATGGCCTATAGAAGTGCAGTACATAGCTCGACAGGACAAACACCATCTGACATCCTGTTCGGGAAAACCATGCGGCTGCCCAGCGAACTTAAATTTGGATGCCCCACAGAGGAGCCACAGGACACAAACGAGTATGTGGACGACCTCAAGGAGAGACTCGCTGACATCCATAAAAGAACAAGGGAACGGATGAAAACCTACAGCGACCGGATGAAGACACGGTACGACACAAAAGCGACAACGTCAGGATTCCAAGCAGGAGATCGTGTGTGGCTTTATAATCCTCATCGTCAAAAGGGATTGTCACCGAAACTTCAGCAAAACTGGGAAGGTCCTTATACTGTTGTCACGAGGATTAACGACGTGGTTTACCGCATCCAAAGAGGACTAAGAGGCAAGTTAAAAGTAGTTCATTGTGACAGGCTGCATCGATATAGTGGCGAGGCTGCAGATGGAATTATTCGGGACGAACAATCTTAAGGAGGGGGCAGTGTAACGTGAACCCAACATTTAATACCAATTTCCTAATCGAAAACGTTCAGCCGAAAAACACATCTGGGAGCACTAGTGTAAGTGTAGAAATTCTAGGAGAGAAAATGTTTGACAGCCAAAAACAGTGGAGAGTTGCAGACCATGTGGAAGTTACTGGAGAGTTCTAGATGAAATGTCATTCGATATAAATAGTGATAGTCCAATAGTCGAGTTGAGTTCGAATAAAGTATAGATACTGAATAAAGTGGTAGAAATAAATTAAAAAGTGAAGTTTTATTTTGCGAACTAAGCGCACGTTACAGTATCTAAGATAATAAGATATTCCTGAAATACACAGCGCAGTTAGATTCATTTGCTGAAGGTATCTAAGATAAGGATATCCGGGATAGCATATCCGTTCTTGAACGTGCCTAATAATGTCGCTTTCGAATGAACGAAAAGAACCGTTCAGAGGGTCCAGTAACGTTATCAAACTAAAGATCAAAAAAGATGGTTCGATGAAGAATGCAGGCAGGCAAATGCAGCAAAACAAAAAGCACGAAAAATGCTTATGCAACAACGAACGAGGACTGCTAACGATCATCAACGAGATTTACAAGGAGAAAAGAAGGGAAGAACACCGAATTCTCAAAAAAAAAAAAAAAGAAGCAGCATGAGAAGTGCTCGTTTGAGCAAATAGAGAGGTGCCATGTCAGGAACGGGATTCGGAAGTTTTACCAAAAGGTAAAAAGATTTTGCCAGGGTGGCAAACCCCGAACTCAAGCCTGTAAAGACCAGCAGGGAAACATAGTTGTAGAGTCACAGTCGCTACTGAGGATCTGGAAAGATCACTTCTGCAGACTGCTTAACGGCGATGAGGACACAAATTCCGCTGTCAGGCAGATTGCCCCATTCAGCTTGGACGATGATCAAGAATGCCGTCCTCCCGACCTAGAAGAAGTTAAGCTAGCCATATGCAAACTTGAATCGAATAAGACTGCAGGTGCAGATGGCCTTGATGCCGAACTTTTCAAGGCAGCTGGAGACCAGTTGGAAAGGAGCATGCACCAGCTGATCTGCATGATATGGTCGGAAGAAAGCATGCCCGATGAATGGAACCTCAGTATCGTATGCCCGATCCTAAAGAAGGGAGACCCTCACAATTACGCGAATTACAGAGGGATAAGCCTCCTTAACGTCGCTTATAAGATCCTGTCTGCTGTAATATGTCAACGTCTGAGACCCCACGTCAACAACTTGATAGCTCCTTATCAATGTGGTTTTAGACCAGAGAAGTCCACAATAGACCAAATTTTCACATTACGGCAGATCTTGGAAGAACCCGAGGACATAATATCGATATTCAACATCTCTTTATCGATTTCAAGGCCGCGTATGACAGTATTTACAGAGACGAGCTGTACAGAGCCATGTCTAGTTTCGGCATCCCTGCAAAACTCGTACGACTATGCAGGATGACTTTGGAGAATTCACGCTGTTCCGTCAAGGTCGGTAAAGAACTCGCCGAGACCTTTGATGTCGAAAAAGGTTTTAGGCAAGGCGACAAACTGTCATGCGATTACTTCAACATCATACTTGAAAAGATTGTAATAAACTCAAACGTCAACACCAGAGGAACAATCTTTCAAAAGTCTGTACAATTACTCGCCTACGCAGACGATATTGACGTAATATGAAGAAAAAAGCTTGGTCATAGGTGCTTTTGCGAGTATTGAAACAGAAGCAGCAAAAATGGGTTTGATGGTTATAATGAGGGCAAAACGAAGTATATGCTGTCATCAAACAAGGACACAGAACATCGACGAATTGGACAAAACGTCACAATAGATAGACATAATTTCGAGGTAGTACAGGACTTCGTCTACCTAGGATCCACTATAGACACGGAAAACTACATCAGTGCGGAGATCAAACGGAGAATAACTCTTGCCAACCGTTGCTTCTTTGGGTTATGAAGGCAACTAAACAGAAGGTTTTGTTTCTCAATAACCCTCTCCAGAAAAACCAAGGTAACCTTGTATAAGACCTTGATCATCCCAGTCCTGCTTTACGGCGCGGAAGCATGGACCTTATCGAAAGCGGATGAGGAAACCCTTCGTCGTTTCGAAAGAAAAATTCTCCGAATGATCTTTGGTCCGGTATGCGAAGACAATGTGTGGAGAAGAAGATACAACAACGAGCTGTATGAGCTGTACCGCGACATGGGCATAGCCAGAAGAGTACGCATCGCGAGGCAACGATGGTTGGGCCATGTAGAGCGGATGGACCCAAACGCTCCGGCTCGTCGGGTGTTCGAAAGCACATTGCAGGGAAATCGCGGAAGGGGAAGACCTCGTCTTAGGTGGCACAATCAAGTGGATGAAGACCTCAACCGACTTGGAGTGCGAAACTGGAGAGAGCTCGCCCGAAATCGAAGTCGTTATAGAAGGATGTTGGTTGAGGCCCAGGTTCACCCCGAACTGTAATGCCCACCTAAGTAAGTAAGTAAGTAATACTTTTTATGAGCTATAAGTGTTTCGCTCACAAAAGACATTTTGTCAAAACTGAACAGAAATAATAATTTTTGGTATTCCCTTCCCCGAGCAAAACCAATGGAAAGCGACATAAAAGTAGTTAAGCTGTCCTTTTCTTACTCTGCTCTCGACTAGTCTAGCTTTGGGTTTTCAAATAGCAGTGTACATAATTTGCCTTGTCATAGGCGAGAGTCTTTTGATAAAGTAACTTCATAGACTAAAATGAGTATTTTTGAAAAAAAAAAAATTAAACAATAATCGGTTTTTTCAACAAACAATTCTTAGCCTAACTTTCAGCGCCAACTTTTATTCATTTTACTACGCCACCGAGATACGGTTTATACAACACTCTACTAAACACAGTCTGTTTATAGGAGCACTTTAATTTTTAAACCATACTTTTCGGAGCAAATGTTTTGTGCCATGCATCTCATTCTCAAACAACTACAAAGTTCAGTTGCCGAAAAACAAAATTGGAGAAAGGTTGGTTTCATTTCTGTTTTTGTCTTTCAGTCATTGACCCTTATCCAAAACCAGATACTGACCCACTAATTGTTTGTACATGTACAGTCATACTTCCTCTTAAACATACTTTCTATTTTGAATGCATGTCAAAAAAAAAGAACAAACCAAAATTGATTTTCATTTTTATTAACTAAAACAGAAACTAACTGGTAAGTTTGGGGATTCGTCCGTCAATCCCTGATATCAAAAAAAGTCGGTTTTTAATGAGAAAGTAGGTTATGCAAAGGCGATGGCGGCAGATATTTGAGACATAACAAAAAACGAACAAAATTATCTCATCACATCATTCTATCGATCCAGTCTGATAAGTTGTTCAGCTCATTGTTCTTTCCTGAACCTTCAAAGAATTGAATATTCTGACCGAGTTGCGAAAATTCAAAATCTTTTCCTTCCTTGCCCAAGAATACAACTTTACTCTCAGATTCATCAACAGATTGTAGTTTGCTTATACGTGTTTTTCTCACGATATTCCTGAAATACACAGCGCAATTAGATTCATTTGTTGAACACTTTGAAAAGTTATAAGAAAATCTAACATTTCTTTCTCCATCAGAGTCTTGATTACTTGAGCACTCTTTGCCATTTCTTCGTCTTGTTTGTTGCAGAGGATTAGTACAGAACAGGGACTTATGGCAGGATCCGAGAGGATTGTGTAAAGATAGCTTCATGGAAACAAATCATACTTAAAATATATTACTTTTCTTGCTTGTTCAAACTTACTCTGCTACATCTCTGACATCCTTTTGTATGGTAACCGAGTCAATTATGAAAATAACTCCTTTCGCTGTGTTCTTGTATTGATCAAAGAATTTATCGCGCACTCTTTCATGACCAGGTATATCGACGACACGAGCTGAAAGCCGACCAGACTGATAATCACCAACATTTTCAGATATTGAAGTGAAAGTTTCAGGAACCTTTGAATAAAGTAGCTGTGTAAACACAACACTTTTACCGGAGTCACACAGCCCGGTTAGAATGAAATTTCTTCTGGATGATGAACGTTTTTTGTAAATAAGGAACACGACTTCAAACCAAAAAAAAAAGAAAGTGAAATGGGTAAATCTAATTTAAGAGCAAAGTGTTGTGAATATATTTGCATTTATTATTATGACCATGTTTTACCCAGAACAATTAATCCAACAACCAAAGCTATAAGGATTTGTGAAAAATCAACTGCCGATGGTTTGAGTGGATCTTCTCCTTTTGTATTTTCATTTATTCTATCCATTTTTAGTTAACAATTTTCAAATTAATTCCCTTCGACTTCTTGCTATCGCAAACAAAATACTTTTTTGGTCAGACAAAATAGAAGAAAATCTGACAAATGACGAATGCACAAGTGTGTTGTTGGACACGCAGTTGATTTTTTTGACAATTAGAATAGTGATGCCAGTCAGAGTAGACTTTTATGTCATGGCAATAAGTTTATAAGAAAGATAAAAACACAAAAAAGCGACCATTTGACGAAGTTCGCATTGGTCGATTTGTTGCTACAAGAAATCATCATTTCCGAAAAATAATTTGAAGGGAATATGAAATTTTACTGAAAATGGAAAATACAATTAAAAACTGGCCCAGTCATTTGATCGATTCAAAGCTAAGGACAAAAGAAGAAATTTAAATGAAATAAAACAGCGGCTGGGCTGTTTGAATTCTTCTTTATTAAGTGGGTTCAATGAAAGCAATATTTGGCACCCATGGCGTGATGGCTAAGCTTATTTGCCTGTTAACCCAGAGGTTCGTGGTTAGAATCCCAACAGAGGCAAAAATGTTTTTACACGGGTATGGACTTTCGCGAGGAATGGGCAAGTCCTCCGTTAGTCCCTGTCCACACGTGTTATTCCAATAACGTTATATCGGTCGTTTCTGGGCAAAAGGGGTGAGGAAGAAAGAGGCTGGATGCGCAAAATGAAATTTGATTTATCTGCCTAAGCAGTACACTTGGCGTGTCCAGACGGGTTATGCTCATAACGTTATGCTTTTTTCAATTAAATTCCCAACACAAAATGGAGAATTTGTGTGAGGAAATATAACAACGTCTGGACACTAGCAGTCGTATTTATAATCCCATTCCAAAGTATGTCTAACTTTGGACAGCTCTTAGAACAGTGTCCAACTCCAAATCGTATTTATAAACACTTTCATCGCTGTCTAAGGAACGTCTAACTTTAGACACCGAAATTGGTTGTCTAAACTATGGCTAAAGTGGCATTTGCTACAGCAAAAAAGAATTTTGTTGCACATGTTATAAAACACTGTTGAGAGCTCTAAGATCGAAAAAAATAAGTAGTTTGAGGTGCAAGAATACTACTTTCAACAATTTAATTTATAAATTGCACAAATTTCATCGTTTTATGAGACTTGGAAAAGCTGTAACTCAAAGTCAAATCAGCTGCTTTTTTGGCCTGGTTCAAGTGCTACGCCACACTCTTTCAGAGCCATTTAGTTGTTGCACTCGTATATCAAAACACAAAAAATGGTACTGCACGGATACATCATGAACGCCACCAGTTAGTTTTCATTCGAAGTTGACAGTTTGAGGGGTTGCTTAGACAACTGTTGGAATGCATTTATAAATACGAAATTGGCTAAGGGTTGTCCAACTCTTTAGACACCGTCTAGTTGGACAGTTGTCTAAGGATGTTCTAAGCAAATTTTATAAATACGACTGTAGGTGTTAACAGCATAACGTTAACAGCATAACCCGTCTGGACAGGCACTTAGTAAATTCGTTACCTTGAAATCGCTTTCTCGTAGGACCATTCCATTCCTTTTTAAGGCATGATTGCGAGAAATGCTCTAGGCCCTGGGGCTCCTCGCTCTGTTGTGTCCTATTTATTTATTTATTTTAATGCAAGCAATATGATAACAATATGGGATTTATAGGTGATCAGGGGGTCAATTCCCGATCTGTGAAGCTGTGAAGTGAAAAAAAAAATATCATTTCAGTTTTCATACAGTTTTTTCATTTTATCACTTCACGAACCCACTCTAAGCGATTCCGGATCTAAAAAGTACTAAAACGTTCTAAATGATAAATTCTGAACAGTTTTCTCTCATTTTCTCTCTCATTTCAATTGGATTCCAATTGGACTTTTCATCGTTTGAGTTTTGCGGCTGTTTTTCATAATTGAATTTTTCACCGACGCATACGGCAATGAAAAGAAATTTATCATATGAAAAAAAATTTACATTTGAGGTTGGATTTTCACTAATCGAGAATCGAATTTTCGGTGAAGCTGTGATAAATGTTTTCACTTCACAGCTTCACAGATCGGGAATTGACCCCCAGGTCGTGGGGTATGCCATGCTGTGCTAATAGGTGCTAGTTAATCCATGTCTGAGGCCAACTAAATGCTGAAGTTGCATTTACTTTTACCGGCAGTATTTTGGTCTGCTTATTTATTTTGTGCTACAGAAAATATTCTTTTGTCATTAGAGTATTAGCTTATACGAATGGATTGGAACGAATTCAGAATTCTTACCGCCGTATTATGGTGGATTTACATGCATCTGCAAGTGCAGATGAAAATCGGAAAAAGACACAAGATGTAAAATTCATTCTTGTCTGATAGAGAGGGAATGAACTTCCTAGTTATGGTTGCAGATGAAAAATTATGGGTGCAGATGAACATGTTCATCTGCAACCATAATTTTTCATCTGCAACCATAATCCTATTCGTCTCTCTTTTTAACTTTTGTGCTTTGTAATCTTCATCCGTCTCGCTTTACTTTTCTGCGCTTCCGCAGTTGCAAATGCATGTAAACCCAGCATTAATAAACGCGGAATAGCTGGGTTAAGCCTTATTCCATGGATTAAGTGGAAAATGGTATAATGGTAGCTTTAATTAAATGGAAAATGGTATAATGGTAACTTAATCCATGGAATAAGGCTTAACCCAGCTATTCCGCGTTTATTAATACGGCGGTTACGGACCACAGAGAAATAGTACTGGAAAGTACTATCAGAATTCACTACTATTTGAAGTGATACCAGACCAAATCAAGTGAACTCTGTCCAACTAATTGCACAGTGTGAAGTCGGCTAAACTTGTAAATGGCTGCGTTCGAGAACGGTATCCGGATAGCTTGTTGTTGTTGTTTACGTGTTAAGCATTTAGCAAAGATGCAAACCATTTCTGTCAAATAGAGAAACCAAAGCTATCTGTGAATTTTCGGTATACCTCATGTTGAATTCCTTTCACCAAAAGTATCGATTCGCCATCGATTCGGCGGCGATATTTTTTGCTTAAAAATGTTCCTTTGGAGAAATATCGATTCGGCGGCGATTCTTTTTTTGAGACGAATCTACACCGATTCTCACACAGATTATCACACACACAACTAGCTTGACAGTTTGGATATGTCAAATAAAGTTATTATTTATTGTGAAACTTTTGCGAAACAATAATCTAGCGCGCCCAATTATTTGATAAATTCAAAATTTATTATTTAATATTATAATAAAACAGTGTATAAATGGTTTGTGTTGACTTTATCAAAATATGGAAACGTAAAATCGTTTTATTAATGAAAATTTGTTGCAGAACATGAATTCCAGGCTATTTGAAACTTTGCTGTCTTCATCATCGGACGAAGAAGAAGAGGTTAAAATTGACAGATGGTACGCACGCACACATTTACAAAAAAAAATCGCTACGTTTTTATATTCCTTTCACCCAAAAACGAATCGAAATTAGTATCGCCGGCAAGTGGTTGAAAGGAATTCGACATCAGATACCTTAGCGAACAGCTGATACAAACATATAGAAAATTTATTTTTATTTCTTTTCATGTTGATTTTTTGTTTTGGTGTGCATTTATTTCAGCATACGAGTCTTTTAAAATGCATGGGAAATCGAAAAAAATAAGTTATAATCGTCTAGCAATGATATTTTGAATGTTTTTCTGTTTTCAAAAGTCGAATTTTAATATTTCACAGCTGTTGTCTGCAGCTATCCGGAAAAAGATATCTGAATCGTTCAAAAAGGTATCCAAGATACGGCTATCCGAGATAGGCTATCCGATAGGTTCTCGAACGCGCCCTACAATTCAGTTTTCAGTCAGCTGCAGTTTGTTATTAAATTTTTTCTACGTGAGGTGCAGGATCATAAAGATAGCAAATAAAATGATTCAGAAAATAGATATGTCCTTGCGTAGCTTTTATATATTCAATTCAACATTGTGCAAAAAAGAAGGAGAGGTAAAGAAATCCTAAATTATTGTATACAAGTTGAGTAATGAAAGTATCTCCTTCATCAGGAGGAAAACAAAATCCTCTTCTATTTTCCATCGGACATCGAAATGGACAACAAAAAGAACGACGTTGGACTTAGTGAAGCCTTAATACAGTTCTCCGGGTATATTTCTTAGCTTTGATAACAAAAACTTATTTAACTTATTGCTCTTTATTTGAAGTAAATTCTCCTCTAGTGATGGATGCAAAGCGGTGCACACCCAAAAAACAACACAAATATTCTTTCAACCAGAAAAGGATTTTTGGATGGTTATGGTACGTCTATCTATTTGAAATTTACGTCAAACCAAAGTTATATGGAACATAACACTTTTATGTTGAAGGTACTTAATGTTCCAAAAGAGATAAAACTTAAAGATGGAATTGAAGTTGCTGAATATAGGGGCGGAGAAGTACATGATAAAGTATTCCGTGCGGTTTTAGAGCAGTGCTATCAAATGTTTCGTCTATTTGCTGGAAAATTCACAACAAATTTAGTTGGCGAAACAGAAATGGCTCAAGTTGACCACTTACGAAAAAAGTTAAACGAATTTTTTTCCATGGTAAGTGGAAGAGTTTCTTTCCAAACTATTTTATTTGTTTTTCTTTTTTAGTATGTGCTGACTTTGAAATTACCAGCCTGTGATATTCTTGACGCTCTTCGAACTATTCAGTACATTCCACTAGAAAAGTCTTTGTTTTTGAGAGTTCATAACTTTATCAATATGATACAAGCTACTTTCCCAACTATCGAAAATACCATCTTCTTCTACAACGAGCAGGTTGTGTGGTGAGCTTTTCAAACTATTTGCTCTTTTTGCATGAGTGGCAATTATTGTTTGTTTTCCTGCAGCTCTAAAATTAATCCTCGTGATTTGTATTGCATACACGAGTATTTATCGGGAACGATTTTTCCACAAGTCTCGAATCTTGAATTAAGCGGAGCTTCGTTGCAAAGATCGTCTAGCATGGATGGTTATCGGCAAGGGTCTTTCATAAATGGACCAGAAAAGTCAGAAACTTTTCCTAATTCATCGAAGTCTCCCAAAGTATACCTGACTGCGACTGATAAAAATCTACAATGTCGTCACTTGATAATTTACAGGGCAATGAGTGCAACGTTGTGTTTGTTCGTTGATGGTAATTTTATGAAAATTATTCTAAGTATTGTCCTTTGTTAAAGCAACAGCAGGCGTACCTTTAGTTTGTCGCTTTTGATGTCCGCTTAGTTAATTTTGTTTTTATGAATCACCTGACTGAAAACTTCATTTCATTATTGCAGCTAACGTTGCATTGACCGATGACTTCTTCTTTGAATTGCATTCCTTTATGGGACCACAGCTGTCCAGTATTGCATCTGATATAGGAGAAACGGTAACATCCAGAACACCTGGCGTTCCCGCCAACCCTCAAATTGTCGACCCCACAGATACGAACAGTCCCAAATTTCTGTTCATCAACGAATTGAGTTTGATACACTATGGAAATATTTATGCTGACCACAGAAGATCCAAAAACTGTACTATTCCACCAAATGTAATGAACCTCATAGCCGATTTGCATGAAGAAAAGACCACCGACAAATTAGAGGAAGTTCATATTAAATGCATCAATGACTACTGGATAGTCAAAAAAAGTTCCAATTGGCGTCAATTTTATGTAATAATCTCAAATAACAAAGCCACTTTATTGGATATAACGAACGAAGCCAAGAAGATCTTCGACCAAGAAATTACAAATGATGTATTTTTTGACAAATAAACATAATTATAATTAAAATAAATGGTGTTCGCCAATTAAAACGTTTCTCCCTTTTCCTCCTAGTTTCGGACGTCCCAAACAAATCTCAAGCTTTTATTGAATTTCCTACTTCTGAAATGGAACCACCACTATTCGATGTAGTGTGCTTCTGCTTGATGATATGGATCTTCCGATTGGACATACACATAGTGTAGCTGTGATCTTCGTAAATAATCGATATTTTCTCACAACTACTTTTGGCCATAAAGTTTTCATCAATTCTAATTTATATGAAAATTTATTACGAATTTAAGAATTTGTGAGTGGGATGGACTTACGTTTCTGACATTTGTAGGATACCCATGAAGATGTTTGCACTGCGTTCGTCGTTTTCTAGGTCCCCACCTGACTCAAGAACAGCTCCGTCATCCTTAAGGATCAAATAACCAACTTTTTCCATATTTTTCGGATGGATAAACAAAAACACAAAACCTTTGTTCAGAATTGATGTGTATTTTAAAAATCAGCTGATAAGAACCAGAGAACCATCTTTTTTTTTTGGGATAAACAATCAGTTTGGGAAACACAACGAAATAAAAACAAAAAGCTGAGCCGTCTCCCGTCTTCTCCGCAAAGTTCGAGTACCAAATCGAAACCCTAACACCGTTTCAACCAAAGATTCATTTCAAAACGAATTAGAAGGTGCGTTTTGTTGCAACTCAGCAATCATATAATTAGCTCAATGATGGATTTTACAAGCAAATCTATAAAGAGCACTTTTAGCTCCTAAACTACTAGATCGAATTGAAATTGCATTTCTTCATTCCCGAATCCGATTCAGCTATGCACCTCCGTCAACTTGGCAGCGCTATAACACGAAATTTGATTTTTTTTTTTGTGCAAATGATTTGGAGAACAATTGGAAAAACTTGGAAAACAGTTTTCGCAATTTGGAAAAGTTCCAAAAAAGAGTTATTAACAATTTAAAATTTGGCGTAGACTTGGCAGCGCTAGCAATGAAATTGAGAATCTTGGCAATCGATCGGGGACAGTTTGGAAAAATTTGGAAAACCATAGTTTTGCTAAAAAATGCAAAAAACATAATACTGGTGAGCCGCTGTACCTTTTTTTAATGAAAAATTGAGTTTTTACAACTAGCTAATAACTTTTTTTCTATACTTTTTCAAATTACAAAACTAGTTTTTCTAGTTTGAAAAAAGCTTGATTGAATTTGGAAAACCAAAACAGTTTATGAAATCTGTGATTTTGGTACTATTTTAGTCAAAAATATTTTTGAATCCGTTTTTTTAATGGAAAATTAAATTTTTGCAACTAAAAAGCTAGCAACTTTTTTCTATACTTTTCCAAATAACAAAACTGGTTTTTTAGTCTGCAAAAATCTTAATTGAATTTGGAAAACCAAAACAGTTCATGAAATCTGTGGTTTTGGTACTATTTTAATCAAAAATCAAAGATTTCATTCAATTTTCGTCCGTTTCGCTTTACTTTTCTGCACTTCTGTAGTAGCAGATGTATATAGGGTTAATAGCTGCGATAGATACTCTGCGACAAAAGTATGCTATCATTCGCAGGCTATGAAAATAGAGCTCTGCTATAATGGTCCCAACCTGCGATATTCTGAGGATACTGTAATAACTTTGATAGATGAAATACAACAAGAGGGCAAACCACACACACACAACGGCATCTCGTCTCAAACTGACTTTACAAACACCACTTTGTCTTCAGCTTTCAAAACCAGTTTGAAATCCGATGGTGTTAGTAAATTCAGTTCAATTCACTGACACAACTTTATATTCAGCTGAATACGTGTAGCACAGATAGATCTCGTGTTACAATAGCAACAATGTAAGCAAATGGAAGTTGCGAGGTAAAGGTTTTCCCTCTTGTTCTTTATTCCTCTATGTTCGTTACAAACAAATAACTTCACAGGTCGCAGGCTCTGGTTTGGACGGGGCCTTAAGTTCTACGTACTTTCCGTCAAATGCGACACTTCAGTTCTCAAAATAAACAGAACTTCGTATTTTGACACAAACTTTAAGTTTTTCCTATCGAAAGTTGGTAGCCATGCTAATTAGAAATTCTTCACCATTTTGTAAAGTGCTCTTAAAACATTCAAATGGGAATGAGATTACGCTGAAGAAATTGTACAAGACAAATAGATAAACTGTGCTAAAATAATTAAAATATTGACAAAAAAGTGTAAGTTAACTAATATTGAACAGATATAAGTTGTATACCTTTCCGAATAGAATGTGTTTAGTATGAAAAAACTATGTTGAAAATTTTGGGTCATCTTCGCCACACCCTCAGCATAGCAAAAAATTATTCTGAAGCAGTCTAAAAAAGTTTTAAATGAATAAAAGTAAATAATAAAGTTTTAATTGTTTTAAATGAATAAAGTGATTTAAAATTCAAGCAATATATTACTATTTTAACACTTTTGGTGTTAAAATAGAAGTTTGCATAGGATTGGAATAATTACTCAAAAGTTATTTGTGGTTAATGGTGACGACGTCATCATCGGCAAATCGAAAATTATTTTTTTTCCTATACTGTTGGGCTTCTGTGTACATACATGCTAGGGTTAAATCGATAAAATGAGTAATGAAGAACTGCAATTTATTTTTTTTTTTCATAGCAAGCGTTTGTTATTGTGGTCTCATTATAAAGAAATTATAAAAATGTTTAATTGGGCTAAGATTGCTTGATGCATTAGCATTATGCTCGAGATAATTCTTGGGGTACAGCTTTATTGGTTCCATCCTCCCCCTGTGTGGTGTTCGGTTAAATATGTGATGTGATGTTTCGGTTCGTTTAGCTGCTTTTCTCCATACCATACACCGACCATTGCTGTGTGTATGGTATACACGCAACCACAAGGTAGGGGGAATGTTAAGAATTCGTTGTGGAATGGATTACGTCATTCTGCTATTTTGGAGCAAATTTTACAATTAAAACATTTCCGTGGCTATACCGTTGAAAATTTAAGACTGGCATCATCATAAAAAAATAATTCTCTAATTAAAAGGCAAAGTAGCAAGAATTTTGTATTTTTATAAAATTGATTCTAGATCATTGCACTTCCTGTGGAAGTGGGTTGGGGTAGGTAGCTAATTATTTCCGTATTTTTTTTTTTTACTTTGAATTTAATTTGGTCAAAGAGCAATGTGGACTTGAAGTCTTCAAAAAACAACTGAAACATTTCCAAATATCTTACACAAGAAAACATACAGAGACCAGACCTATTTGTGTGAGTTGAATCCACTCTTTTAATTGAAACACAAACATTTTGTTAATTTTGTTCCTACAACCGCTTGAGGCGGCGAAACTAAAAAAGTGTAAACACACATGATGTCATATTTCAACTTTGGAAAAGATGGCCTATCGTGCTTTTAACCTCTGCTCTTATAATCATAAAGAATGTCGCTGTTATTTGAGTAGATTTAGTTGTTCTTTTTATTTGAATTTGCCTTATGTTACATATGTCTGCTTTGATATAATTTCTTTGAGGGTGCAGATCTGCGTGTTTGTCTATCGTTTGCTTAATTAGCACTTAATAGTTTTAAGCACATTTAGTTGGTTGATTTGATTTAGAAAAGTATTTTGTTTCGAAACTACATATTATGGTAATGAGCGTAGCAAACGCCTATAAAGATCTAACCAGTGGACATTTGTTAATTTGCGACACAGTTAGTACATACAGCTGCGGTCAAAATAATAGTAGTATAGAGCTTAAGAAACAACAAAATTGAAAAAAACTTATCCGTCAATTCTAATTTAAAAAACCAATGACGTGGTTTTAAGCTTTTATTTACAAAAAAAAAAAAACATTAGTTTAATATTATTATCCGATAGTTTCAAGATAATTGAACAGATGTTGAAATTCAGCGGTCAAAAAAATAGTAGTGATAGGAAAATCTACCTTGAAATGTTACGAAATCGAAAAATTAAGTCAAAATTTTTATTACAATATGTGGCTGAGTGTTTGTACCTTTAATTAGTATTTAGTTGCATGTCCCTTGTTAGCTATAACAGCAGTACAAAGACGTTAAACAGAGTTTATCAGGTTTCCACACCTTCCCGTGCTTATCGAACTCCTTGAGCTGTAACGCTTCGCAAAGGACTGTGTTGTTGCTTGGTTTACATCTAGAAGCATATTTTTTTACAGCGCTCCATAGGTTTTCAATGGGATTAAAGTCCGAAGACTGTGCGGGCCACTCCATCACATCTACTTTACTTTCCTGGAACCATTGCTTCTTGCTGAAAGACCCATTTCAGAAGAAGCAACTTCATTTACGGTAGCATTCAACTTCAGTATACGGTAGCATTACTTCCTGCATTATCCTAACATAGAGATGCTGATCCATAATGCCTTCAATCCGCATTATGGGTCCAACTCCGTAGAAGAAAAAACATGCCCATACCATTATGATTGTAAAGTGTGGATTATATTCGGTGTTTGGAGGTCTTCTTACATATTGACGAGATCCTTTTCCACCCCTTAAAACAATTAAAGTGTAACGGATTTTCACAATCAACGCAATGCAAAGTGGAAAAATACCAATCTGTGCAATGCTTTTACTCACACTACTATTATTTTGACCGCAACTGTATATCTATTTGTTTAAATTTATGCTTTTTTGAAATATGTATATGTATAATATTTGAACAATATTGTGTGAAAATTTTATAAAGAAGTATCAAAAACTACGGCAATGACAGCAGTTATTGTGAAGAGTCTCGAGAAAAGTAGAGTTCAAAATCAAAAATGCACGCTTATTTCGTTAGATAATTTTTTTCCACAGGTAACGCTGGGAAGGTTTTTCATAATTTCAATTTGAAGTGAAAATTGCGATTTTTGGGGAAAATATAATCGTTTTTGTCATTAGCCGTGTTTTATTATCACAATGATCCAATCCGGATCGGATCTTGATAATAAAACAGCTTTAGATCATCATATTTTTTATTATTTCCAGTTGGAAGCTGTGAGAAACTCGCTCTTTCAACTGACATTTCAAAAGAGTTGCAGAGTTGTCCTACGAACTTTTTTTTCAATGGTTAATCGTTTGTTCTTTTTTTAGGGAAAAATGATACTCATACACTTTGTCAAACATACATTTTTTTACACTAATTCTTATTAATTTCACGAATATATGTTTTGTTTTGTAAAACTTTTTCATTATGTCATGTATTATACAAAAATGAATAAATGTGAAGTTTCTCGCTGTCTATCTAAGATATATTTCATTTCACACAGACAAAAAAGTTCATGTGGCAATACTATGTTATTGGAAATATTGGAAATGATATTAATGTCGTTTTCCAAAAACCAAATCGGGAGTGATTTGGAGACTTTATCTGTCAGATCTGACAGATAAATTCTCCAAATCACTCCCAAACATGTTCCAAAATGCGGTTTGGAGACACTTTTTGGAGTGAATTTTTCACTCCCGTTTCAGTTTGGGTGCAAGGGAGTGAACACCAACACATAAACAAACTGTCATCTGACTGCTTGTCAAAGCAAAGCAAAATTATCTTCAGAAGACCATTAAATAATTTTTAAAATTAAAGTGAACGATTTTTAGTCTTGTTTTCTGCTTTAACATGAAAGATAAAATTTAGTAAGCTAACCACTACCAATGCAATCACTCCAAATCTGTCACTTCGGTTAAAACGATTTCCAAAATAAAACGAAAAAGGAGTGAAAGAGTGAATTTGTTTTTGGAAAACGACATAACGTTTTCAATGAAAAGTCTCCTCTTGTGTGAAATAGAAGAACTAATTTTTAGATCACAAAAATAGATCCAACTGAAAAGCAGGATTTCGCTTTGTTGTGGTAACGCTAATAAACCCATGATCTGATCCGGATCAGATCAATAATAAAACACGGCTATTGTTAATTGTTAAAAAAAAAAAAAAATATGGGGCGGCTTTGCTCCTCCTGTACGGGAGTTGGGGGTTGAAATTTTTTTTTACAGGTAGGGAGGCATCTCAATAGCATAAATTTCAAATATTATAGTTGAGTTAGCCCCCTAAATTGTAAAAAAAAATGTTCCAACTCTTCTTTTTTAACCTCACTTTTGATTTTTTTTTCTCTTTAAAATCATAAAGTGTGTTTAATGAAAAAAAAAGCAGTGCAGCGCAGCTCAGAGCAGAGCAAGAAACATGAAAAATGTCAGGCAACTTAGAGCAGAGTCAGCTGGTGTCAAAAGTCAGCAGATAAGAAAGCAACAAACATTTTGTGACCTTAGCTTGTTTGCAAAATTATGTTTGGTATCCTATTATAATAAAAATCTATATTTGGAAACATTGGAATCAAAACTAAACTAACATCGCATTAATTCAATTGATTTTAAGTTAAATTCGATTTTAAATAGATTGCAAAACGCAAAATATAAAAGCTCATTAAACACAAAAGTTCTTGCTCGGAGCAGAAAAATTGTCATTAAACACCAAAAAGCTGTTTTTTTCTGCTCTAGATCGATCTAGAGCAGGTCATTAAACACAACTATAAAAATTGAATGAAAAAAAACACTACCGAATAAAACAACACTTTTTATAAAGGGTTTTCCAATAAGAGTGATATGATTTCTTTTTTGATAAAAAATCCAAATATTTTTTATTTAATGTGCAGTTCAATCAATACATTTAAGCTTATAATAAAGCGTCATTCAAATTGCCACCGCGTTTTCTGCTGCAGCAACAAATTCGATGAACCCAATTTTCGAGCACTTTTTCCACTAAATCAAGTCGTATATCATAAATGGCACGTCAATATTGACTTGTAAAGCTTTAAGACAATCTGGTTTATTTTGAAAAACCAATGACTTCAAATAACCCTGCAAGAAATAGTCTAATGGTGTTAAATCACGACTTCTTGAAGGATATTCAATATCACCATTTCTTGAAATAATCGAATCTCTAAATTTTTCTCGCAATAATTCAATTGTTGCATTTGCTGTGTGACACGAGTTCCGTATTGTTGAAACCAAATGTTGTCAAAATCAATTTCTTCCAATTTCGCTCATAAAAAGTTGGTTATCATTGATCTTTACCGCTCTCCATTGACAGTAATGATGTTACCAGGTTCATTTTGAAAGATGTATGGACCGATGATTCCACCAGCCCAAAATCTACACCAAACTGTCAATTTAGGTGAATTTAATGGTTTTTCATGAATATTTTGTGGATTTTCATCGCCAGTTTTGCACTAGTCAAATAAAAGTAAGCCTCTTCCGGAAAAGATGATTTTCATAAAAAAATCGTTATCGATTTCAAGTTGTTCCAAGGCAAAATCAGAAAGTTCACGACGACGTTTACGGTGGTCCAATGGTAAAATGTAAACATTTCTGAATGCAATAAAAAACAAATAAGAGATCATGACATACTACAATGGCCGAAACGCCACTGCAAAATCATATCATACTTATTGGAAAAGCCTTTATATACATTTCACTTTTTTATTGCGGAGAAATCACTTAATTTACATTTTCAATTAGTTATTTATAAAAGTTTACTTTGACATTACTTGTTTAAGGAATGCCAGATGGTATTATTAAGTGGGAAATTTTTAATTCAAAATAGTGCAAGTGGGATTTTTTTCGTTTAAAAAAAAAATGAAACTTTTATATGAATTTCTAACCACAAAAAGTTTCCTTTTCTTTTTCTAATCACAAAACTAAGGGGCCGTCCATATAATACGTCACACAAAAATTAGGTGTTTTCGAACCCCCCCTCCCCCAGTGTCACGCTGTGTCACACTTTCTGTGACCCCCCTATGAGTATTACGTTCACTCCTTTTTCGTTTATTTTGGAATTGGTTTTAAGCGAAGTGACAGATTTGAAGTGATTGCATTGGCAGTGGTAAACTTGCTAGACTAAAAGACAAAATCATTCACTTTAATTTTAAAAATTATTTAATGGTCTTTTAAAAGAAAATTTATAAAGTATCGCGGGCTTTTGGGGCTGACAAAAATTAAATAGAAACTGGGGTTTGCTTTGACAGGCAGTCAGATGAATGTTTGTTTATGTATTGGACCTAAACAGAAATGGAAGTGAAGAAAACACTCCCAACTCCCAACTCCCAACGACTCTAATGTCGTTTTCCAAAAACCAAATCGGGAGTGAGTTGGAGAATTTTTATGTCAGATCTGACAGATAAAGTTTCCAAATCACTCCCAAACGTTTTCCGAAATGCGGTTTGGAGACAACTTTTGGAGTGATTTTTTCACTCCCGTTTCTGTTTAGGTGCAAGGGAGTGAACACCAATACATAAACAAACTGTCATCCTGACTGCTTGTCAAAGCAAGCCGCAGTTTCTATTTAATTTTTGTCAGCTCCAAAAGCCCGCGATAGTTAATAAATTTTCTTTAGAAAACCATTAAATAAAATTTTTTAAATTCAAGTGAACGATTTTTAGACTTTTTTTCTGCTTTAACGTGAAAGAAAAAATCTAACAAGTTTACCACTACCAATGCAATCACTCCAAATCTGTCACTTAAACGCTTAAAACGAATTCCAAAATAAAACGAAAATGGATTACTTACTTACTTACTTACTTACATTACTCTACAACCTTCAAAGATTTACCTTTTTTACATTACTATAGACGGATATCTGACATGATAAAGCAGTTCCAAGGCTAAATTTTAGTTAAACGCAATGAAAAGTTTTAGAATGTCAAAAGGTTTTGATAGCTAGTATCAGATTTTTTAACTTGAAGTACCTACTTCCAAGTGAAATTTAAAGCAACCAAAAATTGAAATAATAGAAGTGTTCAATCACAACAGAAAAGATCAGTTCAATGAATTTTTTTTTTGTTCAATTAGAAAATTAGACTGTCGAAATATGTAAGCACACATGCTTTTCTAGAAAAACTTATTTCATTTATTAAGCCATATAAGTTTAAACGGAAAGAAGAAGAAGAAGAAGCCATATAAGTTTCAAGAAATGGTTCAGTTTAGTTAAGTATAGTATAGTATGTCTGCACTGAGGTCCAAAGCTGAGTGTTATTGGTAGGGTTTGAAGCTGCAACTGTGGTTTTAACTATTGAACGAAGGATAGAGTTTTCAAGGAAACCAGGGGCAAGCGTGTCGTGATTTTTTTTTTGCTGTAAGAAACGCAAGACGAAATGATTAGTACGAAAAAGTAGTTAAATTATGTAATGGGGCACGTTCAGATTGGTGCCGGCTGTGTAGTATAAAAATTCATATTTCAAAAACATCGTTGCTAAACGATCAGAATCTTTTTTCGTTCCCAATGCTGCTTTAAGTGACTCCAATACTTAATAAAATACCAACATGAAAAGAAAAAAAAATAAGTTTTCAGCTAATCACTTGAATTGCAAGGTATGCCATAAATTCTTGTATATATTTGGAAAGCTTTTTGGTAGCAATGGGTTTGTATCCCTGCTAAATGTTGAACATGTAAGCAACAACGTAAAGCTATCCGGATACTATTACTGGGGCCCTACTCTATATTTCGTTTCGAAAGCCGATCCTATATTTGTTGTTATTGCTATTATTTTAACCGCAACTATATAAATATATGAAGTGTTTAAACAAGTTTCTTTTTTGCTTAAAAGTAAAAGCCTACACGTTACCCCGAAAGAAGGTTCTTCACATCTCTAACGAAACTGGTGGAAATAAAGTTTATGGTAAAGTTCTGATGCAAAAAAATTCAATTTAATTGTCTAAATTAAATAAATTTCAGAACCAAATACATAGAATGTGAAAGTTCGAGACGAACAATTAAATTTTCTTATTTATTAAATCTAAGCAGTTAAAAAGCGGATTAATGCATGTGAACTTCAAAGTAAACTATATTTTCATCATTTTCATTAAAGTTTGATAAGAATTTAGGCTCAAAACGATATGATACGATATACACACATGTGCATTGTATGTTTGAAAAAGTATAACTTGACTTCAGCGCCACCTGTTAGATTTTATCACAGCATCAATGCAATTATTCCTAATCAGCATGTTACATCAAACCAATTTTTTCTAAATCTACTATTTACCTCTACTATTATGATGAATCAAACATTTTAAATAAAGTCCGTCAGAACTCTCAGAGTTTTATGTTTCTTTTTTATTTTGTGAAATAATAATTTTCGTAAATTTAGCATCACATTTACATTTATTACAATACAATGTTTACAATACAATCTTAATTTTGACTACTATATTTTTACACTAAAAAATTAGAAAAAAAATTATTTTATCGTTTCAATATTTTTCATCGCCACTGTGTAATTTCGTTAAGTTTTTTTTACACCCATCTTTATGTATATATACTAATTAATGGCTTCTGTCTCCTTTTGCAACCTAAATCCCTTCACGTTTTATTTATGATATAATTTTATAAAATTTGGTTTGTAGTAATAAAACTCTTTAAGCGTTCGGTACATGGTGTGACTGATCAGTGTTATTTTCTCAGATTTATCAAAAGTTTTCTATAAAAATTAAAAAGAAAATTCGCTTTAAAAAAAAAACTCTAAAGATTAAGATAAAATAATTGAAGCTATGCAGAAATCGCGATGATGTCCAATTTTCAATAGTGCTTTTTTCTTCTCTAAACAATTTTTTTCAAATAAATTAGAAATTTAAAATTGCCAACCAATCCTGACGTCATTCTGCTTTTTTTTTTTTGTTTTTCTCCAGATCGGGCGACGACAAAGCGAATTTTCTTTTAATTTTTGGGACCCTGACTGTTAAATTAAATGTTTCTAAATCATAAGTAAAATTCGATAGAAAATTTAAAAACAATAAAATGGCCGACCAACTATTAAATTTAATTATAACGACACCAGAGCCATTCGAACCAAATTTTTCGGAATGGTTCTATATAAAACTCCATGACAATACTTTGTGTTCATTAGAAGAATTTGGACTATTTTTTCTTAATTTTATTCGTCAACAAACTGAGGAGCACATGAAAAGTGCCGGAACACCAAAATGTGTTAGTACTCCAGTCGGTAAGACAAATATAGCCCGAGATACAAGTTCTACGCGTACACCAAAGCGACTTTTTGCAAATAATTCGCAACAGTTGACGCCTGACAATCGGTTTAAAGGAGATGATTCGTTGCAGTTGCGATGTACACCCACAAGAAATGATACGCTTCACCAATCACACCACAAAACCTTCACATCTACACCATATAAAAGCTTCAACAAGTCTGGTGTAAATAATTCTAATTCAACGAATGAGTTCAACAGGAGCAGTAATAGTGGATTTTGTTTGGGAGATTTCATCGTCTCAAATTCAAAAACAAGAAAGAAACAACACCAAAAGGATTCGTCGGCAAATCTTTCAGATGGAAATAGCTCAGAACAAAAGACTAAAAAGACTGAGAAACCGAAAAAGAGAGTAGTTCCAACTCCGGTTAGTAAAACATCAGTAGGAACAACCAATTCATTTAGTAATCCAGCATTTAGCAATGAAAACAACATATTCAAGATGTTCAATGAAGCTGAGATAATCGACAAGGGAAAATGTGCTGTGATGGAAGCTAGAAAATCTCTCAAAACAAATATACTTGAGATTAGCAAGGAGCTCGAAGTTGAAGAGGAGAATCGTCCCAACCTCATCAATCAAAGTCTACGCGAAGCAGTCATGAGAATGGAAAAATCTAACATGCAGACCGATGAAGAAAACACCAAAGGGGAGAAACTAAAACTTGATTTCACTAAGCTTACACATCGCAAAATATTGGATTGCTTTGCGGAGATTTACTCATTTCTAATCGATGTCCACATAACTGCCAATGTTCTGACTGAATTGTCATTTCTTTTAGCGATTCTTAATATTGACAACGAATCCACGCAGAATAATTGTACTACACCGTTCTCCCTGGACCTAGAATTTCATTTAGACGAGAAGTTGAATGTCATTAATCGCACAAACAACGAAACCTTCACTGCACTAAAGTCCCTTACGAATTGCGTTTATTTATCATTAGAAGTACTCAAGCGACAAAAGCATCTGCTTGCCTTATTGGACGTCAAAACTCTACGAATAATTCTGAACAATGATCGAATAAATGATTTGGCTGTAGATCTTAAAGAGTTCCTAGAAAGAATAACCCACGAGAAGCAGCAGCTGGAAGTTACAAAATCTTCGTACGAAGCCTCTTTTCGAATAAGTAAGGTCTTCAACAATGTTTTCTATCAACAAGAGAACGACACCAGGACCAACTTTCCCAATGACAAAGAATTCAGTTCTTTTAAATCACAACGCGACCAGTTTTATACTATCTTCAAGTGCTGGGATGCAAATCATCTGAGCCATACTTGGAATTTTCGGGCGGAACTAACGCTAAAAATTCAAACACTCTTCAACATCAGCGATCATCCCATAAACATGGCTCACTTAGCAAAGCTTTTTGTCTCCCAACTGCTAGTTTCATCGAACTATAGTGAGACATCTCCGACGGACATCAGCGTGGAACTGAAAGCAAACGTAGATCTTCAAAAACTTAGTAAATTAACCCAGAGATTGGTGGAACCTAGTAACTTCAGCATAGACTATCAATTTCCATCAAAACAGGCATTTTTTAAGGATTTTCTGATGACCTCTTCATGTGTGGCTTTCAGTGAGCAGGTAAAGATAGCACTTTTTACAGAATTGGTTCAGTTTAACAGTTCAACATTTGAAGTAATTCACTTGACATCTCATGAGAATACTGAGTACGTTACAGATTACGTAGTGCGGCCAGAAATTCTTTCCACAATGCAGGTGCTGGCAAAATTTTTGGGTCTTCTCCAAACACAACCATTCTTATACATGCCATCGAGTGGATGTTCAAGCATAGACAAGAAGCAGATCGAGTTGAGAAACATGGTTACGCCTAGCTTTGATGTTATGAGTTTGTTGAAAGACGCGATAGCAGAAAGAAAGTTACTTATAACAATTCCTTGGATTGTACAATACTTGGCGATGGTGGATCATATCACCTTGCAGCTGGACTACTATCGAAAAATGTTGCATCTGCTTTATGAGCTGTACATCTCTCTGGGAAATGGGACAAATGTTCTACGGATGCGTCCGACTTCGGTTTTTATTTTGCAAACCTGCCTCGGTTGGTTCTTTGAAGGCAAGAACGTCGCTGAATCGTACTATGTCTACAGACAAAACCGAACTACATCATTCAGTCAGCTTATCGAAATGAAAGAAATCTCTGTCCTAATACCAAATGCTTTGGTATCGGAATTGGCACAAAACGATGACAAATCGATTGTCGTGAAGAGTTTAAAGGAAAAACACGAAAATGGGATTCTCATGGAACTTGATTTTTCAAAGAAGGTGCAAGAAACGGACTACACTGCATTCTCAGAAAAAAAGTATGTTGGCCAGTTTGACCCAATGTTGGAGTGCATTCTCAATGTGGCTTGCCCATTCCTCTCGGAATTTCGTGTGGCAATAATGCCGCCTAAATATTCAAAGTGTGTATCGCGCAGTGGACGTTACCGCCATGTTACTCCAAAAATATCAGAAATCACAAATGCTCAAAGCCCCAAGCATCATTCAGGCCAGGATAGCCAGAGTAAGCTCATTGAAGCTTTTCTGCATTCGCAGAACTTGTCTGTTCGTAGGATAATTGAGTTTGTTATCGAGCGCACAACCTCGGCGGTAATAAAAGACGCACAAATAGAAATTCTTTTACCTTCCAAAAATGATGCCAACAGAAATGTACAAGCATTGCAATCAACAGACGCTATGAAAGTAAAGAAGGAAGCTTTGCAAATCTATTCAAAAGCAAATGATGTGGCAATGAAAAGATGGAATTCAGAGGTCCCCAATATGGTTGAACATCGAGTTAAGATGGCATTAGACGCCCTACTACCAAACGAGACTCAAGAAGTCGTCAAGAAAACCTGTTTGGAGTTGATTCGACAAAAGTGCCAATCAAAGATTACTGACTGGAAGACTACAAACCTGAAAAATATTGACTTCTACATCAAGGACATTGATGTGACAGTAGACAAGATTGTCAAATCGAATTTACTCAATAAGAAGCCTATATCAACGAACCTGGAAATAGTTTTAAATTCACCGTGCTTGTCTGATGTTCTAGAAGACTTGCAATTTTGGATGCATGGCTCATCAAGACGTCCTGAGTTGGTTGAAGAAAACAAAATAAAAATGTTCCTTATAGAGCTTCGAAAAACATTCGATAATATCCTACCACAGTCTTTCTATCGCATTATAGGATCATCGGTGGTTCATTTGATTCAGAATCTTATCGAGAACCATAGTAACATAGTGTCAACAGATTTGTTGAGCCATTTTGTCAACATTTGGACAGCGCAAGGTATGCAGGATTTCACACAGTGGGCTTGCAATTTACCAGCTGAAAATATGGAATCCAAGAAAAGCAACGAAGATGAGGAAGTTTCTGAAAAACAGCACAATTTGTCTCCCAATTTATTCTCCTCCCTCATAACGATCTCGTTTATTCGATCTCTCAAGACAGACGAATCTTTTGATAAACTGGAACTTTTAATTTTAAAATTAATTGACCACAACGTGATAGCAATTGATCATTTAAATGAGCTTTTTGTGCGGATATTCAAAGTTGAATGGAACGAGACGGTTTTAAGTAGAATATCGACATTATTGCAAACTCTATCTGAAAGTAACAAAGAACTTAACGAGGAAGATCGTAGACCGAATTTGTTCATGGAAGTTCTAGCCGATTTTTCTAGAGACATAGACTTATTTTAGAATCGCCTGTGCTTTTAATATTTAAACTTGTTAAGAGATTGTTACACGTTTATAAATTAGTGTATGTTCAAAGTTGATTAAAAGTTTTTTTTTTTAAACAAAATGTTTTTATTTATTTTTTTAATTGGTTGAAAGATATGTTTCGACGTGAGTATTGAAAGTTGTAAGCAGTTGAGAGCTGTAAATCTTATAAAAAAAAAATTATAAAGATTGCAAGAACATTGAGACAACAGTTGAAGGTAATTCAAGACAATTATTTATCGTTTTTACCTCACATTGATACGAATCTACTCTGGCTTCTAATTAAAATTTATTTTTTCGATCACTACGGCCCTACAAGTAACAACATAATTAGCAGAATATCGACTTGTAGTACGCAAATATATTGAGTATTAGTCGTTCAAGTGCAGTAACGCATTCTGTCATTTCAGTTTTTCAATACCTTGTTGTTGAATTATAAAATCAAATAATATACTTTGTATATAAAGAACTTTGTGATTACAAAGTATATATTAGTAGGTTACGACATTTTGTTGTTTCTAAAATAATTTTTCTTTGAAATATAATTTATTCTATTGTGTTAATTGAATCAAGATAGTCGTTCTTTATATTTTCTTCAATATAACGATCTACAAATTCCAATACTTGTTGGTTTCCGGCTGTTATCACGGATTGCTTGAGGATGATATTGGCCTTAAGTATTTGAATGGTTTTCGGATTGTTCGCATCGATCCTTCGCGGTTCTCCACAAAAAGAGATCCAAAGCGATCGAATCGCAGTTCTGAGGCGGCCATTTGTACCCTCAGCTTAATTTCGGCCAAATCTTGTTTTTCAGTAAACGCATTGTTTGTGCTACTAAGCACTCACTTTAAAAATAAGTTTTAAATATTGCCTAACATTGTTGAAGCGTAAAACGAATCGTTTCATTCTTCGGTAATATTATTTCAAGATTTCGAGCGCGAAACACCTCTCAGTGTCAAATAACCTATGATTTAAAAATAAACGAAAAGAGCGATATGGTTTGAATTTTAATGGAAATTCAAAGTTATGATTGCAAAGCCGAGTATTATAAGGCTGTGCAATATATCTAGATTAAGCCACCTGTTAGCGAAAGTTGCACCCGGCCGCTACGGACCAAAATTTAATTTTGTTTCTTTTCATGTTGGTTTAATTTAATCGAATGTTAAAAGCTGCTTTCAAATCTGCCCCAACAAACTACATAAGAAAAATGGGAATAATGAAACTCAATTGCAGCCGTTAATTGGAACTAGGCGCTACCTTTGGTTTTACCACAAAAAAAATTTGAGGGAAGGTTTTTCAGGCAAAAGAGGACCAGTTGTCTCTATGTCTTATCTACTCTGTGGTCTCAACTACAGGGTGTACTGTAATTCGTGTTACATACTTTGGGATGTGATCCTTGGTCATATTCTAAGAAAAAAATTGTTCTACAGAAGTCCGTTTCTCAACTTTGACATCACTTTTTGACAATTAAAAAAAAAGGCTAACTTTGGTGTTCCCAGACATGTGTAAAATCGAATTCTCTGTCAATACTGATGGTAGAGACCTAATTTTAGACTTAATTTTTTGAAGAAGTAATAATCTTTAACATAATTTTTTTAAATTGGGCTTTTATTGGCTTAGGGTTGCCAGATTCTGAATTTTATATGGTGTTCAAATTTTCTTCCCACAGCAAAGTTTTGATTTTGAGGTCATTTTTTTCAGAAAATGCCTGTTAAGCATAGATTTTCTTTATTTTTTTACAGATGAACAAACCAATAATGAAAAAAAAATCATTAATGAGTGCTTTCAAAAACCCACACATTTTATGATACATACTCGTGGTGCCCGGGTGAGAAATGCGCTAGGCCCTGCTACCAGAATCCTAATTGACTTACATCTTCTCAGGGAGATTTTAGTTTGGGGTATGAATGTTCAATGTTCTTTCTGTTTTTGACTTTATTTTCTTACCAGTTGAATTTGCAGTCGAGAACAATTTCGAATTATTTTGCCTTACGAGATAAGTGATAAGGGTATAAAATTTATAGTGTGTGGACATAAATCTGGAATGTTGTGCTTTCTCGTAAACAAAACAAGTTTGATTTTGTAGGATTGACTTTAAGTCCGCATTTTACAACCCAATTAATGAGCTTGTTAAGAACTGACAGGGGGAGCTCACAGAAAGACGTTGTGAATTTTTCTAAAGTCATAATAACTTTGTCATCGACATAGGCTACTGGCGGCGCCTGGCTAACGACCAGGCACCAGAGTCAGCCATCACCTTGTAGAGTCCTTTTACAATTTTTGACTTTTATGACCATTTCTATTTTTACTATTCTTGACCTCCCTCTCCATGTAGTTAAACCCCAAGATTTCTTCTCTAATCATAAAGGTGAAGAACGTTTCTTTTTTTTTTTTTTGAAGCAGTAAACTTTTGATTTTGATTTAAACTTTTTTACTTTTTAACTTCTTCAACTGGCAACACACAACTTAAGCCTGTTAAATCAAAATAACGGGGAGGTGATAAACACAATTCAACCCAATCCTTTGTTTGGGTCTCAAGAGCCCGTTTGAGGGTTTTAAAACTTTGATTTTTAGTACAACCACTTGATGAATCCCTCAAGCACTAAAAAAAATCGTATGTTTCATTCTTTTTTTTTTTGCCTCTGTCACTGTTCTTTTTATTATGTAAGGGGTGTTGTACAGGTTTTGCTGATATGTACTTCCAAATACTTCAATGACTAAAAGACAACATTTTAATATTCCGCGATAACTGCTTTTGATAAGTTATAAGATAACTTAATGTTCTGTAATAAATTGTTTCTCTTTTATATTTTCATACTGAACTTTGCAGCTTTACTCAACTTTTATGAATAGAATGCTATATTCAACAATTAGATCACAATTACATCCTCATAGTTTATGAATTCTGACAAATTGATGGGAAGAAGAATTTAAAAAAAAAAAAAAAAACCCGGGTAAAGACAGACTTTTACCCCATATCATTTTTAATGAAATTAGTTTTATTTTGAAAAGAATTTTATCAGCTATTCCACTTGTTCTCTGACAAATAGAAGAAACAAAAAACACGCACTCATACAATTAAATGAACAAACATTACCTGCGGATAAGATAAGAGGCGGTGGTAATGAAGCTTAATTTCAATTGAAACAATTTCAAATTTCACATTCACATTCGCACAGATAAACTATGACCATTGCGTCATTGTTGTTCCGATTTGATTATCATGCCGGCGACCAATGGAGACTTGTTCTACCCTTTTAGCTCGCTTGTATAATAATTAACATTGTTAAGTATTACTGCACATTCTATTCAGTCTCGTTCATTGATTATGTAAGCGCGTTCTGAATTCAAAGTGACTCATAAATTTGTTCTTTTTTTCTGAATCAATAGGCTAACCAGCGTTGAACTGAAATAGAGTGAGCAAAATTGAAAGGAAGTTCGAAACTAGGTAAATTGAGATTATGTCTACAAAACAAATCAATAATTATTCATAAATATCTAATAAATTTGTTTATAAATTGCAGAATAACCCAAAAAAAAAAGAAAATCCACTTGACAAAGAATCGAACGAACGAAGAAGCACACATTGACAAAACAACAACAGTATGGAGAACTTTACTCCCAAGGAGGTGAAAATCCTCGAAACCGTCGAAGATATTCAAGAACGTCGTGAGCAAGTCCTTTCACGTTACAATGACTTTAAGATCGAGACTAGACAAAAGAGAGAAAAGCTCGAGGATTCACGTCGCTTCCAGTATTTTAAGCGTGACGCTGATGAGTTGGAAAGCTGGATTAACGAGAAATTGCAGGCAGCCAGCGAGGAGAGCTATCGCGACCCGACAAACTTGCAGGCTAAGATCCAGAAGCATCAAGCATTTGAGGCTGAAGTGTCAGCTCACAGCAATGCAATCGTTTCCTTAGACAACACTGGTCAGGAGATGATTAATCAGCAGCATTTCGCATCGGAAACTATTCAGAGGCGTCTGGATGAGTTACATCGTTTGTGGGAGTTGCTGTTGAGCCGGCTTGCCGAAAAGGGACAGAAATTGCAACAGGCTTTGGTGTTGGTGCAATTTTTACGTCAGTGCGAGGAAGTAATGTTTTGGATAAAAGACAAGGAAGCATTTGTGACTGCTGATGAGTTTGGTCAAGATTTAGAGCATGTCGAAGTTTTGCAGCGCAAATTTGACGAGTTCACGAAGGATATGGCTTCGCAGGAATATCGTGTGACAGAAGTAAATCAGTTAGCTGATAAGTTGGTCCAAGATGGTCATCCAGAGAGGGACACTATCACCAAGAGGAAGGAGGAGCTCAATGAGGCATGGCAGAGGCTGAAACAGCTGGCAATCGTAAGGCAGGAGAAACTTTTTGGAGCGCATGAGATTCAGCGTTTCAATCGCGATGCTGACGAAACGGTTGCTTGGATTGCAGAGAAGGATGTGGTTTTGTCTTCTGATGACTATGGCCGTGATTTGGCTAGCGTCCAGACGTTGCAAAGAAAACACGAGGGAGTAGAACGCGATTTGGCTGCTTTGGAGGACAAGGTATCAACTCTTGGCGCAGAAGCTCAACGTCTGTGTTCGATTCATCCTGATCACAGTGCACAAATTCGCGACAAGCAGTCGGAGATCGCCGATTACTGGCAAAGTTTGACAGCCAAGGGCAGGGAGCGCAAGCAGAAGTTGGATGAATCGTATTACCTACATCGCTTCCTTGCCGATTTCCGTGATTTGGTGTCATGGATAAATGGAATGAAGGCTATTATCTCTGCGGATGAGTTGGCAAAGGATGTCGCTGGAGCCGAAGCGCTGCTGGAACGCCATCAAGAACACAAGGGAGAAATTGACGCTCGTGAAGACAGTTTCAAATTGACCACTGAGTCTGGACAAAAATTACTGGACCGGGAACACTACGCTGCCGCTGAAATTCAAGAAAAGCTAGCAGCTTTGAAGAATGACAAGAGTTCATTGTTGTCACTTTGGGAAGACCGACGTATTCTCTATGAGCAGTGCATGGACTTGCAACTGTTCTATCGTGACACTGAACAAGCTGATACATGGATGGCCAGACAAGAAGCTTTCTTGGCCAACGAAGATCTTGGAGATTCACTTGATTCTGTGGAGGCTCTCATCAAAAAGCATGAAGATTTTGAAAAAAGCTTGGCTGCTCAAGAGGAAAAAATTAAAGCTTTAGACATCTTTGCAACCAAACTAATTGACGGACAGCACTATGCTGCTGATGATGTTGCTCAGAGACGCCAAATGCTTCTCAATCGTAGATTGGCTCTGCAAGAAAAATCTGCAAGGCGTAGGCATTTGCTGGATGACTCAAACCGCTACCAGCAGTTCGAGAGAGATTGCGATGAAACCAAAGGATGGATCAGTGAGAAGCTTAAATTCGCTACTGACGACAGCTACTTGGATCCAACAAATTTAAATGGAAAGATGCAGAAGCACCAAAACTTTGAGCATGAGCTTAATGCCAACAAATCTCGCATTGAAGATATAACTACTGTGGGAACCGAGTTGATTGAGAAGAAGCACTATGCTGCCGATCAGATAAACACTCGAATGCAAGAAGTTGTGGTTTTATGGGAAACTCTGGTGCAAGCTTCGGACAAGAAAGGTTTGAAGTTGCAAGAAGCATGCCAGCAGCAACAATTTAACCGAACCATTGAAGACATTGAGTTATGGCTTAGTGAGATTGAAGGACAGTTGTTGTCCGAAGATCATGGTAAGGACTTGACATCAGTTCAGAACTTGCAAAAGAAGCACGCTTTACTCGAAGCCGATGTTATGGCTCATCAAGACCGTATCGAGAGCATTAAGGTTGCTGCCAACAAGTTTATTGAATCTGGCCATTTTGATTCTGACAACATTAGGAACAAAGAGTCCAACTTGACTGCTCGTTATTCGGCTTTAGCTGCTCCAATGGGGGAACGAAAGCAGCATTTGTTGGATTCCCTTCAGGTGCAGCAATTGTTTAGAGATTTAGAGGATGAAGCTGCGTGGATACGTGAGAAGGAACCGATTGCCGCTTCCACCAATCGCGGACGTGATCTGATTGGAGTCCAAAACCTTATAAAGAAACACCAGGCTGTTTTGGCTGAAGTTAATAACCACGACAGCCGTCTTGCTAATGTCATCAGCTCCGGCGAGAATTTGCTTAAGGATCAACCATTTGCTAGCGAAGACATTCGTTTAAGGCTTGATACTTTACAAGAGCAATGGAACTCTTTGAAAGAGAAGTCCAACCAACGCAAGCAGGACTTAGAAGATTCACTGCAAGCCCATCAATACTTCGCTGATGCTAACGAAGCTGAGTCATGGATGCGCGAGAAGGAACCCATCGCTACCGGTAATGATTATGGAAAGGATGAAGATTCTTCTGAGGCATTGCTAAAGAAACACGAAGCTTTGGTTTCTGACTTGGAAGCATTTGGCAACACCATCCAGGGGTTGCAAGAACAAGCAAAGAACTGTCGTCAGCAGGAGACTCCAGTTGTTGATATCACCGGCAAGGAGTGTGTCGTGGCTCTTTATGACTACTCTGAGAAGTCTCCTCGAGAGGTATCCATGAAGAAAGGGGACGTTCTTACACTCCTCAACTCGAACAACAAAGATTGGTGGAAGGTAGAGGTAAATGATCGTCAAGGCTTTGTTCCAGCTGCCTACATAAAGAAGATCGAAGCAGGACTTAGTGCTAGTCAGCAGAATCTTGTCGACAATCACTCGATTTCGAAGAGACAAAACCAAATTAACTCGCAATATGATAATTTGTTGGCTTTGGCCCGGGAGCGTCAAAACAAGCTGAATGAGACTACCAAAGCATATGTTTTGGTGCGTGAAGCTGCAGATTTAGGTGCTTGGATCAAGGACAAGGAGAACCATGCCCAAATAGCCGATGTTGTGGGAGAAGATCTCGAGGAAGTTGAAGTTCTGCAAAAGAAGTTCGATGACTTCAATGACGATCTTAAGGCAAACGAAGTGCGTCTAGCAAACATGAACGAAATCGCCGTTCAGTTGACATCGCTTGGACAAACTGAAGCCGCTTTGAAGATCCAAACCCAAATGCAAGACTTGAATGATAAGTGGACCAATCTTCAGCAACTTACTGCTGAAAAGGCGAGTCAGTTGGGATCAGCACATGAAGTGCAACGTTTCCATCGTGACATTGACGAAACCAAGGATTGGATTGCTGAGAAAGAAAATGCTCTGAACAATGACGATTTAGGAAAAGATTTGCGCAGTGTTCAGACATTACAGAGGAAACACGAAGGAGTGGAACGTGACTTAGCTGCTTTGAGGGACAAGATTCGCCAGCTTGATGAAACTGCAAACCGTCTAATGCAATCTCACCCCGATACTGCTGATCAGACATATACAAAGCAAAAAGAAATCAACGAGATGTGGGACCAGATCATTACCAAGGCAACCACACGCAAGGAGAAGCTTTTGGACTCGTATGACTTGCAGCGATTCCTTAGCGATTATCGTGACTTGTTGGCCTGGATCAATTCTATGATGGGACTTGTGACCTCCGATGAACTGGCTAACGATGTCACTGGTGCCGAGGCACTAATCGAACGTCATCAGGTGAGTTTACCAAATGTTATTTAGTGATTTTAAACATAAAAAAATGTAATCCATCCAAATGCTTTTACGTTTATCCTCAAAAAGAAAAAAGAAGAACGAACAATAGAATAGTTTTTGTTTTACGTGGAAAATGATAACAATATGAAATCGAGATAAAAAATCATTTTTTAATTTCTCTCTTTCCGTTTGTTTCGTTTCGTTTTTATATATTGCTTTTTCGTTCGTTTGCTGGATAAATCACACACGTCACATTCGCCACCACCAATTTCCCTGCAAAAATAAAATTCAAACAAAATTCTAGGGTCACCGCGCCGAAATTGAATTCCTTTATGGAATCAATCTATTGCCAGAGGTAGTTGGATAAATAGTTTTTTTTTCTTTCTTTTCTTTCTTTCTCCAAATATTGACACTTTTGACGTTTTTGTCTAGAGCAATAATAATTGTGTTAATATACATACATATATATACATTTTTTTTTTTTTGTAATCAGCTTTGAATTATTTTTACTTTTTTATTTTACTGTCTAATTGTATTGTATTTGTCTTATTCGTTGTCTTAACAAATGTTTGTTTTTCCATTTTTGTAAAATAATACGAAGGCAGTGCTTAAAAGAGAGGAATTTTGCAAATAAGTAATAAGCTTAAACATTTTTCCTACTAATTCAATATGCATAATTATGGAATTCTGGGTAGATAATGTTTATTCGTTGTGCCGTCTATTTGCAAATATACGAACATTACGTCTGCGGCAAAATTAGAATTTGAATTCCAAAGTAATTCAATCTCCAAGGTTTAAAAAAATCCAAAGCGGTTTTAGTTTTCCTTCTACCAGTTGACCATCACTAATTTCTGGAACATATTCCAGGTAACGCGCTGAAGAAGAGTTCACAGGTTGTGATCTGGCGTTCTTCTTAGTCAGGATCTGTCTAATCAGCTTTTTTTTTTTTTTTTAAAGAAAAATGTAGAGAAAATGCTTAATGTATCGGTGAAGGGGAACAATTTTTCTGGATACATGTCTGTAAGACGAAGTTCACATTGGTCGATTTGTTGAAGCTTCGTGCGAATAAATGCGATTGTTTTCTTGTTCTCCTTCTCTGTTACACCAATTTGTCGGTATTGACTTGCGGTCGATTCGTTGAACAATGTGAACATTTTGGTCGATTTGTTGCTTCAACAAATCGACCAGTATGAACATCGCCTAAAGTGAAGAAAAATTGTTCTCTCAGTCTCAAATGATAATACATACATATTATATGTAAATTTATTATGCTCCAATAAGAATCACAGGTCATAGTAATGGTTGCCCTTGCATGAGTTCAGTGCATGGCCCCTATTGTTTGTCGTACAAACAGCCGAATTGAATCTTTATTCTGATGGTGCAAGACAAGTGAAACAATATTAAACTCTCATTGTATTACCAACCTTATGTTTGATTTACCATTTATTTGACCCAATGCAAAGTCCATGCGTTCCACCAATTTCATTTCTATAAAAACACATTCATTTCCCTTCTTAACGTTGTCGTAATTTGAAATTTTCCTCTATACATTTTGTTTCCTAAAGAATTTTGGCAATAAAAACTAAAATTTTATTTCCTTCACGAAAAAGTGATCCAATGAAAGCAACAATTTTCTGTTCTGTCTACTATGAAACTTACGTCTATTGATTTCTGGGAGTCGTAAGTCGCGAATTGAGTGGAATGTATCGAGATGGTGAACGAAAATCTGTATTATAGAATTAAGACTTACAGATACAATTTTACACTCATTTGAGGCTTGCAAGACAGTGTTGCCATGATTAGCCGTTTAGAACCGACAGAAAATTGTAGGTCCCCTCCATTCCCTCGCAAGGTATGGTTGTGAGAAGTGCGCTAGGCCCTGGGGCTCTTCGCGCTGTTGGGCGTTTTTTTAAAGACAGTGTTGTGAAGTAGAAAAATAGCTTTCTAAAAGAAAATGTTAACAATCTAAATTAGCACACTTGTTGAAGGACATAAGGACCTCTATAGCACTTGAGAAGTTATCATTCTTGAATAGTAAAAGAAGAGTAAAGAGCACAAAAACGTGTTCTTGCCCCTATTACCTCAAAACCATTTAGCTTTCAAAAAAACAGTTGCTACAAACTTATAACATACGATATTTCACTTCAAAAATCTGATCTAACTTTAACGAGACGGGTTAATTTCATGAGCTAAAAAAAAGTAGATATTGTGAATATTTCCCATAAAAGCAAAATAATCTGTATTCATGTTTCGGTGTAAGAGTATATCGTATGTATGCTTTCCATTGTACGAAAAGAACCGTCCAGGAGTGTTTTCAAACCCATAGGTGCAAAAAGATCGCTTCTCAAAGTTCTCATGATTCCGTGAAGTGATCTTCACTTCTCGATTTGAAGTGAGAATCAACTCAAGTAGCACTAATACATTTTACTCAAATCTCAAAAAGAAAATATTCTTCAAGGAGTATTTTTTAAGAGCCATAAAATTACGTTAATCTGAATAAAAACAATTTTGCATGTTACATTGGTTTTTAAAATTAGTGCGATTCTGCTAAACGTTTAATACGCTGACAAAAACAAAAAGCTATCCGAATACGATTATTAAACGCTCCCTGTCAACGAAAAAAAAATTAATTCTTTTGCAGATATCCTAATTTACCGAAGGAAAGTCGTAAAAGTTCATGCGGGATGTTTTATAAATAAACACCCCATTAAAAATTCTTGCATGAAGTCTATGTTAATAATAATTGAGTTGTTTGTTGGACATCAAATCCGTTTTTTATGATTTCGATGCTACGCTATATTCCAAGAGTCAAAATCATCATTTTTTTGGTTATGTTAGACTTTGTTACAAAATGCTGGTTTGAATTAGATTAGAATGAAATATTAAAAAAAAGAAACATACCTAAACGAAACCCATCTTTGATGAAAAAAAGTTCAGAAATGGATATTAAAAGAATAACCAAGAAGTCCCAAACTTGAGTTGGAATAAGTTACAAAACGTACCATTCTGACAGTTCAAGTTCAGCATTGCAATTCGGAACGACATAGTGACGTCATGAAGTTACAGTTCGTAATATTATTTAGGAATGACGAGTGTCATGCGAGAACGAGGTACTGGTAGGCTTATACGGGCTTTATGCCAATTCAAAAATACACCTATGTAAATATGCTTTACAAGTAGTAATCAACAACTCAGAAGTCATTAATTTTGTTATTGTTTTGTCTTTAAGGGTTTCGTTTTCAAATTGGCAACGTTGTTTCCAGTGATTGTCAACATTACAATTGGTGCTATATTTGTGGTCAATTGGGACTCATCAAATGATGAGAATTGATCTCCCTGCCGCATGCCATGGTCATTTCAAACTCTATTAGGAATATAGGGAAATGGATGTTTTGACAGCCAATAGAATTGGTAGAGAATTATCAATTCGTATTTCTTTTGAAATTTTTTTCAAAATAGACAACTTCTATTTTAGATTGAATAAAAAAATTAATATGGGTGCTTCAAGTTTCATTATCACTACTTCTAGTATGAAAAATGTAAGCAATCCACCAAATCTTTATCATTTGTAATATCAATATGCCGGTTTTTATATTCGTAACGAGCTTCTTCGAATAGCCACGTGTTGCCGTGGATGAGTGTCGATAGGTTTTTTCATTTCACAATGAATAGTTTTTTACTTCAGAAAAACGCTTGCAAATTTTATTGACGATATACGGCCTCTGTTGGTAGAAAAGTGGTCGAACATTGGACTTCCCGATCACGCTTCATACGAGTCAGCCGTGGACTCATAAACGCTAAATCGCAAAAAAAAAAACATACAGTGGTGGCCACACAATTAGAAACGGCAACCATATAGTAATATAATGCATAACTTTCTTAAAAGACATTTCTTCAGGTTGAAAAGAGGTTTAATTTGTAGCCCATGAATAAGAGTACAAATTAAATAATTAATACGAGATTTAAAACGAAAATAATAAACATGTATTTTACTTAAATTTTGTGTGACCATACAATTAGGTTAGGTAAGGTTAAAATGGCTGTCAGGAAAACAACTGACACACTTAGACCAGTACTAGGTCCATTGTGATACCATAAGAATTAAGCGAGGAAGAACCCCACTTAACAAAACCATTTGGAGCTCTTGATGAAGCGAAAGAGATGCAGGATATCTGTGTTCGCCAGATCGTTTAGATCATCGAGGAAATATTTTCCTAGATGCCGTTTTCTTTTAAAGGAGAGTGCAGGACATGAGCAGAGGAGGTGTGGAATAGTTTCTTCACCCTCCTCATCTAAGAAACTTCTGCAGAAGTCATTAGAGATAACGCCAAGTCCTATGGCGTGTCTACCTATCACACCATACAATTAGAAACAGAACATTAAAAATGGTATTTCATTAAAAATCTTCAGTTTAACATAGAGTAAGTATTAATATTTTGTTGCGAATCCATTACTTTGTATAACCGCAGCCAAACTTCTTTCCATTTTTTCAACCAAAGCGCGACATCTTGATGGTGCTATACCGTCGCAGAGCTCCTTAATATTATTAATAATATCACGTCATGTGGTACCGGTGGTGTGATGGATAGCATGTCCGCCTGTTAATCCAGAGGTTCGAGTTCGAATCCCAACAGAGGCAAAAATGTTTTTTCTACGGGTATCGCCTTTCGTGAGGAATTGGCAAGTCCTCCGTTAGTATTCATTGCCATGAAAAGCGCTTTCTCGATTAGCCGTTCGGAACCAGCAGAAAATTGTAGGTCCCTTCCATTTACTCATAAGGCATGGTTGTGAGAAATAAGCTAGGCCCAGGGGCTCCTCGCTCTGTTGTGCCACCCTATTTATTTATTTATTTATTTATTTGAGTCATGCATGTCAAGATGGCGGATCCAATATGGCGGACCAAATTTGTGAACTTCAATCAAATTTCACTAAAACTGGTATATAGAGGTTTTTGGCGTCGCTGATTACGATCTGAGGTTATATTTTTATAATTTTCAAATCCAAGATGGCGGACCAAATTTGTGAACTTCAATCACATTTCACTGATACCCAAAACCCATAATGTACTTACGTTGAATTTTCCAAAGCTAATAGTAGTTTTGTAATCAACGGCCCCGAAAACCCCCGAATACAAATATTTAGACCAAAATATGCAGTAGAATAAAGTTGGATTAGTTTGTCGAAATGATTAGTTCGATTTCACACATTTTTCCGCCATCTTGGATCCGCCATTTAGAATTCTGCAAATATAACCTCAGATTCGTATTTAGCGACCCCAAAAACCCCCGTGTACAAAAATTCAGACCGAAATATGCAGTAGAACATTTTTGACAGCGGTTTAAATAGGTGGTACTCTGAGAGTACCACTGTAACTCAAAGGGTATCTCTAAAGTTAGAACTATCAAAGACCACAAAACAAATCACAAAATCACTACAACCTCTACATACTCGTATATATATTATTTGATTTATTAGTTTTAATGAACAGGTATACATACATACTACAAAACAAAATAACCTCAAATAAATGTGTATAATAGTTTTTGTTTTAATGTATAGCTAACAAGCGTCTTTGCCAAACTGTGATTCGCTTGAGTTTCCTTGGTTTTAACTAATTTATTTATTACATACTCTGAGTGAAGTTTGTTCAACGTTTACAATAATTGCAATCCATTTTGTAATAAAAAATCATTCATATAAAAACAAAGCACACATTTTCATACATCAACAACAACACTCAAGAAAATGTACCTATTGAAAGAATCAATCCGTTGTATCCATTAATTTATCACACCCATCTCGTGTCATTTATCAATGTCGTCAACCAAGTAATCATTTATATTCAAGCGCCTTCTGTTTCTGTGGTTCTGGACTAATCAAGATCACTTGTTGCATTAGGATTATTTATTTTAATGCCTTTTCTTTATTGTCCACCAATAGGAACATCGTACTGAAATTGATGCCCGAGCAGGCACGTTTGCAGCATTCGAACAATTTGGGTCGGAATTGCTTCAAGCCAATCATTATGCTTCACCTGAAATTAGGGAAAAAATTAACGATTTGGCAAAAACACGAGAGAACTTGGAAAAGGCCTGGACCGAACGTCGTTTGCAATTGGAGCAGAATCTTGACTTGCAGTTGTACATGCGCGACTGTGAACAAGCTGAAAATTGGATGTCTGCCCGTGAGGCATTCCTGAATGCTGAAGAAGTTGACTCGAAGGGTGACAATGTAGAGGCATTGATCAAAAAACATGAGGACTTTGACAAGGCCATTAACGGTCATGAAGAGAAAATCGCTGCTTTGCAAGTTTTGGCTGATACTTTGATTGCCCAAAATCATTACGCTTCTAATTTGATCGATGACAAGCGCAAGCAGGTGTTAGAACGCTGGCGTCACTTGAAGGAGGGCTTGATTGAGAAGCGCTCACGTTTAGGAGATGAGCAGACATTGCAACAATTCTCACGTGATGCTGATGAAATTGAGAATTGGATCGCCGAGAAGTTGCAGTTGGCAAAGGAAGAGAGTTACAAGGACCCAGCTAATATCCAATCGAAACACCAGAAGCATCAAGCTTTCGAGGCTGAGTTAGCAGCTAATGCCGACCGCATTCAAAGCGTTCTGGCAATGGGTGAAAACTTGATTGACAAAAAGCAATGCAGTGGCTCTGAGGATGCAGTTCAAAAGCGTCTCACCCAGATTGCCGATCAATGGGAATATTTAACTCACAAGACTACCGAAAAGTCGTTGAAGCTTAAAGAAGCCAACAAACAGCGCACCTACATTGCTGCTGTCAAGGATTTGGACTTCTGGTTGGGAGAGGTTGAAAGTTTGCTAACCACCGAGGATGCAGGAAAGGATCTGGCATCCGTTCAGAATCTAATGAAGAAACACCAGCTTGTTGAAGCCGACATCCTCGCCCATGAAGATCGCATCAAAGACATGAACAACCAAGCTGATTCCTTGGTCGACAGTGGTCAATTCGATAGCGCCGGAATACAAGAGAAACGCCAAAGCATCAACGAACGATATGAACGCATTTGTAATTTAGCTGCTCATCGCCAGGCTCGTCTGAATGAAGCCCTAACACTGCATCAATTCTTCCGCGATATTGCTGACGAAGAGAGTTGGATCAAAGAGAAGAAACTATTGGTTGGTTCTGATGATTATGGTCGTGATTTGACTGGAGTGCAGAACTTGAAAAAGAAGCATAAGCGTCTCGAAGCTGAATTAGCTTCACACGAACCAGCAATTCAAGCCGTCCAAGAGGCTGGAGAGAAACTCATGGATGTTTCCAACTTGGGTGTGCCGGAAATCGAACAAAGATTGAAAGCTCTCAACCAAGCTTGGGCTGAACTTAAGAATTTGGCAGCTACTCGTGGGCAAAAACTCGATGAGTCGTTGACTTATCAGCAGTTCCTGGCTCAGGTCGAAGAGGAAGAGGCTTGGATTACTGAAAAGCAACAACTTTTGTCGGTCGATGATTACGGAGACTCAATGGCAGCTGTCCAGGGACTTTTGAAAAAGCACGATGCTTTCGAGACCGATTTTGCTGCTCACAAGGACCGTTGTTCCTTGATCTGCGAACAAGGATCTGATTTGGTTGAGGCTAAGAACCATCACGGAGAGTCGATCGCTCAAAGATGCCAGCAACTCCATACTAAGTTGGATACTTTGAGCGCATTGGCATCTAGGCGTAAGGGAGCTTTGTTGGACAATTCGGCTTACTTGCAGTTTATGTGGAAAGCTGACGTTGTCGAAAGCTGGATTGCCGACAAAGAGAACTACGTCCGATCAGATGAATACGGGCGTGACTTGTCTACTGTTCAGACACTGTTGACAAAGCAGGAGACATTTGATGCTGGTAAGTTGTATTGACACTATCTCAATCATTCGTAATTCATGAAATATTTTTCTTTTAATTTGGTAAGGTCTCAACGCCTTTGAACAGGAGGGAATCCACAACATCACAGCTCTGAAGGATCAGCTCATCAACGCAAACCATGACCAATCAGCTGCAATTCTAAAGCGCCATGAAGATGTTCTTTCGCGCTGGCAAAAACTGCGCGATGCTTCTGAGACACGTAAACAACGTCTTCTTGCCATGCAAGAGCAATTCCGTCAAATCGAGGAATTGTACTTGACATTCGCCAAGAAGGCTTCGGCATTCAACTCATGGTTTGAGAATGCCGAAGAGGATCTCACCGATCCGGTTCGTTGCAATTCGATTGAAGAAATCCGAGCTCTGCGTGAGGCTCATGCCCAATTCCAGGCATCCCTCTCCTCAGCTGAAGCTGATTTCAAAGCACTTGCAGCTCTCGATCAGAAGATCAAGAGTTTCAATGTTGGCCCCAATCCATACACCTGGTTTACCATGGAAGCACTCGAAGAAACATGGAGAAACTTACAAAAGATCATCGAAGAGCGTGATGGTGAATTAGCCAAGGAAGCGAAACGACAGGAAGAGAACGATAAACTAAGAAAAGAGTTTGCCAAACACGCCAATCTGTTCCATCAATGGTTAACTGAAACAAGGTAAGTTCAAGTTTTGTAATCATTATTTTTTTGTCTGCAAATCGAGGAAGTCATCATCTTTTATTTTCATACAATGTTCACTTCTAGATATTATATGCTCGGCTATAACGGTCAAGGGTAATGATAATTTATTTTTCAGATTGAAATTTTGAAACATGTTGCGCAGAACGAAATAATATTGTAAATACTATAGCTTCATTAACCTAGCGCCAGTGTGTTGTGTGTGCAAAATTTTAAACAAAACTAAATTACAATTAACAGCAGAGATTCGTCAGATGGTAGAAGAACAACTTGATGTTCGGTTTTTCTGGATGATTTGCACTTTTATCTTGAGGGAATTGAGTAAAGAAATTACTTTGTTGTAAAGGATTTCCTCTCTTATCGATGTGTATTGAAAGAACTCAGTATTCGGTTCATTTAAACAGTTGAACATGTCTTTTTGAAGACTTGTTCGTTCTCCGCCTCTGTTCTTCATATTTCTTTCCAATTGCCACCTTCAAAAGCTTGTCCACTTATTAAGTAGTACAATGGTAGAGCAGCTAATTGAAGGCAGAATTAAAAGTTGAACGTCATGACCGTTTCGTCCAGTTTTTCATTATGTTTACTTTGATTTAAATTTAACGATTTTCCGTAAACAGGTTAAGCTTCTGTTTCACTCTCTCGTCTTTTCTCTGACTCTGCCTATCTGAATAATTGGTTAGGAAAATTTTTCTATTTTATTTTCATCTACTCCTAACAATTTTTGTTGCGTTTTTCAAAATAAAAATGCATTGATATATGAGTAAGAGTGCATTTGCCTATAACACAATGCAAATTCGAACTTTGTTGCTTACTTTTTATGATAATGTGCTTTCATAATCTAATCATCATCACCTTTTCCGCAGAACATCTATGATGGAAGGATCTGGTTCTCTGGAACAACAACTGGAAGCCCTTCGTATTAAAGCCTCTGAAGTACGTGCACGTCGTGTCGATTTGAAGAAGATCGAGGAGCTCGGTGCACTTCTTGAGGAGCACCTAATTTTGGATAATCGTTATACAGAACATTCAACAGTCGGCCTGGCACAGCAATGGGATCAATTGGATCAACTTTCGATGCGTATGCAACATAATTTGGAACAACAAATTCAAGCCAGAAATCACTCCGGAGTATCAGAGGATTCCCTCAAAGAATTCTCAATGATGTTCAAACACTTTGACAAGGACAAAAGCGGCAAACTTAATCACCAAGAATTCAAATCCTGTCTCCGCGCTCTTGGCTACGATCTACCTATGGTCGAAGAAGGACAACCCGACCCCGAATTCGAGGCAATCCTTGATGTCGTCGACCCTAACCGCGATGGATATGTATCACTGCAAGAGTACATTGCATTTATGATTTCCAAAGAAACTGAAAATGTTCAAAGTTATGAAGAAATCGAAAATGCTTTCCGCGCCATTACTGCCTCCGATCGTCCCTACGTTACCAAGGAAGAGCTTTATTGCGTAAGTTTTTAATTTTTCTTACTAGAATTTACGAGATTGCATAATTGTTTATTCTCGTTTTTACAGAACCTCACCAAGGACATGGCGGACTATTGTGTTCAACGCATGAAACCCTACAGCGACAACCGCTCTGGACAGTCTATCAAAGATGCCCTGGACTATATCGATTTCACTCGAACATTATTCCAAAATTAAGTTAGCCCGCGGGATTTTTTGTCTTTGTTTAACGTTTTAACATCATAATTTTATTTTAGAAAGTAAGTATTTTATGAAAAGAGTCTTTATATTTATAAAAGAATATTTTAAACGCAATATAAATCCAACATGGTTTTGTCTTAAAAAAAAGTACGTTTGCATTTCTTTACTTAGAAACAAAGCAAATCAAAGCTATAATTTCATATGTTTATGAATGTGCCGACATTTCTCACCTTTTAAATGCATTTACAATTATTTCGGCTGAATAGCTTTTTTTCATAGAAACTAAATCAAAAAACAAAAAAAAATGTTGTCGAAGACAAAAACGAATAAGCAAAAAGAAATAAAAAACCTACCAATCGAACCAGTGTTATTTCCTTCCAAAATTTATATGAAAACTAATAATAAAATGTTGAATGTAGCTTGAATAACTAATAAGTTAATTTTTAAATTTATAACCTACAGCTTTTTCTCAAAATAAATAAATAAATATTTATTACATTACGAAGTATCTACTCAAGAATTTTTAAAACATAAAACTATAGCTGGTTGGTAATTCTACTAATTTTTCAATAATAAAGCAAAACTACAAACAACCACAGGCAGCAAAATATGAAGCGAGGCTTTTTCAAATAATAATTTTTATTACAAACAAAAGTATGATAATATATTTACACATACGTATATAATAGTAAATTATATATTTAAATGAGCAAAACTATATAAAAAAAAAAAACAATAAAATACAGATTCATGTCAAATAAATTAAACCGATTGTTATTTGATGCTATTTCTATTGAGTGTGAAACTTCTGGGAATTTTTATGACATTTCTAGAAACCTCGACAGGGATATTCACGATCCCCTGTAACTGTATCGTTGTAAAGGTGTAACATTTTTCAACACAGCAACAAAAAGTACTAGTAGTAACATTTTTCTACACATTTATACTTCTACAACACCCTGACCCTATTGTAAAGATACAACTTCAATGCTATCATCTAACATCTTCAATATGAAATATAAATTTTAACAACACCTGTAGCTATAATTTGAAAAGGGATGTCCACGATTTAAATACAAAAGTAAAATTTTACAATCTTTTTTCTGCACCGGATCGTGAAAACCCTTTCATGTACAGAATGGTACTATTGGAACTAGTAATTGGAATAAGTAAATAGAAGTGGCGGCTCTAATCTATCTAGCCTGGAATAAGTAAATAGAGGTGATGTCTGTATCCAATGGAGGCATGCCATCTACGGTTGTGCTCTTGGCAGATCCAATGGTTGATTGAAGCCCTCACTGAGGACGCTGGTTCAGATCCTGAGAAAGCTGTCTAAGACCCTTGCCCAGCAAATTCATCTGTGATCTCATTTACAGTTATGCCGTGATGGCCTGGAACCCAAATGAGACTCAAGGAGTTTTGTCTTTCGACCTAAAGAGGCGTTCAGTCGTGTCGTATGTCGTCGTTCTCCACAAAATCACCAGCACCAGACCCCTCGTCGGTTTTGGAACCATCTGGAGTGGATCATTCCTGAACCGAAGGCAAGTTGACTGAGTATTTTTGACGCAGTTTGAGCCTTGGGATCATCGTGTCAGACGGCATGTCCATTAGACGTGAGTAGAAAGATATGCTGCTTGCGATTTCAACAAAGCTCCAGTGCGAATTCTGCCAGAGACCACATCTCTTTTAACGAGAAATGGTCTCGAGAGTACACCCCATGGTGTAGGTATCAAGGGGAGGAAGATTCAGCAGTGGGTCGAGATGCTGGGGAAGGCCCCAGTACAGCCAAGACTTTGTTCAACTGTTCTTTGAAGTTTGGCAAACGAAAAAATAACGTGTTTACGCTAGGGCTTATTCCACCAAAAAACTGACGCATAGGAGATGATTTGTCTTATTATATCCGTATAGATACAAAGGACCCTTTTCGGTGAAAGACCCCATGTATTACCAAAGGCTCCTTTACATTGCCAGAAGACTGACAGTGCTTAGGTAGTTTTGGACTCGGCATGTTTAGACCAAAGAAGCTTGTTATATAGGATTGTGAGACCTACAATTATCTGCCGATTCCGAACGGCTAATCGAGAAAACTCTTTCCATGGCAATGAACTTACCATAGGAGGGCCTCTCGATTCCTCACGAAAGGTCATACCCAAGGAAACACTTTTTGTTTTCTGTTCGGACTCGCACCACAAACCTTTCGCGTAACAGATAAATTGTTTACCGACTTTAAAAGTGGCAGGCGTATATAAATCGATCAGAGTTGACGAATGCTTAAAGTTCTACATATTTTTGTATTTTTTGTTGTTCAAAATATTTTTGTTAATTTTTCTTCGAATTATTCGAAATGTTTCAAAGAAGAATCTTCTTAAGATGTACTACAAGCATATAAAACAGGGCGATTAAATAGGATAAATACTCAAAAAAAAATTTGAAGTATGCGATGTAATGCAACGAACTGCCCAAAACATAGGCAACGGCCTGTGATTCGCTCGTTTCTTTCTCTCCGATCTTTCCCGACAAGAAATCAAAAGTGGAAAATTGTCCAAAAAGTAAAAAAGTATGAAAATTTTAATAAATTATAAAATAAATTATTTGAAAACCGAAAAGTATATACTGCCAATTATCTCCTTTTTCAACAAATATACATGTCATATGATTCAAAAACAATTAAATTCAATCATGATTAAAATTGGAAATATGAGAATAATCATTATCGACTCGCCGCAAAATCAATAACTAGGCAAATCTAGGAGAGTCGAGAATAAGATACCAAGTTCAGAGAAACCTCAAATTATTTGAATGGTCGAAAGATTAAATATTTTGGAACTTTTGGGGTACTCGTTGGGATAGTATCTCGTTCTTAATCGCTCTTATAACAATAGGCGCTTCACTTAAACGCTTTGAAAATGACTGAACTCCGGACGAATTCCATTAAATTTAAAACTGAAGCTCAGCCTTTTCTCTGTTCGTTTTATTAAAACGTCTATCGTAATAAGAGTGAATGAGAACGGATAATCCCATGACAGACGCTTAAGGGGCAGTATGTATTAAGGTTTTCCGACATTCAAACGTCGAAAATGCAACCTTTTTGGTTTTTTTTTTTTTAATTTGGCTAACCACTTAGATTGTATGCCAAATAAAATGTCTTGAGTGCGAATAATAAACTGTTCAGTTTCGGCCAAATCCTCGAGCATGCCTCAATAGTTTTGCCCATGATTTTACGTCTATGATTAGCATATTTGCATTTAGGAAAGCAAGGCCTTTTCTTTAATATACTATTCATCCAAGTTTATTGGCCAAATCTGCTTCCGAAACAATTCAAGTAAGTGTAGAAGAGTTCGAGTCAAATCCTTCTCAACTATCAGTATAATTATAATTATGTTATCGAGTGTTTTTTTAATGTGAAAAAAAAAACTGCGTAATGGGTCTTGTCGTTGAGGAAGAGGCCCAGCCAAATAGTGGGTATTTGCCGAAAGAAGTGCTTATCTGTCCACAGTTTAAAAAAGAAAATAAGACATGTTGAACGATTTTTGGTTGAGTTTTTATTTGGAAAAACATTTACAAAAGCATTCTCTGTACACTTTCCGAGTACGCAGGAACGTTTAGTTTCTTCCCTAGTGTCATTTGATCTAACCACTCGAACTTTGTCTTATTCCCTTCTGCAACATTTCCAGACTTCAATGTTGTTCTAAAGAAGAAAACTTTAGCTCCAATGCTTTCACCCCGTGCAGCGCTTGGGTATTTGTATTTATAAAATCCACATGGAGCGTTTCCATAAAATTGCACACTTAACTGATCGCCACAATGCTCTTTGAGAACTCGTTCAGCGGTTTGACGCATTGTTTCGCCATCCTGGCGAACACCTTGGGGCAGCAAGAGCAAAGATTTGTTACCAATTTTTTGTTCTACCAACAGATAAAGTGTATCTTCAAGACGTCTTTTGATTGATTTTAAATTATTTGTCTTGTCATCGGGTGTTTCACGAGGGGCAAGTTGCATTTTCTTTGCTTCTTCTATATAGGCGTCTTTTAAATCTTGGGCCGTTTGCTTGGAAGCCGAATCATCAAACTCAACTTCAGCTTGACCTTTTTTAAGTAATTCAGCCTGGAGCAGCTCTTTTTCGTGTCTCATTTCGTGATCGGATTTGAGACTGTTCTCAAACTCGGTTTGCCAAAGTAGCTTTTGGAATTCTGTTTCAATAGCGTTAAGTGATTTGGATACAACAGGTAATCGCTCGACAAGCACACTGGCAAAGAGATCCCATTTTTCTTTTGATTGAGGTTGAGTGGCATAATTTGTTGATCGATTTTGAAAATTTTGTAGACAGGTGAGGGAGAGTCGGCGAAACATCTCGGTGATGTGTTAACTGTGCTGTCAACAAATTACAATAAGTTTTTAATTGAAATTTTCTGTTTTTAAAACCAATGAATTGAATAAGAGCAGAATTAAATACTTTTTATTTGGGATGGAAAAATTGTTCCGAAACGTCAAGAAAAATGGTGACAGATCGGGGTAAGACGATGTGTTCAAAAAGTGCAAATGTCGTAAGTTACCATGTACCAAGCGGAGCAAGATAATTGTTTTATAATTTACATCGTACGAAAATGGGTTTGCTCCATGGAGAATCCCAAACTACTTCCAGAACCTGTGCCCCTGTTCTGTAACTATCGCCTCGACAAAAGCAGGCGATAAACGGCAGAAAATGGAACGAAATCCTAGCAAATTGAGGATTCTTGTGCAGTGTTCAACCCTAAAAGACATAATTTTTTTTTTAATTTTCAATAGCCGTTTTTCTTTGTACGCGGATATAAGCTAATCCCGAAAAAACGTTTGTCAAAGGGTTGGCCCTGTTTTTTCTCTGCCATTTTTAAAATGCAATTCATCTACACCAACATTTGAAACAATTGCAGTTTATACACCCCCTTAATAAATAAGCGTGGATATGTTTATCCAGGCTATCCGCTTACTTTGTTGTTGTTTTTAGCACGTTAGAATTTGAACAAGCGTATATCCGCGTGTAAATTAACGCTTCTAATGACAAAAACAGCTCTTTGCATGGCAGTGTAATCGATTTTGGTAAATTTTTCAATAATACCTCCAAAAAGACGATGGGTGGTATTCACCAAGAAATCTTAAACTAAGTGCCTCATAAACCTATTCACCGACCACTATTAGTGCAGATTTATGAGCGCTCATAACACTTAAGAGTGGTCGCTACCACTCTTAAGTTATGAGCGGTTGTTGTTTTAAATAACTTCGAAAATTCGAAATTTACTGACAGCGTCATTTGTGGTTGTTATTCAAAAATCAAAATGGAAGGAGAAGGATCGTTGAAAAAAATAAGAAATTCGAATTATGGTTTGCAATACAGAGAATGAATTAATTTTACGTTCTACCTTTTCTTAAAATTCCGAAAAATTTTTCTGTTTTTGGTTTACTTAACAGCTGATTTTGACAATTGACACTGAAATTTTCGAAGTAGTTCGAAAAGGGTGCGTTCACAGGCTCAACACCCTTATTTTTCGAATATTCGAATTAGCTTAGACTAGACCCTATTATTGCTTGGTGAATAGCACATCCAAATCTAAAACTAAGAGCCTCTTAGCTTTAAGAGCGCTCTTAAGATTGTTTGGTGAATACCACCCGATAAGTACCTTCAAACAAAGATGAAACCGAGTGTTACTAATTTAGGTAATTTTTTCAGGGACGAGGGCATAAATCGTCTTTTTATTTGTAATTTTCTATCTTAAAGTTCTCCCAAACGAAACGTTTTTGCAGTTGAGCAGTTGCAGAAACGTTGTTGTCATCATTTTTGCAGTCGTGACACAAATATTTGAAAACTTCGCATCGGTGCGGGTATACTCATATTCGCTTTATAATTAAATTTTGACTACTGCAATTGTCACTGCTGCGACTGCGAAAACGTTTTGGTTTAAGCCTTGGTCAAACCAACGCGGTGAGATCGTACGATGCGATTGCGATAAGTCGTTGGTTTGGCCAAGGCTTTAGGAAGCTCTTCATAAATCTTTATTTTGAAATCCAGCTTCATTTTGATAGCACATAATTAAATTGTTCTTAGTCCCTGTCCACACGTGTTATTCCAATAACGTTATATCGGTCGTTTCTGGGCAAAAGGGGTGAGGAAGAAAGAGGCTGGATGCGCAAAATGAAATTTGATTTATCTGCCTAAGCAGTACACTTGGGGTGTCCAGACGGGTTATGCTCATAACGTTATGCTTTTTTCAATACAATTTCCAACACAAAATGGAGAATTTGTGTGAGGAATTATAACAACGTCTGGACACTTAGGTGTTAACAGCATAACGTTAACAGCATAACCCGTCTGGACAGGCACTTAGACTGTGTTTTTGCTTCACCCTTTTTCTACGATCAAACAAAAATTGTCTAGTGTGACTTTATTCTCAATTATAAGAAAACCATCATCTAATCCAAAACACGGCATTTTTGTTTATTGCCGTTTTGCCTTCATGGAGAATTTGTGTGAGGAATTATAACAACGTCTGGACACTTAGGTGTTAACAGCATAACTTTAACAGCATAACCCGTCTGGACAGGCACTTACGGCTCGCGTACACTAAATCAGACATCGTCCGAATTATAATCGGCCGTTGTCGGCCGAACTCTGACGTTCGAACCAAACATGTGTTAAACAAAGAGAGCACGTACACCACTACAACCGACAACGTCAGATGTCGTCCGATGTCGTCCGACTTCATCCGATCAACAGACAAATCCGAACTTGTTTGGATTTATCGGACGTCGGACGTCAGTTTGCCTATAGAAGTACACAATGGATAGTGAAAAGTTAATAAATTTCGTTTTTAGTAGGACACAACAGTGGAATAAGCTTTCTAAGGCGATGTTCATACTGGTCGATTTGTTGAAGCAACAAATCGACCAAAATGTTCACATTGTTCAACAAATCGACCGCAAGTCAATACCGACAAATTGGTGTAACAAAGAAGGAGAACAAGAAAACAATCGCATTTATTCGCACGAAGCTTCAACAAATCGACCAATGTGAACTTCGTCTAAGGCGTATAATAATATAGATGTCACTAAAAATCTATGGAAAAAAGTTTCAATTGAACTGAAATAAATAAATTCAATAACAGGCTGTCTGTCAGTTATCGTCAGAGATCGGAAGCAGTGTATGCAGACGAACGTCCGAGATTGTCGTCCGAAAAGTTCCGTTCCGATATCGGCCGATAAATCGGATTCAGTGTACGCGAGCCGTTAGACTGTGTTTTTGCTTCACCCTTTTTCTACGATCAAACAAAAATTGTCTAGTGTGACTTTATTCTCAATTATAAGAAAACCATCATCTAATCCAAAACACGGCATTTTTGTTTATTGCCGTTTTGCATTCATTTCGCTCGTATCGTAGGGTAGGACTACAAATACAACACAGCTTTCTTTTTGTTATCTATCATCAAAGAATTTTAGTAAATCATCTAAATTAAAAATTTTAACGAGAACCGAAGTTTCTAAAAGATAAGAACCAAAGTCTCCCGTCACAATGGGATGTACAGAGAGTAGAGATAGTGAAGGAAACACTCGTCCAAAGTATAGGGTGTGCACCGATGTATTTTGGCTTGGCTTGTTCATTGTCTTTTGGCTTTTTCTGGTAAGTATTACAAAGTCTCACATCAGCGTCTCTAATTATGTTAATAAGGCAAGCCTATGATTTGATATTATTGTGAATCTAATTGGGTTAAGTGGAATTGAGATTCGGGGGTGAAAAAAAGGAGAAAAATACTTCCGAAATGAAATCATTCGTGTGGGGTGGTCATAAATAGTCATTCGAGTTATGTACAAAGTGTAATGAACATACATTCCTACATAATTATACCAAGAAAACACATTACTTTAATGATCTCATTCGTCATTCCCACCACCGTGTATCTCATGACTAAATAAGTTACTATTGCTTCTCTAACTACTTTCAGATTGTAATTGCGATATTTTCATTTGTTTACGGCAATCCGATAAGAATTATCAATGGCTATGATTCGTTTGGTAATACTTGCGGTCTCAAGAACAATGAACACTTCAAGGACTTTCCACTATCCGGCATGGATACATCGGATAAACCCGATTTGTTCTTCTTTGACGTTAAGGAACTACGTAAATCCCTTAAGGTGTGTGTGAATCATTGCCCAACTATAGAAATCCGTAACCCCACGCAACTATACACTTATTACAAGGATGAGGGTACTCAACTGTGTCGATATGATTTCAATATGAGTATTTTGAGCCAGAATTTGGTGGGAAATAAAGATTACTTCAATATTCTGGGACCCTGTCCTACGTTTCCCATATTACAAAGGTAAAAACCCCGTACTTCTAAGCAACACCAACTGATTTAATTTGAATCTTTTATTGAAGCACTCCAGTTCTGCACAGATGTGTTCCTAAAGGCGATGTCGAGTACACGAAAGAGTTATACACACTGTTAAATTCCTGGGACATTGCTCAGCAGTTTTTGGGTGACATTTACTCCACATGGCACTATATTGCAATACTTTGTGGTTTTGCATTGAGTAAGTATTTCGTGAGTAAAAATATCCATCTTATCACAGTCTTATTGCTTGTAGTTCTTTCCATCGTTCTCGTGATCATGATGCATTGGCTGACTAGAATCGTATCTTGGTTAATTTGCATTCTTGTTGTGATTGCAAGTACAGCACTATGCGCTGTGCTGTGGTATGCCTATTACAACATCACACACAAGACAGACCTAAAGGTGCACTATTCGATGCTGGAGGAGTTCGTTCGAAACGAACAAGCCGTCCTTGTACTAGCTGTTCTTGCCACCATTACAATGGTAGTCCTGATTATAATCGTTTATTTCTTGAAAAGCAAACTAGCTGGGCTTGCAGCACTTTTCGAAGAAGCTGGAGTCTGTATGCTTGAGTTGCCTGGCTTGCTAGTAGCTCCACTAGTTGCTTTCGTGGTTTTGATTGCATTCCTTACGTTTTGGATTTATGTGGTTATGTGTATTGCTACAGCTAATTCTCCCGGCAGCACAATGCTAGACCCAAATGCAAACATAATTCATCATAATACAACTATGGAAGGTGGCAAGAGTAACTCTCAAGATGACTACAAGTGTAGGTTTCAATTTGCATGGGGAGTCATGACACCTAATTTCATACACGAATTTATTTTACAGCTCTCCTTAAAGTTGAATATGTCGAAGCTAAGTGGATTCGCAGCATGTTCTGGATTTATGTCGTTGGTCTTATTTGGACAACTGAATTTATTTTTGCCTGTCAACAATTTGCCCTTGCTGCCGCTGTTGCTTTCTGGTACTTTAGGAAGCCGACCGACTCCCCGACATGTTACGCTATTGGAAAGTTGTTGAAGTACCATTTGGGTACAGTGGCAAAAGGGTCGTTCATCATCACACTGTTTAAAATTCCCAGACTGATTTTAACTTATCTTTACACAAAGTACGTTCAAATTCATTATTGAAACATTTCAGAAATTAACCTGTACCATACTTGTGTAGATTGAAGAAATCCGAGGACAAAGGATCTGAGTGTGCGGCCTGCTGTCTCAAATGTTGCATCTGTGGGTTTTGGCTGCTGGAAAAATTCATCAGGTTCCTCAACCACAATGCCTACACTGTGGTTGCAATCGAATCTATAAACTTCTGCCCAGCAGCTGGCATTGTAAGCAAAAGAAACATGTTAATTTTGCACCTATGATTTTTCTCTCTTGTTTTAGGCATGGAACGCTATGGCAACAAATGTCCTGCAAGTGGCGACAATCAATAGTGTTGGAGATTTTGTATTGTTCTTAGGCAAATTGGTTGTAGCCGCCTTGACTGCACTTTTGGGAATAGTTTTGCTCAAAGATCGCACAGATTTGAATTTCTACATTGCTCCAGTCATCATAATTGCAGTGTTTGCATTCTTCATTGCGCACATAATTTTGTCACTCTTTGAGGTGGGTTGCTTAGATTCATTTTTGTAGGGTTCACTTAAACAACACCTCTTTTCAGATGGTTGTTGATACGCTGTTTCTTTGTGTATGTGAAGACAAAACAATAAATGGCCGCGGTGGGCGTTGGGCACAAGGCAATCTAGCTAAGCTCTTGGGCGAAGAACCAATTGGGCCAGAAGAGGCACCAATTCAGGTTGTTGAAATGACTCCAATCAACAAACAGCCATTTAGTTCGCTAACAACAGTTCCAACTTCATAAACGAAGTAACTTTTTTTGAAATTTTACTCATCCCAGTTGTTGGATTGACAAACTAACTGTCTTTCGCATTCTTGGTTGTCTATCCATTGTTTAACTGATTTTTTTAAAATATGATTTTTTCTCGACGATAAGCACAAAGTAAGCCACACGAAACGTACAATTTGAGCGTTCAAATTTTTTTCATGTTTATCTATATATTATATATAATTATCATAATCTCGTGCATATTTATACGAATTCTATTTATACAAACAAATAAAAACCGCTGTTTAGATATTTATCTTGAAGTGTCTTTCAAACAAAATGAAGTTTATTATCAATCTATGAAAGGAAAGAAAATGATGCAGAAGTCACTGACCACTGACGTTTGCTATTTTTCCATCAAAATTACGAAAAGTGGGGATAAAACCAACTGTGAGTTACGAGAAAGGAAGTCAGAACGATAGAAGACAGCGAGTTTGGAAACGTAATTGCAACGTAACGATAATGAGGGGTTTTGGGAGTATCGTAAATAATTTCAATAGGTTCCAAAGCTACAAAACCGATTTTAACAATTAAACAGAAAGCTACGTCATTCCTAAGCAAAATAGATTATGTTTTATTCTAAAACTGCTGGACTGATTTAATAAATTCTTTCAACATTAGGTTTGTTCGTTGAAGCCCTAGGGTCGCCATGGGGTCGCCATAAAGCGTTTTTTGAGAAACCCAAAGTCGCCCTGAATGTCAATTAGTGTTTTTTGAACCCTAGGGTTGACCTAGGTTTTCCACAAACTCGCCCCAGCTTTTTGCTGTGGCGAGTTGAGAGCTGTCAAATGGCATGTATTTTTTTTTTTAATGACAGGGATGCGTGGTGATTTGTGGTTTAATGTTTTTTGAGGACTGGAAAACCCAGGTTTTTTTGACAACTCATAGGGTTGTCAAGAAAACCTGGGTCAACCCTGGCAAAGTTCAACGAACAGACCTATTATAATGCTACCTTATTCTTGATTAACGTAGATTATGTGCCCTATGGGCAATCTGTCAAGAAATTTTATTTCCGCCTTCATATTGTGCTTCCTTGGAACATTACGTGCGATTTAGAACCTCCTTCCAAATGAATTTACCACGTAGGAAGTGTTTATACTCATGAAATTAAAAATAAACAAAATTGAAATATATCCCCTGCAGCTTGCAATGCATTCACTACAAGATGGTTTTTAATGCCGTTATGTTTTCTATCAGACATTAGAAGGATTAAAAGAAGTGAACGGAAAACAACAAGGGCACCCTGGATAACAGAACAGCTTTAATTCTTCAATTAAAAGCACGTAAAGTTGTTTTGGGACGAGGCTACCCAAAATGAAATTTTCATTTTTAACGTAATATCGTAATAAGGCCTATCAGGTTTTGAACCAGAGCAATATTGTTTCCTTGTGATATCGTAACTTTATTCTGGAATGAATTAGAATATATATGTAGTTTCAAATGCACTTACCATGTTTCTATTTGTAGATCATGTAGACAGCGAACAAATTCCAAACAATTGCCAAACTCTCATTCAGGAAACTCTTACTATTTGCATTAAACCACACTTATAAATTTTGTAATGAAACACTTTGCTTTTAAAGACAGATACATATGTATTACTATTGACTTTCTCACTTATTTTTATTTCTAATATTGGAAATGAACTTCGCTTTTAATCAGAAAACACTTTTTGCCAAATCACTATCACTAAATCAATTTTTGATTGAAGAAAGAACGCGTATTCATACAAATTATACGCTGATGAGACGAAAGATAACATTGATTTGAAATGCATTGAAAGCCCTTTGAAAACTTACACACAAAAAAGAAAAAAAACATGGCGACAAGCACTTGAGCACAAATTTCTTTTCGGAGAAAATGGAACAACACATTTACTGCACGGTTAAGAAAATGAATCGGATTTTATTACACACATCAGACACGGAAACCTCAAATGCAGTTAAACATTATGACCCTCTAATGTTTGTAAATACAAACAAATAGAAATTTTAACACACGGATTTTAATTTTGAGAAGAATAAATTGAAGAGAAACTAAGCAACTTCAGGAGACGGAAACTATAAAAAAACATTGCAATTCACAACACCGGACAGTTTAATCATTAAAATAAGGAACCAATTTTTTTTAATATCGAAATATGTTATATCACATTTTTTGTAGGCAATCGGTACTGCCGTGTCCGAAATATCGGAAACACACTGAACTGAATTTTTATACACAACCGGAAAACTGAATTCTTTCATGATAGATATCCCGCTTCCACTTTGAATCGGGTAATCGAATCGGAATACGATCGGATCTTGATTTCAGGGAGCCAAACTAATTAATTTGAATTTACTACTATGTCCGGTTGTAATTGAGCTTCATTACTTAAACTTTTTATAATGCATTTTTCACTTTGAGGGCAAATAATCATGGCTGTTCTGATTTTCGGCTGGATTAAAAACGGAAACCGAAATTGAATCCGTACGGATTTGAACAACGTGTTCTTATTTCCGTACGGATTCACTACTGATTTTAAGTCACAAAAACGTCTTGAAAATGAAATTTTTGTGTTCATTGGTACTGTTTACCACTTCAGTACATATATGTATATGCAAATATAGTTTATTATTTTTCATTTTTATCAATAAATAATGTTCTACAGAATTCATCAACCGGATTCAATTCCGCTAACAAAATGATAAGTGAATTGAAAACGTACAAATTTGGAATTGAGAACAGCAAAAATTCTAAAACGGGAGGATATGGTATCCGAACGGAAATCAGAAGAGGGGTCAGCAATGTTTATTGCGTCAGTTTTGAATGAAGTTTACTACACTGTGACTAGCACAAAAATAAAAAAAATGTTTCAAACCAACCCAGACAAAATGGTGACGTGGGTTCCCGGTCGAATTCAGCTGGTAGACAAAATTTCACTACCTTGCCGCAATTGACTTTGTGGTTCTGTTCTATGGGGCCTACTGAATTGAATGCGTAAAATTTTAACTCCGTAATTCTATACGACGTATTACTGAATGAAAGACGAACATTGACAATTTATTTTTCTGATATTTCGTTACATTGACCGCGTTTTCTGGGACCTATGTTCGAAAATCTTAACTTAAGATTCTGTCACTTTTCCCTTGTTATAAGTTCCAGATTTCTGATGACAATTCATATGACATTCAGATTTTCAGATTTTCGAACATAGATTTTCAGATATAAAAAATTTTGGCTGAAAATCTGAACTTAAGATTTTACTTGTAAAAACAAGGAAAACAACATACATGACAATCGAACTTTACTCGGTATTCTTGGGTTATTTTTTCGTTCTACAAGTTTTCGCTTATTTGTTGAATTGAAATTGATAATTATTGGTGTTTGGATATTCTGTTTTGTAAATTAATTTTTATAGTGAGTTTGTCAACAAAGAAAATACATTTTTGAAGGCACACGATTTTCATTTTTTTAACAAAATTAAGTAAAATGAATGTAATTTTAAAACTGCTCAACTTGGAAACACTTGGAAGTCAAATTGTTAAATTTCAAACTGAAAAAATCTGTGTTACAATTAATTTTACTACTAACTATGTAGAATCGAGAGGTGAATCACACTACCACATTAACAAAAAAAAAATAGTTAAGATAGTCAGTCGTTCATGGACTGACAGATCTCTTCGAACTTTCGAAATAGGTCTTGAACCCGGCCATTCAAATTTAATTTACATGTTCGAATTCGCAAACTATTGTTTCAATACAAATGTGTTTGCGATATATTTGAGCGTAAAGAAAAACTGTGATTTTGTGGACTGATATATCTCAGGACTTAAAAGTTGAGGGTCAACCACAACGCAATGTTAATGAATGGCAAAAGGTGAACATACATGGCTGTTCTAATCTTCGACCGGATTAAAACAGAAATCCGAAATTAAAATCGTACCGATTGAAAGAGTTTGTTCTTGTTTCCGAACGGATTCAGTATCGATTTTATATCATAAAAACGGATTAGAAATTAAATTTTTATGTTGATTGGATCTGTTTACTGTTTTAGTTAATGACAATGTTGAAATAGTTCACCATTTCTCATGTATAGCAATAAATAGTGTTTTACATAATTCATCAACCGAATTCAGTTCCGTTAACAAAGTGATAAGTGAATTGAAAACGTACGAATCTAAGGCCTATAGTGTTTTTTTTAACCCTGTGTTTGTGTTTGCCCTCAACTCGCCTAAAAGTAGCAATAGAGGTTTCTGCTGAGGCGAGTTCAGATTCAGCAGGGCTGTCAAATGACATTTATTTTTCTTCAAATGGCAGGGATGTGTGGTGATTTTGTAGTTTAAGGCCCCGACCCATAGAATCAGTTGCGTCCGTTCGCTGCCGGATTCACCTGACAGCTGTGAGTTTTGCCGGACACAACGGATTGGGGTGACCCATAGAATCCGTTGCGGTGTCTCAACTCAACAAGACCACTCATGTTAGCAGAAGAGAAAATTTCAAATTGGTTCTTACTGCGCATGTCTCTCTTCTGCCGGACGCAAAAAGTTAAAAGTTGGGCTACTTTTTGCGTTGCGTCCGTTGCATCCGATGCTTATGGGTCACTTCTCATAAGATCGTGTGTATTTAATCGAGCTGTCAGGTGAATCCGAGAGCGAACGGACGCAACGGATTCTATGGGTTGAGGCCTTTTAGCCTTTTTATTTTTAACTGAAACACCTGTTTTTTTTTTTGACAATTCATAGGGTTGTAAATGAAACCTGGGTTAACCCTAGATAAACTTCAACGAACAAACCTAATATGAACAAAATGAAACTGTATAATGAACCTCGAGCAATATTAATTTATATTGAATAAAATTGGTAGTTTTCACAGCACTGAAACTAAAACATTGCTTTATAAACTCTTTTCAATGCACTTTTAATCAACCTTTTTACTTAGTTCGAAGATATATTTGATTTGTCTAATTCTTTGTCGTTCAATTTGTTATATCCGTTCGCTACTTTAAAAGGAAAATAAGCAAATTGCAACGCTGTCTGTCAACGTAATATGTATTCTAAGCTTAACTTGTGGTTGTTTTGAATATTTCATAAAAGAATTGGTAAGTTATCCGGGTGTTTTTACAAACTGACATGGAAAACGCTTTCTAGCTCAGCCGTTAGGAATCAGCATAAAGTTGCACGTTTTGGGAATGCGTTAGGCTCCGATGTATCCGTAGATTTACAACTCACACACAGCTCTTATGCTGATTAGTGCCATTTATTAAAAGGGCAGTCTTATGCAAACTCATTAAATTTTACCTCTTTTTAGGGAATTTTATTTCATAAGTATAATGCAATTAGTTGCCTGTAGAACATGGTTGATCAAATGAACCTTGCGATGCTTTGCATTGTACGTTAGCTAAGACGAAAAATGCGTTGTTGATGAGCACGCGCTGTTTGAAATCGATTTCAAAGCGTAAAGATACCTATATCCTTAAGAATATTTAAAAAAAAAATAAAAAAATGGTTAAACCAGATTGCTGCTGGGCTTCTCTAGAAGACCATTGAATACGTTTTGTTTTACTCCAAAAGTTAAACATACATCGGAAATATGGTCTGCTTTGTTATTTAAGCCATGTCTTTAGAAACGGAAAAGTAGCAAAGCATATGTTCGCTTTTGTTCCATTAAATTAAATGTAGTATGCGGCGTACCCCACAGGCGGATCACTAGTGTTCAAGATCACTACTCGTAACGCCGGAAATGGAAAAGAAGGAGAAAATTAAATGTAGTTCATTGATCAACTTTTTTTGTTTCGTATACGCCCCAGTGTACGAATATAAGAGAAATCAGCGAAACGCACTGAAATTGTTTCATAGCTTAGAATTTGTTCATAAAAAAAATATTGTCCTTTATTTTAAAATCGCCAATACATAATAACAAATATCAAATCAATCAAAGTAATAAAACTTTACGGGAATCCGATTTTTAACAAAGACTTTCATTTTAATTACCACAGCATAATAGGAAATACCCAAGTACACCCTAGAGGTTTCTTCATTATACACTTCGATTGATTAGCAAAGCAATGTCATAAGCAGCGTTAAGTAAGCTTAGAAATTTTAATAGTTTTTTATTGAACGCAAACTTTCACTCGGAGAGCTTGTGAACCACTTTTTACGTTAAGTTTATTAGCTGAAGTGAGGAATCTCTGAGATTCGTTGATAACTTGTTAAATTACAACATGAAAAGTTATACAAAAATTCAAGAACGGAAGGACAAAAAATGGCTCTGTTTTTTTATATTATTTACGTTTATCGCAGTAAGTCAAAAGATTTTTTTTTATCATTAATGAAAGTTTTAAATTAAAATAAATTAAGAAACGTAATCTTATCTCTTATGTAAGGAGCGTCAGTTAGGAGTGAAAGAATCTGTAGTGGGTATAGTTTCGGACTGTTTTTTGAAAGATCTGGATTTGAATTCAAGTAAGATTAAGGGGTTACTTGGGTTTCACGACTTCAAAAAATAGAATTTTTTTGTTGTCCAAAAATATCTCTAGAAAATTGTCCTAAATTTGTTTGATCTAATCAACGGTTTAGAGGATACAGCCTTGATAAGTCATACAGTGATACAGTTGACATCAGCTAGCCTTAGCGCTCAAAGCTTTAAACTAGTTTTCTCGAAACTGTGTTTTTAAAACCGGTGGACAATGTTTCTCGAGAACTACTGAACCGATCTTGATGAAATTGAACACACATCTTCGAAATACAATTCACCATTACTTGAAAATAGGAATTTTCCTTTTTTCAATCACAACTTTTTTTTAACAGAAAAATGAGTAGACATTTTGACCATAATTTATTGTAAGAAAATGTTTGCCAAAAATCCAATTTCCATTTTTTCTTTTTCCTTCTTTTAAGTTCTAGTTTGTGGTCTTAACGAAAAAAAAATTTTTTATTCACGTCAGATGATACAGTAAAAAGTTTTTTATCCTAAGTATTGCCATAATAGACGTCGCAAAGGTGGAGTTTTGAATATTTTTTCCAGATAATTTCAGAAACTGTTTATTAAATGATTATCTTTGAAAGTTTGAATACAATATTAAGATTTCTATATAAAAAAAGTTTTTTTTATAAAATAGGCCGTAGGCCGCATTCAGCTTCTCGGGGCCGGCAGAAAGCACTTCTATTAGATACCTTAAATAATTCACTAGATATCAACAATGATCGAGAGGAACGCCCAAGACTGAGCTATCCCTAACTTATTTATCAAAAAACAACAATTTATATCTATGCATATTTTTTCTCATTATTGAAAGTGAAAGTGAGAAAGAAAAAAGCCATTTATTGTTACGGACTCAGTTCAAATTTTAGCAAGATAAATTACAATGAAGAATTGATGTAACTTACTGTTGGCAACAAAATTGTTAAGCTGTTGCGTGTTAGGCTTGCTCTGCGTTACCAAAAAGTGCTAGGAACAACCGACATTTTATACAAATAAAAAGATATTATGTGAAATCAAATTGAGAAACGAATGACAACATTGTCATGAACTTATTAGAATGTTATCATTCATCTTAATCAAAACATGATATTCATCTTCCTCTCAACATGCAACATAAAAAACGAAGCGTTTCGCAGATTAATAAATAAGCAAAATCGAGATCAATTTATTCACAAAAGAATTTATTGAACTCATGAAAATAATTTTGAAAACTTATTCTTCAAACATCATTTCCGGAGATTTAACTCCTTCGTCCGCACAGCATAATCCCGCTGGCTCATGTCGAAACCTCAATGCATTAGAATATTGACAGAAGTGATGAACCTTGCCCAAACCAGCGTTTGCACGTACAGCAGGCTGCGTAGGTGTGTGCCGCCATATAAGGCTACATGTAATTCATTTTGAGAGCGATTGTAATCCACGCTGTTTTGTGCAAGGATTTAATCGTTCTAAACTAAAGTCGACCGTAACTAATATCAGCAGTACCTATGTAGTTCATTGTGGGATAATATCCCTTTCGAGTGTCTGTTATGTCGAAGCTCGAAATGAGCTAGTAGAACTTACATGGTTCCGTTCTTCCAGTTTCACGCGCTTCCCGCATCTCTAAATTCATAAAGAAATATCGCAGTCCCCAGATCAGTCTACAGTTAACCAAATTGACTATGTTACGATCGACACAAGGAACTCTTCCAGTGTGATAGAGGGGCCAATTTTGACTAGGACCACTATCTTGTTGTAGCCAAGATCTTGTTTGCTGTATAATATTTTGTCTCCTGTAATATGTGAACGTCTGAAACCACACTTCAACAACTTGATAGGTCCTTGCACAATGTGGTTTTAGAGCAGAGAAGTCGACAATAGACCAAATTTTCACATTACGGCAGATCTTGGAAAAAACCCGAGAATATAATATCGAGATACACCATCTTCTTATCGATTTCAAGGCCGCGTATGACAGTTTTTACAGAGGCGAGCTGTACAGAGCCATGTCTAGTTTCGGCATCCCTGCAAAATTCGTACGACTATGCAGGATGACTTATTGGAGAATTCAGCCTGCTCCGTGAAGGTTGATAAAGAACTCACCGAGACTTTTGATGTCGAAAAGGCTTTAGGCAAGGCGACAAACTGTCATGCGATTCTTTAAACTTGAAAAGATTGTACAAAACTTAAACGTCAACAACAGAGGAACAATCTTTCAAGAGTCTGTACAATTACTCGCTTACCCAGATCATATTGACGTAATGGGAAGAAGGAATCGTTATGTCATAGGTGCTTTTGCGAGCATTGAAACAGAAGCGTCAATAATAGATTTGATGGTTAATAAGGGTAAAAAGAAGTATTTGTTGTCATCAAACATGGACAGAAAACTTCGACGAATTGGACAAAACGACACAATAAATAGACATAACTTCGATTTAGTACTGGACTTCGTCTACCAATAGACATGGAAAACAATAGGTTTGTTCGTTGAAGCCCTGGGGTTGACCTAGGGTCGCCACAAAGCGTTTTTTGAGAAACTTAAATTCGCCCTGAATGCCAAATTGAGTGTTTTTTGAGCCATAGGTTTACCATAGGTTTTCCCCAAACTCACCATAGCTTTTTGCTGTGGCGATTTCAGGGCTGTCAAATGGCATGTATTTTTTTTTTAATGACAGATATGTGTGGTGATTTTTGGTGTAGTGTTTTTTGAGGACTGGAAAACCCAGGTTTTTTTGACAACTCATAGGATTGTCAAGAAAACCTGGGTCAACCCTGGGGAAAGTTCAACGAACAGACCTAATAACATCAGTGCGGAAATCAAACGGAGGATAACTCTTGCCAACCGTAGCTTCTTTGGAGAAGAAGGCAACTGTCAACTGAGAAACAAAACCCTCTCTAGAAAAACCTACCCTTGATAAAACCTTAATCATGCCAGTCCTGTTTTACACGCGGAAGCGTGGACTTTGTCGAAAGCGGATGAGGAAACCCTTAGTCGTTTCGAAAGAAAAATTCTCCGAATGATCTTTGGTCTCGTATGCGAAGACAATGTGTGTGTAGAGCTAGAGAAGAAGATATAACAACGAGCTGTATGAGCTGTGCCGCTGCATGGGTATAGCTAGACGAATACACATCGCGAGACTACGATGGTTGGGCCATGTAGAGCGGATAGACCCAAACGCTCCGGCTCGACGATTTTTCGAAAGCACATTGCAGGGAGATCGTGGAAGGGGAAGACCTCGTCTTAGGTGGCACAATCAAGTAGAAGAAGGCCTCAACCGACTTAGAGTGCAAAACTGGAGAGAGTTCGCCCAAAATTTAAACTGTTGGCGCAAGATGTTGGTTGAGGCTCAGGTTCACCCCAAAATGTAGTGCCCCTAAGTAGTAAGTAAGTAAGTGATCCAGTTTCTTATATGATCTTTCTTGAGTAGTTCTTACTTTATTTGCCTCTATACCTTTACTTTCATTTAATTTCATTCACTCATATAAGCGTGCGATGTCGTTTTGCGATTCGGTTACGCGGACCAATATTTCAACGTCTTATATACTGTTGCCATTAAAAAAATCAATTTTTTTTGTCATATAAACCTTCGCCTGAAAATCTATTTAATTACTTAGGTAAGTATTCAAGTATATATTTTTAAAATTTGCAGTTTCTTCCTGCGATACCTTCAATTATCAGGGGAAATTATCTTGCCGTCATTAATGGATACGATACTTTTGGAAATATTTGTGGTGTTCGTCATAATAAAAAATATGAACAAGTTCCTCTATCGGGATTAGATACCTCCAGTAAACCATATGTTCTATACTTTGATATTAAAGATGTAGCCAACGTTATGCGAATTTGCGTCAATGAATGTCCTAACCGAGTCTACTATGGATCCCTTGATATCGTCGCTGATTGGATGCTAAACGATTTTAAATACTGTCGATATGATTTGGATATGAAACATGTTACGAGATTTTATTTATATAAACAATTTAAGTCAAATATTGGGCCTTGTCCTCATGGCAACCTGCGGCAATGGTACATTTTAAGATAATTCATTTCTTTCCTTTTTATAGTTTTTAAAAAATGATCTCTATTTGCAGTTATGTTGTCAAGCAAAGATGCATTCCAATGGACGTTCCACCCAAAGTTAAAGACACTTATTCCGTGTTAAACTCAATATTTGCAACTATTTCATTGATTTTCGCAAACGTCTATTTGACTTCGCTGAGCATTGTTGCCCTCGGATTAATGGCCATTCGTGAGGATTATAAAAATTTATTTTCAAATTAATTATAATTGTTTTTTTTCCTAGTGTTTTCATCGACATTTGTAATCTTAATTTGGTGGCAGCCAAAAATTTCTTTATGGATAATATGCTTTTCTGTTTTATTGGCAAATGGTGGTTTCTGTGCTTTGTTGTGGTATACTTATGAAAATGTTCCCGATCTCATGGATCGTAACCCGTTTCTTTACAACCTCTTGGAAGAAGTTAAAACTAACAATAGAGTGCTCTATTTTACGGCTGTATTGAGCTCAACTATTACGGTAATTGCGAACATCAGGATATCTCACTTGACTATTCAATTGTTTCCTTATGTATTTTCATAATTAAATTTATTTGATTACTGTAGAAAAGAATATTCAAAGAGAGAGATTTAAAATTTTTTAACAAAAAGAACAATTTTTTTTCTCCAGATTCTGCTTACGATCGCTTTGGCTTTCACCAGTATACACATATCTGAAACTGTCATTTTATTTAACGATGCTTTCATTTTCCTCAAGCGTTTGAAAGAAATTGCTATCATTCCATTGATCACTTTGTTTGCTTTCATTGGGTTCATATATATTTGGACCTACTCTATGCTGTGTATGGCCACAGCCAGTGTACCAACAATTTATCCATACACAACAAAAGAAAGAAAAGATCAATTGAAACGAATGTTTGACGAACAATATAGGAGTAAGTATCTGAAGTTAGTTTTCAATGCTATTACTATGTACCCCTTTTCACTTAAATAGTTTCCACAAAAGTTGAATATGTTGAAAAGCCGATTCGCAGTTTCTGGTACGTGTATTTCTTGACTTTCTTGTGGCCAACTCAATTCATATTCGCTTGTGAAGAATTTTGCCTAGATGTCGCTGTTGGCTTCTGGTACTTCGAAAACATGAATTTCAACATCAAGAATGTATCAAAGCTACTGTTTCGATTTCACCTGGGAACTGTTGCAAAGGGCTCTTTCATCTTTCCCCTTACAATCGCTCCTCGAATGCTTTCGGGGATAATTTGTAAGATGTAAGTAATCAGTTATGACTCTTGAGGACATTTCCAACTACTTGATCATTTTGCAATTTAAGACTTAACTTCTTTCTCCACTTTGTAAAACTTGAGGCCGCTAAGAATTCGAGCCAAAATATCGAATCGTTTCGAACAAAAATTAAGAATTTCAATCATTGTCTGTATGCAGTGGCAGCAATAGAAAGATCAGATTTATGTTCAGCTAGAAAAGAGGTATGAACTTTTGGAATATATCACAGCAAAAACTCTTCATTTTAACGACTTTCAACAACCTCTTGATTTTCAGACAAAACTATTGATGTTACCTCAAATTGAAACTTTGAACCGTATGAGCAGATTTATTTTGTTTCTGGCAAAATTGACAGTGGCTAATCTTATAGGGCTCATTGGAATGGTATTGCTCAGAAGAAATTCGGATATATACTTTTATATGGCTCCAGTGTTGTTCAGTATGATTCTAGCATTTTATATTGCTCATGTAGTTCTTTCGTTGATTGAAGTGAGTTTGGCGTTGTCACCTTGTCACTATAATAAATGCATAATAGAGTAATGTTGTTGTTTTTTTTTTTTTTGTAGAAAGTGATTGATACGATAGTATTTTGTGCTGCAAAGGAAAGGCATCAAGGAAATCATTTTGGTGGTCGTTTGGAGCAGGACAAAGTGTCTGAGGTTCTAAAGCCTCCAGTGGGTGCGTGGTCTACAGTTGTAGAGCAATTAAAAAATTGAGCTCTTTGATCATATGAAAATCGATAGTTATAAATTATTATTAGTTCAACATAATTATCTAAAACGGTACAAAGGTTCAAAAAAGATTTGTTTTCGATTTTTTTTGAAATGCCCTTCGGAGGATCACATCGCAGAAAATTTGTATTTATACGTACTTATGCTGGGTATATTCCTTTTTTGTGTAATCACTTGGGGCGAGTTTCTTTTCAATTATTCAACGTGTTAAAAAAAAACAAGATCGCACAACACGCCTCTATATTTAAATTAATTCTTTAGCACAACTTTTACTTGAATCGAGTTTTTGAATGTAATTTATGTTAGTGGATTCAATAAAAACTAAAAATATAAAGTTGCTTTTGTTTTCCTAAATTGTTTCTACACCTTTCGCACCAAGATCCAATACAATGAGTTAAAATTTTCTCGATTGGCTTAAAAATTGGACAAGGTGCTCAAAAGAAGTAACTCCAAAAAGTGACAAATCATAATGCCTAAAGAAATAAACTACTGAACTGAAACTTCGCTTGGCTTCTCTTTCTACAACTCTATGCATTTTTCGTTGAATAAGTGAGTTATCAGCCGGTTTTGAGAAGTCTTTGCAAAAATCAAGGGGTTTGAAATGCGGTAGAATATGACAAATTCAATGTCGCGACATAGGATGCCAGGTGGTGTTTCATATATAAATAAATAAATAAGTGATGTGGCGCAACAGAGCGAGGAGCCCCGTGGCCTAGCGCATTTCTCACAACCACTGCTTTTGTGAGGGAATGGAGGGGACCTAAAATTTCCTGCCCGTTCCGAATGGCTAATTGAGAAAGCGCTTTTTAAGGCATTGAATTTACTAACGGATGACTTGCTAATTCCTCGCGTTGGGATTCGAACCTCGAACCTCTGGGTTAAAAGGTAGATTTGCTCACCATCACGCCACGGGTACCATGTTTCATATACATGCGAATATAGATTTTCAATCAACTATCTAAAAACTTTCAAGCTAACTGAAATCGCTGGAAGAGAAACCTTGCTTAGTTTTAGAAGCAATGAAGATGTGTAATTTGTCAACAAAACCGATATAAAAGTGGAAGTTTTCATACTAGAAATTATATTATACGGTATTTCAAAGATATGATTGAGGTTAACCAGAATTCAGGTAGAACAAATTACGTGGGATTGTTTACAACAAAGTTACTTAAGAGCAAAATCATTCATAGAGATACTACCAACAAGGCGAAGATACCTGGTGGAATGACGGAAGCTAAAGCAGTGTTAAGTATATGAACAGAGAAGCTTCCAAATTATGGTAAAAATATTTCTCAAATAATAGAGATAAAAATTCTCGCTTTGAAGTGGAACATAGAACCTGCAAGAAAAAAGCGATGAAAAAATGATTTCAACTCCAAGTAAGGTGCACGGAAGCTGCGTCGGCAGGTGGAAGAAATGTTTGATCCTGCTGTTGATGCAAATCAAGCTTTTCAATAAATACGACAAAACAATTTAAATAAGGACAACTATCTTGAAATAGCCACTCAAAGAAGGAGTAATGTTCAGGAGGCCAGAAGTTCATTAACAATGCTCAAGGACAGATTTAAGTAAATTATGACAAAATTGTGAACATCAGGTGGCAACAGAATGGCGCTGGCCTAATTAGTGAAAAGTTTCCTTTAGAGCACTTTGAACAAACTTACCGGAAAAGCAGTTAAGAACCCAAAGGATTGCAAAATTTCTGGGCTAGACGAAATACCATATAAGTTTTGGAAAAGGAATAGAAGCATCAGGTGTAGATAGCTCACAGATCTCATCTCCAAACTTATATTAGGTGATAGTCTATGTCTAAGCACTGGATAAAAGATACCTTAACAACGAAAATACACCTAACGATTATTGCAGTTCGACCAAACTTGTGTCCCACACTTTGAAGATCGTTGAGCGGGTATTACAGAGTCGACTGCGAAAAATAATAAGGCTATCTGATTATAATGTGAGTTTGTTGCGGTTAAGTCGACATGCAAGGATAGAGTATTTGTATGTTGTTTTGGTTGAAATCGAAAAAGCTTTCGATCGAAAACCACAAAATCTGATATGGGTGACCCTCAGGTTCTCAGGCAACGAGAAAGTCCAGTGGATAATCGAGGCTATGAATGAAGGAGCAGTGACCAAGATAAGATGTACAGCTGTAGTCAATTCAAAGTAGGTGTCTGTTGATCACCTTCGCCGCCTCCATAAAAACCCGTTTGCATAAGACTGTTGCAGGGCATCCGTAGCACTTTGTAGTTTTTCACTCGAAACTTCATAAATTAGCTAACCGAATGGTAATCAATTTACAAACAAAACGTATCTTTATTGAACATCTTATAGCTCGTACAGTTACAAATTAAAAAGTTTTCAGCTCCTCGTGGTAATTGGATGTTCGTATAACCACATTATCCAGATGAACAGCAGCTTACAACATCAACTTTGTACGCCTCCAGTGACGCATGGGTTTCATTTCCACCTCACTGCTAAAAATGACAAGGTGTTCAATTCGAAAATCATGCTTCCATCTTCAGCATTAATTTCGAAATGATCAAGAGTGTTAATTTGTATTTATACGTACTTATGCTGGGTATATTCATTTGTGTAATCACTTGGGGCGAGTTTCTTTTCAATTATTCAACGTGTTAAAAAAAAAAAAAAAGATCGCACAACACGCCTCTATATTTAAATTAATTCTTTAGCACAACTTTTACTTGTTTACTTGAATCGTGTTTTTGAATGTAATTTATGTTAGTGGATTCAATAAAACCTAAAAATATAAAGTTGCTTTTGATTTCCTAAATTGTTTCTAAACCTTTCGCACCAAGGTCCAATACGAAAAGTTTAAATGTTCTCGATTGGCTTAAAAAATCGACAAGGTGCTCAGAAGAAGTAACGCCAAAGAGTGACAAATCATAATGCTTTTAAAGAAATAAAATACTGAACTGAAACTTCGCTTGGCTTCTCTTTCTACAACTCTAGGCATTTTTCGTTGAATAAGTGAGTTATCAGCCACTTTTGAGAAGTCTTTGCAAAAATCAAGGGGCTTGCTTAGTTTTGTTTAGTTTATTCATCAAACAGAGTAAAGCTCTTACAGACTACTATAAATTATAAATAAATGTATATAATTTGAAATGCCCTCCAAGAAGGAGTAATGTTCAGGAGACTCATTACCAGAAGTTCATTAACAATGCTCAAGGACAGATTTTAGTGAATGATGAGAAAATTGTGAACAGGTGGCAACAGAATGAGAGAGAAAGTGCTCCTTTAAAGCACTTTGAACAAACTTAACGGAAAAACCCGACATCGAAGAAGCTCGAAGCAGTTAAGGATGACAAAAATGCTGGGCTAGACGAAATACCATATAAGTTTTGGAAAAAGTATGGTAGCTCACAGTTCTCATCTCCAAGCTTATATCAGATGATGTAGTCTGTCTAAGCACTAGGGGTAAGCTACCTTACCAAGGAAAATACAGCTGACGATAATTGCAGTCCGATCGAACTGGTGTCCCACACTCAACTATAAAATTAATAAAACTTTACCAATTCTATAGATCGAAGGAAAGATTGGCCATTGGAGTAGCATTGTTGCCTCCACCACCAGTAAACGCAGAGTACTTAATTAATATCCTGATTTATTTCTGAAATTGAAATCATTCGGTACCGTTGTGGCGTCAATCCTGCGATGAATTGAGAAATGACTGTTGTGCAACAATTCTTACATGAGCTTATTCAATTGGCCAAAATCTTCAAGACTGCGCTAGAAATTATGCTTCTACTCAATCACAAAATAGGGATCAGAGCAAAAAAAAAAGATCAGCAAGTGAACATGGTGCCCGTAGTGTAATGGATAGCTTGTCTGCCTTTTAATCTTATGATATGAGTTTCGAATACTAAAGCATCCAATTGTGTGGATATCGCCTTTCACGAGGAATTCGCAAGTTTTTTAAGAGTGATTGCACTGCCATGAAATGCGCTTTCACAAGCTTATCGCTTAATGATGCATCAGAAACGTGAGTTAACTTTATAGTACAACAATTAAAAACAACCGATCACTTTAGTGTAAAAGAAAAACAACTCAATTTTATTATTTTCGTTCTTCGTAGTGTAATACAATACAATACAGAATACATACATTTATCGAATTGCCAAATAAGCATACTTACTAAAGGAAGTGTGGCTTAAGTTTTCATATTTATTGGACTGAACTTCCCGTGAAATGTCATCACTTTTTGCGACAGGGTCATTGTGTGGCAAGTTCCGCGTGGAGACTTGGAATTTGAAAACAGTCGGAACGATCTCCATCCTAGACCAGCAGGATCATTGAAAGCTAAGTAATTTGCAAATCAGACAAATTTATTTTGTATTTTTGTAAATTTTGTGTCGGAAGTTTTGTTTTGAATTAGATATACCCGAGTACCGCAGGGCCGCACGGTGGCCTTCCAATGCCTTCAGCAACCCAGGTTTGTTTTTTTTGTCATTGTTTCATCTTAGATACAAGGGGGAGACAGGGAGCGAGAGAGATGTTATTTTTGATAGAAACATGTGTTCAGGGCATTAAAAAATCAAGGTTTTGAGCTGTACTGTATAAATTGTATATTTCTTGACACGCAATTGAACTACATACATATCTAAAAAACAATCAACTAACAATCTAAACAATCATTCTAACAAATCTGTTAGAAGTCATGATGTAATTTTTCCATTAAATTAAGTTCGCAAATTTAAGATTAAATCATCAATAAAGTCAACAATATTTAACATTGATTTTCATTTTAATATTCCCAGTATAGGGCAATTATGAAACGCCAAAGTTCCCCCATGTGAATTACATGCTAAGCACTTGAATTGATTGAGCAGAAGAACGTCGCAAAAATGAAATTAATTTACTGAAAGCAAACGTTTATTTCAAAAGCTTGTTGATGTGTATTAAGTTAAGAGTTAAGTAGTTGAAATTAGAAAATTTAAATTTGTATCTTACTTACGACATGAAGTGTTATACGAAGTCTACAAAGTGCACGGACGTTCCATGGCTTTGTTTATTTTTCGTATTTTCATCTTTCCTGGTAAGTGCATCGTGCAACATTGATTTTGGGATGGAGTAGGTCGCACGAACTTGCGATTGTGTCTTAGGTAAAATTTCGAAATCTGGGTGAACATGAACCTCAACCAAAATCTTGCCCCAACAAATTCGATTTCGGGCGAGCTCTCTCCAGTTATGCACTCTAAGTTGGTTGAGGTCTTCTTCCACTAGATTGCGCCACCTAAGATGAGGTCTGCCCCTTTCACGATTTACCTGCAATGCGTGCTTTCGAAAACTCGTCGAGCCGGAGCGTTTGTGTCCATTCGCTCTACATGGCGCAACCATCGTAGCCTCGCGATGCGTACTCTTCTGGGTATGCCCATATCACGGTACAGCTCATACAGCTCGTTGTTGTATCTTCTTCTGCATACATGGTTTTCGCATACGGGACCAAAGATCATTCAGAGTATTTTTCTTTCGAAACGACCAAGGGTCTCCTCATCCGCTTTCGATAAAGTCCACGCTTCCGCGTGTAAAGCAGGACTGGCATGATTAAAGTCTTAAAAAGGGTGGTTATCTAGGCTCTTCTAGAGAGGTTTTTTTTCTTAATTGCCTTCTTAACCCAAAAAAGCAACAGTTGTAAGAGTTATTCTCCGTTTATAGTTATAGTTATTTTTATTTCGTCAAATATTTTCATAATAGTTTGTCATCGTACATTTTACATTTTCAGAGATTTTATATAATATACCTTTCAGCTATAACATTATTTAATTTTTTTTAAGAATTTTTATTTTATACATTATTTTAATTTAGGAGGAAAGACGAGTAAAACCCCCTAGTTCTTATTCTCCGTTTGGTCTCCGGACTGATGTTGTTTTCAGTTTCTTTAGCGGATCCTAGATAGACGAAGTCCAAGTCCTACTACCTCAAAGTTATGTCGGTATATTGTGACGTTTTGTCCAGCGCAGCGTGAATTCTCCAAAGTCATACTGCATATTCGTACGAGTTTTGCAGGGATGCAGAGACATGGCTCTTTACAGCTCGTCTCTAAATAAAATACTGTCATACGCGGCCTTGAAATCGATAAAAAGATGGTGTATCTCGATATTATATTCTATAATTTCTAGTCTAAAACCACATTGATAAAGGCCTATCAAGCAGTTGACGAGGGGTTTTAGGCGTTCACATATTACAGCAGACACGATTTTATAAATGACGTTAAGGAGGCTTATTTCTCTGTAATTGGCTCAATTATAAAAAAAAAAGCATAACATAAAATTTTATCGAAACCGTTAGACCCGTTTTCGAGAAAAACAAGTATTATCAGAGAGGTTGTATTGCACGCACCGTTATTTCAAGATCAAAAACCCACTTCCAAAAACCCCTCTGTAGGCTGGCTGCCTCACAGACCCTAACTGTAAATTTTGAAGAAAATCAGTCAAGCGGTTCAGGCTGTAGATCCATATACGGACAAACAGACGGACATACAGGGATGCAGACAGACAGAAATGCAGAACCCACTTTTTTCGTATTCTTTATCAACGCAATGTCTTATTTAATTTTTATAAAGTTTAATTTTCTGCTCGATTCCAAAACTTGCCTTAAAGTACCTGTAATCGCAAGTAATAATAAAAAAAATTCTAATACGTACTTTCATTTTTTCAGCTCGTAATAGCAATACTTTCAATCTATAATGGAAACTACCTCGCCATTATAAATGGATGGGTTAGGGTCAAAATACTGTATGGGTCATAATACTGTATTTAAAATACTGTACCTCAAAATACTGTATTTCAAAATACTGTATGTTCAAAATACTGTATGGTCAAATTACTGTAAGTCAAATTACTGTATCTCAAAATACTGTATCTCAAAATACTGTATTTGAAATTGCTGTAATTAGGCTGAAAAATAAAAATTGTTTTGAGAATGTAAAAAAGTGCCGGCACTTTTTTACATTCTCAAAACAATTTTTATTTTTCAGCCTAATTACAGCAATTTCAAATACAGAATTCTGAAAACAACAACAATTTTTCTTTACCATAATAATCTTATATACTTCCTTGAATAATGATATGTACCTATGATAATTCATTAGTCTTTGAATTAATTAAAACAAGAACAAAACAAATGGTATCTTCGTCTTTTTTCTCTATTTCATTTTCTCCTTCTTGATTATATGTATGTATCTCTCTCACATGTTAAAATTAATTGTTTTGATCATAATCAACAACTGCATGAGCAATTGCAACAGACAAATTAATCTGTCAAAACTAGCACGCGTTGATGCATTCAGTAGATGTTTAAAGGTTTGTGCAAATTTAAGTGTTAAATGTTATTTTGCTTCAAAATGAATTATCGATAGGGAAAACAAGTAAAGGAATGGAAGTTTAAGAATGGAATTATGCAAAAATACAGTATTTTTACAGACAGATTTTTGAGATACAGTGTTTTGCTCATATACAGCAATTTGGCATACAGAATTTTGAACTACAGTATTTTGATCATACAGTATTTTGAAATACAGTATTTTGAATTACAGTATATTAACCATACAGTATTTTGAACATACAGTATCATACAGTATTATACAGTATTTTGACCATACAGCATTTTAAAATACAGCATTTCGACCCGCTCCCTAAATGGATACGACACTTTTGGAAATATTTGTGGTGTTCATCAAAATACACTATTTAAAAACGTTTCCCTATCGGGAAGAGATACATCCAAGACACCATATGTTCTATACTTTGCTTTGGAAGATGTAGCTAATGTTTTGAAAATTTGCGTCAGTGAATGTCCTGAAAGTGTATATGGCGATGAAGGTGAAGTTTTAGCTATTTGGATGCATAAGGATGTTAAATACTGTCGATATGATTTTGACATGGTGAAACTGGTAGAATATATGAACTTTAAATCAAGTGCCGGGCCATGTCCTAAGGGCAACATACGCCAGAGGTTTGTTACGAGACCATTAACTTTTTTCTATTCATAATTATTGTTCGATAAAAAATTCTCTATTTGTAGTTATGTAATCAAGCAGAGATGTATTCCTATTGATAATGAAGAAGAAATCTTTGACACATTTTACGTGATAAATTCAATATTTCAAATCATTTCATTAGTATTTATAAACCTTTATTTGACTTGGCCGTACATTTTGGCTCTTGGTGTATTTGCACTTTGTGAGTAGTTTTTAGTTTTCCCAAAAATTTTAGTCATTCAAAAATTTCTTTCAGTTATTTGTTTGACATTTGTACTGATAATTTGGTGGCATCATAAGTTTTTCTCATGGATAATTTACGTTTTGTTTTTGATAGCAAATGGTGGTTTCAGTGCTTTGCTGTGGTATGATTATGAATCTTTGACCAACAAAGACCCAACTTGCTTATATTCTCATTTCGGGGAGTATCAAACTAACGAGAGAGTTGTGTACGCAGCGGCTGTTTTAAGTTCAACTATCACGGTAATTGTAAAATGCAATATAAAGGGCAGTGCTAAAGAGGGTGATATTTTTTTTCTGTATTTGTTATACAGGGTGTTTTGCATAATATTCAACCGTTTCAGGTCGGATAGGTAAAATCAAGACAAGAAATAAATCGTATGGGGGAGAGGGGGAGTCTATCTAACTCCGTTTACGCGGAAGGGGCAATTTGAAAAATTAAAAATCAAGTAAGCCACATACTACAGTGTTCAAAAAGCTAATACTTTATTTTTCAATTACCCCGGGGCTACACGATCAAGACATGGTAAGCCATTTACAATACATTCGAACTTTTTTACATACACAACCATACTTTTCGAAATTGAAACCCAACTGGTATGGAATATTGAAAGCCACCCAAGAAACAGTTTCAGTAGCCATGAAATTGACAGCTTCGTCAAATACCCTCAAAAAAAGAAAAGAGTGCCTGGAAAAAAACTTTAAATTTCAAATTTCTTGTTGGTGCCATCTTGAAATTATATAATGACATGTTGATTGAAAGCCATTTGCCTGGCAAATTGTAAGTCGCCTACGTCACATCCGAAACACGAACAGGAATTTGACATATTGTATATGTTGGCTGATGGCTTTCCATATCTTGATCGTGTAGCTGCAGGGTTAACAATTTAGTTCAAGTTGATTTAGTGAAAAGATTTTGAGTAATCAAGTCTCAAAGTCAAAATTTTGTAAAAAAAAAAATTCATTTTTTTCCAAATAAAATTTTTACAAAATGTTGCCTTTTTAAGAACTACTTCTTCTTTAAGTAATCAATGCTTTTATTAGTTTTAAATCAAACACAGACAACCGTACTAGATAATCAAGGTTCTTTTTTTCCAGAAAACCCCTTTTTCTGGGCTTTCCCCTGATTGAACTTTGTTTTCTGAACAAATACTCGTATTGATTTTCCGAAAAAAAATAACCTTACAATTTAAAAAATTTTTTTTTTGTCTTGGCCGTTCAGTCTGCCCTGGGCTTTTGTCGCATTTTGTGCAAAACACCCTGTCTACATATTTAAAAATTGGATTGAATGTTTCAGCTACATAATGTTCATACATACTCATATGTATAGGTGATCAACGCTTACTTTAAAACCTGCTCAAATCCTGAAAACTCCACAACATAAAACTTTTAAATTTGGAATTGTTTTTTATTTGAATTAGCACACTTGTCATTAGGTTTGTTCGTTGAAGCCCTGGGGTTGCCCTAGGGTCGCCACAAAGCGTTTTTTGAGAAACCTAAATTCGCCCTGAATGTCAAATTGAGTGTTTTTTGAGCCATAGGTTTGCCATAGGTTTTCCCCAAACTCGCCCTAGCTCTTTGCTGTGGCGATTTGAGGGCTGTCAAATGGCATGTATTTTTTTTAATGACAGGGATGTGTGGTGATTTGTGGTGTAGTGTTTTTTGAGGACTGGAAAACCCAGGTTTTTTTGACAACTCATAGGGTTGTCAAGAAAACCTGGGTCAACCCTGGGGAAAGTTCAACGAACGGACCTATTGAGTATTGAGGTTTTATTTATAACGTAATTCAATGGTCAGTTCTTGAAGTAAGATAATCGTATCTCAATGGCAATTAGATGATAGTAAAGAAGGAAGAAATTGTGTAATACTTACTTAAAAGCGGCTAAAATAAAAAAAAATAAAACAGCTAAGCTCTTTGATGTTTAAACTAAATAGGGAAGAAGAAGCACATGAGAGCTCAAGGAGCCCCAGGGACCCGACACAGGCTACTACGCCTTACCAAAAGCTTAAAAAAATATTCTACCAATCAACAGTTTTGTAAGCCAACGCAGCGCACCCCTGCGCTGAACAAATTTGTAAGTGTGAGCAGCTTACCTACTGACTGTTGCATTTCTTGTTATATTATCAGTGATTCATAGATTCGACAACGCCAAAGAAATATACAACAAATTGGCGCCCAATCGAGGTACACATAACTATTTGAGTATGGAAAAGAAAGTTGTGATGGGACTGGAACGCTGTGAGCTGTGATTTTTAGGGCTATTCAGCAATTTTAGACGAAATGAACAGTTACAATTGATTTTGTATTTTTCGTTACAGATTTTGCTGAGCATTGTTGAAAAAGGATTAGATCGTTATTATGATCAAAAGTATAGGGGTAAGTATGTTGAGATAAAAAGATATGTAAGTCCCATTTTACTAGTTTTTAATTAAATTTGGCTTTTAGAATTTTTTTATTTATTTTTTTTTTTATTTGAAAATGCACTTTTAGGAGTGTGATCTGTTTGCTTAACAACTTGTGCAGCTGTTCATCAAAAATTTAAAATTTTTGGATAACATTTTTTGAGATCATAGGCTCGTTTGTGAGTTGTGAGGAAAACCTTTGTTTTCGGTCTATAAAAAACTCTCGGTCACACATCCCTGTCATTCGACAGCGCTGTTCGTTACCTGAACTCACCCCACCAAAAACCTAGTGCTGCATTAGAGCGAGTTGAGGCAAACCCAGGGTTGAAAACACATTCATTTTAACATTTAGGCCGAGTTTAGGTTGTTCAAAATCATTTTATGGTGACCACAGGGCAAGCCCAGATCTTCTTATTTAACAAGGGTGACTAGACGTCCTCTTTAAAGAGGACAAGTTCTCTTTTTGGAATTATTTTGTGTCCGTTCTCTTTTTTTAAATTAACCAATTATAATGATGTATGAATTGAAATCACTGTTTCTGAATCAACAACGCACATGTTGAGTTTCTCTTTTTCACTTCGATGATTTTTTAAACTACCTTTTGCGTTCTTGCAAAAGCAAACATCTCAAATAAAGACGTCTTGTTTCTTTGCTTATGTTGAAATTCCTATCGACATCCTCTTTTCACCTGATCATCGTACCTTCATCAAACAAACCTTATGTATGAATAAATAAAAAATACTAATTTCAAAAACTTCTTTCGACTTTTTTAGTTTTTATTTTTACACAAGTTCAATACGTTGCAGAGCAATCAATTCGTTCTTTATGGTGGATTTATATTATGGGATTGATTTGGTCAACTCAATTTATTTTCGCATGTGAAGACTTTTGTCTAGATGCTGCTGTTGGTTTTTGGTACTTTGGACATATGAATTGCAGTACCAAAAATGTAGTGAAACTATTGCTTCGATTTCATCTGGGAACTGTGGCAAAAGGCTCACTCATCTTTCCCATCTTTAAGAGGTCCTCAATTGCTTTTGGAGGGAAGTGGTAAAATGTAAGTAGTCTCATATAAGTGGCTTTTTCAAACTGCACTTTTTATTTAAGAATTATTTTATATATTTATCATTCAAGACTCAGCATTGTCAAACTCGAAGCGGTATGCAAGCTATATCAAAGTGTAGAATCATTCCGTAACAGCATCGGGTGTTTCAACCATAGCCTGTATGCAGTGGTTGCAATGGAAACAACTGATATATGCTCGGCTAAGAAAGGGGTAGCAGTTTTTTTTACTTTTATTTCGCATTTTGTTTATTTTGACCAGTTTCAGACGAAACTAATAATGCCACCTGAAGTTGAAAATATGAGCAAAATGACTAATCATGTTTTGTTTCTGGCAAAATTGACAGTGGCTAATCTTGTAGGCCTCATTGGATTGGTGTTGCTAAGAGGTCATCGTGATGATTTATACTTTTATATGGCTCCAGTTTTGTTCAGTATGATTCTAGCATTTTATATTGCTCATGTGATTCTTTCATTGATTGAAGTGAGTTTCGGTTGAGTATAGTAGATACATACAAATGCACAAATAATGATTTTATCGTAGAAAGTCATTGACACCATATTGTTTTGCGCTTCGAACCAAACACATGGAAGACTTGCTGGCGGTCGTTTGAAGCAAACAAACCTGGCTGGATATTTTGAAAAAAATCAAGTTGGAGTAAAAGAGGTTACAATTCAGGTTGTAAAGATACCGGTTAGGCCTATGCTGAGTGAATAAATAAAAAATAGTTAGCTAACAGTCGTTTTCCAACCAATGAGGGATTAAGCGATTGAGATTGGTTTTTGAACAGCAATGTGGTTTTGAAAGATACTAAAGAATTCAAAACACAATTTTGTCTAACGAAAAATCAACTCGTTACTTAATAAATCTAAAAAGTTTATAATGTTTTAAAAATAAATATCAATTCCACTTAAGGATACGAAGAAAAAAAATTTTTTTCTGCGTATGCGGAAATTGAAGATCGACATAAGGTTTGTTCGTTGAAGCCCTGCGGAGTCGCCACAAAGCGTTTTTTGATAAACCTAAAGTCGCCCTCAATGTCAAACTTATTTGTGGTTTAGCGTTTTTTGAGGACTGGAAAACCCAGGTTTTTTTGACAACTCAAGAAAGCCTGGGTCAACCCTGGGGAAAGTTCAAGGAACGGACCTTGATGACAAAAATCAGTTTGTAAAACAAAGACTTCAATCATATCTGCTGAACTTTTTATGTCAACTTTGAAAAGTAAAGAACAAATCTAAGATCAACGATTCCAATGATAGACCAACAAAGTTAAGTCGCATTCAGGTTAATTACGTGTTTGTTAAATTTTATTTGTTTTTTTAAGTTAATGAAATGTGTTTTTTTTTTTTAATTGTAAACAAATAACTCTTTCCTTTTTTATTCAGTCTACCATAAAAAACTGTCAAGATATATGTATGTAGGTATAGACATAGTTTTATTTTAAAGTAAAAAAACACATGTTACTTTTTTAACCGTCATTTTCTCCTGCTTGTTGTTTCTTCTTGGAGGGCTTTCCTTTTAACTTTTTCTTCTCAATAACCTGTTGTACTCGTTTTAATTGTTTGTCTTTGATTTTTTGATCCAGTTTTGCTTTGGTTGGTTTTTTAGCTGCAGTTTTCTGTTTTTGTTTTTCTACAAAGACAGTAGGAAAAATTTTATTATTATGAATGTCTTAAATCAAAGAATAAATCGGATGTTTTATAAAATAAATCAATATCACTTCATACATATTTTTAATTCTTTTGCTATCTTACCCGCCAAGACTTTTGCCGCAGCGACTGCATCTTTTGCCGCAAATAAGTCATCGTATTCATCACCTTCGTAAGCGTGCATTGGTCTTGTTGCTTCGTGTCGAACCTTTTGTTCAACTCTGTTCACATATTTTTCGCTGGATGCCTTCTTCAGTGTCTGCCTTTGCTTCGATGGACTAACATAATCAGGATTCTCCCAAAGAGCGCTTCCAGTAAATGAGCCCTCAAATATTTTCACGGGATTCATAACAAAACGAGGACCCACTTCAGCCAAACCTCCATCCTCTGACAAAATTTGAAAATTCCTAAACCAGATTCGATTGTCGAGGAATGTAAATGTGAAAACATGATCGATGAATGGCTGGCTCTTGGGATGGTGATTCGGAACTCCGAAGGTCTGAATTAAAAGCTCTTTGAGAAGAGATAAATGTGGAACTTCATCAAACTTCTGGTCAAACGAAAGCAAAGGCCGAGAACCACGCAAGCAATTTCCAGTCATTTTCAGTTCTCCCATAGTGTGAATGTTTTCTACAAGGAATTTAGCTGAAGGACCTTTTGGAACATTTGATAGCCACATGTACAAATCTCGTTTTCGTCTGCCTTCGAAGAGTACCGCTCTATTGCAATGCTTCATTTCGCACATTTCATTAACCAATGACAGAGATTTGGATCGTTCCATTTTAGACTCTGGTCTGTGGTGAGGCATCAATGTTTTGATATCAGACATTAGATGACGATCTCTGTGATTTATACCACGAGCAGCGAAAACCAGAACGCGCTGTTTATTTGTCCACTTTTCCTGCAATAAAGAGATTATTCCGTGGTTCAGGAAATATTTTGATTTTATTTTCTTTATACATACTTTTTTAGGTATGGGATCATCGGACAACCTTTTTGCCGGGAGTGGTGGATTTTCATCTTTGGGTATTTCAACTGGAGCGACTTTTGCTTTTTTCTTTATAAATTTTCTGCCCATATTTATCGGAAGTGTTTAGATAAAATTTGTATATCCTTGTTGCTTGTAAAAATGCACGTGTTATGCCAGCCGCAAGTCGCAACTCGCAAACAAAAATTACAAAAAAGCAAGTGACAGCTGTCAAGTCGACGGCTTACGTTCAGGAAACATAACAGCTCCGAAAGAGTTGGCGTTCAAAAGATGAGAAATTTGTTTTTTGTTCCCGCCGCCACAGAGTAGATTATACAGAGGTTCAACTAGTAACCCCTTTGCCTGAAAAACCTTCAATTTTTTTTTTCAACTTTTTGACATTGTTGATGGCAAATAATATTTATTGCAGCAGTTTTGAATAAGGCTTTCAACATTCTTCATTAATACAACAAAAAAGGGCGAGAGGAGGGTTCCCAAAATGGCGCTACCTTGCCGCACTTGACTCTGTGTTCATTAATTCCACGTTTTCAAAAAACGCTTGTTAAAAATCTTATCCTTTTTCTTTCACCGTCATTTTTAAAACTCAATTTTCGGGTTCTATAATCGGGTTGATTCAAATATTTTTATTTATTATGTTTGAAAGGAAATTTTTGGTATTTTTATACGTGGTGGTACCCGTGGCGTGATGGTTAGCTTGTCTGCCTGTTAACCCAGAAGTTCGTGGTTCGAATCCCAGCAGAGGCGAAAACGTTTTTCCACGCGTATCGCCTTTCACGAGGAATTGGCAAGTGCTCCGTTAGTAAATTCATTGTCATGAAAAGCACTTTCTCGATTAGCCTTTCTCACAAGGCACGGTTGTGAAAAGGAGCTAGGCCCTGGGGTTCTACCCTATTTATTTATTTTATTTTTAAATGAGACATGTTCTGAGACACCCCGAGCTTTTCTTCGTCTCCCTGTCTCTAGACGAAGTTCACATTGGTCGAATTTGTATAAAGCAAAAATTTCTTGTTTTTCTTCTCTGTTACCCCAATGTTCCTACTTACGTTTTTTTTCCATCGATAAAATTATATCCCCTGTAAAATAAACCAAAAAATTGCAAACAAAAATGTGTACAAACACACGCTGCTAAATTTTACTTATCCCTTGGCTATCTGCTCTCATTAGTTGTTGCATTTCACCCGCAAATATATTGGTAATCGCAAAAAACAGCTTATTTAAAATTAAATCAACATTCAAACTCTTACCGACATTAAAAAATTACCGTTAGAGAATGTAACTTCTTTTCTATCAAGAAGCCGGTGATTTTTCTACTTTCAAGCATTATATAGAGTCAACACCGCCCCCAATTGTTACAAACATTTGTTTCTTTGATATAACATTTTTATTTTTAAATAGTATGTAGGTTTAAAAGGGTTTCCTCATTCTTTTTTCTTTTAAATAAAATTGTACATCATGCATAACACATTAATATCCATTTGTGGACTCTTTTTATAAGGCAAATTAAAACACATAGTAGGTAGGTAATCTTTTGATTTTTGTTTTCTTTTTCTTTTTGTAATTGCTGGGTTATACAGTATAGATATTCTATTAAATATTTAAAAACTATTTCATAGGCTAAAATACGCTTAGGAAATACTTTTCAATAAACTTAAGTCCTGCTTTTTCTACTTTAATTATGTGTTTTCTTTTTGTCTAATATACGGTCCTCCTGTTTTTGTTTTTAATCATCGCATGATCATTAGTTTTAATATTTTCTTTTCAATTATATTAATTTTTCAATGTAGCCTTCATTTAAAATCAGCAGAATAAAAGCTAATAACCTGTATTAGTTAGTTCTGACTGACCCTCCTGGTTTGAATAGTGTTGTGTGTGTGTAATTGTTTTATCTGGGCGCATGTATCTATGTGTTGTCTATTTACTCTGGTTCTCGCTTTACCACGCCCCACACAAATAAAAACGTATAAATCACAAAAGCACTTTTTTTTTAATTCCCATCATGGAATTGCGTCTCTGAATTTAAAACAATCTTTTTTCTTCTTCTAATAGAAAATGAAATCAAAAAGAAATAGTACCTATAATACAAATAAAAACAATTATTATCCTTGTTGGAGGACATTTCGCACACAGTACAAGACCTCTGTTGAAGTGGGTAATTTAAGCAGCGCAATTATCCGCAACAGGGTGATGTACTCTGGCTAGTTGTCATTGTCGCGGTTGCATGCTGGGCGGCTGTTCACGGTAAGCTTTCAGCTTTGTCTCCATAGCCTAAAAAATACAAAAAGGGGAAAACTTAAGATCGGATTCCATAAAGTCACTTTGGAAAGGACAGTAGTTGTTAATACGACACAAAAGAAGATGGGATTAGTAAAGCAAACATTCCACTTCAGTTTGATAAAACATTTCAGTATTTTTTTCTAAGTTAAACGCGTTTAAGAGCTTGATGAAATAAAATTAGATAAGATGGCAGATTCTACCTGTATGGTCCATTTTGAATCTTTGTTTCGTTTTTATTAAGAAACACTTTGAATCAAAAGGTTTCAGTTAAGACCACAAAATATAATTTTAAATTATTAAGCTCACGAAACTGTACAACTACTACTCATATTAGTAATAGAATTAATTTGATTTTTAAATTATTTCAACGAGCCTAGTTTTTTTCTTTTTCGCCATGATATGACTCTCAGGTGCAGATGGACTAGAAAATTGAAAATACAGGACACTAGCTAGTATGACCTCTTTTTGAAAGATTTCCTTATAAGCAGATCGTAATCGGCTTTTTATTGTAGTTTTACCTATAAAATACAATTGACAGAAAGAAGAAAGAAACAGCAACTTTTTCTCAAAGCTAGACTCATAGTCATGGTCCTTTATGCATAAAAGGTATTACGGGTTGTACAAATTCAAAAACAAATATGTAGATGGATACCAATCACAAAAAATCTTTGTTCCTTTAGAGGGACGAAATTAAAGGAAGGCCAAGTCGAACATAGCACACGCCAGTAGAAAAGAACCCCAAATAGCAGAATCAACACAGAGCAGTTTTATTTAGTAAAAAAAACAATTTTTCACTCAGGACAAGGCCACTCCACGACATGTTCAACAACTCCAATGAAAAACAGATAAAAACAGAGAGAACTCTCAACAGCCAGATGCCAGGCTTCCTCCAAAAATCTACGAGATATATGACTCTTTTATAATAGACCACGAAGGAAATTCTGCAAAGTAGAAAAAAAAAACCAAATTCCCATAACTGTACACCTAGCACCAGAAGCTGTCAGCTGCTCTGGTATAACACCATCAATCACCCCACTCTGGATTATCCTCACAAATGCCATTAACACATCCATATCAGTGTTTAAAAAGTAATCTACAAACAAAGATACATACTCGTAACTTTTCAACAGTGTAATGGAAAATACAGGAATGATTTTTGGAATATACACGAACGGTTCGAGATCTGAAAACATTACACGGCTCGCAAGAACCATACACTACGACACTAGAATTCTAGACTACTACTCCTTAACAGAAGCGTACGTTATTCTGACAGATACTAAAATGGCTATTGCATCAAAAAAAAAAAAAAAAAAAACTATGTAGCCTGCACAGACGGTCTCTCCCGCCAGAGGCCATCCAAAAAATTAGAAATAAAAACGAGCGACAATATTAACAAAATCTATAAATCAATACAAGTTGTCTGGACTTTTGGTCACTCAAACATAGAAGGAAAGGACTAAGCAGACTTAGCAGGAAAAAATGCTTCTGATAAAGCGGCAATATCTCTCCTACCCCCAACGCGGAGAGACTTCTTAACCTTCTAGCAAGCGCAGGTCTTTGTAATGGTAGCGGTCATGTTTAATCGAAAAGAGGGATATATAAGAAGGTTAAAATATGAGAGGTCACTAGGAATTAGGAATGCATGAGGCGAGTAATAATAATGTTATTGACGAAAATGTGTTTAATGGTGTTTATTCGACGCCCCGCACATGCTTTAAGGTTGAATATTATCACCTCATCCTCAAAGCAAAAGGTAATCGCAGAATGTTATTACTATGTGCACCAATACTCGGCCATTAACCCAAAAGGTGAAAAACTTAACTTCCCATCTCACTCAACAGAATATAAAAGAATAATAAAGTTCTTTACCAGTTTACGTCTTTGCCATATTGAACTAACAGAATCTTTAAAGAAAAAGAAAGTCCTTAAGCTTGCAATCTCTGCCAATCTAATCAGTCAGTGTTCAGGGATGAACAACAGGGATGATAGGTAAATGGTGTTTATGGCTTATAGTTGCATTAATGAGTACAGCGTTTTATTGAGACTCGTTACTGCACAAGCTATAAGATTCTCACCTTATATGATCAATTTCAAATGTAATGAGTAATGTAATTCCAGCTTAAGCATTTTTTCCAAGAGAAAAAATTTTAAATCGATTAAACGAAGCGAAAAAGCATGCCTTTAAAAAAGAATTCGAAGTTCAAACTCTTCCACCGTCGCTGACAGCTTCACTTATTCAAAAAGTACCATACCGGTGAAATCACCACGAGAAGAAGATGCAAATAAAGTTAATGAATAACAATTAAAATTGGTTACATTGTTCTGATCATCGCTTTCTGAAGGAGTAGTAGAAGAAGCGGTTGGCGAAGACGATTGAATACCGCATCCGCCGTTGCTGAAGCGTTGGGCAAATCTTTTAAAAATATTCGTCGACCCAAATGATTGGTTGTTGGTTGATTCGAAACTCATGCTCGTTCGACTGCTACTACTTCTCATATCTACATGATTGCTATCTTCTTGAAGAGCGCGTGATTCATTGCATATGCAACGAAATTTACTACATCGCGAACAAATGAGTGTTTTATCCAACTGGAAGAAAATATATTTAGGTTTTGTTTGGGGGAAAAGAAAAAGAAAAAAATAGAAGACAAAAAGCATGCAGGACATTAGAAACAAAACAAAATTTCAGCAAAAAAAAAAAAAAAATATTGCCCTTAAATTTTTACCAGTAATTCAAATCAGATAAGTTTTCATTAATTGTACTCACATTAAGCTTTCTTAACATATCAGCAACAATATTCAACGCTGTTGTTCGGGAACTTGCAGTCATGGCGGCAGCGTTTCCATTTAGCATATTGTCTGGATCTGAAATAGATTTCTCAAAAACATCAATCTTAAACATCAATCGCAACAACAAAGGGAGCTACTTATAGAGTCCACAAGTATATTAAAGACAATCACACAACACTAAAGTTAAAAGATGAGGATGACTGATAACGAGAAATAGTGTGGTTTTTGTGTTTTTTCTTCTTTACTTTTATTATTTTTGCTCATTATGCATTTGTTTTATATGTATGTGTGTGTATGTGTGAATAATTTACATTTTTCTTTCTATGCATAAAATTAAAATACATGATGATGGTGAGAGATAATGTATATGAAAATTTTTATAAAATACTTATTTTATAATAAGTTACATAAAATAGGAATATGATGACTAAGATCAATTCACATGCGACATGACTTGGAGATCTTTAAAGCTCGCTTGGTTTGTTTTAATGATGAAATTATCTTACTTTTTAGAGAATTTTGATTATATTCGTTCAGAGACGACTGACTGTTGCCAATTGGTATGGTTGCATTTGTCGGATTACTTAGGTTTTCTGATAGGACTGAGTTTTCGGCAACGCCGTTCGGCGTGGTACTGGGATATCGAGTTTTCACATTGAGTTCCTGTTTTAAATCTGAAAAGAATTCATAATGAATAATAATATATTATGTAGATGCATTGCGTCGTATATGAATATTATCAATTGAAAATTATTTCACATTTTTACATGGGCTTTTAATTTAATTGAGTTCAATGTTTGCAAAAATATATATCAACAGAATAAGTTCACACCATTTACAATAAACCCGAGCTATTTTTCTTCAAAGTAGTTTTGCATAAATACTTTTTTGATGAATTTTCAAAGCCTGTATATTATTTACCTATTATTAATTGAAAAAACGTCAAATCGAAAATAATAAAAACTGTAAATTTAAAACGTTTGTAGCAACGAATTCAAATAATATGCCAAGAAAAAATTTAAAAAAAAAATCTACTGACATTTTTTCACTAAAATCATTTACTAATGAGTTCAACCTCGTTTGTTAACAGGTACAGTAGAATTCCGACTATCCACATCTATCTAAGTCACTTCAGTTGTAACAACTGTATGGAACCCCATTCATCCTGCCTTTCCACCACTTAAAAGCAACATCTAGAACTTCAAAAGCTTCTGCGTGGTACTGGTACTTAGTATACGTCCCCACTCCCCAGGCTCAATCTCATTATCTTCTCTCTCGTTTTTGTTCAAATCTTAAGACATTTTAATTTTCCAACACAAAACTTAGTTTCTATTAAAGAAAGAAGATAAATCAGGAGTACACGGTAGGACGGGGAAATAAACTTCTCGTAACATGTCTCGTTGCATTGTCAAAACTTTTTTTTATTGACAATTAGAACCGAGTGGAATGAGTCGAATAATCTGATATTCGGATAATCGGGATTCTAATGTACTTCAAAAATTCTGGTTTCCGATTACAAAAAATAATAAAACTATCTGATGAACAATGCGATGCCCAAGGTAATTCAACAAAAGATGCAATACAAACTACAAAGATTCAAATGGAAAAACATCGTCCTTGACTACCTGTTCGAAGGAAATTAACGAATACTGAACATCAATTTTCTTTTTTTAACTATAAAGTCATCATGTTCTACCTCCCTCCAACGAGCTCTTGGTGTATGGATAGATGTTTTGGAAAGTACCTTATTAGTCCAAAAAGAGACTAAGTTCTTTTGTTGCCCGTTTTATAATCCAGACTTGTCTGTTCCAGACGTTTATTCGAAGGGGTTAAGAATACTTTTATAAAGTTGTAAATAACAAGGCGAGCGATTTAGAAAAAAAGGAAAGGACTTAGCAAGACATCATTGCACGTTACTTTTATGAATTGTACCTCAGGGGAAAAACAGAGTCTGGTTAAGCTTTCCTCAACAGAGCCGGTTAAGGGAAAATGTGCTAATCCAAGTGAGCAGGATAAGGAAGGCAGTCTAAACCCTGGTCTGGGTGCCTGGACATGAAGGTGTGCAGGGTAACGAAGAGGCTGACTGCCTAGCTAGGCTAGACTTGGCTAGACTTGGCTCTCAATCCCAATTCTTACTTACGGACTTCTTCAATGGGCTCTCTCAAATATTATCACCTTAAAAACATGGGCATCAGCTAAGATGACACCTGCCGTCTCTGCCTTGAAGACGTAGAAACAGCTGAACACATTTTATCTGAATACCCTGCCATAGCCAGATAAAGGCTAAAACGTTTCCAAAAAGAATTCACTAGTCCCCCTGACATCAAAAACACCTCTTCTTCGAATATTCTTAGGTTCTTACACGACCTCAACTTCGAATGAACAACCTTACACTTTACGTGTTTAAACCTAAGGAAACAGCACAAAAGATGTTTCAGGTCGGCGTGCTAGTAAAGGGGCTCTACCTTCGCGCTATCTAGTTAAAAAAAACGCCTAAGATAGGCTCGAAAATTTATTCCAAAAAATGGAAGCAAAAACCTAAAGCTTGGCAGAACCCAGAAGAAAAGTCATCAAAGCAAAACTAATTAAGCAAATTTCAAAGACACTCGCTGCCACCCGTCGTGTATTTAGCAGCGGCTGGTCGATCAACAATCAACTTTTGGTTGATAGCAGCGGCTGCTAAAATAAAAAAATACTGCTACACGTTCTATTTATTATTTATTTTTCATTCAAAATTTGTGTCAAGTATCATAAATAGGTTTAAAAATTAGAAATAACGCTAAGCAATTTTTGTATGGTTTTCTATAGCTGTTTGGTTTGCTGAGAGCAGCTGGCGAGTAGCAGCCGATAGTGTTACCGGGTTGCCAGCCGCTGGTAGGAATCGACTGGCAACCAGCCGTGTGTGACCCGTGCTTTAATTAGAGCCTTGAGCACAGCTTTAGTCGCTATCGCTGCAGACACAAATACACACAGCGGCAAGCCATTTTTTGTGGTGTATGTGCATAACGAAATGTGCTGTTTTATATCATCGTTCTCCACTGTAGAAAACTAACAGCGCTTTAGCGGTTTTCGACTCGATATATTTGGACCAAAATAGCTTGGTATCTGGTATTACTCCAAGATGTTTGAGAAAGTAATTTCACCACTGCTCCGCGATTATGTCAGTAAGGATCGCTACACTTTCACGACACATTAATGCTGCGATTTGTCTTCACATTTTTCGGTTCACAGAATAATGTGCAAATGCTTGCCTAGTTCATATTATATTGAAATTGTTCAAAGCAAAAGGCTTAATGCATGGAATGCGTCTTCTACGTGTGTGAGTTGTGGCTGACACAAGGTTTTTCCCGTATTTTTTCATTAGCCCGAAAATATTTTTACTAGTACCTGCCTACATGGCGTTATATCGTTCATTGTCGGAGTTTCTTACAGTCTCTAGTTGCGGCAGTCTCAAAACAATTTTTTTTGTATCGTAATTAATCAAGCAATTGCTTGGCAGTATAAATTCTAAATCTCAACAAGATTGTGTAAAACAATCTTTTTGTGCCATCACTTACACGGAAAATTTTCCATCCAGTAGTGTTTTGCATGATTAATAGCAATAAAGTTTTAAAGATTTAATATGTACGCATGGAGAGCATGGGGTCATTCATTTTTCGGTTTCAAAAGTAAAGCTAAATAAAACACACACAGGAATGTATTTTTGATGACAATTTAATTTAGTTTGAACTTTGCCATTAACTGCGCCTTTTACATTTAACGCTTCCGCTTCTTTCAAAATTTTATTGGCTACCATCGAATGACCAGTTTTAGAGTAAGTTGTAATTATTTTAACGGGTTGTTCGACTGTTAAGCAAACTAATACGTCTGGTCTGTTTGGCAGTTGTTGTATTTGTTTTGGCTGTGCACGATTTCTGTCCACAGAAATTTTGGTGGCAGAAATTCGCAGGGTGGGGACATTTTTTACTCTCTCGTGAGCACTCTCGTTTCTGCACAGCTACGAAAAATCGCTGTGCTGGAATGGAATATGGAATAATGGATATGACATTCAAAGTCAGACAAACATTCGGCTATGTCGTTTATAACACATGAAAACAGAAGCGGACCTAGTACTGAGCCCTGTGGAACACCCATCGGAACTTTTATACAACTCGAGCACTTTTCATTGTGATAAAAAAACTGGTATCTATGGATAGTAGTCAAATCCTGTCCCAGCACTGCAATTTTCTATGGACAGACATATTGCAATTTGCCTGATTTCATATTTAATATGTAAATATTTAATGTTGTTTTAAAAAAAAAAAAAAAAAAAATAATAATAATAGATAATAATTAAATATGTTAAGTGTTGAGTTTAGTCGCTCTTTCTTAATCCCAAAAGAAATCTATTTTCGTTTTCCAAAAAAGCAGTGAATTGGAGAGTTGGAGGGACAGATTTGACAGATAAAGTCTCCAATTCACCTCGAAACGTTTTTCAAAAATTGTCAGCTTCAAAAGCCCGCGATAGTTATGTCGTTTTTAAAAATGACAATCCGGAGTGAATTGGAGAGTTGGAGTGACAGATAAAGTCTTTAATTCACCCCGAAACGTTTCCCAAAAATCGATTTAATGCCGTTTTTCAAAAACCAAATCGGGAGTGAATTGGAGAGTTGAAGTGTCAGCTTTGACATTTCTAGTATAGCTTATCTGTCAAAAAATCACTCCAACTCTCCAAATCACTCCCGATTTCATTTGGGAGTGATATTTTGGAAAACGACATAAGATAAGTTTTGGGAGTGATTTGTTCACTCCCATTTCTGTTTAGGTGCAAAGGAGTGAACACCAATATATAAACAAATTTTCATCTGACTGCTTGTCAAAGCAAACCGCAGTTTCTATTTAATTTTTGTCAGCTCCAAAAGCCCGCGATAATTAATTAATTTTCTTTAGAAGACCATTAAATTAAAATAATTTTTAAAAATCAAGTGAACGATATTAAAGTCTTGTTTCTAGCTTTAACATGAAAGAAGAAATCTAGCAAGTTTACCACTACAAACGCAATCACTCCAAATTTGTTAATTTTGCATAAAACGAATTCTAAAAGTCAACAAAAAAGAAGTGAAGAGTGAAAATGGTTTTGAAAAACGACATATGAATTTCACCACCGCATTACTCAATCAAAATTTTGGAAACGAATTTCAATATTCAACGAAAATATAGTGAACGAGTAACATTCTTTTGTAAAACGACATCATTTTCTCTTTTTTTTTTGGAAATAAAAGCCCTGAAGAAAGCAATAATAATTGTTTAAAGGTTTACCTAGAGATTAAGCAGAAAATTTTTACTGTACTATTTGGAACTACATATTTGTAAAGTTAAAATTTCAGAAGTTATCTTTAAAGTCGCCTGACTTGCGATTTCAAGTTTTGAATTTCTCTGAATGTTTTTAAATTTTACACAAATAAATATGTATTGGTATAATTAATTTTTTTGATTACCTCTCGTTTCATCCATCAGCCTTTGTAGCTTCTCCTGTAACATCTCCTTCTCATCAACCTCCATTTCAAGTAAGGCATTCTTTTCGTATGCCTTGTCAAGCATCGCTTCGAAATCGGCAATACTCTCATTCAATATTCGATGAGCACGCTCGAGATCGTCGTTTTTCTGTTCCAATTGACGCAGGTATTGCTTCATTGAATCTCGTTCATTCTTAACTGTTTCCAATTGTTTTTCAACATTTGCAAACTCGATTATGTGAGAATCTTGTTTCATCTAATCAAATGAAATTTCGTCAAACGATAATCAAAATAAGGACATTATGCAATCGAAGTACAAATAAAAACTAATCAATCGAACACAAATACTTACTCTAAGCGAATCGTTTTCTTTTTCCAAATTTGCTACTTTTAATCTGAGATCTTTGATGGCGTTTTGCTTCTGTTCTAGTGTTGCATCCATTTCAGCTTCCATTTGTCTAGACTGTTCAACATACTCATCAAATTCTTGCTTTACATCTGTCCACCTGTAATATAAACCAAGCCGAGAAAAAGAAAAATAGCAATTTTCTTTAATGGCCAAAGGGAAAAGTTATCGGTGTGTACACCGCTTACTCTTTGTGGTAAAGCTTAGCCCGTTCCTTCCAGTATCTGCATTCGTCTTCGACGCTATTAAACATCGGTGGAGAGTCCATGTTTGTTTTTTCTTTTCTTCTGAAGAAGTTTTTTTTCTCTGATTGGGTAAGTGCTATGCCCTATCCCAATATGTAGCTCTATAATTTTCAGTCCGGTTAACAACAAAATATTATTTATTAACAGGTGATTTTTACCAATGTAAGGAAAGAAAATTTATTTATTTTTTCTTGTTTTTTCACTACTGACAGATAGAGAAAATAAAATCAAGGAGAAATGAAATCATCGTATCTGCTGCGGTATAAAACGCATGGAATACGACGCATTTAGGAACTTTTGACCCTGCAATTGTACTAATTCAATATGAAAACTTACCAGTTCAGTCGAATGAATGCTTTTGTACGAAACTTTTTCGAGTTAAATATATGTATTTTCACTTAAAATAAAAAGAAATTCTGCTTAGCTTAAGTTTTTGTGTTGTTTGGGATAAAATGCCATGGAAATGTTGTTGCCAGATTAAAGAAAATAAATTTGAAATTGGCATCACCTCTGGACTAGTTCGGAAAATTTTCGGATTGAGGAGATGTTGTGTTATGCGTTCAGAAATGCAGCTTAATTGAGTTTTGATAAAAAATACATTACTAAATAAATGCATCAGACTAGCTTATGTTGGATTTACATGCATCTGCCAGTGCAGATGAAAATTAATTATGGGTGCAGATGCAGATCATCTGCACCCATAATTTTTCATCTGCAACCATAACTAGGAAGTTCATTCCCTCTCTATCAGACAAGTATGAATTTTACATCTTGTGTCTTTTTCCGATTTTCATCTGCACTTGCAGATGCATGTAAATCCACCATTATAGACGTGCATCATGTAAATATAGTTTGAGCTGAATTTGTCGATACTGCATAGCTACAAAATCGCTTTGGTTTCGGATCGCATTTTCTTCTGTTCCATAAAAGTGTGTTTGTCTAATAATCCTCTGACTTCCTTAATAATACGGTTGGTAGGATGTAATTGGAAGGAGAACTCACTGCGGAAAATTTTCCACCCTATCGAACCGATTATTTCTTCACAATTAAAATGGTGCCATAAAATTTTTGAATAATCACCATTTTCATTTAATGCAGTACCACCCCAAGTTTCGTACGCCTTCCGCACATAGATGGCTCTTAACATAATTTGACATTTGTTTACTTCGTTTTGTTCGTGTTATTTTATTGGTTTCGTTTTTACTTCTATTTCGCAAGCAGTTTTGGTGTTAAAGAGGTGATTATTTTCTTCAATTTCCTAGCTACTAAATTTATTTTATGAAATTTCTATATCAAAATACTCGCACAGAATTATTCGGTTGATAAATATTTTGTATTTTCAAGGATTCTAGTTAATTGGACACATATATTTAGCTGCAGGAAAAGACAAAAAAATACATTCCAATCTCTGGATCATCATAGGGAGGAAACTCAACAAAGAGCAAGAAGAAAAGAAAAAAGAACAATTCGCCATTGTTACTGCATTAAAAATCTTTAACTCCTCATCGGTTTTTCAAATTGCAATCGCTCTTAGAGTTGTTGAGACATTAATTAGTCAAATAGAATGGCAGATGAAGAAAGTAAACCAATTATCCCGGCCGAGTATGATGAGGCTAAAATAATGTACTCCGCTGCCGGCGAAGGGTCTGAAAATCCTGGCACAGGTGCGTATTACATTATATTTTTTTACTTCTCTTTTACACAAGGGGTAAGTAAACTTGTGTTAATTCCCAATCAAAGCACTCATTATTCAACTGGTTATTGAACTTTTATTGATGAAACCCTTTAAGTGTGTTTTAAGCTAATTTTCTTTTCATTTTCGCCTAGCCGCAAAATGCAATGTAATGTAATACAACTTTCCATAAGAATTGAATTACTTATTTGTTAGTTTAACCAGAAAAGATGCCTATCCAGTGTTCAATCTAAGTGCATGATATCAAGTTGGTGTGTTTGTTGTTCTCCATCGCATCACCGTGCGTATATCGCCTCAGCACTCGTGACTCATTGGCATGGTACATTGATTTGTTTCTCCCTATGCGGCCTATTGTCTATGAATTACACACCAGCTGATAACAAGTTGTTTGAGGTATAGTGCTTTTGTATTGTAGCTGCCTCTGTTCCATTCTGTGGCTATTATTGTTCGCCTAACTTCGGTGATAAGAATGGTGATACATCCAATTCAATGTCGTATCGAATTACCCCCGTTCAGCATTCTAACTCATTAGTTTTGAGAGAAAACACCATTCATGTTCGATGAATGCTAAACGCTTGGAAAGATTAAAAAACAAGAGAACCTACTGTTCTTATAAGAGATTCACAATGTTGTGTTTTGGGACAGCATTGACATAAATTTCAATCGCTCATCATGACTGTGAGCTAAATAAGCATAATGAAGAAGGTACGGGGGCATAATTGTTAGGACCACTGATTAGTTACTAATCAAGCTTTTTACTTAGCGATGCGAAGTGTTGCGGGATGGAATTTACTCTTTACTACAAAAAAGGTACTAACTAAAATTAGAATCCATAGTGTGACTTGCTGAAAATATCAGATTACATTGAATTCAGTGAAGTGTAAAAAATGCAGAAATTATTGCATACCAATCTATACTTATGACTTTTGCATAAATGGTTTCTGTTCACCTTTTAGCATGGTTCTTACTTCACTCATGACTTGTTGGTCTGTATCTCTTGTATGTGTTAGAACATTTCCGCTAGACTGTTTTTATTTCCCAAGAGCTTATGTAATAGAACGTGTCAAATTTTTAGTAATGATTCTCTTTCCATCTGATAATCCAACCGGAAATGGATTTTTTTCTAAAATTTCTTGCTTAAATTTTGTTGGTTTGTATTCAAGAAAATGCTATCCTTGTCCTGCAAAAAAACAACATTGATTTCAAAGAGCACCTATGCCTTTTTCTCGGCGGTTTTATTTCCGTGTAATAGTTGAGTTTAGACATACGAAGATCTCGAAATATTTGATACTGTGTTTAGTCTTATATTTAGCTGCTTCTGATATTAACAACAAATTTTTGTTGTTGTTTTCCCCTCATTAACATTTTGTTAGGTTCCTCTGCGTTAAAGAGTAATTGCATTTGGCCATGAAAAGTTGTTACTGTTCAGTATTTTTTTTATAAATCTTAAGAAAGTCATTGAAGCGTCGTCATTGTATGCTCCCAAATGAAGAAGTTGATAATTCTGTTGTTATTATTTTATCTATTCAATAAATGATCATAGCTATAATACTTCTTCCACTGTTGTAACTTTATTAAGGTGGTATCGCACCTTCAGTTGTGTCATCAATCGGTCCAGATGAGGTGCCACCGCCGTATCAGCAGGCAAGTAGTGGTGGAGTTCCGATGGTCACATGCCGGGTATGCCAGAGTATGATTGACATTACAACCAAACGGGAGCAGCATGTTGTCAAATGTGGCCAGTGCAATGAAGCAACTGTAAGTTTGAAAAAAGCAACAACTATTACGACTAGAAATATTAAACCTTTGCTCCTTTTTATTTACAGCCAATTCGCAATGCTCCACCCGGCAAAAAATATGTTCGTTGTCCATGCAATTGCTTGTTGATCTGCAAAAGCTCATCACAAAGGATTGCATGCCCACGACCAAATTGTAAGAGGATAATCAATCTTGCACCCAGTCCAGTCACACCCCCAGTGCCTGCAATGCCTGGTATGTGTCGTGTCACTTGTGGCCACTGTTCGGACACGTTTTTGGTGAGTTTTTATTTTTTATATTGCTTTTATGAAATTTAATTTAAAAAATAATAATACATCGTATTTCGTATAGAACAGTTAAACGAATTATTTTCTTGTTGAGTTACTTACTTACTTAGTTGGGCATTACAGTTCGAGTTGATCCTGGGCCTCAACCAATATCCTTCTATAATATAATAATAATAATATTTCTTTATTAGTTCAATGAACTTTTTCAAAATCATTTGACAATAATTTACAACTTTTTATAATTATATAAATTTGTGTGCTGTTAGTATTTAAACTTTAAATTTTGGATTTTAAAATTTTAAAATTTTAAGTGCAAAGTTTTTACCAGAGTTAAATCAAATTGCAAATTTTATATGAATTTTTCTTTAATTACAAACTTCAGAAAGATTTAAACCACACTGATTCTTGCTTTTAAAAATATTTGTAGTTTACGTTTAAAAGAGATAAGATTTGTTTCTGATTTCAATTCACTTGGTAAACCGTTGTAAAAATTTAAACCCGAATACATCAATAAGTTCATGTTGTTACTTCTGTTACTTCGTATAGGTCTGAGGTCCTGATTGTTTCTTAGGTTGTACGGCTGCAATTCTGCTACTGTTGTTATACTGCCTTCAAAGTATGGTGGGAGCAATCCATTTTTCATTTTAAATATGAATACCATTGCATTGAATGTAATTTTTTGCTCGACGTTCATCCATTTTAACGCATCCAACATTTGTCTTACTGGCGTATATCTATTGCACTTTAGTATAGTTCGCATTGCCTTGTTTTGCAATACCTGCATACGCTGTCTTATGTAGTTAGGACACCCAAACAAAATCGTAGAGCAGTACAAAAAATGTGGTAAAACTATTGCGTTATGTAGCATGATGGCATTTTGCATTGATAAAACAGGTCTTATACGCCCAAGGAACCCCACTTTTTTCGCAATTTTTGTGCATAAATGTTTTGCATGGTTTTTAAAATTTAGCTCACTATCTAATATTACACCCAGATATTTAATGCTCTGAACACACTCTATTTGACAACCATTTATACATACTGTCACAGGGTCACGAATTTTAATCTTCATACATTTAGTTTTACTAACGTTTAAACAAAGTTTGTTTGCTTTCAACCACATATTTATATTTTCTAGATCCGAGTTCATTTTTAAGCACATGTCATTTAAATCTTTTCCCGAAATGTATAATAATGTATCATCCGCAAACAAGACTATTTTACAATGATTAAGAACACTTTTAGCATCGTTTATATATAGCAAGAAAAGGGAAACACCCAAGAGTGAACCCTGAGGGACCCCTAATTTAACCTCTATTGAGTCTGAATTCTCATCGCCGAATTTTGTCCTTTGGTATCTGTCATTTAGGTACGAATGAAACCATTTGTATTCTGTGGCACGTATGCCATAAAGCTTGAGTTTATCTAATAATATGTCCCGATCAATCGTTTCGAACGCTCGTTTAAAGTCTAGAAAAACTGCTATCACTCCTTTACCTTGGTCAATGTCTTTTCTCCATTCGTTAGTGATGTAATTTAACGCCGTTTCACAAGAGTGACCACTACGAAAACCAGACTGCTCTATATTTAAAATTCTGTTGTTCTCGACATATGCTGTAAGTTGATCACTCACTACACGTTCCAGGATTTTTTCAAACATCGGTAACATGTTAATGGGGCGAAAATGCTCACAATTACTTGATCCTACCACTTTTTCAACGGGTACAACCATTGATTCCTTCCAACGGGTTGGAAAAATTCCATTTTTAAGTGATTCATTTACTAACTTCATTAAAACTGGACCTAATATTTCTATTGAATTATATATTATGTCTCTATTTATACCATAAATGTCCTTTTTATTATTGCACTTTTTTATCACATTAGATAGAGCTCTATGATCACAGAATTTAAACTTAAATCTATTAGTAATGTTTATCACAGATGATTCATATTGCACGTAGGGAATCGAACTATTTATATCACAGATGCTTTCTACAAAGTAAGTATTGAACTTATTAGCAATTATCTTGGGGTCTTTCACTTTTTCGTGTCCAAATTCAACGCTATTTACACACTTTCTGTTACCATCGTCCTTTAAAATAAATGTTTTAAGCATTTTCCAAACTGCCTTTTGATCTCCAGATTTTGTTTCTATTTGTCCATATATGTAGTTATTCTTTGATTCTTTGATTTTTTCCTTATATTTTTTACAAATATCTCTGTACCTTGTCCAGTTCTCTATCGTGTTATTGTATGATGCTATCCTATAAGCTATTATCTTATCCTTTTTTAAACGTTGAAGCTCTGGGGTAAACCATTTGTGTTCATCGTGTTGTTTAACAACTTTTTCAATTGTTATTGCATCGACACATGCTTTTATCTTGATATCAAACATTTCGAAAAGATCTTCACTGTTCTCAATGAAAAATAAATCAGAAAATCCTACTTGTTGCAACATATTATCAAATTTTTCCTTTGAATAATCGAGAAATCTGCACTTTCGATTTTGAATTTGATTGCTTTCCTTATTTAAAACTTGAATCTTGATGGTTTCATGGTCTGTTATTTTATTATCACAGTCTATTTTTACATTCACTTTATTGCACAATTCCGTTTTCGTTATAACATAGTCAATTAAAGTTTTTGAGTTTTCGGTTATTCTTGTCGGTTCTCTTACTAGCTGGGAAAGACCTTGATCCAGAATTGAATCTTCCATTTTTGATTTGTTATTATCATCCGTTAATAAGTCAATATTGAAATCACCCGTTATAATAACATTTTTATCATTTTCGAAAAACTGTACGCACCAATTCAAGTATAATTCTAAAAAATCGTTAACGCTAGAACTTGGGGACCTGTATACGACTCCAATCGACCAATTTTCATTTTGTATGCGTATTTTCACTTTTAAAAACCATGCAATTAAATCAAACTTACTTACATTTTTTACGGTATAGTCTATGCCATTTTTTATATACATACTAACACCACCAGTGTGCCGGGACAACGAAGGACAATTAACATAAGAATAGTTTTTAATTTTTGTTTCACATTCTTCAATATTTACAGTTACTCGAACTTCAGACAGGACAATTATATCAGGGGAACACTTCAGTATTAATAATTCTAATTCACTTTTATTTGCTAATAGGCTTTGTATGTTTAGATAGTATATGACGGTTTTTCCTTTATACTTTGAAAGTGGTTGCTACCACTGTTTATTCCTCTCTACACTGATCTTACGCTTATAGACTTTACAATCACTATCAAAGGCATTATGATCAACTTCAAAATTAAATTTTAAATCATTGTTAGCTTTAACACAATTTATACATTTTAAAACGTCTGATTGACACTCGGATCCAGTATGCGACCCTGCACATTTAAAACAAACTTTATCCGCACTTGAGCAATTTTCACTAGTATGGTTAAATCCTAAACATTTGTAGCATCTTCTAACATGCAACCCATCTTTAACTTCACATTGATCCCATCCTACACTTAGCTTTCCCATTTGCATTGCTTTGTTATAACCGTCGGCATCTAATTCAATAACTACATTAAAAGAATCATGCCTTCTAAACTTGTTTTTCCATTGGGCTTTAACTTGTGTATCAGAACTCTTCAAGAAATCATTTTGCTCTTTTAAACACTTTATAATATCACCACTTTCCATTTTCTCGGACATATTAATTATTTTGATTCTTGGTTTTTTTTTTACTAAAACATTCACATTATATTTATCACCTAATTTTACTTCGATTTCGCCTTTAAGTTTTTCCATTGACTCGTCATTAGAACATGCAACAATTACCGCACCACTATTTAATTTTTTAATGCCAGAAACTTGAGCACCACTATTTGATGGATGAACATTAGATTTAATTGCATTTTTTGTTATATCTGCACTTTGGGTGCTTTTTGGCTTAATCATTACTGATGCACTTTTCTTTAAAACATTCGCATACATTGGTGTATCTTTTTTTAAAGATTCAGCAAACAAAACTTTATTTTTCACAGCACTCGCTTTTTTTATTTCATTTATTACTTCACTTTTTTCATCACTCAGCTGCTTTACACCATCAAGAATTTTTCCAATGTTTACGTTTTGGGATTCAAGACGTTTGTTTTGGTCTCACTTACTTTAGCGTTTTGAATGTTTTCACTTGCTTTATTTATGTTCATGCAAATCTTCTCACTCTGTCTTTTAAATTCCTCACTATAGCAACTTAACTTTTTTAGCTCTTTAACACTCTTCACACAATTCTCTTGAGCAATTTTCATAGCATCTAGTCTAGCCATGTACCGTGATTCGATTGACTCAAGCAATATTTTTATTTCGGTTTCATTTCTCTTCAGACTTTCTTCAAATTCTAGTTTATACTCTTTAAGATAACGGCTATTCTTTACCACTGACTCTTGCATTTCTTTTAATACAAGGTCCACATTGTGTATGTATTGGACACAGTCTGTACACATAAACTTTAACATTGGCTTCAATAGACAACCACTAGAGTAATTGTCTAAACCACAACACTTTGCTGCACTATGATAAAGTTTACCACACACACCCGCACATCTGATACCCGTTTCACCGCGCACCGGTGCTTTACATTTGACTTCACCGGTGCTTTACATTTGATAACGACTTCGATTTCGGGCGAGCTCTTTTCAGTTTTGCACTCTAAGTGGGCTGAGGTCTTCTTCCACTTGATTGCGCAACACCTAAGACGAGGTCTTCCCCTTCTGCGTCGAGCTGGAGCGTTTGGGTCTATCCGCTCTACATGGTCCAACCATCGTAGCCTCATGATACGTACTCTTCTGGCTATGCCCATGTCGCGGTACAGCTCATACAGCTCGTTGTTGTATCTTCTTCCCCACACATTGTCTTCGCAGACCAAAGATCATTCGGAAAATTTTTCATTCGAAACCACCAAGGGTTTCCTCATCCGCTTTCGATAAGGTCCATGCTTTCGCGGCGCATGCTTAGCAGGACTGGGACGATCAAGGTCTTATACAGGGTTACCTTGGTTTTTCTGGAGAGGGTTTTGTTTCTCAATTGCCTTCTTAACCCAAAGAAGCAACGGTAGGCAGTAGTTATTCTCCGTTTGATCTCCGCACTTATATTGTGATCCGTGCCTATAGGGGATCCCAGGTAGACGAAGTCCTGTTATGTCTGTCTATTGTACCGTTTTGTCCAATTCGTTAATGATCTCTGTCCCTGTTTGATGACAGCACATACTTCGTTTTGTCCTAATTAACCATCAAACGATTTTTGCCGTTTCTGTTTCAATACTCGCAAAAATACCTATGACATCACGTTTTTTTCTTCCCATTACGTCAATATCGTCTGCATAGGCGAGTAATTGTACAGACTTTTGAAAGATTGTTCCTCTGTAGTCCGTTCAGACCAGTCCAACAGACCAGCAAAGTGTAACATCGAGTCGTTCCTAAATGAAATTAAGATTTTGTAACAAAGTCAAACATACACAATAACAACGGTGTCAAAACACTACTGCATCGCGGAACATCGAAGGTAAAAAAATAACGGACTAACTGGAGGTGTTGACGTCTGAGTTTGGTACAACCTTTTCAAGTATGATGTTAAAGGAATCGCATCACAGTTTTTGGCCTTGTCTAAAGCCTTTTTTGACATCAAATGTCTCGGTGAGTTCTCTACCGACCTTTACGTAGCAGCGTTAACTCTCCAAACTCATCCTGTATAGTCAAAACTCCAAAACTTGAACGCAGAAGCCAAAACAAGATACTGCTCTATTCGGCTCATCTACCTATATTATATTCCGTAGTTTTTTTTCTAAGATCTGCTATAATATCAAAATTTGTTCGACTATCCGCTTTTCAGTTTCAGACGTTCACATTCATACAGCAAGCTTAATTTCTTCTAGATGGGGAGGACGACATTCTTGATCACCGTCTAATTTGAATGGGTCATTCTGCCTGACACCGCCGGAATTTGTGAATCGTTGCTAAGCAGATTGCAGAAGTGGTCTTACAGATCGTCAATACCGACTGCGATTTTCCCACTATGCTTCGAGGCTTGCCACCCTCATGATCTGGTTCAAATCTCTCAATTTTCTCGAACGAGCGCTTCTAATGTTTGTTTTTTGTTTTTGAAAATTTGGTGCTCTTCCCTTGCTTTCTCATTGTAAATCTCGTTGTACTAGAAATGGGTGCGATAAGTTTAAACCAATTTTGAAAATCAAAAGATCCTGTGTATTTTTAGTTCTTTACTAGCTGAGCCGCCCGGCTTTGCTCGGGTCTGTACTTTTAAGGTTACAGTTCTCGTTTTTCCTCTTCCGCGGGAATTTGGGGAAGAAATATAATCTGTCTTACTGTGGGACTAAGTGGTATCCTAATGCTGAATGAATTTTTGAAATCTGTCCAGTAGCTTCTAAGTTTCCGTTCCCAACCCCGTTCCTGTGGGAATCTTCCGTTCCCATGGAAATATGTGAATGAAATGTCTATGTCACTGAGTGATAATGTAACATCCTAGAGTTGAAAGAACTTTTGAAATCGGTCAAGTTACTTTAAGGTTCCCGTCCTCGTTCCCGTTTCTGTTCCCGTGGGATTATAGGGATGAAATACACGCCACGTTACTGAGGGATTATGTGGCATTCCAGTGCAGAAAGAATTTTTGAAATCTGTCCAGTAGCTTCTAAGTTTCCGTTCCCAACCCTGTTCCTGTGGGAATCTTCCGTTCCCATGGAAATATGTGAACGAAATGTAAGTCTATGTCACTGAGGGATAATGTTACGTTCCAGAGTTGAAAGAATTTTTGAAATCGGTCAAGTAACTTTATGGTTCCCGTCCTCGTTCCCGTTTCTGTTCCTGTGGGATTATAGGGATGAGATATAGTTTAAGTTACTGATGAAGAGCGATAATGTAGCCCCCAAGTGCTGAAATATTTTTTGAAATCTGTGGAGTAGTTTCTAATTTTCCAAAAACCCAACCCAACCCCGTTCCTGTGGGAATATGGGGATCAAACCACACAGGATACCATCTCTGAACTAAACTTTGTCTACCCTTAAAATTTCATAAAAATCCGTTGGGTGGTTTAGGAGTTTACCCCGGACATACATACATACATACATCCTACTTTATATATATAGATTTAATCAACTAACATAAATTACACTCAAAAACACGATTTAAGAAAAATTGTTCTAAAGAATTAATTCAAATACAAAATAATGTTTTTTTTTTTTTATTAAATGACATTATTTAAAAAGAAATCTTAGCTTCTATCGCCTTTCTTCATATCGTATATACATATGTATTTGTATATGCAAACCAATATTTGCAAATTTATTTATAGCAAACATTGTTTATGAAAAGACAGCTACTATCCTCAGAACCTGTCGCCAATCTGCTTTACTACAACTTGGTCCTCTTTAAAAACCTCAGCCAGGTTGGCTTGCTCCAAGGGACCACCAATACGCTTTCCCTGATGTCTTTCCTTCGCAGCACAAAACACTATCGTATCAATAACTTTCTACAAAAAAAGCATACCATATTACACACTCGTTATAGTGACAGCCAAAACTCACTTCAAACAATGAAAGAACTACATGAGCAGTATAAAATGCAAGAATCATACTGAATAAGACTGGTGCCTTATAAAAGAATACATCAGAATTTCTTCTGAGCAGTACCATTCCAATGAGCCTTATAAGATTAGCCACTGTCAACTTCGCAAAAAACAAAATAAATCTGCTCATACGGTTCATGGTTTTAACTTGAGATGGCATCATTAATTTTGTCTGAAAATGTTTAAAATAATTTTTTTGCTGTGATATTCAAAAAGTTTTAACCTCTTTTCTAGCTGAAGATAAATCTGATCTTTCTATTGCAGCCACTGCATACAGACAATGATTGAAACTCACTATTTTTTTTTCGAAACGATTTGATATTTAGGCTCAACTTCTTAGCGGCCTCAAGTTTTACAGAGTGGAGAAAGAAGTTAAGTCTTAAATGATAAAATAGTTGGAAATGTCCTCAAGAGTCATAACTGATTACTTACATCTTACAAATTATCTCCGAAAGCATTCGAGGAGCGATTGTAAGGGGAAAGATGAAAGAGACCTTTGCAACAGTTCCCAGATGAAATCGAAACAATTGCTTCGATACATATTTGGTGTTGAAATTCATGTTTTCGAAGTACCAAAAGCCAACAGCAACGTCTTGACAAAAATCTTCACACGCGAATATGAATTGAGTTGACCAAATGAATCCCAAAATATATGTCCACCCGAGATTGCGAACTGATTGCATTTTTACGTATTCAACTTTTGTAAAAACTAAAAACATGAAAAGAGTTACATAGTAAGAGCATTAAAAGCTTGTTTCTGTTACTTACTCCTATATTGTTCATCAAAGATGCGATCCAACTCGTCTTCTTCTATTTCTGTTGTGTATGGTAAAATTACTGGATTATTGGCTGTTGTCATACAAAGCATGATGAATGTCCAAAAACATATGAACGCAATGAAGGCAAACAAAGTGACCAAAGGAAAGTTAACAATTTCTTTCGAACGGTTGAGGCAAATAAAAGCATCGTTAAATAAAATCACAGTTTTACATATGTGTTTACTGTCCAGTACGAAAACAATCGTAAGCATAATCTGGGGGAACCAACGTTAAAAATTTAAATTTTCAAAATTAAAATCTCTTCTAAATTATTTAAATGAATTAAGTTATAAAAATACATTAGAGAATAATTTAAAATATAATCGTAATATTTATTTATTCAATTTGAGATATTGCGCTTATTACAGTTACCGTAATAGTTGAGCTTGCTACTGCCGTAAAGCAGAGAACTCTATTGTTAGTGTTGAATTCTTCCAAATAGTGATGGATTATCGGGCTAGGATCCCTGAGAGTAGGAACATTTTCATAAGTATACCACAGCAAAGCACAGAAACCACAATTCACCAATAAAACAGAAACCCAAATTATCCATAAAGAAATTTTTGGCTGCCACCAAATTAAGGTTACAAAAGTCAATGAAAACACTGATTAAAAATTCCAAATGAGCTTAAATATTTATAAATAAATAAATATTTTTAAATTTTATAAGTTACTCACAAACGGCCAATACTTCGAGGGCAACAATGTATAGCGAAGTTAAATAGACATTTATAAAAATTGATGAAAAATTTTCAAATCTTGAATTTATCATGGAATAAGTTTCTTTGACTACAGGTGGATAGTCCAATGGAATACATATTTGTTTCATTACGTAACTAGAAATAAACAATATATTGTGAAAAATATAAAAAGAAAAGAAATGAATTATCTTAAAATTCACCTTTGCCGCAGTTCGCCATAAGGACACGGCCCAATATTGGGTTGAAATTGTTTATATTTACGAAAACGAAAATAATATTTCATGTCCAGATCATATCGGCAGTATTTAAAATCCATTAGCATCCAATGTGCGACGAGGTAACTATCATCAAAATAGACTCGGCTAGGACATTTATTGACGCAAATTCGCATAACGTTGGCTACATCGTACACGTGAAAGAATAGCAAATATGGTTTTCTTGAGGTGTCTAATCCGGATAGAGAAACGTTTTCAAATTGTGTATTTTGACGAACATCACAAATATTTCCAAAAGTATCGTATCCATTGATGATGGCCAGATAATTACCATTGACCAAAAAAAAAAATATAACCCTTTTTGGTGACACGTAGCTTCTTCTTTATATGGAACATATAACCACTATACCAACGGTGATTTAATTATTCCCATAAAATCAAATTTTTTCATTCCTAACTGACCGTCTTAAGTCAGATCATCTTGCTTATTTTATGGGGTTAAGTTTAAATCTTTCATTTTGTTCAACAACTTGGCTTTACTTACTGTGATGAATAAAAATATTATAAAAAAATAAAGCCATTTTATGTCCTTGTATTTTTGAGATTTCGTACAATCTTTCATGTTGCAATTAAACAAGTAAACTACAAATCAGAAGTTCTTTACTTAAGCTTTTAAACTTAACTAGAAAATTGGTTCCAATTTAGCAAGTTCTCCGAATGAAAGTTTGCTTTCAATAAAAAATGTTAATATTTATTAGATTATATAACACTCCTTTTGATTTTGTTTTCCCAATCATTGGAAGTGTATAATAAGGAAGTCTCAAGGGTGTACTTTGTATTTCATTTACGTGTTAAAATGAAAGTAAAAAAGATTTAAGTGTAGGTGTTTACGAACTTAAAATAATGAAGCGATTTAACTATTTAGCGATTAGGTAACTAAGAAACAATTTTAGTGTCTGTTTTTGTAAAGTAGTTTCTAAGTTTCAGTTTCAGTGGGGATTAAATATCGTCTGTGTTATTGGCCACTTATAGCCATCAGCAAAACGAATAAAGAAAATTTTTGAAATTTTGAATATTAACTATGTTTTCGTTAGAATTGAATATCATTACAAAGTTAGTTCACTATTTATTTATTTTATACAAATGTTATTCAAATCGATGATGGATCAAATAAGCCAGAGAATTTTTTTGCAAAAATTATAATAAAATTTTTCGACTCAGCTGATGTAAATTTCAGCCAAAATGGAACAAATCGTTCCAATTGTTTGGATTCCATTTTCCAAGTATTTCACTGACAGACTCAAAGCGGATTATTTTTTTCGTGCGCATTGCATAAGAAAATTCATGTTTCCATTTTTCTCAACTTTTCGTGTTGGTTTTTGCTGATCGCTATAATTGGCCCCCCATTGATAATAACTATGTTCTCGCTACAATTGAATAACAAATGTTTTACCAATCGATGGCAAATCACTCAAAGAATTTTTTGTGCCCAAAAAAGATATAAAAGAACAAATATTTGCTGTTATTATTGTACTGTTATATATATACTGTATTTTTCTATTTTCCTGTTTCAATTCCATCAGGAAAATAGAAAAATACAACTTTACGGCAAAGTATTTGTTCAGTTGAACATTTTCTTGGCAAAATAGATTCTCTGGGCTGTTTACTATTGATTGGTATAACATTTGTTATTCAATTGTAACAAAAATATAGTGATATGTAATTAATTTTGAAAATTTTTCCTGATTCGTTTTCCTGATCGCTATAACTGGCACCTGGTTCAGTTATGTTCCACTTCCCCGTTCCGTTCTTGTAATAATATGGAGATAAAATTAATATAGTCTATGTTACTCAGGGACAATGGAGGACTCCTTGGTCCAGTGCCCCTGTTCTGTAACTATCGCCTTGTCGATAAACGGTGGAAAATGGAACGAAATTCTATGAATTTAGTAGGATTTCGTTCCATTTTCCACCGTTTATCGCCTGCTTTTATCGAGGCGATAGTTACAGAACAGGGGCACAGTATTTTCTAAATTTTCATGTTCTGTTCCAGTTCCCGTTCCGTTCCCGTAGGAATATGGAACAGAAATATAGCTTGTCATTTCTTAGGTTCTATACCTTTTTTTTCTAAATTTCATTCAAATTGGCTCTGAAGTTTTGGAGCCTTTTCAATACAAAAACTTAGTTCTCTTTTTACGTTCCCGTTCCCGTTCTCGAATATGCGATTATAGAAATTAATAGCATTCTAATGGTGAAAGAATTTTGAAATCGACTAGTTGTTTCTTAGTTCCCATGTATGATCCTGTATATTCCCGTTCCCGTTCCCTTGGGAATATTGGGATGAAATGTGCATATAAACCTATCTCTTGTGTCATTCTATATTTAAAAAAAAAATCGCTTCAAAAGCGTTTCAAAGATCTAAGCATACATACAGATAGCGGAATGCAACCACCACGGAGGGGTAGTACTATGTTTCCACCTGAAATTAAACTAGATTTCATTCCAGGATCGTTTTAAATTACAAATAAAATAGGTTCGTTCGTTGAACTTTGTCCAGGGTTGACCCAGGTTTCCTCAACTATATGATTTGTCAAAAAAGCTGGTTTCTCCGGCCCTCAAAAAACACTAAACCACAAAATTTATTCCTGTCATTTGATAAAAATAAATGCCATTTGACAGCCCTGTTCATTACCGCCGTAGCAAGAGCCTAGGGCGAGTTTAAGGCAAACCCAGTGCTCAAAAACACTCAATTTGACTGCCAACTGACTGGGCGAGTTTAGGTTTTTCAAAATACGCTTTGTGGCTTCAACGAACAAACCTAATAAAACTTACACCGAAAAAATGTTGATGTCTGAATGTCTTCTTTATCTTCACACTATTATAAAGAGGAAAAATTTGTTTGTTTATTTGTTTGGAATAGGGTCCAAAACTGCTGGGCCAATTTCAATGAAATTCGGAACAGGAATTGTCTAGAACCTTAGAAGTAACATAGGTCAGATTCCAAAAATTCATTTACCGCTAGAGTGCTTTGTTATTGCCAAGTAGGATGGGCTATATGTATATCATTATCATATTCCCACGGGAACGGGAACGTAACCGGGAACTAAGATACTGGGTCGATTTCAAAAATTTTTTCACCGTTAGAGTGCTTCATTACTCCCGCGTAACTAGACTATATTCCATCCTCATATTCCCTAGGGAACGGAAACGTAAAGTTGAACTTAAAAACTGCTGATTAGATTTCCAAAATTCTCTAATTTTTCTTTTTATACCGAATGCATTTCGGGAGGCATTGGCCTACCATCATGAGTTATCTCGCGTATTCGCTGATGATGGTAGGCCAATGCCTTCCGAAATGCATTCGGTATAAAAAGAAAAATTAATAAATAAAAATAAAAACATACATTTTTCCATCATCTTTCTTGTGTTATTAGTTTTTATTTAATCTATTTTGTATTCAATAAGGAAGATAAACATAAACAATTTGAATATAAATCAGACCACAATATGTGTTCAATTAACAGATTAACTTGTTAAAACTGTTACTCTCTATTCAAAGCTGAGAAAGTTGATTGCATTTATATTCAATACATCAAAACATTCATAAACATATTGTCTGGATTTAAATATCATGTACTAGCTGACCCACCTGGCGTTGCTCGCGTCTGAAGCTTTAAGGTTCCCGTTCTCTTGGGAATATGTGAATGAAAAATAGTCTACGTTACTGAGGGATAAAGTAACATCCTAAGGTTGAAAGAATTTTTGAAATCAGTGAAGTAGTTTTAAGGTTCACGTTCTCGTTCCCTTTTATATTGCCGGAAGATTATAGTGGTGAAATATAGTCTAAATTACTGAAGGATAACGTAGCATCCTAATGCTGAAAGAATTTTTAAATCTGTACATTAGCTTTTTACTTCCTGTTTATATTCCCGTTCCCGTTGGGATATGGGAATGAAATTTTGCCTATAGCCTATTTCAGACTAGAGTCTAGTCTATCTCTGTACCAAATTTCATTTAAATCGGTTCAGTAGTTCAGTAGTAACAAACAAACTTACTTTCACTTTTATAATAATAGTAAGGATGGTCTTTTATAAAATGATCTCGAAAATTCGACATGCAAATTAAAATCATACCCTATAATCACTCGGGGCTGTTTCGACGAACTCAATAGTCGACCATTTCTCATGGAGATGGCTGAACAGTTCAACATTCCCCTTTTTTGGGTGCCGGGGCACTGAAATTTCATAGGAAACTGCAAAGCTGATGAACTCGCCATAATTGAGAATCTTAATCTCTCTCGAATCTCTCTCGATCTCAATCAGCAGGTTGAACATTGGTGTACCAATCGCATATGCAAACTTCATGCTAAAGCTAGATCCTACAGATAAAACAAACAGCAGGTAGAGCAATACCACTTCTTGTGTGGCAACAACACAGATATGGTCAAAGGTAGATCTAAAACGCAGAAGGAATTTGATATCCATAAGCTGATTGCATATTGGTTTCGTAATCAATGTCATTACCGAACATTACCTCAAAGGAAGACACGCCATAAGACTCGGCGTTCCTTCAAACGACTTCTGCAGAAGCTGCTTAGATGAGGAGGAATAGGAGGCAATCCCATACCTCCTCTGTTCATGTCCTGCACTCGCCCTCAAAAGAAAACTGCATCTAGGAGACTACTTCCTCGATGATCCAAGCGATCTGTTACACACATATGTATATCCTTTACCAGAGTTGATTTATTGACCAATTTTTGAATATATAAGTGAAGTGGAAATCTGTTTTTCCGTCGGCTTTTTTTCACTTATATATCCTTTACCTCTATCGCTTTATTAAAAGCTCCAAATGGTTTAGTTAATTGCGGTACTCCCTCACACACTTTATATGGTATCACAAATATTGGTCTAAGTGTGTCAGTTGTTTTTCTGACATCCATTTAAACCTAACCTAACTTAACCTATATATCTCAAAACCGTGATGTTTTAGAGAAATTCTGAGCGTCAAAAAACTTGCAAAAATGTGACCAAGTTTTCGGATAGAAAAAATTTGTGATTCAGTGATTCTTTTTTTTTTATACCAAAAAATTTGTTTTCTTTTAATTTACTTACATCCAGTTCAATACATTCACCAATGCGTTGGCCCGTTGTCCTCATTGCCGAAAAGTCTCATCGGTTGGCTCAAGGTTTGCTCGGGGCCGTGGAATAATCTTTTCTGTGGTTGGCTTCCTATTCTTTCTCATTGGTATCGGTGCCACCATTGGAACCTACACATATGCCAAAGTAAGTTTTACTTAATATTGATAAAAATTTAGACTCCCATTCTAATATCCTATTATTTTTTTATTTTGCAGGAACATGGTGGAGTTTTCGTTGCGTACGTTGGAGCTTTTTTAATTTCTTCATTTCTATTCGCTCGAGCGGTTTATTATTTCCGCCTTAAAGTTAGTGCCATAGATGGGCCCATGTAAAATATTTAATCATATTTTTTTTATCATTCCTTTTTTGATATTACAACAAAAAACCAAAACCCGAAATTCGAGCAAAATATGTAATAATAATTGTAACAATAAGCAGCAACAGTGTAGTTAAACACATTCATAGACGACTATACAACACCTATAAAAAGGGTTCTTGTCAGAGAATTCGTTTGACAAAAAAGATAAATTGTTGGTTGAAATGTTCACAAAAAAAAAAAAAAAAATAATAATAATAATAAATCAAAAGGAAAACAAGTGTGTACCGTTGAAGAGCATGTGGTGTTTCTCAAACATTTTAAGTTTTTGTTTCTATTTTGACTAATGAACAAGTTGTTATGTTGCTTTTGATAGGAAATACTTAATTGTTTACAACTGCGATTAGTTCATTGTTTTTGTGTAAAATTCTGTCTCTGGTCGACCACATGTGAATTTGTGCTACGATTGTTCGATTAGGTCAATTTAGTTTTACTAAAGTTTTAGATTTGTTTTTTTTTTTTATGGTGTCTTTAAAATTTAGTTTGATATTTTTTGGCATGCGCACTAGTGATTTAGAGACTTGCATCTCTCCAAGCTTTATGAATCTTTCGTTTTGATAAACTAAAAAATATTCATTTCTCAATATATAAACACACATACACATCCACTATTACAGAGTTATACATTTTCGAATTAAAAACAAAACCAAATTATAAAAAATAGACACTAACGTATTATTTTCATTGGAAGACTCAGTGCATACAAGAAAAAAAAAAAACTTAGTGCCGTTTCATGAAGAAAGAGTATGGTTGAATGAAAATTTCATTCTTCAGTATTGATTGAATACTATAGTGTGAGAGTTTGTATTGCATTACAGCATATAAAGTAAAAACAAAAATATTATTATTATTATATTATTGAACTTATACACTTATTATAATAAATAATGTAAATAAATTGAATAAAACTTAAACATTTTTTATAGTAATTTTCGTTTTCAGAAATTTCAAAGGTAACGCAGATTTCAATTTTTTTCAAATCATCGTAGATTGTATGACAAAGCATTATATGTTTTTTTTCTCAATCAAGCCATCGTAACCGATGGGGAGGTGTTTCTCTCCGAAATGTAAAGATACTTATAGGACGGTAACCATTCTGACTGATAAATCATACGTATTTAAAAAATAAATAAATTGATAGTTAGGACAAAAATGTCTTTTTCGATTGTCTTAAAGAGCAAAAGAGGTGCGCATACCACGAATACGATAAATCTTATCTTCGTGATTCTCTCCGATTGTAGGTATTTCGATTGATTACGATGAGAATAGAATAAAAATTTATAAAAAACGATATTCTGACTCGTTGGATCTATTTCTAATTGTTTTAAAACCAAACCAATTTAACGTGATTCATTGCCAATGTGATATCGAATATTGAAGTCTCATAACGTATCGCTTTTCCATTAACAAAGTAATTTAATCAAATTACTGTTTTTTGTTTAATATTGTCGATTTGATCGATAAAAGTTTTAAAACAATCGTATGGTGTTGTAATTTGTCATCTTCTCTTTGTTAAAACTTGGTCTTTGTTAACAGTGCTGCAGAATTTTTACATTTTTTTTTTTTTAAATATCGGGTATTACTAATACCCTTACCAATATAACATATAATAAAATAAAATAAAAAATATGTATGGAAATTAAAAGATGCGGGTACCCGTCGTACTAGCGGATTACTAGTTTGAAGCAGATAGGTGGAAGTTCAAGGTGGAATAATTAACCGAAATTTTAAATACCTAAAATACGAAACTTCAGAATAAACCCAAAAGATAATTCGGGATTTTGTTTGTATTTTTGCGGTCAGTATGCGCCATTCCCATTACCCTTCTTTCTACGGCTGGCCTAGGTAAAAGAAAGCCATTCATATTAACACTCAATTATTCTACTGTACTTTTTTCTCTTGGAAGAATTAGAACAATTGTAATCCCGAATTGTCGAAATACCGAATTCGAAAACACAAAAAAAGTCCATAATCCCAAAATCCCGAATTTTCTTTTAAGTTTATTTCGAATTTTCGTATTATATTTACAAATTCAGTTAATTCTTCGCTACTATTTATTAGATTTATTTCGTATAAGCGGTAGGGCGTGTACTATTCGGGAAGGCTCTGTGTGATGTCAACTTGGCTGCGCCCAGACGTTGCGTTATAGTCGTCTACGTTATAACGTAGATAGAGGTATCTACTGGGAACTTGGATCCTCCAGTGTTAACAAAGAGATAAAAAAAATAGCACAACTACAAAACTCAGCACAGCATTCTAATGCTCTGCTATTTAGCTTATTGGGAATGTCACAATGGATGAATTCGACTAACAGATCAACGGTGGACTTCAACAGTCAATAAAGCAAAAACCCCTAAATGAGCTATTTGGACAAAGTATTTGGTTTAAGAAGTTAGGCCACCCTAGCATTTTCGAAAAATCGTTTTTTTTAAATTCCAAATGGTCCCTTAGAACTTCAAAAATGATGTCCCAGAAGATTATGGCCGGAAAAAACCTTTAGGTACTCGGTTTTCGAATTTAAGTACAAGGCCGTCTAGTCCGCAGTGAGCTCCTTTTGTGAGCGTAAGGGGAAGGTACGTTAGAAAAGTAGAGCATGTATATGGCAGTTGTTATTGAAAATATTTATTTCCTGACTAGTCTAGACGAGTTATACTTGTCGAACGTCTCTTTCAGGCATCTTAGATTAAAGGTATTGTAAAATTATTCATGATTTTCTACTACTCAAAACTTTAAACGCGTTTATCTCAATACTGTATTTTTCAAGTTGGCCGGACTCGTAACTCAAGCAATTTTCAACTGATTAACTTGAAATTTTAGAAATGTCTTGAAATACATATACATTGTCTATGGAAGTACGTAGTATTTTTTTTTTATATTGGATCAATTGTTATTAACAATTATTTGACAATTTTTTAGGCAAGTTTTTCACTTTTCACTTTAGAAGGGCGCCAATTGGCCAAAAATCAATACATCGCAAAAATCCTACGTACTTCTATAGTAGTTAGTATACATAATCGAAAAAAAACATTTGCTCATTATTATTTTAAAAATTACAGGAGCTGTTGGTCCGGCCGTGGACTTCGGAAAAAAAGACGTTGTCGCAAAAACGCTGCACAGCCGCTTTTTTGTAATAAATCGCTTCAAAAAAATTATTGTAAACAGTCACTGATATACGGCCCTATCGTGGTAACCGTCGGAGCGGAATTCTCTCCGATCGGAGACATTTTGCTTAGTTCTCCGATCGGACGATCCGATGTTCTCCGATAAGATTTTGTTGCGGAGATTTTAGTTTTGGGAATGCAATGCATTGCCGCATTTGTGAAAAATTTCTTACGACGACAACTACTTCGAAGCAAAATTCAATTTTCGAAAAAGAATGCGTTGCGGAGTAAACTCCGCTCCGACGGTTACCACGATAGGGCCGATAGATAACAAAATCACGTTTCTGTTATCTCGATTTATTTTGTAGTATTTCTGAAAAAAAAATCGCCAAAAAGCCTATTTTTTAGCCTCTAGGGTGGCCTAACCCCTTAAAGGGCTTTCAGGGTCTCTTAACTAGGACAGAGTATTGAATTAGGGATGGTGTCGGAAAAGCTCCTGGGGAGCCAACGGCAACTATCACACCCCTGCTGCAGCAATGTACTCACAACGGACTATCCGGCCTTTTATGTCAAAGGGGACATAGTTGGTGCTTGAACCTGGAGTTAAGAGTGTAAGAGCGGAAAGCCAATTTATTGAGTGGAGTGACAACGAAAATTCATGATCATGCATGTATATTAGACCGGTTCAAAAAAAGTGACTTTTTCCTTTTTCTCGATGCACATCGATTTTTACCTTCGAGTAGGTGTAAAAACAAGCCTGTTAAGATTTGAGCTCGAAAAATTAATATTTAGAGGTCGCTCATCGCAGATTTCCATTTCCCATACAAATTGTATGGGGAAAAAAACATATAATTTTTGGAGTTTTATATTTCGGTCTAGAAGCAAAGTGCCGAGATGAGCGATACATATTCTTATAGAAAATTTGTTGTTCTACAAAAAAAGTTTCTTATCATTTTTCGACAAATTCACTCCTTCAAAAGTTATTCAAGGTTAAAGTTTGAACAAAAGATTTTTTTTCTTGATTTCTGACAAAATGTTAAAATTTAACACTTAAAATCATAAAATCATTCGCTTATGACACATATTTTTATAGAACATTAATTGTTCTACAAAAAAGGTGTTTTATTATTTTTCGACGAATTCACTCCTTCAAAAGTTATTCAACGTTAATTAAATAATTAATTAATTAATTAATTTTTTCAGAAATCAAGAAAAAACTTAAATTTACTCTAAATTAAACTTTAACCTTGAATAACTTTTGAAGGAGTGAATTTGTCGAAAAATGACAAAACACCTTTTTTGTAGAACAATTAATTTTCTATAAAAAAATGTGTCATAAGCGAATGATTTTATGATTTTAAGTGATACATTCTAACATTTTTTCAGATATAAAGAAAAAAAATATTTGTTCAAACTTTAACCCTGTATAACTTTTGAAGGAGTGAATTTGTTGAAAAATCATAAAAAACCTTTTTTGTAGAACAACAAATTTTCTATAAGAATATGTATCGCTCATCTCGGCACTTTGCTTCTAGACCGAAATATAAAATTCCAAAAATTATGTTTTTTTTCCCATACAATTTGTATGGGAAATGGAAATCTGCGATAAGCGACCTCTAAATATTAATTTTTCGAGCTCAAATTTTAACAGGCTTGTTTTTACACCTACTCGAAGGTAAAAATCGATGTGCATCGAGAAAAAGAAAAAAGTCACTTTTTTTGAACCAGTCTAATGTATATGTATATATATACGCCCCATTTTTTTTTTCCAGCCGTAGGCGGGGGTGGGCGTTCCAAAATGGTAATTTTTCAGATTTTGAGTTAAAACCACATGAGTGATACGTCAAAAAAATTCTCCTCTTAACAAAAAAAATGTTTCCCAGACGGTTTGGTTTCAGACTTCTGCTTGCCAGACGGATTTTAACACTTTCTAAATGCATTTTTCAACTTAAAACACTGATAACTTTTTTCCTAACACACGTTACCAAAACGATGGTACGCCAAAATATCAGAAAAATTCCCCTTATTGCAAAAAGTGTGTCCTAGACGATTTGGTTTAAGCCTTCTGCTTGCCAGAAGCATATAATATAAAGTTCGTTCGTTGAACTTTACCCAGGGTTGACCAAGGTTTCCTTGATAACCCTATGAGTTATCAAAAAACTGGGTTTTCATTTCTCATAAAACGCTAAACCACAAAAACACTACTAATCCCTGACATTTGAAGAAAAATACATGCCATTTGAAAGTCCTGTTTATTATCTGTATTCGAGTTAGGGCGAGTTGAGGCCAAACCCAAGGCTCAAAAAACACTCAGTTTGACGTTCAGGGCGAGTATAGGTTTCTAAAAAAAGGTTTTGTGGCGACCACAGGGCAACCCCATGCCTTCAAAGAACAAAACTGATATGAATATACCACCATCTTTTTATCGATTGCAAGCCGCGTATCACAGCATTTTCAGAGAAGAGCTGTACTGAGCCATGTCTAGTTTCGGCATTTCTGCAAAAGTAAAAAAATGGGCACGACTGGGTCGCACGAACTTGCGATTGTGTTCTAAATACGATATCAAAATCTAAAGGCTGAATTAAAGGTTTTGGTATTAGCTATTCATAATATATTTTGTGGTACAGGGTTGCCAACTACACATTAATTATGGAAATTGAATTAAATCACGCAAAATAATGAAAAAATTAAATTAAATATTCCAAAGGTTTCAAGCAAAAATCTAAAAACGCTATTCTTTTGCAATCGCTAATACACATGAATGATGAAAATTTAATCAAAATCGTTGGAGCAGTTTTCCCAAAAAACGGTTTTTTATTTTTCACTTTTTTTTAAAAACTGTTTTTTAAAAGTCGAGTATGCAAAGTTCTAGATCTTAATAGGAGTTATTTTGACAAAAAATTTGAAAAAAATAAAAGTCATGGTTTCGAAGTTACTTTCAAAAATCAAAATTTTTTAAAAAAATTTATAAAAATTTCCAAAACTAAGTTTTTTTTAAATATTGATATGCAGTCTTTCTTTAACTGCTTACGACTTCTTAAATCCAAAATTTCGTCAAGATCGTGTCAGCCATTAACGAGAAAGTCGGTTTTAAAAAAAACGGTACTATGGGAGGTACCGTTCTTAGGCCTTTTCCAAAAATTATTTTTACATCATAAGAAAAACAATCCTAAATTAATCCTTCACACAAAATTTTATCGAAATCGTTGGAGCCGTTTTCGAGAAAAATAAGTATTATCATATCGGTTGTATGGCAGGTACCGTTATTTCAAGACCTAGAGACCCAATTCCGAAAACCCCTCTGTAGGATGCTCCACAGACCCTAACTGCAAATTTTGAAGAAAATCGGTCCATTGGTTCAGGCTGTAGATCCATATACAGACAGACAGACAGACACACAGACAGACAGACAGAATTGCAGGACCCACTTTTTTCGTATTCTCTATCATCGTAATGTCATGTTTGATTGTTATCTCAAAATTTTTTGTCTGCACGATTGCAAGACTTGCCTTATAGTACCTATAATCGCAAGTAAAAACTGTAGGATGACTTTTTAGAGTTCACGCTGGTTCGTTAAAGTCGGTAAAGAAATCACCGAGACCTTTGATGTCGCAAAAGGCTTTCGACAAGGGGACGAACTATGATATGGTTTTTTTGACACCCTACTTGAAAAGATTACTCACGAAACTCAAACGTCAACATTAGAGGAATAAATCTTTTAAAAGTCTGTAACATTACTCGGTTACGCAGACGATATTGATATAATGGCAAGAAGTAAGCGTGAAGTCATAGGTGCTTTTGCGAGCATTGAAACAGAAGCGAAAAAAAAGTGAATGAATGATTAGACTCTTTTGGCAAAGCTTACACCGCTGTACACCTTGTAAATTCGATGTACCTAAACTTTTTGCATTTAAATTTTTCTTAATTTGAAGGCAGAGACATAAGTAAAACAACACCTTTTTACAGCACTTGTAACTAGCGCTCACTTCACTTATTTATTAATTTAAAAAAAGTTCCTAGAATAAAAATGCACATAAGACAATTATATCGAAGGAAAAAGCCTTCTTGTTACTCTTACGTATAGTTAAGTGGTGGATTACTGTTGCTAGAGCTATCACCAGAACTTAAAGTCTCTGGTGTTTCTTCCTTAGCTTGAATGCGGGAAAAGCTTGGATCTTTTTTATCCTTTTTCTCTCGTTCTTTCTCCTTATTGTGTTTATGCTTGTGTTTGTGCTTATGTTTCTTCTTATCCTTCTTTTTCTTCTTCGTCTGATAAGTAAGAAAAGTTATTAAAAATAATAACAAACAAAATAAAATACCTTTGATGAATTATCGGATTTTGATTTGCTATCATCTTCCTGCTTAAACATGCCTGGTTCGAAGCCAACCGGTCCAGGAGTTGGCAAAGCACCGGGTAAAGATGTTGAGTTGTCGGAGTAGTATTCTGTTTTCAATCGTTTATTTTCGGCACCAAAAATTTCATTGTCTACGACAATACAAGGTTTAACATCGACTGTCTGGGGCTCAAACGGTTCTATTTTAACTTCATCCTGCTGTTCAAGTTTGATAGGCACATCGTCAAATGCTTCGGAAGCAGACCTTTTGACAGGACCGGTCAATTCAGGTGTTTCACGTGTTGATTCGCTTTCAAAGAGTTTAAAATTTTGATTCGTTGAATGTACTTTCGGAGTAGATTCCTTAACGAACTCTTTGAACATGCCTGATACATCGCTAGATTGCAAACTAATTGGTTTTTTGATGCCATACAGTGCGTAGTACAGATCTACCATGTCGCAGCGCAACATAGTGTCATGTGACAAATTGTTGCTAATCAAAAATAAAGTACGAGTATGTTAATTTGAAAGTAAAAAGCATAATCAAGTCATACTTCATGTTGCGCCAAATACGCTCAACCAGGTCTGGTTTGTCCAAACGGCTTCTTTGCATTTTCGTGAACGGAGGGTTCTCTATAAGGAGACGTGCCAGAGCATGGCGTGCAGCCGGGTCTGGATCTGTTTCTAGGAGTGTTATCAAGTGATCCAAATCTTCCCATCGACCGTCTACCTTGACGAAATCTACAAGACATTCCATTGCAGCTATGCGCACATCGATATACTGCCCATATGCTGCATAACAGCGGTAGATTTTAGGCAACGATGGCAAATGACCGCATTTTTGAAGTTTTCTGATCACTTTCAGACAAGATACCGACACTGTGTACTTATAGGAAGGTAGGTGCTTTTCCAAGTTGAGAAGTCGTGTTACCTCCTCAAGTACCACTCTGTAAATTAAAGTCTAAACTAAATTCAAAATTCTAGGTGTTTTCAAACAATTTTACTTAGCATCGGCAGACAGGTTCTCTGATGTGATAGGAGCCCCTCGAAGCACAACAGATACCACTGGAGTTATGGAATTGCCCAATGCATCCACCAAAGCTGCTCGATAATAGTTGTCTGAGTAATGATTCCTGGTGTTGTCATTGTATTTGAAAAGATCCAAAAGAAAACGAATAACTTCGGGCGGGCAAATTCCATGCGAAGTTCTAAGACCTACAAAACAGAAACAATGTTATTATTCTGGGGCATTCAGGTTGATACTTCGCACATACCCGACATCGCAACAGGAATGGTCTTTTGCAAGAAATAATGCTGAAAGTTTGAGAAGTTATTTTGTTTTATTATATGCGGAGCGCTGAATGATCCGAAGAATTTTCGAAAAATATTTAACATTGCCGGTGGACCGTTCCATGTTGTAACCATAGCGTTGGCAACCTGAAATCAGGAATCAGTAGACATTCATCTAAATATAATAGATTTTTATTTACCTTGGTTAAACAATGCGCCGCCTCACATCGAACTTTATAAAAACATCTCTCATTCTCGATGGTGTCGGTGAGTGCACGCCTTGTTGCCGAAGTTGGATATTTTTCAAGAGCTCCAATTGCTTCAAATTGTGCCGTGACATCCCGTTCGTGTCGCAGTTGAAATTGCCATTGAAAGTCCGGCTGTTCAATGTTTAAGTCCCTCAGTAGAATCATTTCGGGGTCCAGCCTTATCCAGAGAACTGGAGAATCATCCATAGCCGACAGATCCATATCGACCTCCTCACCAGTGCAAAGGGGAATTTTTTTCTTCTTGTTGCGACGACTTTTCGAATGACAGGTAATATCTGACCTGACGACCGTATTTTCGATTTGCAAAGTGTGCTTGAAAGTACCGTCCAATTCTTGCAACTGCACCAATAACGGTCCATTGTATTTCTTTACACCTTTTTGATTGACCGAATCCTGTCGTACCTCGAGTTCAATTGTGTTCCTCTTACGATTGAAAACAGAGGTGAGTGAGAACTTTGCATGACCAGGCGTTCGCACCCATTGATCCATAAACACTGACATATCTTTACCAGTTACCGTAAAAATGGCTTTGATGAAAATGTTTGTGGAGATCAACAAGTGATGCCAGAGTCCGCTGCCAATCTTGGTGCCAGCCGCATTTGTAGCCAGAGCAAGCTGTTTGTTAAAAACCTGCAAAAGTAGCTCTTGGCCGATACGATCCTCTAACATGCGAATAACCAAATGCGCCTTGCGACGCATTGCCTCGATGTACTTTGGCGAAACTGTGTGCAAGCTTTTGATGGGGAAATAGTGGGGAACTTCTTGTGACTTGTTTGCAACATTGGCTGGATTTGTTGAGGAAACTGGCAACGGAGCTGGTTTTTGACTGCAATCGAGAATGATGCCTCCGTATTGCTCTTCATAGCGCACAACAGCTGCCATTTCCTTCTGGACCCATTCACGATATTCATTATTACCAAAGCATTTTTTCGAATACAATCCGCAAAGGTACTCAGCAATGCCCTTTGCCAGCCATGTGTCCGACCATCTTTGGGTGGTAATGAAACATCCAAAGAACTGTTCAGCAATGGCCTTTGTCATGGCCGTTCTCGTTGCATATGTCTGATCAATGATAGCAATCGAATGAAGGAGATGTGTTGACACTATGCTTAAAGTAGCATATGCAGCGATGTTGACATCGGTCTCATCTACAAAAACTTGCTTGTAGCATGAAAATGGGTATCGAGTCGACAGGGTTTCTTCGAAGAACTCAAAAGCTTCATGCATATACCGTACGGAGTTCTTTAAAAGGGGCATTAATTGCGGCAAACAAAAGTGAGTAACCTCGTGCATATGTGGGTCAACATAAATCTCAAAAGGTCCAATGGCTAGAGCTATGTTTGGGGCACTAACCGGAGTCGTCAGGGAATAATGAAAGGTTTTTCGTCTCAAATCTGGCGTCATAACAACCTCTATCAACTCTCCACAAGAAACGGCTGTTAATTGTTTGTCTACAGTAAATTCCAATTTCCAGGTGCAAGGGTCAGCGAAGCTATCGACGCAAGGAAACCAGAGACGTGTAGAGTTTTCATGACCATAAGTAAACATATGGGCAGAATTAGGAGTAGGCGGCTGACCTTCGATTTCTGGAGGTATAACAAAATGAATACCACCTTGTGGATTCTCAATGGAAAATTCAATTCCTATACGAAGACCACGACCTTCCTGAATCATGTGGAAACCTTCTGGTGGTACTTCAATTATCAGCTCCCCAGCATTCACATCTGGGTTAGTTTTTTGGGCAGCGGTTAGATGGTGTTTGGAAAAAGTCTCCAAAGAACGCCTAAAAAATAGTTTTTTTTACTAAAATGTTTTAATTAAATTATATTTTGATTCCATACGTTTTTGTGTCAGTCTGGCATACATTCATAAACGGATCGAAGTACACAAATTTGGCTTCGCAAACATCGTTCAAAACTACCCGATATATTCTGCATTGTTGGGCGTTCAGTCGTATTATATGAAGATTTTCCTTAGCAGGGACAATTGTCAGCTCAACGAAGCCCTAAAACACAATCGTATTTCACTTAATTAAATGTTGGAATAGATGAATATCGCACTTACAATAATACTTTTGCGCTCGAAACTGATCCCAGTCAGGCTAACAATTTGGTGAGCTGTATAAACGAAAAAACAAATAAAACTTTAAGTTTTTCAATCTTTTTGAACTGTTGGGGTTACTTATAATTTAAAGGGCCGTGTTACTTCGGGATTCTCAGCTTTTTCAGTTTTTTCTTTCATTTTTCTTATTTTTTAAAGGAAAAACACTTTTGATAGATGTTTACATGGTTTTTAGCAAGTATTTAATTTGACATTTTTGTCATTTTTTAACAGTAGAGGGTTCAAAAAAGAGCTACGCCAAGAGTTTTAAAGCTGATGCCGCAAAGTAAAAATGGACGTGGTCAGCGGGCAAAAAAACATCATAAAGCAATAATCACAGAGGACAAAATAGTACTATGTTTCCATTTGTCATTTAAACTAGTTTCACTCGAAACTACCCCAATCAATAAAAAATTACGCGACTTGCCATACAAAACGAAGCCTTTTCAAAATTACTTAACGTAGAGCTAATTCGACAGAAAAATAGCATATTTTTGAGATTTTGTTTGGCGTAACGTGTAGTGTTCGCTTATTGAAAAATTTTTAAGGGTCTTATGCTATGTCCGCACTAGAGATAAGAAATTAATTAGATGGCAAACCTTTACTTCTCTTGCCCCGCAACAACCATTTGTTTACATTGTTGTTTTTGTAATCACATCCTCTGTCTGTGAATACGTGGAAGCTGTACTCAAAGTGGTAGTAGTGAGATTTGCTGTACTCAAAGTGGTAGTAGTGAGATTTTGTGTAAAGTAAAGGCGGAGTGGAAGCTGTACTCAAAGTAGTAGAGGTGATTTTCGGTAAATCAGCTTGTAGGCAGTTTCAATGTGTGTGTGAAGTTTGCCATCTAATCAATTTCTTATCTCTGGTGATAACCTACTCGGAACCAAGTGCCCAAGTGAGTTTTCAAGTAAAAGAAAATGTTTTTTGGAAATCAGCTGTTGAATGTTTTATTTTCGACTCGTATAGAATTGCAAAAAATTATGCCCGGTAGAATTGGGCTTTTCTGAAAATTACACGATCTTGCCGCATTGGCCTTTCTGTATAATCTACTCCACTGAGTATGTTAAAATACTTTACCTCTCTGTTAACTCTCTGGTTCTACTCCGTGTTCTGTTATTAGTAGAGCCAGAGGAGAGGTAGTGCAATTTTGTCCACTGTTGGCTTGAAATAAATTTAAAAATTATGTCCTTTGTTCGCTGTCAAATAATAAAACAACAAACGCACACTTTTTCCGTTCCCAAACAAAAAGAAATACTTTTTTTCACAAAATAACTATTTTTTTATATTACCTACCTCCGTCATTCCTCAAATACCGAAATATACTACAAAAACAACAAAAAAAATTGTTCTGAAGTACAAATGTAAAGACAACTCTGTTGCTCCATATATTTCAGTTTTCCAATTTTTGCAGTTCTCAATTCCGAAAACGTAGGTTCTCAATTCGCTTTTCACTTTGTTAACAGAATTGAACTCGGTTGATGAATTATTTAAAACACTATTTATTGCTATACATGAGAATTAGTGATCTATATCTGAAACTTCTAATCCACTTAACTGTTTTGCTGACGACTCGACCCTCAGCTTTTCATATTCGTTTCCAAATTGACGTCCCTGCTTTTCGGATGTGGAACTGGAACGGTTGCGTATGTTAAGATCATTGAATTCTGACCTTGACAGCATTGTAACATGGGGTCATAAGAACCGAGTAGAATTGAATGCTTCGAAAACTCAATGCTGTCACTTGTCGTTGAAACTTAACATTCCCCAATTCCCTTAATCCATGAATGGTACCTGCATCCAAGAAACCGAAAAGCTGTCAGTACTCGGTATGTGTGATCTTCGTTGGAATGACCACATATTTGAAATCCTCAAAAACGCCGTTAAATGCTTAGGTTTCTTGAGACGATGCAGGAAGTTCTTCACCCCTTATGATCTGGCTACAATTTATAAGGCCTTCATCCGCCCAAAACTGTAGTATAACTCCCATATCTGGTCAGGTACTCCTCAAACATCTTTGCGCCTACTTGATAGGGAACACAATAGAGCGTTAAAATTGATAGGTGATAGTTCAATCGTAGAATCGATTGATTCTCTTGAACATCGTAAAATTGTTACCTGTCTCACTCTCTTTTATCGCTTTTTCACAAACAGTGCTCTAGTGAAATAGCCAGCTGCATTCCTCCCCTGAAACAATTTAACCGCAACACTCGCCTCGCTAGGAATGCTCATCAGTTCTACCTTGAGCCCGACTTCGGGCGTACAGTCAAGTATAGAGATTCTTATTTTAGTCTCACCACCCGAATGTGGAATGCTTTACCTGGCTCTGTATTTCCCCGGCATTACGATTTACAAAGGTTCAAAAGCAATGTGCATCGGTGTCTCCTATTAAAACCTCTCCTATTTTCCTAAATGCTCGCACTGTGCTCTGTAACATTATAAGTGTATTCATAACCCCTTGATGTGCACGCTAATTATAAAAAAAAAAAAAAAAAAAAAAATACTAAAACAGTAAAAAGATCCAATGAACATACAAATTTAATTTCTAAACCGTTCTTATGATATCAAATCAATTGTTAATCCGTTCGGAAATAATAAATAAATAAGAACACACTTTTTCAATCCGTGTGGAGTGGATTCAATTTTAGTTTTCTTTTTTAATCCGGTCGAAAATTAGAACAGCCATGTACTTATATGTTTTTAATAAATTTTATGTCATTCTACTGCAAATGACTGAACGAATTGGAAAAAACACTGAATTTCCGATTTTTAAGCTCATTTACAAATACAAAGCAAAAAAAATTTTCGACTTAGTGTCGATATCTCGAAAACTAATTGCGACTAATTTTTTATAGGTTACCTATCGTGCTATCGTTAATCAATTGCATACTTTCTTAAGATTCATCAAAAATTCATTTTATCAAATAAACATATAGGTACCTGGTAGAATCGAATAATGAAATCTTAGCCTAAAAGGTCTCTCTGTAAAGAATAAGAATCTCATGCCTTATGTTAAAATGTTGCTATTTTTTTCTTCATTTCTTAATTTATCTATTTTTTATCTGACTCTTAATTGTGGTTCTGTCTCAGCTCCTGGCTGGCCTGCTTCTGTCATCTGGTCCTTGATTTGGTCGACATCTAAGTTCTTAGCAATACATAAATCTTTTAAAAGTTCCGAAAACTCATCGAAGTCCAATCGCCACTTCCTGAAATAAAAGATTGCCCTTTTAGAGTTTCAAATAAGTTTAACTTTTCAACAGCGGAAAATTTACTTGAATTTCATCCATGCCAAGCCAGTTTCTGTGGGACTGAATGTCGTTTTCATGAGTTTTGATTTTTTTAGCCAAATGTCTATTTGCGATAATAAAATTGCTTCGAAAACTTCATTATCAATGTCTAGTGGATCGATTTTGTAATTGGAATATATTTGAAATAGCTCTTCAAACGTTTTTGTAACTACCAAATTATCATCGTCACCCATGTAAAATTTTTTAAATTCCACACAGAGAAGAAAAAAAGATTGATTTTGAATTTGTAATTTTTTTTTTTTATTTTTCGACATAAAAGCAATTAAAGCAAAGGCATGTTGAAGACTCAAAGTTGTCCTAGGTTAAGCAATATTTTGTAGACACTAGGTTCTTTCGTTGAAGCCTTGGGGTGGCCCAAGGCCACAAAGCGTTGTTTGAAAAACCTAAGATCAACCTGAATGTCAAACTGAGTGTTTTTGGGCCCTGGGTTTGCCGTAGGTTCTTGTTAGGGTGGTAATGAATAGGGCTCTGTTAAATGGCATGCATGTATTTTTGCTCAAACGACAGGAATGTGTGGTGATTTTGTGGTTAAACGTTTTTTGAGGGCCCTAGGGTCAAACCTGGGTTAAGTTCAACGAACGGACCTACTTTCGAGTTCCCCCATGGAAATTTCACTGAAGAAAAACAAACATTTCTTATGTTCTTATGTGTGTTTTTATTTGGACTTAAGTTTATTAAACAAAAAGAAAAAAAAAATATTTTTTCTTCTGTATATTCAACAAAACTTCTACACTGGTGTGTCTAAGATGCTTATTAGCTAAAGGATAACACCAAATAAAAAACTAAGTATATTCGTTGTAGGTAATTTCTTTTAATATAAATAACAGGTTAAACTAAAACTGGTATACTAAGTACAGCACAAGGGAAGATGTGCACTTCCTTTAAATTATGAAGTTTCACTCTTTCCGGGTACAACTTCTTCCTTCTGGTCGCGTGGATGACGTTGTTGTTGTCTTTCGTTAGGTATGGGCCTTAGGTATGTGGTTGGGCTCCCTTCGATTTCACCAGGTGCCCCACGTTGAGAATGACGTTGAGGTATTTCAACTTGCTCTCCTGTATATTCTGGATGATCTTTGACGTATTGCTCATATGGAACTGGAACTGGTACTGGTACAGCCTGCACGGGGTATCCAGCATCAACAAGAGCCTGGAATTCTTCTTGGGTAATCGGCTTACCATTTGGAGGTGGTAACGCCAGAGGCTTTGGACTGCCCTGTTTAGTCTTTTGAGAAGACTGAATTCCGGTACTTTGCGAGACAAAGATGCTTGATTGTGAAGGAGCTGTTGATGGAGTTGCATACTGTGGGTAATCTTGTGGTTGTTGAATTTGGGTTGGCGCCGGTTGCTGCTGCTGTTGTTGGTCACCGTAATAGAACTGAACAGGACCAAGGTTTTGCTTTCCCTGATGTCTGGGTTTGTGGTTGTGTTGTTTGACTCTGTATTGGTCATTCGACACTGACGACTTGGCTGGCTTACCAGAAGACAGAGGTGATTCTACAACATACTGGGGTTGAGTTGTCGAATAAGCTGTTGGGATATATTTTTTATGTTGTTCCTGGCTGATAGTTGGAACAGTTGGTGAGGGTTGGAAGCCGCTGTATGAAACGACAGATGGAGAGTAGTATTGACTAGCTTGTCCAATGGTCGTCGGTGGCGAAGCTGTTGTAGAAAATGACTTTGATTGTAGGAACGGCGATCGACTTGATACAAGTGCTGGTGGAAGGGAGTGTCGGTATCCAGATGGTCTATTTGATGCAAGCAACTTTTCTATTTCTTTCTCCAGAGAGGACTCTGCTAATGGGTGGTTGGGTAGTGTCCTATAGCTGATTGCTGATGGACCCTGGTAGAAATTAGGGGGTTGGTCTCTGATTTGAGCCTGAGCTTGAGCTTGAGCCTGAGCATGAGCATGAGCCTGAGCTTGAGCTCGCAGATGCTGCTGCTGTTGATGGGGAAGATATTGAGGGCCTTGATGAGGACCAGCTCGCGGTGGCTGACTATAAGCAGCATATTCAGGGGCTTCTTCAGCCTTGGCACGATAGTTAACCAGACCTTGTCTTTCAACAACTTGCCTATTTTGGGGACTAGCTTGTGAGTACGAAGTCCTAGCTTGAGCCTCTTGCAATGCTCGAGCTTGTAACTCCTCTTCGATTAGCCTCAATAAGTGCTCTTCTTGGAGTGCCTGAAATTGTACTTGTTGCTGCTGTTGTGGTTGTTGATGTTGTCTTTGCTGAGGTATGTATTCCGAAGGTCGAAACTGTCCATGGGCGGGAGTAAAACGTACTTGTGCTTGTGACTGTAACTGCTGTTGGGCGTACTGCTCTTCCGCAGCATATTGCTGTTGTAATTGAGCATTCGAAGGCTTCTTTGTCAACGTGTGGGATTTACCTTCTGCTATAGCCTTGGCTTGGTGATTGCGACTGATATCTTGCAAATAGGCAAAGTGCTGAATCTGTAAACAAAAAAATTGATCAAAACAAATCATGGTATAACAATGCGTGGGAGGTAAGTATTTTTAGTTAAGACACAAAATAATTATAGACTCCTATGATAGATGGATAGAAGTCTTTCATCGGTGCTGGGTACTGTATGGGAATTTCTTTTCATTGATACACACATAACAATGTGTAGTAACGTAATTGCAGCCAAAGTATTACAATGTGACTTCATTTCCACCTTATGACAGTCATGGCCTGATGGATGTGAGTGTACAATTCGCAAAAATTGCACAATACAGGTGGAGAAGGTGCTGCTTGCGTGTGTGTAATTAATTATAGAAACGATGTGAAACAGTGAAATAAAAAATTGTCACAGTTCTTTAGCAACATTGCTAAATGGAAGGTTTATTGTAAGTTAACTGAAACGAACCGTGTGGTGGTCTGTCGCCGTTGAATCGTAGTGCAATAATCTGAACTGAATATGTAAACGTTAGAGTTGAGTAACTAAGTTTTTCTATCGACATACTTAAACGTTAGTAATAGTAAGATGTAAGACATGAAGAACCGGGACTGTTAAATAATTTATACTCCATAAAAATTAAGTAGATTGTACATTTAACAATGAAAGGCCTACGGCCGAGAGGCATGGCATGCATGAGGCATTTTAGATTGGAATTTGGGAAAAGAAAGGCTACAAGCAAGAGGTTTGAGATTCTATGTATGAAGTAATGGATTGTTTATTTATTTTGTCATTCACATTACAAATACATCCTCAATCCGCTTTTGTTTTACATAGGCTTCAGGACTTGTGTTTTTCTTGGTGTTGACCAAGGGACAATGAACAATACAGCAACACTATTATGTTCTGCGAGTAATGACTGAATGCCCGTATATGGGGCTTGTGGGGAATGTCACAGCGGATGAATTTGAACAAAACCAACGGTGGACCTTAGCAGTCAAAGAGCAGAAACCCTTGAATAAACTATTCCGATACATTTAATTTTTAAGCCTTCAGGGTTTTTCTATACAAGAACAGGGTAATAAAATAAAGATGGTGGTGAATGAGTTCCTTGCAAGTAACGACAGCTCTCAAACTGCAGTTAGATTGTTAAAATATTTAAATAAATAAATAGGGTAGCGCAACACAGCGAGGAGCACCAGGGCCCAGCGCATTTCTCACAACCATGCCTTGTGAGGGAATGAATAAGACCTACAATTTATTGCCGGTTCCAAACGGCTAATCGAGAAAGCGCTTTCCATGGCAATTGGCATTGAATTTACTAACGGAGGACTTGCATATTCCTCGCGAAAGCCGATACCCGACGAAAAACATTTTTGCCTCAGTTGGGATTCGAACCACGAACCTCTGGACTAACATCAGACATATTTCCAATGGAACTCCAAAAGGACCTGGCCAGGTTGGGGGTTGTAAATAAATAAATAAATAGGGTGGCGCAACAGAGCGAGGACCCCTGGGCCTAGCTTATTTCTCACAACCATGCCTTATGAGGAAATGGAAGGGACCTACAATTTTCTGCCGGTTCCGAACGGCTAATCGAGAAAGCGCTTTTCATGGCAATGAATACTAACGGAGGACTTGCCAATTCCTCGCGAAAGGCGATACCCGTGGAAAAAATATTTTTGCCTCTGTTGGGATTCGAACTCGAACGGATTAACAGGCGGACATGCTATCCATCAAACCACGCGGGTACCACAAGGCAAAAAACAACTGGTCCCAAAACAGTTGATGACACTAGCAAACGAAAAAACGACAAAGGCCTTTGAGGTGAGCACGTAGAATGTAAGATTCCTTAACGGACTATGTACAGCAGCCGAAGACTAAGTAGAGGCTGCAAACTGTTGCAAACAGATATAACCGCCATCATAAACCGTCAGACATAAAGAAAATAAAAAAAAATGCGACATCTATTAGAAACAACATAAGTCAAATATGCAATCATGCTCCCACAGAAGAAAAAAACAATCATTCCAAAGATTGTTTCTACGAGCTCCTCCAAGAAAAATTTGAGCAATGCCTTACACACGACGCGACGCGAGAATTGTCCTTGGCGATTGTAAAGCAAAAAAAAGGCACCAGCCAAGGTACGGATGAAGATATTTTGAAAAGCTTCAATCGCCTTTTCCAATCAAGTGTCTCCCCAACTATCCTTGAATCCTACGCCACCAGTCACTACTGAGGATCTGAAAAGACCATTTGTTTAGCAAAACAAAAATTCCGCTATCAGGTGGAATACCCCATTAAACTTGGACGCTGATCAAGAATGCCATCTTTCTCACCGACATTGCAGAGATATCGTGCCAGGGTAAGATCTCCTTAGTAGTACAATCAAGTGGAAGAAAACCTCAACCGACTTAGAGTGCAAAACTGGGGAAAGCTCGCCCGAAATCGAAATTATTATCGAAAGATGTTGGTTGAGGCTCAAGCTAACCCCGAACTTTAAGTTAGTAAGTAAGAGACATCAGATACCAATGTACAGCTTACTCGTCACTCCAATAACTGCAAATTAGCAAATCCAAAAGTCACACTGACTTTTTTTCTTCTTTGACCCACTGTTCACTTCTCACGGCAATCATTAGATACCATTTTATCCAGCGTTCGTTAAGAGATTCGTAATACTTTTCCAAAAGATATGCATCTTCAGCATAGTTTCCCCATAACTTTGCATCTCAGATTAATCTGTCCACCACCTTTGCTCAAACATTATAAAATAAAAATGTTATTTTATTTATAATAACCAACGAGTTAATGAGAAACTATACTGCAAATATTAAAAGCAAGAAAAAAAAAATTTAAATATCCGCCAGTCCCAGCACTTAAGGTTGATGCCAATGGACCATAAAAATTCCTACTCTGAGCGCGCATCAGCTGTTGTAATCGAAGAAGAAACGTGAACTTCAAGTCACGACGGCGACCTCTTGGATAATCTTTGTTTTTTTCTCTCTTTTTTTTTTTTATTATCTCCTATTTGTGACTTATATTCCAGAATACTCGCAGCAAAGCCATTGCATTAACCTTTTGTCTTTTCACTTTCACAATACAAACAACAGACTAATTCCATTTTGTCGCTTTGCTTTGGTATAGCGTCGGTGACGCGTTGCCTTGTTACTGATTTTAATGTTGAGTTGTAAACGAAACGGAAAGTATAAAGAAGAATAACCTATCATAAATTGTATGTTTGTGTAAAAGTTACACAAAATAGGTGATGCTCCAAAGGCACCTGGAAATGAAAAAAGAGTGTTGCATTTTTCAAAAAAGTTCATCATAGCCATAGCCATGATACCGCTAGATATTTCCGGTAATATCATTGGGGTAGTTTGTACTTTGTTTGTACAATTAATGGTTATTAGAAGGACTCGATATTCTTTGCCAAGTTTACTGAAGAAGCTTTAGATTGTTCAGTCTTGTTGTTAGCTATGGTGGAAGTTTACCCCACATAACGATAATTCCTCGTGTTCACTCACCTCTTGACTTTGCTCCAGTTGTGGTCCTAACGCTTGTAATTGCTGGCTTTGTGGTCTACTAGTTGGCTGATAGTTGCGCAACTGTTGATCATGCGGTGACACTGGACGAATAAGAAAATGACCCGGTTTAGGACCATAAATGGTCTCTTGAGGTTGCTCTGGATCGTCTGATTTGTCATTGGAATATGACGCCGTGTCACTTGAACCTATTTGCCGTTTATCCTTGGTTTCGGATTTTTTGCTATTTGCATCTCCATCAGAAGAAATTTCAGATTTGTCCTCTTTTTTGTCGAGACCATGTGCACTCAGAATACCTGAAAGATAATAACAGTTTATTGATCTTAGTTTTTAGTTAATGAACTATTTCGATTTTTTTGTGGTTGTCTTGTGAATTATAAGGAGAACGAACAAATAACTATAATTAAACAAAAAGGGCCTACCGGCATATTACTCATCGGCTAAGTGAGAAAGCGCTGTGATATTACTCTTTAGCGGACTTGCCAATTCCTAGTGGAAGGCGACATTTGCAGAGTTCTGTTATTTAAATCTTGAAATAACACGTAACATGCAACAAGCGCCCATCATTATGCCACGGGTATACAAAAAGATAATGAACTTTGATTTAATTAGAAGCTACTTTTCCGTTGCGAAACGGTAGCATTAAGTTAAAGAGAACTTTTAAACGGTCTAACATTACCTACTTCAAAGTTGATTGTGCATATTATAATAATTTTCAATGACAGGTTTTGGTTTTGACCTTCGCTCTGGAAACGAAATAAGTCGGTGAATGAAACTAGTAAAAGGAATGAAGCCAGATTCTTGATAATTCACCGCAGAATTAAAAATGTTTTTGAGTTATCTTTTTCAATGGCCTTTGTTCTTTTTCAATACATAGTGTTAAATGGTACGCATAGCTCTAACTAAACATACATAGCAGCACAATACAGCTTCAGGGTTCTACAAGCAAGTGTTTATTTTAATAGCTCACTCAAAGTAATCGGAGTGAGCATACTTATTACTGACTATTAGATGCTTAAATTATACCTGCCATTTTACTACAAAAGTAATATCGAACGAGATCTAATTAAATCTTTGATTTTGTTAAAATGGTCACTGATAAAGTGACTAACTGTTACATTTTTAGAAGAGTAAACTGAAACCAACAACTGATTGATTAATAAACGATTGATGGAAACAAATTGTTATCAACATTCCGTAAGACACAAAAGCTTCTGTTTTCAACATTTTACGATTTAAAATAACTAAAACATAAAACAACTTTTGCCAACGCTTTTCTTTTCAGGATATCATTTAAACCTTAGGTTAAATTTAAACTAATAAAATCCTGCTGGGACCCGTGGCGTGATGGTTAGCATGCCTGCGTGTTTATCGGGAGGTTCGTTGTTCGAAATTCTGCAGAAGCAAAAATTTTTTTCCACGGGTATCGTCCTTCGCGAGAAATTGGCGAGTCCTCCGATAGAAAATTCATTGAAAAGCGCTTTCTCGGTAAGGCGTTCGGAATCTGCAGAAAATTGTAGGTCCCCTCCATTGCCTCACAAAGTAAATAAAGTTGTAAAAAATACGCTATGCCCCGGGGCTTCTAATGCTGTTGCGCCCGCCACCCTATTTATTTTATTTTTATTTTATCAGGATCCTGATGATGGCTCAACGCAAATTTTTAATTAAATTTAATACTCGTATTTAGTCTGTGGTACCCATGGAGTAATGCGTTGTTCATAACCACCTGATACGTGGGAGATTCATGGTTTGAAAACCAGACACATCAAAGAAGAAAAGCTTTTTATTCGAACCAACATAAAATGATTGTAGGTCCTGGAAATGCGTTCATCCCTGAGGCTTCCATTGATTTGTTGTCCCAACCTATTTTTTTTTATTTTCTATAAGAGTAAGTTTAAAATTTTTACTACTCACTCCATTTCGTTTGCCATATAATCACCCCTATCACAAGGCCCGTAGCGTCGTTACGAATTCGGACTTCGAATGCCAAATAGATGGTTAGCATGTCTGCCCGTTAACCCAGAGGTTCGTTGTTCGAATCCCAACAGAAACCAAAAATGGGTTTTCGACGGGTATCGTTTTTCGCGAGTTCTCCGTTAGTAAATACATTGCCATGAAAAGCTCTTTCTCAATTAGCCGTTCGAAACCGGAAGAAAATTGTATGTCCCCTCCATTCCCTCACAAAGGAGGTGGTTGTGAGAAATGCGCTAGCTCCCGGGGCTCCACGCTCTGTTGCATTTGAACAAGTTCTGTTTTGTTGTTGAAGATTTTTTTTTGTTTTTTTTGTTTTTGGTTACTTAATCTGGTGGAAAGCTTGGAACTTTGAACGTTGCGGGTTTCTTGTGAGAGATATCATTAATTTTTTTGATCAAATACTAGGCTTAATTAATCAGAGAAAGTGAATAAAATGGGAAGCAAAACAAAAGTGACTAGCTATTGTGGCGTAATACGGTTAGAGTGTTGGGCTTTTACGTGGTAGGTTGAGATAGGGAATAACTATAGCAACATATATATTTTCCCTCAATTTTTCGAAAAATTGCTGAGAGGCTTTGGTCTGCTATACAAATTTCGGATCAAAACCTCACAGTAGGTAATAGACAACAAAATATGTTTCACCATAACGGTGATAGATAAACAAGCCGTTTTCAATTAGTAAAAGGGGCTTTAAAAAATAACAAGGTTAAGTAAGTTTTATTATGGTATTGGTTTTGAATAAAAGATATTCTTATGCTGTACGATTTTGGGCATATGGGCCTCATGGCTGGCTCGAATGAAGCATAATCTTGTTTACGTCTAAGTTTCAAACATTAGTCTAAGTTTCAAACATTTTTTCGAGAAACTGGGGTTATATCGGGCAAAATGATTTGCAAGTATGCTTCTGAAATAAGTCTGTTCATTATGAAATGGCAAAACAAACTGACCACAAATATAAGAACACCTATTTCACGAATTGTCAAATCGACAATCACTAGAAACAATTTAAAAACCAAACCTCTTAAAAAACACCCCATTTGATACACTTTTACAAGAAGATGAGCAATTATTAATTTAAATATGGATGGAATATTTTAATTAGTAACTGTTTCTTGAAAATTTTAGCGACAATTTGACTTAATTAATCAAATCACAAACAAAGTCCATTAAACTAATTGATGAAAATTGTACTGGATTGTTACGTTGTTACGTCTTTCTAAAAATAGGAATGTGCAGAACAAATCCAAAATAAAATTTCTTTTGGCCAATCGAACGTAAATAGTGTCAAAACTAGGCTTTTGACATATCTATCTAGATGATTCTTTTTACCGATGATGGATAACGCCATAATTATTTTCTCAAGTAGTGATTCTGATAAATAGAGATTGCGCTGTTATCGTATAAATTCGAAATTCCATTACAGTTCTGTTGGACATTTTACCTTCGTCACTAATTTTTCCTATACATTATCGATGATGTATAGGAAAAATTAATGACCTGATGTGGTAATTTCTAAAGGCCAAACACTTTAGATCTCTTTGTTGTCGTTCGAATGCGCTTTCAAAGTGAAAAGCACAAAATACAAATTCTCAGCACCATGTATTTCAGCTCTTTCGCAGCTTCCGAACGGATGGCTTAGGTATGATCCTTCACATATTACTACTTAGGTTACACATTAAAAACTTCCTCACTTGCATCAGAGGTTGTTGGTTTTTAGAGCCATTGGGCTATGAGAACATCTTACTATATCCATTTCATAGCACCAAAAGAGAGAGGTCTGCAGAGCAGTTCACAGAGTTTCAGATGCAATAATTAATGAATTAATTAATCATTCAATCACCATTTGCCGGCCTGAGAATTCTTCGGAAACAGTTACACGGATTTATTTCTCAAGGATGTTTTCCATGATTATGTATTGACGGGACGATGATAAAACATCAATGCGCCCAGAGAGGGAAAATTTTAAAGCAGACTACCAACCATTTCCAAACGTAGTTCTTTTAATCCAGGAAGTGAAATGCTTATTTTGTAAGTGAATGGTTAATAATACCATACAGCGCAATCCAGTGGAACAAAGAACTAGGCGAATAGCGGACAATAGTTTTGGAAAGTACCTACTAATTCATCTTTGCAATCTCTATCTTTGAATTATATTAGGCATGCTAAAAGAAAAGTTTCAATCATATCTGTATGCAGTCCACTGCTACTGGGAAAATTATAATATCTTGTATCATTTTACAGAATCTTGAAATGAGAGAAGAGGCAGCAAGAGAGCAAAACTGCGAATTGCAAAGTGGTTGGTGCAATAGGTACCTGTTCTTAAAATTTGGGTTCACCTTGAATTAAGGTATTGAACGCAACTCATTTACTATGGTTACACTCGTGGAAAAAAAGTTAGTCGACGCAAGGGAACGGACGAATTTTTAAAAGAAGGAAGGATGGAAAACTATGCAAGTTGTTATCATTTTCAGATATAAGTTGTTGCGTCAAAAATCACAATTCTCCTTATTATGTATAAATAAATAAATAAAATGCCGTAACAGAGCGATTAACCCCAGGGCCTAGCGCATTTCTCACAACCACTGCCTTTGTGAAGGAATGGAGCTGATCTACAATTTTCTGGTGGTTCCGAACGGCTAATTGAGAAAGGGCTTTTCATGGCAATGAATTTGCTAACGGAGGACTTGCCAATTCCTCGCGAAAGGCGATACCCGTGGAAAAACATTTTTGCCTCTGTTGGGATTCAAACCACCAACCTCTAGGTTAAAAGACGGAAATGCTAACCATTACGCCACGGGTACCACCTTATACATTATTATGCATATAAAAGATAAAGGACGATTTTGAGAAAATGGAAGAGTGTTGGTCATAATTTTTATAGGTGACAAATATCGTCGTCTTCTTCATTTTCAGACATGAGTTTTGAGTCAAAAATTACGATTTGAGAAAATAGAAAGAAGTACAGAGAAAATTCAAACTGATAACTTTCCATGATATAAAAAAAAAAAAATATTTTAAAATTTTTTTTTTTTTAAATTTTTAAGATGATTTTTTTAAGCTATTTTTTTACATAAATGATAATAATAATCTTAGTCAAAGTGTACTTCATTTTGATGTCATTTGATTTTTTAAAAGTACTCGTATGGGTTGATCTTTTAATTTTTAATGAGATTTAGCACATTGTTCCTGCAGAAAAATGATTAAGACTCTGAAGAGAGAAAGGCTCCAAAACACTAGTATAAATTGTTTCTGTGATCAATCCCTCCATCCAAAAAAAAAGTTTATAAAAAAATTCGTGCGGACAAAATTTTTTTAATTTTTTTCAAAACTCTGGCTTTGAGACTTGATAGCTCGAGAGCTATTCACTAGATCAAATGTGGTTGCAAGTGGCTTAGTTGGTTTTTAATAATTAAAGAAAAAATGTGTCAATTATAAAACCACCCTTCCCGCGGTAGACACTGTTTCTACACAATTCTTTTCTTTTCCTGGCCCAACATATCCGTCTTGAGTTTTTGTCGCACCGTTTGCAAAACACCCTGGAGAATGACTTTTTCAATGGTCTTGATTTATAGGTTGTCAAAAATCGTTGAAACAATAAAGTACTAAGCCTTAATTGTTGATAGAAATTGGAATAACTCTTAAGTTGTTTTTTGTGTAAGAACATTTTGAGTTGCTAGACTACAGCTTGCAATTCTTATTAAATTGTTTTCAGTGATTTTAATCAGCTTTTAATAATAATTGTATTTAAGTATTGATTTATCTTTAAGGTGCAAGAAGCGGTAATCAAACAAGTTTTTTTCTCAAATGAATTTCTGAAAATTGTAGTGGGTTAATTTCAGTGTTTTTTTAGTGAGTTTATTTTCATTTTTTTTCATTATTTCCGTGAATTCGGATCATGGGCATTATCAAAGCATATATTTATCAACTAATGTTAATCTTTTTCTCTGTATACTTTCACAATGTTAAAATTTCTCTATTCTAAACAGCATGTGGAATGCAAATTATTTAAACTATTCCTGTGAACAAAAAATTTTGACTAAAGAAGATTCCTACAGAATGTTATACATAATGTCCCTTGCGAACGTAAGGATATTGAGATAATTCTTTGAATAGCTTTAGCCCTCCTGGTGCACAATTGTCAAGATGACCAAAAAGGTTTGTAACGGTAGGTCAGCTACGAAACGAACAGTTGTGTAACATATTGATTTAATACAGCTCCTTGTAATGTTCATATTATCAACCATAAACCTCTCCCTGCGTTCCTCTTCTTTTTGTTTTTTTCGAGTAAATAAAACAATTATTCCAAGACACTCTTTAATTTCAACATTGTATGCCTCCCTCTATCTCTCTCTTAGCTTTTGTTTTCTCAAGCAATTTTTTTAAAACACATAACCGTTATTTTTTATTGCAATTGCACTTTTGAACTCACCTATTAACAGGCAGGAAACGAGTAATGTCGTCTTCATACTGCCAATTGAAATCTACTATTTCTTCGTTTAATGAACGTTAAAATTATTAAAAAACTTCACACACACTTTGAATTTAAAAGAAATCAATTTTTTTATTTCTTAAAAATTTTACACATATTCTTGAATTTTAACAATTCAGTTTTTGATATCCTTGGTAGGTTTTTTTTTATCAGCAGTAATTAATGGTCTACAATTAATTAACAAGAAAAAATTCTACACACGGAAAAGGCACCAGTAAAGATTTTCAACAATTCACGATACTTTCAGAGGAATAAATTTTCCGGACATAAAAAAAAAACCAAACATGCCAAGAGAGGACGGATACTCTATAAGCGGCTTCAAACACGATTCTGTCGTATGAATCTATCTTGCACTGGCATTTATAAAAACTCCACATCAATGAGACCTTTTCGTTAGATTAAGTATGTGTTTTCCCTGGTTAGCTTTTTGTGTCTTTTTGTTGATGTTTTTTGTTTTTTTTTTTTCATTTATTTTTCTCATACGGAAAGAGAAAGGCCATCATCTATTGGCATGACTGTGGTGCAGTGTTGCTGATGGAGTTCCATCTACTCGATCCACGGAAGTGAGGAGGTGGGCATTGTCTTCAGTCTTGTGTTTTTGAATTTCCAATTGTTTGGTATACAACACAGTATCTATCTATACAACAGTAACCAAACCGTGTTCATACATAATACGTCGTCGATAGATTTTCCAATGAAGATTCCGTAAATGAAGATTAATGTGACCAGGTCGAGAAGTGCCTCGAATTTCGGTTCCAATGTGGTAGCTGGACAACAATATTCGGTATTTGGTGTATTCTTTATACATTTTCTGGTCACAGATACAGTTGATTATTGATTTTCTTCTTTTCTGGGCACGAAATGTAGGTAATTCAAGCTGGGAGCTTTTGCATCTTGTCATGGCTCTTTGATGAAGCCATGGTAGGTGTTTAATTGGCTATGGAAAAGAAGAAAAACAACACGAACTTCTGTAACGTGTTTTATTGTCTGATCTCGTTATTTCGCGAGGAAACAGAATTAATGGTTTTTTTTTCTTCTTCTTTCGTTGCTATATGGAGACGTAACCCATCGCGTGTTGGTATGCCCACTGCTGAGGAGAGAGAAGTTGTAAATTATCATGTTGAATGCTGTGTGATTTCAAATTTGTGTAACCCTATGTGCAGTGACAGGTATTGAGATCTGAAAACTGCTGTAGAAAAAGAATTTATTTGGCAATTGACAGGAGGTAAAACAAGTCGACCTTAACATTTAGACTAAAGACTTTGGTTTGAGTTTTAGAAAAGATTTGTAATGGGCTTATTGTAGGGTTGATAAAACTAAATTTGTTTCTATACCTACATACATAAAATTATTTTATATTCAAAGTTAAATTCGTTTGTCTTAATTTCAAAAGGATGAAATTACCGCCTGCCTGTTTATTTTTTAAAAATTTGAATCCTTTTTTTCTTTCTTTTTACTCTTTATTTGAGCATTAACGAGAAGTAGACCCATTTCCTCGAAGAACAAAAATGGAGGCAGTACGTCATTAAACGCCCGGAGGTTCCAAAACTGTAGCACCCATACTTATCACATACAAGGTGTGTTCCGGAAATAGCTGGAACTGCAAAATAAAAATAAAAATAATGATAAATCGTCGTCAATCAATTTTAGCATTTCCAGTTGAAAAGATTCGTGATCTTGGGATCATTTGCGACCAGGGACTCAATTTCATCTCACACATTGATGATGTTAGGGGCCGTCCATAAAATACGTTCGCATACAGGGGGGAGGGAGGGGTCTCGCTGAGTGTGACAAGATGTGACAAGGGGGGAGGGGGGGTCTACGGCAACGTAACGTTCGCCCTTCATCAAACAATTTTACTGCAGTTGTCATGATAAAAATCATTAATTTCGTATTAGTAAATATACAGACATTTAAATGCATATATTTTTAATACAATAAATTGTAACTCAATATATTTACTAATGTTTATTTTTTTAAACATGAGCGCTAGCTCTTCGGTGCGTCTCTAGCGTTTTTGACTTGGCTCTAGCGGCATTGGAATCCGTAAAATATATTTGTTAATTTATTATAAAAAAAAGTTTTAAACTTACAACTGCACTATCAATTAAAATTTATCATGCGCAAGGGGGGGGGGGGGTCTAAGCTTTTGTGACGTAATATTCATAGGGGGGTCACAGAAAGTGTGACACAGCGTGACACTGGGGGAGGGGGGGTTCAAAAAAACCTTTTAGTGTGACGTATTTTATGGACGGCCCCTTATACGAAAAGCTAATTCAACACTTGGTTTCATTAAGCTTTGGTCAAAGGAATTCTCCGACCCTTACGTAACCCGATCTCAGTGCATTATTTTTGTTCGCTCACTCCTGCCAAATCTGTCCCCTTTCCAACAAGTTCACACTTCTAGAATTGAAAATATTCAGCGCCGTTTTCTTCGATTTGCTTTGAGAGGGCTTTCTTGGAATAATCCCTTGATTCTCCTTCCTTACCAAGATCGCATCAAGATTCTCAGCATGAATACGTTGAAAGATCAAAGAGAAATATTCGATATTCTCTTCAGTCACCGTGTCTTTTCTGGAACCGTTGACTGCACAATATCTTCCTTAACACTAATCCTCGCTACACTCGGAATCCTCGACTCTTTTACCTAGCCTCTCATCGATTGAAATGAACCTATCTCCCCAATGCTGAGTAATGTTAATTCGAGTTTGACCAGTTTTGACTTCAACCTTAGCACCCCTTGCCTTAAACTTCATCTTCTTTCTTATTACAATGTTAGTACTTAAAAAAAAACTTCAGAAAATCTCTGTCTTAACCAACTAAATAAACATTATCTCAAAGCGATCTAGCCTTTATATGAGGTTCATAAATTTCGTGTTAAGGCAGTACAACACAGGTTCATACCTTTTTCCCTTAAAGATCTTCCCTGGGAAGATCCTTTTTATTCCAATATGTGTATACGTTCTTTTCTGTTTGTGTTGGCTTTTTTACTAACCACTTACACTCGCGTTAATGATGAAGAAGTTAAGTGCGTTCATATTAACTTCCTCTAAGCTCAGTACCGCTTATGTCTCTGAGATGAAAAAAGCGACGTCTCTAACACGTTTCGAGAGAATGAATTTTCACAGAAACAAGAAATACAAGAAAGACAAGAAATATATCACAGTGGAAAATTATAGTTAAAAAAAATTTAACAGACCAAACATTTCTTAACAGCAATTTTAATCAAATTTCCAAAAATAATCTCGAACCAATACTGAAATTTGTTCATATACCATCTCCAGCTGGTTTTTGGAAACAGCTTCCAAGTCATAAATTTATCAAGATTTACATTGGACGAGGAATACCTAACTCTGAAGATATGGTTCATTCCCAAAAAACTATGAATGCATGAGTGGCGGTATGCTCTCAAGAAAACTACACTATATAGTCTGTTATGCCGATTCCCAACCAACTGTGATGTGTGGTACCCGACCCGTGGCGTGATGGTTAACATGTCTGCCTGTTGACCGAGAGGTTCGTGGTTCAAATCTCAACAGAAGCAAAACTGTTTTTCCACGGGTATCACCTTTCGCGAGGAATTGGCAAGCCCTCCGATAGTAAATTCATTGTCATGAAAAGCGCTTTCTCGATTAGCCGTTCGGAACCGGCAGAAAATTCTAGGGCCCATCCATTCCCTCAAATGGCTTGGGTGTGAGAAATGGGGTAATTTATTTAATTTTTGGTGGGGCTAACGCCCCATTTATTAGCTTACTACAAGCTTAAGCTTAACAAATTAATTAAAACTACTGTGACGTGTTCCAACGAACATTTTTTGAATAAAAGAGGTCCATACGTGGCTAAATCAAAAAGTGATATCCACAGTGAATATCCTCATGATATTATCTCTTATGAAGTTGGCAGAATAGTTTCTTAGTGTCGGTCCCGGGGCACAGATATATTCCGCGAAACTGCAAAACCGATGAACTTGCAAAGAATGGAACCATTGTACCGATTTCAACCAGAAAGATGAACATTGGTATACCAATCGCTATGGCCGAAAATGGATCGTAAACGCACTAGACAGTAGACATCTCTAAACAAATTGCAAAATAGCTATACCGATGTTATAGCCGATCACTGCCTCATAGGTAGTCATACATACTTGGTGTCTTATCGAATGACTTCTGCAGGAGCTGCATGGACAAAGAGGAAGACAAAGCAATTTCAAACATTCTTCGTTAAAGTCCTGCTTTCTTCCTTAAACGCAAACAACATCTAGAAAATTTTCTTCTTCGAAGATCGAATCGTTTTGATAAACGGAGATCATTCACTGATGAACGCAGACATTCACTGATGGACATAGACATTTACTGTTGTACCCGTAGCGTGATGGTTAGTAAGCATGTCTGGCTGGTAACCGGGAGGTTCGTGGTTTGAATCCCAGCAGAAGCAAAAATGCTTTTTCCCGGGTATCGCCTTTCGCGAGGAATTGGCAAGTCCTCCGATAGTAAATTCATTGCTATGAAAAGCCTTTTCTCAATTAGCCTTTCGGAACCGCCAGAAAATTGTAGGAGCCCTCCGTTCCTTCACAAGGCAATGGTTGTGAGAAATGCGCTAGGCCCAGAGGCTCCTCGCTATGTTGCGCCACCCTTTATTATTATTATCATATAGACATTCACTGCCTCCATCGCTTCACAGAGAGCTCAAAGTGGTTTAGTGAGGGGCACTTCCTAACATTTTTTTTCATAGTATCACAATAAATAAATGTATTTCAGTTATGTGTCAATTGTTACCCTGGCAACCTATGACAAAAGATCGACACATCGACATACTGACTAACTGATACTGACTCTTAACAGGCTTAAAGTTATGTTTAATGCTTAACGCTTTCTTGCTACTTCATCGTATCATCTACCCAAAAGTCAAAACTTCAAAAACCAAATTTGTTACAATTAGTTTCCTCCGTATCCACTTACAAAATCGGATAAAAATTTATTCAACATTGACAGAGACAACTGTGAACAGATACAGAAATACAGATACATATTATGCCATTAAACAGTATGATTTATGATATACTTCGGCGCTTCAATGTCGACATCATCAGTACTTCTATGTAAATCGTTGAATGATACTTTCAAAGTTACTTGTAAAAAAAATCGCTCTCTTTTAAAAAGTCATAGGGTTCCGCTTAAGTAGTCTTTTAGGCAACCTTTCGATCCTTGATGCTTAATCTATGCTCTTTTTTTTTGTATCCCAAAACTAGCTGAAGCGAGTCCAAAATCTGTGAATGTGCAGCACAATCAAGTCAATTGTTTTTACATTCACCTGGAGTATACTTAATGTTGCGAATATAATAATCAATGCGAGAATATTATTCAAAAGTAAACTGAGGGAATCTATTACATTCCATAGCATTGTTTTTGCTTGCCATTGCAAAATAATATTAAAGAGCACTCGTTTTGCTTCCGTTACACTACTAACGAATTAAGGACAACCATTTAATACAGAAAAAACTACTTTGGTAGGTACTTATGTTTCCCTTCGTCAAAATCGACCAAACCATTTAACATGGGAAAACTCAATAAAGGAAAACAAACAACAATTAATCATTAAAAAATTTTTCCGCTAACTGGATATCGCCACACAATTTGTATTGAAGGTATACAAATACAAATTATATACTGATTATGATTATTATTACCGTCATTTTCTGTATGAAAAGATCTCTTGGTTTTATTTCAAGCATATATCCGCCACCTGGTGGTTGTTACTCCGGAAAAATACATAATTTTCCCTCACGAAAGACCTTCAGAATCTCCTAATGCTTTGAGCTTTGCTGAATGAAATTAAAAGAAGCAGTCACAGCCGCATGCCTAAACGCAAGTTAGTAATGAGAGCACTAGATTAAATTGATTGAGATCTAGCATTGTGATCTATGGAAGCGGATTTCACGATAAATTATCTCAAGCAAATCATAGACTATGCTTTAAGAATTTACAGCAAATGGATACGATATGATACACATATGAAAAGTGCTAATAGCAATGGTTCGTGGTAGTAGATGGTAGATATTTGTCACATGCATTATGGTTATGGAAATAACCAACTGGCTAGTTGATCGTAGCATATAGGATGGGTTTGATGTAAGTTTACATCAAAGAGCGTTATGTTATTTCCAAATAAAAAAATCTAAAGGAGCCTTGCCCATTATCATGAGGGCATTTCGTTAAACCTGCAAATTAGAAACACTGTATGGAAAATTTTTGTGCTGTCTTTCGTTTGTAAGTATTTTTATACTATCAGTTGATTGTTCAGCAGTTGAATTTGAATGGACATGAGCTTCCTGTAAGCCAATGGCATGCGGCTCTCAATCCCTTGAAGACTTCCAGTAGGACGATGAAAGTTTCGATGAAAGGTCTACCACAATACGGGCTTTGTTCTAATACGAACTTTAATTTCATGTGGTTAAAATTCACCGTACGTAAGCAAATCATTCACTATTGTTTTATATATAGAAGCCCCAATTTAGATAGCAACCTCTAACGAGTTTGATGCGCTATCTAACTCCATAATAAGAATTGTTTCCCTTTATCCTCACACTGAAATCGCAATTGCGGGCGATTTCAATGTACACAATTCAGGTTGGCTTCGACATTCTAGCCAGACAACACCCGAAGGAAAATGTGTTGAGATCTTCGCTGAGTTTAACGAACTCACTCAACTTGTTGATGAGCCCACTTGGGTTCCAGATATTGAAGGCCAAGCTGCCAACACTCTTGACCTATTTCTCACTTCTCATCCCGAAAAATACAGGGTTGTAGTATCATCTCCTTTAGGCAAATCAGACCATTGTGTCATATCGGTAGATTTTTCATTTCCCGTCACGGTAAAAATAGATAAAGTCCCTAAAAGAACTGTGTGGCAATACGAGAAAGCCAATTAGGACGACCTGAATAATTTCTTTCGAAATTTTAATTGGTCATTGTGCTTTCTTGACGGAAACGTTAATGCATCAGCTGATATGATATCTAACGTAATTCTCAACGGCATGAGAAATTTTGTTCCTCACAGAACAAAAAGTATCATCCCAAAGAATATTCGTGGTTCGATTTAAGCTGTAAAGAGGCGATTAGGGATCGAGAAAGTAGTTTTCGAAAATTTAAAAAAACAACCCTACTGCAGAAACCGAAATTTGTTCAAACGGGTCAGAAATATCTGTAATGCTCAAATGCAAAGGGCTAAGTTTTTACATGACCAAAAAGTAAGGCAAAAAATACTATTGTGTCCAAAAGGAAGTAAAAACTTTTGGTCTTTTGTCAAGAACATTAAGAACTCGACCACGTCATTGGTCCCAACGCTCGTCTTCAATGACTCTCCGTATGTCAGCTCCATCGATAAAGCCAATTTGCTGGCAGCTCAATTTGCTGCCAACTCGACACTTCTTCATAGCATATTGGCTCCACCTGAGCTCGAGTCTGCGAATTCTTTGATGAAGCAGATATTTTTTCGAACTCGCTCGGTTGCGAGAGTCCTCAAAGATCTCAACATACATAAATCCGCTGGTCCAGATGGTATCCCCGCCGTTATTCTGAAGAGGTGTTCTTCTACGCTAAACCACTGCGTAAACTTTTCCATCTTTCCTATTCTGCTGGGATTTTTCCAAGCAGATGTAAAACTGCATTTGTCCAGCAGCCGGTCCCTAAAAAAGGCGAATCTTCCTCCCTTTCCAATTACCGTCCAATTGCACTAACGTCCCTTCTTTCCAAGGTCATGGAAACGTTGATAAACCGTCAACTTATGAAATATCTTGAAGAACGAAAGCTTCTTAATGACCGTCAGTACGGCTTTCGTAGCAAACGGTCCACTGGTGATTTGATGGCTTATCTCACCGAAAAGTGGAACCAATCTTTAGATTGTTTTGGAGAAAGTAAGATTATTGCGCTTGATATTTCTAAAGCATTTGATAGAGTTTGGCATCAGGCTCTTTTATCGAAAATGCGTGCTTTTGGTATCGATGACTCTCTTCTTCGTTGGATTAGAAATTACCTTTCCGACCGTTCAATACAAGTTGTATTGGATGGCTTCAAATCTGATACCCAGCACTTCATAAATGCTGGTGTGCCCCAGGGCTCCGTTTTGTCTCCGACTCCCTTCCTCATTTTCATTAATGATCTCTTGTCTGAAACTTCTAATCCGCTTAACTGTTTTGCTGACGACTCGACCCTCAGCTTTTCATATTCGTTTCCAAATTCACGTCCCTGCTCTTCGGATGTGGAACTGGAACGGTTGCGTATGATAAGCTCATTGAATTCTGACCTTGACAGCATTGTTTCATGGGGTCTTATGAACCGAGTAGAATTCAATGCTTCGAAAACTCAATGCTGTCTCTTGTCGTTGAAGCTTAACATTCCCCCATTGCCATTATCCATGAATGGTACCTGCATCGAAGAAACCGAAAAGCTGTCAGTACTTGGTATGTGTGTAAACGATGATCTTCGTTGGAATGACCACATATTTGAAGTCGCCAAAAACGCTGCTAAATGCTTAGGTTTCTTAAGACGATGCAGGAAGTTTTTCCCCTTCTGATCTGGCAACAATTTATAAGGCCTTCATCCGCCCAAAACTGGAGTATAACTCTCATATCTGGTCAGGTGCCGCTCCAACATCTTTGCACCTGCTTGATAGGGTACAAAATAGAGCGTTAAAATTGATAGGTGATACATAGTTCAATCGTAGAATCGATTGATTCTCTTGAACATCGTCGAAACGTCACCTGTCTCACTCTCTTTTATCGCTTTTTCTATAAACAGTGCTCTAGTGAAATAGCCAGTTGCATTCCTCCCCTGAAACAATTTAGCCGCAACGCTAGCCTCGCTAGGAATGCTCATCAGTTCTACCTAGAGCCCAACTTCGGGGGTACAGTCAAGTATAGAGATTCATATTTTAGTCGCACCACCCGAATATGGAATGCTCTTCCTGGCCCTGTTGTTCCCCTGCATTACGATTTACAAAGGTTCAAAAGCAACGTGCATCGATGTATCATTTCAAATCCTCTCCTATTTCCCTAAATACTCGCACAGTGTTTAATGGCATTATAAGGGTAGTCATAACCCCTTGATGTGCGCGTTAATTATAAAAAAAAAAAAAATTGTGTTATGACAAGGAAATCTTCATGGTGGATTTTAATGCAAAATTATGAAAGGAAAATATTTTTGGAACACTGCCAATGCCCTTTCCAAATGATTCTCCCTCCAAATTTCCCTGAAACCTATGCCTTCAGCATCAAAGAGGAACAGTGATAACAAGGCCAAGAAGACATTAAACTCGGAGAAGTTTTTTATGTTTCACATAGCTACCAAAACCAAATCTGCCAAGTGCTCCCTAGTAAGTTATTTTTCTGAACTGTATTGAAACAAAATACGGCATATGTTTGCTGAGTCCTTCCTAACTTGATGATATATTAGTATTTTCTTGGTTGTTTCTTTTAACGACGGTACATTAAAATAAAATACGAATCGTTTCTTGTTGGGACCAACTCCACCCAAGACAATAATCCTCAAAGCAATCTCGAAGAACACAACAAGGGTTTTTTTCATAAAGTAAACTTTTTTTAGTTTTCTAACAACTTTTTAATGACTGCTCATAATTATCCGATTTGTTTCTCAAAGGTTCAATGACAACAACATAAAAAAAATCGAACAACATATTTATTACAACGTCACCGTTCTATAGAGCTTATAGGCTTCAAACTCAGATTGAAATGCTTTTGAAAAATATGCTGTGAGCAGCTTTAGATAAACTCAGGGTGACTTTGGTCTTCAAGCTAAAAAGTCTTCTAAAATTGCGTGCTAACTCTTTTGTTTCCCAACACCAAAACAAAAATAACTATGTCAAGTCTTAACTACCGCTTTTCAAATTAGGAAATCGTACAAAAGAATTAATTGTAGCTGTTTTATAGTACCAATAAACGTGTGGTCGCCTGATTTTTTATTTAAAGTTGCAAGGTGATCTTGCTAATTTGGCTATTGTTCTTTTGTCATAAGATTTTCTTAAACAAATCTTGTCTAAATCGTAGGCATGGATGTTGTGCAGAGATAGTTGAATATTTGTTTAACAAAGTGCAATGTACTTTGAAATAAAAGTCTGCCAAACGTGTGCTTTTCAGCATTTTTAATTGTTGAGCATCTGAGAAACAAAAAATACCAATATCAAAGTTTGAACTTCAACTCTTTCGTTTACATAGAAATATATTTTCTGAAAAGAGGTGTGTGTTTAATTAGTAATGAACTGACTGTGGAATTAAAAAGTTTTAAAGAGGTTTGCTTTATATAGGAAAACACTGTCTGGCAAGAATTTGTCTATGGCTAGAACAAACATTATGTTGGAACCTGATGCTCCTTCCTTCCTGTAGCACTTTCGTTTTATTTTTAATAACTTCAAATAAATCTTACTTCAAACCGATTCAACCACAAAACATGTGCCATCAGTGAACATTCCGTGAAGATATGCATAGCAATTAAATAATAAATCTCTACATCGAATGCTCTTATCGATTTAAAGTAAGTAATCATGAACTGTGAACCGCATAATGACGACTTAAACCTCATCGAACACAAACAAAAGAAAAATGAGTTATGTATGTAAAATAAATTATGTAAACTAATGACGAATACGACTCGTTGGCTTTTGGATATTTATCTTATTTTCAACTCATTTGTGTTTAATCTTATTATGCGGAATTACGTGTTAAGCCACAATCTGGAGTTTTTGGCATTCAACTTCCGTAGATTTCTTTTTCTTAGAAAACAAAATTAAATGTCTAATGCCCTTCTTCTAAACTCAGCATGCTTGACCTCTTCTATCTTCTATTTGCCATCAAAGTCCATAAGTGAATGCAGAGCTAGACATCCATGAAATCTAGGTGAAGTCACGGTTTATTAAGTAATTACGATCACTTTGTTAATAATTGCCGTAAAATATTTGTTCGTGAAGATTGACGCTTGATTTGATCGAGCAAATGAAAAAAAATTTAAACTTAACAAGCTCTGACCGGCGGCGTCATATACTTATGTTGTCTATGAGCTTATCAACATTAGTTTTAACCGAGTTTCCCAATCTTTCAAACGCAGATGGCAATTAAACTAGAAAAACTGTTATAATTGCAATAATTCTATTGCACGTTACATAAGTGATTATTTTGTCTCGTTGTTGTCTCTCTCACGTTTGCGGCCGGATGGTATTACCCGCCCAGGTGAGATAATTGACCCCCCGTTCATTTGGTAAATGCAAATTCTTATCATTTTGTATCTTTTTTTCTGTTTCTGTGCAGATGCTAATAGATCGGTTGTTGTTCATGGGATTAATCTGCAAATCCATGGGTTTGTCAAAACGTTGCTAGGAGTTAGATTGCGAAAGATGTAGTTTTACTTATGGTGTGAACTGCTTACTTGTGGCAATAGAGTGTAGTCTACAAAGAAAACGTTTGTATCCCACATCAGTTTTGTTGAAGCTGCGCTGTGCAGAAGATTTTTGCAATATTTTCGTTTGTTTTTATTTTTGTTTTGTTACAACGAACGGTAATTATCGCTCCCAGTAGAAGATATGAGTTATTGAAAATTGTTAAGTAATTTGAATGCGACTGATTGTACATAATTATGTTCTTATCTTGGATGACATATTTATAACAGATGTAGATAGATGAACACTAAGCCTAAATTGATTGCGTAAGGGTTTTGAAAACCTGCTTCAACTAGACTTTATAAGACTCTCTATAATACTTTTGTTTTAAGCAGATTTATTGCTTCAAAAAATATACTAGACTAGGCTTTAAATTCGGCCTTACAACCTCAACCAACGGCCGAGAAAATGCTCATAGCTCATCTCATATTTTCCAAAAATGTATTTGCTCTTTAGAATAGTAGGCTTTTATGTAAAATAAAAACGTCGACAAATCATGACGATCATTGATGATAGACTAGGTCGGCAAAGGTTTTGTCATGCGGTGAGTCGGAGCACAAGTTTGTCTGAGTCTATTCATACGTTCTGCATAGGACTACACCTCAAGAAATAAGAGAGTTTCTTTAAAAGTGAAAACAGAATGAAGTGTCGGCGTCGCTTCGTCCTCACGTTACATAAGAAATTCTCAAACCACCCTGCTCTCATTCTGACTACTCAGCTGTCTTTGATTAATTTAAGGCTGTGCGATATTGCAAAAGTAAGTAAGATTTAAATATCGGACGACCATCATTATTACACTGGTCAACAAAATTTCACGTTTTCGAATGCCGCCAAAAGCAAACTATATTTTTTAAAGGTTTTTGGCTCGCTAAACTCAAATCTGGCCTCAGAATTGCTCTGTCACATCACGTTTTCGAGAAATAAAGCTTTCAAAATCTTCAAACAAAATAAAAAAATAAATTGAAATTAAATAGTGCTACCACAATGCGTGTCCTAAGGCTATGTCCTAATTGGAGTTGCATCGCACGATTGAACGATGAACTTCGGTGTGTGTGCTAGTGCTACCACAATGAGTGTCCTAATACCAGTCGCAAGATGCTCATAAGATCGCGCGACCAGGCTGCATTTTCACTTGCTATTTGCTAAGAGCAACCCGACGAAAACAAACTGGTTGATTTGAAGCAACCAGACTACTTTTCGTAGTGTCGGTCGCCGCACAAAGTTTTTCCTTGATAGGAGCACTCCCCTACGAGTATGCAGTTTGATTAATCATAAAGCTTGAACGATCATGAAACAAACATATGCGACCCCTTTCCTGCGTTAATAAGAACACACAATAAGGTTGTTGTTGTTTGATGTTTTGATGTTGCAATGAACCGCCCGTCGCTCGTTATTCGGTCGAGCGATAGCTGCCAATTAGGACATTGGGTAATTCTCCGTTTGATCTCGGCAATGATGATATTTGCCTATAGTGGAACCTAAGTAGGCAAAATCGGGTGCTACCTTGAAGTTATGTTTGGCTATTTTGACGTTTCGTCCGTCCGTTTCGTAGATGTTCTCTGTCCTTGTTTGATGACAGCATATAATTCGTTTTTCCCTTGCTATCCACTGGATTCATTCTTGGCGCTTCTGTTTCAATGCTAGCAAAAGCACCTATAACATCACGCTTGCTTCTTCCCATTATGCAAATGTCGTAAGAGAGGAACTTTATAGACTTTTGAAAGACTATACCTCTGGTATTAAAGCATAATTTTTCAAGTATGACAAGTTTGTCGCTTTGTCGAAAGCCTAAGGTCTTGAATGCTTTACCGACCTTGACGAAGGAGAGTGAATTCCCCAAAGTTATCCTGCATAGTCGTACGAGTTTTGGAAGGATGCGTAAAAATAAGACATGGCTCTATCTACAGGTCGTCTCTATGTAAATACTGTCATACCCAGCCTTGAATCGATAAAAAGATAGTGCATATCAATGTTGTACTCCCGGCGTTTTTTTTTTGTCGTAATTTGTAAATTAGATCGATTGTGGACTTTTCTGGTTTAAGACCGCGTTGATAAGGAAATATTAAATTTTTGACGTGGGGTTTCAGATTACATATTACAGCAGACAGGTTCTTACCTAAAAGCGTGTTAGTCTTTTTAATCTGTAAAAATTTTTTTTTTAAAGCCCGGTGTAAATCATCTATCTGACGCTGTTTACTGTTGTTCTTAAATCTTAATATGACATTACTAACGTACATAAATGTGTAACCCTCACCCACCTTTAGAAATTTTTCTCGATTTGAGTAGTGATTTTTACAATAGAAGTAATAATACATGTGACGAGAATCTTTCTGACATACATAACATAAAATGTTTTAATCCAGTTTTACAACTCAATATTTAATTTGAATATAATACACCTACCTCTTTTTTCTCTTTAAACCGTCGGCGTCGCTGTCGTCAATCTCTGATTTTTTAAATTATGTAACGCAGTAGGGCAAAATTTATCCAAATTTCTCCTCATCAACCATAATTTCCCTATTTCGAAATATTGATTTATATTACCTCATTTGTTACCAAATTCAAATTAGGTAAGTAGGCATATGTCAAATTTAAACGATCTCATGAGCTATGATTTGCGACCACCATCATCATCCATCAAAAGACGGAAAACGAATTTCACCGCTCAAAAAACTAAAAACAATATCAAGGAATATATAGATCCAAACCGTGCATCGATGTTTGCATTTTTTTTTTGTTAAACTTAACTTCGATTGAATTGAGAGACAATTTTCTCTCAATCTAAACTGACATGAAAAAAGGAACTCTGCAACTGCACTCTGATTGTTCATGAATTTGACGTTTGGGTATTATTCAATTACAATGCCCCTTCCGCATTGTGTCTAGTCTTGATTTTTTTAAATTTTTTTCACGACATTTGAGGATATAATTATGACTACACAGAGGTGGTGAACAGTGAACACACATTAATTAATTATGGCAAAATACTATTTGTGCCATTGATCTTTGCTTGTACAAGTTGTTGGGACAGTAGGTATAGTATAAAGCGGATTGGTTTGTGTAATGCTCGTGAAAAGCTATCCACAAAGAAAGTAAATTTTGTTTTACGTACATAATACGTTTTTTTTATGGACTCATAAAACAAGTTCAAGAGCTATTGTATTCACGGGCAGAAAGCGATTATTCAATATAAAACAAGTCGAGGACCATTTCGCAGTTTCTGCAAGGTGCCTTAACGCTCAATTACACACTCACATAAAGCTGCCGTAAGGTTTTTTGTTGATCGTGCAAATCAGTGAACCAAATCCATCAAATTTAAGACAAAGAAAATGACGTTTTCTTTGAAATTTGCAATCATAGGTTAAAAAAGGAAATGCTAAAGGGGGTTATATAACAAGGTTTGTATGAGTAAGCTGTTCATTGCAATTGCCTCGGAGGATATTATTATACCTATTTTATTTATCTTATTTTATTATATTACTAGCAGACCCGCCCGGCGTAGCTCGGGTTCTACTTCGACCTAGTGTATAGCATAGTCTCTGCTCTCAATATTTGAATAAGAAAAAGAAACAATTTAATGTTGAAAGAATTTAGGAAATCTGTTTAGCGCTCGGTGCTAGACTCTAAAACGCGGGCTTGTGAGGTTCTGGCATTTTGACGTTCAAGTCACTGAAAGCGTTCGGTGTTAGACTCCGAAAAGCAAGCTCGTGATGTTCTGGCATTTTGCTACTAAAGTCGCCGAAAAAGCTTGGTAGCAGACACCGATACGCGAGCTTGTGAATTTCTTTTATATTGATTGGCAAAACGATTTGAACGTTTAGTGAAAGACTCTATAGCTCGAGATTGCGAAGTATACTCCCTTTGAATTGTAAGGCGATTGCCTGTTTCTATTGAAGACTCTCTAATGCGACATATTTTGGTTGTCCATGCTGTTGGCACATGTTTTGAAAGTCGTGATATTCTTATTTAGGCATACTTACAGTTTCTTTGAAAAAGCTTTTTGAAAAAGGTGATAGGAAATTGTGGAATGGAGTGTAAGTAAGACGAAGGGCAGGGTAGACTGAATTCTTAACACAGAATCTTATTTATTTCACACTTTGTTATTTGCTTATTTTTGAGGTGAAGAGATAACTAAACACTTTCGTAGTGACTGTTCCATGTTTAATTCCTTTGAATTATAAAATCGGACGTATTTCTTAAAAAGTTTTATTTTAAAATATAGTTCACCCGCCCGGGCTAGCTGCTTTTATACCCTGTATATAAAAGCCCGTAATTCGTGTAACATACTTTCTGAAATGATTCTTGGTCATATTCATTCTAAGAAAAAAATTGCAGCACAGTAAAGTCAGTTTCTCATTTTTGACATCACTCTTTGACAATTTAAAAAAATGTTAACTTTGGTGTTTCCTGACCTGTGTTAAACTCGATTTCTCTGTCAATACTGATGGTAGCGACCGAATTTTAGACTTAATTTCTTGAAGAAATAATAATTTTTAAAACTGTATTTAAATTGCTCTCCTAAAGGCTTAGGGTTGTCAGACTTTCATTTTTAAATGTTGTTCAAATTTTCTTTACACAAGAAAGTTTTGACTTTGAGGTTATTTTTTTGCGACAAAATATTATCAAGAGACAAAATATTATCATGCGACAATTTTTTTAAATTCAGCACAAGACCATTCAGTAGGGAGCCGACCGCGCGAGTGAGCGGCGCGGCATGATTATTTCGTGATCTTAACCCACCTCCCGTACCTGCGTGCTCAGATCGGTGCAGTAGTTTCGGAGCCTATTCGAGATAAGACAAACAAACAAACAATTAAACCTTTCCTCTTTATAATATTAGTAAGATTATTTGCCATCGGAGTTTTGGTAAAGAACTCTTTTTTTTTTTTTTTGAAAACTAAATATAGCCTATGTCACTCAGGGATAGTGTAGCTTTCCAACGGTGAAAGAATTTTTGAAATCGGTGCAGTAGTTTCGGAGCCTATTCGAGACAAACAATCAAACCTTTTCTCTTTATAATATTAGTAAGATAAGTGATAATTTTTAAATATTGCCTTTAACGCTCAACATTAATTTTAAAACCTGAAATGTTGTTAAACGAAAACTAATTAGCGTTAAGTATACGCCCCATTGTATTTCCTTACTCAATCAATTATGTTGTGTTTTTAATTATAAGCAAATACATACCGACAATTCCGTCAATTTCTGCTGGCCTTTCAGGTTGAGAGTTGTGCGTTGGGTGAACGAGTCAAACGAAAAAAGGACACAAGCCCCGGATCTGAACGATGGTCTTATACCTCAACGGAATACGTACAGCCAGAGAACAGTCAAAAGCCATAGGCTGCTACAATGCAGACATAAGTGAGATGGAATGGGGTGGTCATAAAGAAGATGAAAAACTGTGACACGCTACTACAAACAGAAGCAGCTCCTGTTTGGGTGCGGGTTATAGTCTTTAGAGTTACGCTCAAGGATAGGGTCATGTTCCAAACACCGTTTAGACATGACGTGAAAGTCATCCTTGGCGATTTTAACGCAAATGTAGGTAAGTAGGACATCTTTGGAAATACAATCGGAAAACTTAACTTGCATGACAAAATTTCCGAAAACGGGCTTAGGTTATTCGATTTTACTGCGGTAATTGTTATTAGTAGCACACACTTTATCATTTCATAATTCATAAAAGATCATGACCAACCCTAGATCATTCAACCGTCAGAAAAATTTACCATTTGGGGATCGCTGCGAAACTCTCTTCCAGTTCTTTGGATGTGCGAAATTTTTGAAAGACCAGATTTGACTTAGATCACAGCCTTGTTGTAGCCAATGCACGATTTAGGATACTTTGTTCACGACCAGCGAGTAATAACGCAGTAATAACATAGTGGCAGGAATACCACAAACCATCAGAATCTGGTCGGCCTCCAAAACGAGTCCCATGGGAAGAAAATGCAGTGAATTAAAGAGCACAAAAAAATTTTGATGCAAACGAAAACCAGAGCTGTCTGTGACCAGTACCTACAAGGAGTTATAGCAAAGAGAAAAGAAGGAAAACATCCTTCAGCTCTCAAACCGTAAAAGAAGCAGGCAATTGAGAAATAAAACCGTTTTTTTCATAAAAACCAAAGTAACCCTTTATAAGACCCTGATGTTCCCAATCCTGCTATTCGAGAACCATGGGGGTTATCTGAAGCGGAACCTTTGGTCGTTTCGAAAGAAGAATACTCCAAGTGATGTTTGGCCCCGTTCGTGAAGACAATCGGCCCTATCGTGGTAACCGTCGGAGCGGAGTTTTCTCCGCAACGCATCCTTTTTCGAAAATTGAATTTTGCTTCGAAGTAGTTGTCGTCGTAAGAAATTTTTCACAAATGCGGCAATGCATTGCATTCCCAAATCTAAAATCTCCGCAACAAAAACTTATCGGAGAACATCGGATCGTCCGATCGGAGAACTACCACGAAGCAAAATGTCTCCGATCGGAGAGAATTCCGCTCCGACGGTTACCACGATAGGGCCGAATGTGTGGAGAAGAAGATTCAGCAATGACCTCTAGAAGAGTACGCATAGCGACACTACGATGGCTGGGAATGTAGAGTGGATGGACACCAACTCTCCAGCTTGATGGGTTTGCGAAAGGACATTGCAGAGAAACTGCGGAAGGTAAATACTTCGTCTTAGGTGGCGCAATCAAGTGCGAAAAGTTCTCATCTAACTAAGAGTGCAATACTTGAGAGAGGTAGCCCGAAAACGAAACCGTTTTTTGAGGCCCAGGTTTACTCCGAACTGTAGGTAATGTCCACCGAAGAAAGTAGGTAAGCTTGAGGAGCAAAAAAAAGGAAGTACAATGGAAAAACATCCGAAAAAATCTGTACACTGATCTGAGTGCGTGTATTGAATAGAATGTGATGTTTGTCATGTATTTTCAGTGTACATATGGGTGATTCTTATATAACTGTGATTTTTTATGTCTAGTACTGTAATTATTGATTGGTATGTTTTTTTTTATTAAAAAATGGTAATTATGATGAATTTGATAGTATTTTACTACCGACAATGGGCCCTATCGTGAATAAAATTTCCCTGGAAACATTTCCCATATTCGGAAAATTGGTATCGGCAATGATGTTCGAAAGTTCCTTGCGGAATTTTGAGCGATCGTGAATGAATTTCCCATGGGAAATTATCTGCCATTTTACTGAATTTGTATCGCATTCCAGGGAGATTTCTACTTTATTCTTGTTAGAGCACTATAGAACATATTCGAAAACTATCTTTGAAGTCATTTTTAATCTGTTAGGTTGTTAAAATTTATTCCGTGGGAGATTCATTTCGAAGGAGGTTCACGATCGGGCGTAATGTTCCGTGGGAACAAAAAATTCCGTGGGAAACAAAATTCCGTGGGAGATTGCCGATAGGGCCCAATGTATATTGAAGCATAAGTATTGATGGATCACGAATAATTTGCAAAATTATATCCAAAATGTCAGTACCGTGGCATGTCTGAATCTCGTTTTCCGAACTAGATACATAAATTTCTATAAATAGTCGTATTATAATCTAAAGTTATGCTTTTATAACTAAAACCTATTGTACATTTCATCAAATCATGCTACAATTGTATCCCAATATTGACTAGTAGAAAGGAATAATGGTCATTGCTTCATGTCCTTGAATTTTCTTCAATTTTCAAATTAAAATATTTCCCGCTTAAACGCCATCTCTTATTCAGTTTCTGCCACTCACTCTAGTGGCATTCTGAAGAATGACTTTTTGTGTACAATTCATAGCTGTGTGGTTGTTTTTAGACTCGATGTTAAAACAGAAATAATTTGTTGTGTTTTTAAAAGGTATGTCATAAAATTACCGGTCAGTACCATGGTATTGAAATTCACGCGTGTCAAAACAATGTTTAGGTCAATTATACTGAATAATTATTAAAATTCACGTGTAAATTCAAATTTATTCGGCCAATCACTTTAATTACGTGTAAGAATTAAGATATGTTAATTATACATCCACGGTACTGACATTTGTCAGTACCGTGGATGTCAGTACCATGGCAAACAAAGCAAATAATATTTAAATGAATATTTCCTTGATGTTTAAATTTATTATCATATTTAATTGATCTAGTTTTATAAAAATTTAAATTTAAATTTGTTAAAAAATTCAATGAATTTCAATATTTATCTTATGTTAAACTTTGTTTTATTTTAAGACTATTATAAAATTGTTATTTTAATTCTATACTATTAATAAATTTTAAAGATTGTTAAAATCAAGAAAGAAAATACCGTAAATGTCTCTGTATAATTATCAAAATCCTATAATTTATCATTTGCTTTATTATTTTAAGAGATTTAGCCAAATATTCTGTATATATTGTATTTTGATGTCAGTACCGTGGTAGTGAAATTTCTAATTTTTGTTCTAGCTTCTTTTCTATTGCAGTTGTAGTAGAGCTACGTTACAGGCTTAATTTTGAGCATAATAAAAGACCAATAACACCCAGATCACAAATTTTAAAGCATTTTTGATTTAAAAAAATTTTGAGATGTAAAAATCACAGCTATATAAGAATCACCCATATATACTTTTGTTGATTTGCATCTTATGAAGTCATATCCTCGAGTATTTTTCAAGACAAAAATGAATCCGTTTGCAAGTTGTTCTCATTAATAGAAAAACTGCGCTACACACACAATTGGAAGGTACCCTATCAAGTTTTTTTTTTCAGCAGCATCTGCATCATTCTCCCCAGACTTAATCAATGCAAAATCTTTAGTATTTTTTTTTAAACAAAAATAATGCACCACCTTTAACACTGATGAAAAGTGAGAGCTGTTATAAACAGCATCAGGAAAAGATTTGTATTTCGGTGCATGCATTGCTGGTGTTTATTTACGTCGGTCGTAAGATGTCTTCTTTGAGAAACCAACCTTCAGCAAAAATGAAATCTTGAACTTCACTTTCCCTATATGTGTATGAATTGTTTGCTTCTTCCAACTCGTCTATCACCATTGTACGGAACAAAAACATAAAACAAGAAAAAATGTTCATCAAGCCGACACTAGAAGAATATGGTAAAAAAAAATGATACCCAACTATGTAAACGATGCGGAGATGAACCACCTTGGCATTTAGGATTCCAACAAAAAGTACTACAATAGCTACAACTACCTGACGGCTATTTAAGTTGCATATGAAACAAAACGATGAAACTGAAAAAAGGAATAAAAAAAAAAATGCTCAACACCATCAAAAGCTAATCGCTTGCAATAAAGCATCTATTAGTGAACAATGCAGCAATAAATCTCGAGCAAAATATCTATAAGATGTAAATCAGAGTTTTTGCAGTTGATACTCACATACTGCAATGCCATAATCATACACCGAGATGAGTGATGAGTGGAAATTGATGCGTAAAAGTGAAAGTCCATCAGCGAATGTCCCGTGGCTGTGCGTCCTCTGAGGAATTGTTAAATAACAAAACTACTTATATTATTTGAATTAAAAACTTCAAATGGTCTGTTACTGTGTTAGTATTGTTACATACGTGCATGGAAGCATCTTAAGTTATGTGGCAAACAAAGCTGGCTAACGACAATTCTAAAGGCCAAAACCACAGCGAGTGTATGACTACATAGATGCCATCTACACGGTGTCCAGAGTGCAACCAAATGCAGAAACCAGAAATGTTGTAATTGTCCCCGCGCCCGATTGCATAATTGTGGCACTGAGAATAAGGGGACGCGCAAGCGCACACGACTATTGGATATATATTGGAACAATGCATGTAATGCTGTTGTTACCTGGTAAAATTCTGTGTGTTTTCAATTTGTTCTTTAGCGGGAGTATAAATGTCTATGTTGGTCTCAAAAAAAAACCTTACAAACAATAATAGAAACAAGCTTGAGGTTTTCGTTTTGAAAATGCTAATAAGGGGATGCAGTCGTGCTCTTAAGAAATTGGAACAGTGGATTGACGTTAATTGAGCTGTTTTCAGGTGGTCTTTTATAAAAAACATGTTAAATGATATTAAAAGTAATAACCTACTGACTTAATTTTTGTAGTAACCGATCAGGACAAATTTCCAGGCTTCTGTGAGAACCCAAATGAGTTTTCAAAATCTGGGTTTTCGGTTCTTACAAAAGGCAAATCTGTCATTTGATGAAAAATACATTCCATGTGACATCCCTAATGGCACTTTCCATTGGTTTCACTCAGGGAAGCACTCATTTTAAAAACCAATGGAACACCCAAAATAATTTCTGTTCAGTTTAACGTAATTGCCTTTGTGTAAGTGAAACACCTATGGCTCTTATGGCACTTTCCATTGGTTTCACTCGGGGAAGCACTCATTTTAAAAACCAATGGAACACAGAAGCGACTGTCACTCACAGAGAAGCGACTGTCACTCCTCAGAATCATGAGAAGCGATCTTTTTGCACCAATAGAACGGTTTGAGAATGCTTCTGGACGCTTCTGGACAGTTCTTTTCGTCCAATGGAAAGTGCCATAATTGTTACATGAACTCAGCAATAGCCTCAGCAAAACCTTAGTGCTATTTTGGATCGAGTTGAAGGCAAACCACGTGCTCAAAAAACGTCCAGAATGAGTGGGCGTTTCAAAAAAAAAAAAAAAAACGCTTTGTATGCATGTGCACATAGGTTTTGAACCATAAGAGGAATAAAGAACAAAAGGGAAAACCATTACTTCTCTTGCCCCGCAACTTCCATTTGCTTACATTGTTGCTTTTGTAACACGAGATTCATCTGTGATGTTTTTTGGATTTGAAATCTGAAAATAAAGTGGTGTTTGTAAAATCGGTTTGAGAACATATGCCGTTGGGTTTGCCCTCTTGTTGTATCCCCTCTGTGGTTTTAACGAAGGAAACTACATTACTATCCGTTTCGACAAATAGATCGGAGATAGATGACGCAGCAGAGCGGTGAGTTTCTCTCACAACCATGCCTGGTGTGGGAATGGAGGGGACCTACAATTTTCAGCCGGTTCAGAACGGCTAATCGAAAAAGCGCTTTTCATAGCAATGAATTTCGTATCGGAGTACTTACCAATTCCACGCGAAAGGTGATAACCGTTGAAGATCAATTTTTTGTTTCTGTTGGGATTCGAACCACGAACGTCCCGTGTAACAGGCAGACATACTTACCATTACGCCACGGGCGCAATCGGAGTTATCAACTAAAAATATGCCCCTTCGTTAAATCTTCCCATAAGTCACAAACATCAAGTGAACTTGTGCCAGACTCACACTTTTCTTATGAACCCATCATTTTTTCGATTAATGTTTTAACTTGATAATTTTTTCCAAACACACATAAAGCAATTGAAATTCCAAGTCAACTCCTACAGTTCCCTGGCTAACCAAAAAATTACTTCAACCACCTTGAGCATTGCCTATCTGTACGCAGTTTTATGTTGTCAAGAGGAACGATTTACACAAGAAAAATAAGCTTATGTGTTCGTTCCTGTGAAGTGCTATCATATAGCGCTACTTATGCCACCGTAAATTGTAGTTTTTTTGAACCAAAAAATTTGTCCAATTTTCCAACGTTGAGAAAGTAAAAAATGAAACCTTCAATTCATTTAAGAAAGTCATCCACTCAACTTAAATTCAGTCTGAGTCCTCCCATTCCAATTTGAGGGCACATGGTTTTATTAAAAAGGTTGCTGCACTCCCCAATTGGCAAGATGCCCTTTACTTACAAGATTTCACATATTATTAACCAAACCAGCATAAGTCCGATGACGACGGTGAATGGGAAAAATGTATAATGATAAAATGGCAAATTATTAAATGGTTTGTGCGCACGTATCTCACAGCACAGTTCACATGAAATGAAAAGTGAGAGGACAACAAATGCACAAACAGCTGGACAACTGCAGTTTTTCCGGTGCACGGAAGAGAAAACAATGTTTGCCATTATATTGTATTGTCTTGGCATCAGTCGTCGCGTCGCTGGTCACGGCTTTAAAGAAATTACTTATGCAACGAAATATGAGTCAAAATGTGTGCATTATATTATGCCACCAAGATTTGGCATTGCACATCCAAATGAGAAGATACAATTAAATTACTTTCAAACCTTCTTTATTAGAACAGAAGTGTATTTTAGTTTACATTTATTTTAGTTTAATTTTGCTTGTTTAAGCAACACTTACATGATAAAATTGTTCTCTATTTATATCAGTTATGGATTAAATTATTTGATTAAAAAAGGACCTTAACGTTATGAAAACTTTAATCCGCTGCAACTTCGGTCTTCTTTTCCTTTGCGGCTGCATTAGATTTTACTGCGTTTGCCTTGGACGAGGCTGGCCCTGCTCTAGGGGTTGAATTGGTTTTTGCCGACGCTGGACCAGCCTTTGCTGGAGTCGCCTTGATATCGATTTTTTCTTTTTTAAGCTTCACTACTGGAGTGGACGGTGGTTCCTTTTTGGGTTTTTCTTCCTCAACAACAACAACGGGAGCAGGAGGCGCTACTGGAGCTGGTGGTTCTTCCTTCTTTCCATTTAATTCCTTGCTTGGTTTAGATTTTTCACTAAGAAAACCAAAACAAGATAAACAAAAGAGTAAATTTTGGATTTAAAGACTTACCTTTCAATGTCGATGTTAAGGACAGATTCATCCTCTTCTTCTTCTTCCTCTTCGTCATGTTCTTCTGGTCCGACTTCACGCAGCAGATCACCCAAATCCTTGTCAACATCTTCCCACAATTTATCCTCCACAGCTTCCTCAACTTCGGCTTCTTCCACCTCGGCTTCTTCAACAGCTTCCTCTTCCTCTTCTTCACCTTCTTCTTTCTTTGCGGGTTCGGTGACCTCAGTTGTTTCTGGCGCTTTAGACTTGCTGTCTTTCTTCTTTTCAGCGCGTTCGGCCTTTGCTTGAAGGTTCTCATCCTCACGATGGCGCAAGAATGCCTTCAAGTGAGTGCGCGAGCTACAATGTTGTTTTATATACCCCTCCTGATCTTCCTTAACACCGTTGTAGGTACGGCAAAGTTCGCAATAAAAGGCTTGAACCTTCTTGATGTATTGCGAACCAATTGGAAGTTTATCTTTATTTGGTGACGAACCGTCAAAATCTAATTGTTTGTCAAGATCAAGATCCACATCCAGATCGTCTATTTCACCAACTGAGTCGACAGTCATAAAGTTCTTTAGATCGACTTCCTTCTCCTCGTCAGCACTAGCTTCACTGTGATTGTCATTGTTACGATGTTTGCGCTGCCAATGTAAGATAGAAATTTATTTTTTTGAAACTTGATAAAATTGTGTAATTTACCTTAAGATGTTCCAAGGAGCAACGATGAGCTTCATAGAGCATTGGGCTCTTAAATGCCAAATGACAGCTCTGGCAATAGGGCATCAAGAACTTCTTCATGTCCTTATGATGTTCAGACAATTGATGCTTGGCTTTTGGTTGGCGATAGTTCAATCGACACAAAAGACAAAATTGCGATTTTATTTCATCGACATCGTCCTTCGACTTCTCTTCAATCGCACGCTGTGCATTTCGCTGTTGAGTACGCATGCGTGCAAGAGTCACACGTTGGCGAATGGCCACTCGACGCATCGCCATCTTATGAGCACGAGAAAACAAATGCGCTTGGTATTCCTACAAAGAGGTATTGAAATGTAAGCACGGAATTAAAAAAAAAAAACGAACATTACAACCAAGGTATCTGTATAAAGAATCAACTTTAAGAAAACAAATAACTTGGCTGGAAAATATGGTCAAACAAATATTTATGCACTTGCAAAACAAATCTCACCTGAAACGTGACGCAGCTTGTTCGACAATGAACACAAGGTAACTTGATAAACTTCCCTCTTCTGGGCGGACTCCTACTGCGCTTGCGACGACTTTCCTTGGATCTTTCTTCTTTGCGTTCCTTGTTACTCTTCTCTTTATCCTTACCCGATTCTTCAGCACCATTGGCACTCTTTGCTATAGACGTATTCTTACCTTCTTTGGCTTCATCGCCATCTTCACCTTCTGCGGCATCTTCATCCATAGCTTCGCCCGATTCTTTCTTGAGCGACTTGTCAAGCTCATTGTCATCGTCCTTATCCGATGTCTCCTCTTCACCATTCTTCTCTGCGTCTTCGTCGTCGTCAACGCCATCACCCCCTTCGGCAGAATCTTTCTTTGCCGAAGAAGATGACTTGGTTTTCTTTTTGATACGCTTTTCTTTCGGCTTAGCCGACTCCCCATCGACCTCTTCTTCTTCCTCTTCCTCTCCATCCACTGCATCTTCATCTAATATTTCTTCATCTTCTTCCTCCTCTTCATTGTCTGATTTCTTATCGCCACCACGCGATTTGCTTCGGCCACTTGGGCTCTCAGACGAACGAGGACCTTTACGCTTGCGCAACGAACTAAGTAATAGGATAGGATGATAGTAGATACACAACGAATGAAATGAGAAACAAATTTTCATCAAAAATCAGCTAGAAAAAGATCTAGAAGATAGCACACTTTTAAATGCACAAAGACATAAACAATAGTAGTAGATTTTATTTAAAGTTTATTGCGCCTTTTCGCCGCACATAACTTGAACCATCAACCATTTTGTTTTGTTGTTTGAATGAACTTGTATGGAGAAAAGCTTTGAATAGAGCTTTGTCTTCAACACTAACCAACGGTATTCGGTTCAGCGGTAACCACCTGCTTTAAATGCACGTACATTTTTACATATACGCATTTACACATATGCTATTGAGAGGCTTTCAATTTTTGAGACACCCTCAAGACGCATGCAGCAGGTAGATATATTTTTGTTATAGTCATTGTTTAGTTTTGAGAATTTCTCACATGTGGCTAGAAATGTTTTTGTAAAATTTTCTGAATTTGTTTGTATTTTTACCTCGTTAATCGTGCGATTTTAATCAATCGCGCACGATCTCTTTGGCGTGCCAGAAGCAGTTGCCTTCGCATGACTCTCATGTCCGATGATTCTTTGCGAATTACTCGCAATCCCCCGCGGGAGGCTCCAGCGCCTCGTACACGTGTGGCAGAGCCGCGTGGGCGTACTACATAGCTGCTGCGTATGGGACGCTTTGGTGGGCCCATCGGTTCACTTGCGCCATGCCGTCTTCCGGCAGAGTCTTCTCTCGTGCCACGGCGGTAGGCGGACGAGGATCCACGTCCTTGGTAGCCACCGCTTGGCGAGCTACCACGATTGCGGCTTGAGTCGGTTCGGTTGCGGTAAGATGATGCCGAGGCATAGCTTGAACTTAGCCTTGAGTCCTGTGTATCAAAAAGGGGAGGAGGAAATTTTGTTGGTTTGTTTTTCATTCAGTTTCGCATTCAGTTTTTTTTTTTTTTGTTTCATGACAGAGATTTAATTTTGTTTGGTTTATTAATAGAGAGAGAGGATGCAATAACAGTCTGTTTGTCATTCAAACATTTATAGGTCACTCATCCCAATCAGCTACTATTGGAATTCGGCTCCTAAACGTTTTATTTATTAGTTAGCTAAGTGAAAAATTGTCTCAGCAAAGAATGGTGCCTTTGATTTCACATATACTGCTACATCACAGCGGGTTCTTTGGACTGCAGAGTTGAGCGCACTTGAGCGCATCTTAGAATTTGTTGGAAATGCATACATATATATGTATTTATATTTTTTACTATATGTACTATACAGAAACATGACTTGAAAGACACACTATAGAGCTTTAGATATTTGCGACTGCATGATACTCATATCCATTTTCAGTCTCAATCTGTTGTGATGATGTTTGCGGTTGATTGAATACATTTTAGCTTACACCCATTTGCTAGATAAAACTCTTCAATAAAGTTAGGTTTGTGTTCCTTTTCACTTTTTTGTGTGCTCAATCTAAGCATTTTCAGAGTTTTCATTCTATAGTTTGCTCTAATTATACATTTTCTATATTCTATTTGTGTGAACATCAAAATAAAATTATTTTTAAAAATTATCGGATAAGCTTATTATTTGACTAGTAATGAAAATGATAAGGTTATGTTGATTTTTTTCTTTTTTTAAATTATTGGAACAGAAAATGGATGGGGAGTAGGAATGATTGTTTGCTTACCTCTTGACGTGGACGTTTTCGGTCATCGGAGCGATCGCGGGAACTTTCCTGTTGAATAAAATCAATATGAACATGTTGTTACTGACTTTAAAATAAAATTTAAGAATAAATTTTTGTGGTATTACAAGTTGCTAACTATCTTCCTACAAAAAACCAGAAAATATGACGGATAATCGGTATTTTTGTTTGAGAAGATATTGGAGAACTCAGGAGGAGATAAGAGAAATAAAAATATTTCATTTTATGAGGGCACATAACGCAGTGCTTCAATAGTGAAGCAACTTGTGATGACGACATACATAAACCATCGAATAAGCATTCGGTTGGATGAAGTAGCGAAAATTCCGCCATCTTCTATGATATGCCATCTAAGCTGAAGGGGACATCATACACTTGCATCCACACGTCCTTGTCATTTGAACAAACATACATGCCATTTGACAGCCCTGCCCTGTTCACTACCTGAAATCGCCCCAGCAAAAACCTAGGGCTAAAAACATTCAGGGCGAGTTTAAGTTTTTCAACAAACAAACCAAATGTTGGACAATATTTGATAGTAAGTTGACAGCAACCGAAAAGAAGATGCTACGTATGAGAGAAGGTAAAAATAGGGCACGACCAACTTAATTATTATTGTCATGTTCAAGATCCAGAGCACTCCGTCAAAAAGGCAATATGCAACGAAATATGCATTCAGTTGGCCCCAAACATAAGGTCTGTTCGTTGAACTTTCCCCAGGGTTGACCCAGGTTTTCTTGACAACCCCATGAGTTGTCAAAAAAAACTGGGTTTTCCAGTCCTCAAAAAACGCTAAACCACAAATCGCCACACATCCCTGTCATTTAAATAAAAACACATGCCATTTGACAGCCCTCAAATCGCCACAGCAAAAAGCTAGGGCGAGTTTGGGGAAAACCTGTGGCAAACCTATGGCTCAAAAAACACTCAATTTGACATTCAGTGCGAATTTAGGTTTCTCAAAAAACGCTTTGTGGCGACCCCATGGCGACCCTAGGGCTTCAACGAACAAACCTATAATTAGATCAATAAAAAAAAAGCAGAGAGGTTTGCCGACGCATTCTGAGGTGAATGTGGCGTATCCCCAAGAGGATCACTAGTGTGAAGCACTTAAGCGGCAGAGGTGTGATGCCATCTCCAGATTCAGGATCCTGGTGATCACGACTTTTTTTCGGAATTATTTTTTAGCGTTACTTTTTATCTACTTTAATTAATGAAAAAAAATTTAAATTACAAAGCATAAATAAGGAAGCAAACTACACAAACGGAGGAAAGCCATATCCACCTTCAGACCCTAATTTTTTTCAACCATTATGAGCCCGAAAATTATTTTTGGTCCAGAAAATAAACTTGAAGGAATGCTTTTTGAAACGGAAAGAGGAAACAACAAATAAGATTTTTGGGAATAAGCCAAAAAATAAATTTTAATTTTAATAAAATCTACTTAATAGAAAACAAATTGAGAGAATGAGAGCAAAGTGGCGTAACCCTTAAGGGGGTGTTCTGGTGTAGAAATAAACAAAAAAATCGATTTTTTTTTTTTTACATTTTCATAGCCTAACTACCTATTTACAGTGTGCCTACAAGACCATTTTTCGAAATTCAAATTATTTTCGGATATAATCTTTTACTGACGCGCATCCAAACTGGCTCTCTATGGTCAGAACTACGTTCATCCCCAAATTTCATTTTTTTTTCTAGATTTAAAAAAATCCAAATACTAGTCCAAGAAACTAGTGAAAAACATTTTTTTTTTCAGGGCGTGGCCACTTTGTGAAAAGTTTTTGCTTCAACTTTTTTGTGGTTCTTTATATTTTGTCTTTGTTTCCGATTGTTAGAAGATTTGGAGGAATCGTGGCCATGGTTAAGTGCCAATTTTTTAATTCTTCCCACACTTCAGCAGCTGCTAATTTTTTAATAATTTTTTTTTTTCATTTATATTTGTGTATTCTTTAAATGTTAATTACAGTGGTGGTCCAGTATAACGAATGCCGATATAACGAATGATCGATATTACGAACACTTTTTTCAAGTCCATTCGGTATTCTATATAAGGAACAAATAACGAATTTCAGACAAAATGGCACTGAAAACTCTTAAGTCTTAGTTCTAAAAAGTTTACGGGAAGAGCCATTCAACAAAAATGCATATTAACGATTTTTTTTTTAATTTGACTACAAATTGAGTTTATTTACCTAAAGATTTGTATGACAAAAACGTTTCGATACAACAAATCTTCGATATAACGAATTGACTCTGAACATTATATCGTTTGTTATACTGGACAACCACTGTATGTAGTTTTCCAAAATTATTTTCACTCCTTCATTTTTTTTCGTCGACTTTTGGAATATGTTCGTAGATTTTGAGTGATTGCGTTTGTGATAACATTGCTAGATTTCTTGTTCAATTTAAACGCTTTTTAGTTTTGCTTTAAGCGTTTAAATATAAAAAGAAATCTGGTAATTTTATCACTTCAAACGTTCATTTGAATTTTAAAAATTATTATGTGGTCTTCTAAAGAAAATTTATTAACTATCAGCGGGCTTTTGGATCTTATAAAAATTAACTAGAAACTGCGGTTTGCTTTTACAAGCAGTCATATGAAAGTTTGTTTATGTATTGGTGTCCACTCTTTTAGCCTAGCGCTGCTGAAAAGAAAAGAAAAATCCCATACAAAAATGACAAGACGGAAACGTAAGCGGAAAATTTCGATGTCCTTTTTTTTTGTGCAGTACGCTGCTGCTTTGCGAAATGGGTTCTATGGATGGATAATTGTAGTAGATTTTTTAATAGAATTTTTACAACTGTCCAAACTTTTCCGTCGATCATTTATCTCCCGTTGCAATAAATAGGTCCGTTCGTTGAACTTTCCTCAGGGTTGACCCAGGTTTTCTTGACAACCTTATGAGTTGTCAAAAAAATCTGGGTTTTCCAGTCCTAAAAAAACGCTAAACCACAAATTACAACACATCTTTGTCATTAAAAAAAAAATACATGCCATTTGACAGCCCTCAAATCGCCACAGCAAAAAGCTAGGGCGAGTTTGAGGAAAACCTATGGCAAACCTATGGCTCAAAAAACACTCAATTTGACATTCAGGGCGAATTTAGGTTTCTCAAAAAACGCTTTGTGGCGACCCTAGGACAACCCCAGGGCTTCAACGAACAAAAATGTTTGCGAAATTTTGACAGTTCTATGGCCTTTTTTATATTTTGGGCCATAACAAAAACAACTTTCGTAAAACGGAAGTATATTTTTTGGAAAAAGGGATGAAAGTAGACTCAAAACAAACACATATACATAACTAAAAAATATGCACAGAAAACAAAATATTGTGGAAATAAGCTTTTGTAATTTTGTTCATTTATAAGCTTTCTTAATTACTTCTGTTGGGAACTTTACTTAACTTATATTTTCTCTTTTTCTAAACAGCTGATAATACTTTATTAGCCTTATTTTTAGCTGAGTGTTCGTTCACGATTTGGTCGTGGATGTGGACCAACGAAAAACTTCGTTTCGCATGAGCAGCGTATTAGGCTTTTGCCCCGAAATAGAAACGGAAACCAAAAAATCATTCCCAAACTTCTCTCCGAATAGATTTTTGGAAAACGTTTTAGAGTGAATTGGAGAGTCTATCTGTCAAATCCGTCGCTCCAATCTTCAATTCACTCCGGATTTTTTTAAAAATCAGGAAAATAACACCTAAACTTGTGCTGAAAATAAAATTACTTATTCGTGACGAAAATACGCTAAATTAAATTGATATCAGAAAAAGAAAAATTGGTGGTTGTTTTTTTTTCGTTTTTGTTGTTGCTTTTTTTTGACAAGTTTGCTTGTTCTAACTTGCCTGACGTTTTTCACTGCTTCTGTTCTGTGCTGTTCTGATCTAAAAAAAAGCCATTGAACACATCTATTATGTCGTTTTCAAAAACATTTTCACTGTTTTACTCCTTTTTCGTTTATTTTGGAATTCATTTTAAGCGAAGTGACAGATTTGGAGTGATTGCATTGGTAGTGGTAAACTTGCTAGATTTTTTCTTTCATGTTAAAGCAGAAAACAAGACTAAAAATCATTCACTTGAATTTAAAAAAATACTTAATGGTTTTCTAAAGAAAATTTAATAACTATCGGGCTTTTGGAGCCGACAAAAATTAAATATAAAGCGGCTAGCTTTGACAAGCAGTCAAATGACAGTTTATTTATGTATTGGTGTTCACTTCTTTGCACCTAAACAGAAACGGGAGTGAACAAATTGCTCCCAAAATTCACTTCAAACCGCATTTTGGAAAACGTTTGGGAGTGATTTGGAAAACAACATTATTAATGATTAATGATATTTCCAACAAAACCAATTAGGTACTTTCCATTACAATAAATTAATTATTACTTGTTCAATTGCTTACTGATGTCGTTTTCAAAAACAAAATCCGGAGTGAATTGGAGAGTTGAAGTGACAGATTTGACTTTTCTAGTATAGCTTATCTGTCGAAAAAAATCACTCCAACTACCCAAATCACTCCGGATTTCGTTAGGGAGTTCATTTTGGAAAACGACATGATTAAAACTTTTCGAATTATTTTTTTTACACAATGCGAACGCACCTTCAAACCTTAAACAATAAAATGACGCGTAGTTCTTAAAATACGCATTTCGAGTACCTAAATTGAAGGACCCATGTTTGTTGACGTTTGTGGATTTTTTGAGTGATTTATCGATTAATCGCAAAGAAAAGGTCAATGTGTCCGGATACTAGTGCGTTTACCCTACATGAGTTTTTCTTCTTTTTTTTCTTTTTATGGAAATAAATAGAATGCTTTTGTTTCCTTGAGACCGATAATTGCAATTTTTACAGTTCCATGAATTTTGGGTAACGCCACTTCTGCTCTAAACGCTTGAAATATTTTTGCTCCAGACAGCTAAACGCCATTGTAGCCATTAAGGTGCACCCACACTATGCCGAGCGTCATCAATAGCCCTGTACTGCGTTCTTTTTTTCTTGGATGTTACGCGATGTAACATCGGGTAACATTATGTCCTTCTTAAATGCAAAAAAGTTACGATATGTAACATCATGTCGTTCCTAAATGCAATGTTGAACTGTCAGAATGTTACGTTTCGTAACTTTTTCCAACTCATCTCTGGGACTTGAGTTTCGATGTTGATCTGTCAAACCCCTTTAAAATTGTTGTTGGTCAGAATTGTTTTGGTTTTTTTTTTTTCATTAATCTTTCAAATTCTGTGAACAGTTATTGATTTTCAATCTTGTTCATTTCAGAATTCATTTTTCTTCATCAATAACGAGTATCCTTTAGCTGGGTACGTATTTTAAGAAATACTTTATTCATATTTTTGACAGACCAGCAAAGTGTAACATCGAGTCGTTCCTAAATGCAATCATGATTTTGTAACAAAGTCAAACATACACAACAACAACGATGATTTTGACACTACAGCATCGCGTAACATCGAAGGATAAAAAGAACGCCCTACTTCACACTGTAAAATTGGTTGGACAGACTTAGGCTTGAACGGCCAATGCTTGATAGTTTGAACCCTTCAGACGACCGCTTGTCCAACTTGCTGGATGGTTTTCAAATATTTTTGAAAACTTAGAAGTTGGACGGAGTGGAAGGGTACGTGACATAAAGTTGGACGACAAGCTTGATAAGTTTGAACGCAAAATACATCCGACAATCCAACTTCCATCAAACGAAGTCTGTTTAACTAATTGTACAGTGTGAACAGGGCTAATCGGTACAAGCCTTAGTGTGGACGTCCCGATCGACTTTCCTCCTTACCGAATGAAATGGATCCGTATGCCAGTTGGCATAGTGTGGACGCACCTTTACATAAGTAATCAATTTTGTGATGCAAATCGCTTGAACGTTGATCGAGGAATAGCTCGATATCAAAGAACTTTCGCATCAGGGTAAACCTTAACCACAGATTTGAAATAATAAGTTTAGCAGCCCAATATGACCCTGGATTAAGGGACGAGTGTTTGAATTTTAACATACTCCATTCAATCCTGAAAAGGTGATAGATTTTATATCTCGGTGCGCCAAGTACAAATCGGACCTAACCTTTTTTAACCACCCTTTCAAAATTCATATACTTGGTACACATTAAAGGAAACCCCTAAACTGCACTTCACGACAAATAAGTCCGAAATCATCAGTGCGCATTTCGTTTTCCACCCTTTTTGTTGCAATTCAAAAATCTACTGTATGTTGCTTCGTAACCTAATTATAAACCAACAAACAACGCATCTTCTACCGATGTCGGAAATAATAAAACATGAAAAAAAAAAAAAAAAAATGCTTACCCTGTATGATCTTTTGCCATCATGGCGATTCTCATAACGAGAAGCGAACTTATCTCGACTTCTCGAGTCATAGCTGTTGTAGCCTCCTGAATTATAACGGGAGCTTCCTCCTCTGTAACTAGTCTCACTGAAGTCTTTTCGCGAGCCTCCGCGATATGTAGGCCCAGACGACCGATATGAATTTCCACGTCCGCCACCACGACTGCTGTATCCACGGCCACGAACCATTATTTAGTTTAACTATAAATAAATTAATTTAAGCGTTTTACCATCTTTTTTCATAGGAGAAAAATCGATTTTTTGCACTCCATTTTGTCTCTACACCTTGCATATCAGAATTTCAATCGAATACTCACATTTTATTTGCTGCGAAATTAAACACTTAATGATAGATCTACAACTTTAATTTATTTATCTATTACTATACTATCAATATAATTGAGATTTAAAAATTAATTATAAGGAATTAGCGGCAGTAAAATTTGTCAGGCTACGGCGACTTTTTTCGTTCTTGCAGGCTTCACAAAAAAAATTTTAGCAATGGCGTCGAAGCCGGATTTCGTTACGTGATGCAAGCCGCCGGCATAAAATGCAAACAGCTAGTGGCTACTACAACACCGAACATCAAACTTTTCTGGTAGGGTAGGCTTTCGCTGGTAATGTAGTGTAAAACTAGCACAATTTCAAATTCTCAATCATTGAAATAATTTTTTTTTAACTAAAGTGACGAGGGCTCAACACGTCACGATTGGTGTTTTAAACGATTTTGATGGTAGTTTTTAATTGTTTATCGCTTCTACAGCTGCATTGTTTAAAGAAAAGTACTGCACTCAACTGCGGCAAGATAGTGATATTTTTTCCACAAGTTTAATGGTGGATTTACATTTACATGCATCTGCAAGTGCAGATGAAAAAAGGAAAAACACACAAGATGCATAAGAACCGTGCTGGAACGGCTGGAACTTTTGTAGTCAAATGAGCGTGTTTGCACATAGAGCACAAGCTCAAAAGGGTTATCCAAAACCAGTATGTGTCCATTGTCCACATAAGCCCTGTTTTTTTGGGAGGCTGTCCGGTACCTTGTATTGTAAATACATGTAAAGCAAAAACAACAAAAGATACAGGGGATAAAAGGATGAGTAAATCTTACAAGGGATAGGGATAGAATTAACCATCAAACATAAAACGCGAACCGTTTTTTTGGATTTACAATACAAGGTACCGGACATCTCCCAAAAAAACAGGGCTATAATTGACTTCTCCTCCTTACTCCTTTGGCCACGTAGTGCTGGTACTCGGCGGCACCAGAAACGTCATCCCGTTGCAGCAACAAAACCTCTTTGGTTTGGTAAAGCCTAGGTTCTTCTAACTCAAAGTGATTTCGTAGTTGCGACAGCGGCAGGAACGCTGTTGACAGGATTTCTGCCGTCGCAACAACCACTTCAAATGTATGAAAACGCTGTGTTGACCACAGAGTTGGTGTTGACCTTGTCGCATCAGTGTTGATGCTCGCAACTATCGCTATTTAATTTGATTTATTTTTGTTTTCAGTGTAAAGCGTCAAAAACGCATAGAAAAAATTAGAAGATGGAAAGCCTCCGACAAAAATTACTATAACCACTTTATTTTTGAATTTCAAACTGGCTTTGAATCCGAATATAAATAGGTGTTGTGAGCGGCAACACGCCTGGTTTACACGGAACTTTTTTCTACGTTCTAAAGTAAAGAGTTGAAAGTCAACGTGCAGATCAGAACTCACTCAGCCCTATTCTGCTATTCATCGGGGGGAATTTTTCTTGAATTTTCACTAATCACTATTCTGCTATTCATTCGAAGTGAATCTGTGTATACAGATTTGTGTACACAGATTCACTTCGAATGAATAGCAGAATAGTGATTAGTGAAAATTCAAGAAAAATTCCCCCCGATGAATAGCAGAATAGGGCTGAATGTTTACACGGTGTTATTTAAATATACAGCTATTGGCAAGTACAAGTACAATAAATTAACACAATTGTAAAAGTGATCAATCTTGTCCATTTTCACTGTAAATTTTAAATCCATCGCATGTATGTTAAATCAAATAAACAACGCGAATTCAATTTAAATAATATATTTATTGAGATTAGTTCAATTTAAATTTCAAGCTTTACAGTTATAAAAAAAATGTTTAGTAGGTATATACCAATTTATCGCATAAAAGTCACAGTGTCCGGACACTAGTGCCTTTACCCTGTACCTGTTTTTATTTGGTTCCTCTCACAAACGAGGAAAAGCTAACATAGTCCCTAACCAGAGTCATCTGGTTCCAATACATGTTAACCCAACGATTATAGGCTTCCTGGTACTCTCTAGTTGCATTTTCATCGTACGTCTCCGTGTTTACTTCCCGTGATTCTCCCAGGTACCTTTCTGCATCATCACTTTCATCTTCCTCATCGTAATCGCCATAATACCTTCCATCCTCATAGTCATCATCATCATAGTCTTCTTCATAAGAACACTCATCTTCGTCTTCGTAATCGGTGAAGTATGAGGCCGACTCATCGCCAAAAGTCTCATCTTCAATTTCACTGGTTACAAAACCAGAAGTTCCACCCGAAACAATGTTCTCATCAAACCCACTGCTGCCGCGTTCGGTATCATCAGAGTAGACACTTTCAGATCTTTCACTTAGTGTTGGCGATCTCACTGGAGGGGCTAAGACGGCTGGTGGAATTTCTACAGGTAGATCAATGTTCGCTGGCGATGGGAAATGTTTCATATCTTGGACAGCATCAGCGTCAGATCCTTCTGTGACGTCACACTGTTGGCTGGTATTCAAATCCTGACTAGAGGCGTCTAGAGCTGATGGAGTTGCCACGGAGAGAATAAAGGTGGCTTTATCGACATCGGCACATGTTGCTTGACTTACAGATGGACTTTCTTCGTTGAACTTTTCATAGTCTGAGTAAATGTCCTTTTTGATGCGGTTTGGTTCCCTTGAAGTTGGGTTTATGAGCAGATTTTTTATGTCCATTAATTTCTGAGGACTTCTCATGACATCCTCGACTTCTTCTACTGACTCTGTCCGACTGCAGTCTAATACTTTTTTGTAGTCTTCGAATGGATCGATTTTCTTTTCCTTTTCCTTTCGGTCTACTAGGAAATCCGTTATATTCGGAATTGACACTTTTTCACGCAAAATCGATTGAAAAGGACGTGCTGCAGGTTGTTGCATGTCGTTTTGGCTACTTCGAAGAATGTCACTATCTGCTGCAATGCTGCTGGCGTCATCAATTGTGTTTGACGATGGTAATTTCTGAGAGGAACTCTGTTTAGACTCGGGGGTTAATTTGTGCACATTATCAGGCTTGTGCGGAAACAATTCCAGCAGTCCCATTGCTGCTTCTTGCAATTCAACCTGGAAAGTCTTGGTATCAATAGAATATGTGAAATTGTTGTCGACAACATTCTCCTTGTCGTCTTCATCGGCTCCCCATTGCACCTCCGGATCGCCATAGCACCCGTACTGAGCAAAGTCACGGTCAAAGTTTGAAAAGTCCCAGAAATCTCGGTCCACGTCTAACTCCGGGAACCGCAAAATATTCATTCCCGTTCCAATTTTGTCGCGTATCTTGGTAAACAGTTCTTTGTCCTTCTCTGAGGCAATAAAACTTATTGCTATTCCATGCGAACCAAAGCGCCCTGCACGTCCAATTCGATGAAGATAGGTAACAACATCAGTTGGCAGTTCTAGGTTTATTACTAGATTCGCGTTCTCTGAATCTATGCCACGAGCCATTAGGTCCGTGGCCACCAAGATGCGCGTTTTGAATTCCCGAAATTTCTTGAACATCTCAAGACGCGTCTTCTGATCTTGTGCTCCCGAGATCAACTCGCAGGGCCAGCCCTCTCGCTCCAGATAGTTCTTGTATGACTCTGCTCTGGACTGCGATCCAGTGAATAACAAGCATTGTTTGAAGGGAATCATTCCAAAAATCTTCCTGAGGGCATCCAATTTGCGATTCATTTCGAGGATGCTCGTCTTTTGTTCTGGGATTTCAAAAACAAACTGTTTAATGCCTACCAAGAGTGTGGCACGATTTTCTGTGGACACAAGCAATGGATTTTTCATCATCTTGGCTAGTTCTTTGTCGAGATCATTGCAAAAAGTTGCACTGCAAGCGATGGTTTGCTTCCTGGATGGAAGATTTTGCCGGATTAAGGTTAAGTCAGATTTAAAAGACTGTGAGTACATTTTGTCGGCTTCATCAATGACTAGAAGACGGATTTTAGAGGGATTAAGAACCTCGTTGTTGATAAGGTGGAGAACCCTTCCGGGAGTACCAACAATCGCCTTAGCCCCTTGCAAATTTTTACGGTCGTCAGCAATGTCCATTCCACCGATGACACTTATCGCTCTAAATCCTGTAAATCGCCAAAGTTGAAAACACTTCTGGCAAACAAATGCACCCATTGCCCTACTTACCATGGCAGAATTTTCCGACTTGATTGAGTACATATTCAGTTTGTACAGCAATTTCACGCGTTGGAACTAAAACCAGCGATTGTGGTTCTCTGACTTCGTTCTGGTACGCGTCAAGGATGATTGTGCAAAAGATTAACGTCTTTCCAGTACCAGATTTTGACTGGACAAGTAAGTCTATCAAAGTGTATTAATAATATAAGGAGGAAGGACCTCTGCATGATTCGAGAAACTTACCTATTCCGGATTTTCCAACTGGAATGGCAGCTGCTTGGATTAAAGTTGGATAAACAAATCCGGCAGCTTCTAGTCCTTTTCGTATGGGATCGGCAAGTAGCATTTTACTGAAAGGTGAAGCGCTTTTAAGGCGAACGTCTTCAGTACGCTCCTTAGCTTCGATATTATGTGCTACAAACTGCATTGTGTTCTTGTTTCCGAATTGGTATTTTATAAGGTAACTTTGTTGCTAAAACAAATTCTTTCACAAATTACATTTGAAGAAAAAACAGCAAGTTGATAAAATGCGACTGATGTTAATTCTGATTCTGACAAATAGTGACAGTTAGGTGAGTTTGAAAAGAGTTGAAAGAAATTGTTTGATACAGGGTGCGTCAAATTTTTTTTATCACTTTGAAAATTTCATTTCCCTGCGGCTACATGATCAAGACATGTTGTGCCCCTGTTCTGTAACTATCGCCTTGGCGATAAACGGTGGAAAATGGAACGAAATTCTATCAGCCTTATTTATAAACTCGTATTATCGGCGGATTAGGGTTACTACGAACTTAATACTCCTCTAATACTCCAAACCTTATTTATAAAAAAAATACACCAGTATTAGAGGCGGATTAAGCTAATACTGGTTCATAGGAGTATTAAAGGAGGATTAAGGTCGTATTAAGGTCTAAATGTCATTTTGTTCAAATTTTTGGAGGAAAAGTGGAAAATTATTTTGGTTTTGTGAAAAATTTTAATTCTTTTTCCGCCTTAACTACGAGATAAATAAATTAATAAATGAAAAGTAAATATTTCCAGCCGTATCTATAAAGAACTTTTAATCATCGATTAGATTTAATTGCCATTTAAGTAACACTTAAGTAACGAATCCGTATCGATAATCAAATTTCACATTTAAGTAACCTTGCTAAGAGCCCTCTTAACTTAAATGCCAATAATGACGTTTAAAGGTCTCTTAAATCCAAATTAAAAATTCATTCTGACGTTTCGGGAAAATCGGTGTCAATTTCGCTCTGTTGTTTTGGTAATAAAATTAAACTTTTCTTAAAATAAAAATATGAAAGATTTTCGTCGCGATTTAAATGTTTTCAATGTGCTAAGAATTTTTCAGATGTCATGATTAATAAATAGAAACATAAAAAGCTGGCACAAAAGCTCCACAGAGCTACAAGGCCAAACGCGTTGTTCTCGCAACAACCATTCTCGTGCGGGTCTGAAAGGTTAAATTGGAATAGCATTCTTCAAGGCATATTTTCCTGCCTTGAGGTGATACCTACCAGAGAAAAATCATTTTGGATGTTTATGGTGGTCGAACGCCCACGCAGTAGTTATGCTTTATCCATTTCGCTATGGATGTCGTGTGCCTACAACCAGAGCTAAGAGATTGTCAGGGAACTGCAGTTTTGCTTGGCAAAGAAAGATTGTTCCATGGTCGAGCGATCGATTTGCTTCTCATAATAAGGGCCTAAGACGAACAATGCGTTGCGTTAGTTTTGAATGAATATTCGAAGAAATCCTCATCACATTTTAGGTTGATGATACTCGTACATAGTGTTTTTTTTTTTTTTTTTTGATAAGCAAAAAGGCACCACATCTGTTTACAAACGAATGGTTGTCAAAACGCAGTTTAAATTGGACTAGATTTCTGTTTTTACTACTTTATTTTGACACAACTATCAATTAGTTTAGCATCAGCGCAGAATCGATTATCGATAAGAATTTAATCAACCTCTCTTAAGTTCCAATTAAATTTTAATTGAAACTTAACTAATCGACGTCTAAGAGACGTCTTAAGAAAATCTAATAAATACGGCTGTTCTTGTTTTGTTTTGTTTAATATCCATTTTGGAAAAATTTCCACCAACCACAAAAAAAAAAACAATCATAAAGCCTTGCGCAAACCAATGCGGTGAGATCGTACGATGCGATTGCGATAAGTCAAATCCCTATGCATTAAGTCAAACGTTTATGGATGTTTGACTTAAAGCATAGGGATTTGACTTATCGCAATCGCATCGTACGATCTCACCGCGTTGGTTTGGCCAAGGCTTAATGCTCGGGTTCAACGCAATTAAGTTTTTCAGATAATCTAACTTTTTTTGGCCTCTGATTGGTCAAAAGTCACGCATCAAAAGATAAACTAAAACTCTGGCCAATCAGAGCCCGAAAGAAGTTAGATTATCTGAAAAAACTTAATGCATTGAACGTGCACAATGAAGTCAGCTGGGATTTGTTTACGTTTATAGTAACCAGAGCTATAGATGGGTTATTTTTTTGATGAAAAATTTGACATAAGCAAGTATTAACTAATACGGGTTGGAAAATGTTTTATAAATAAGGATTCGCTCGACTTGGCGTAAGGGAGTATTAAGTGCTAATACTAGTATTAACTAATACCAGGTTGAAACGAGTATTAGTGAAATCTAATAAATAAGGCTCTATGAATTTAGTAGGATTTCATCCCATTTTCCACCGTTCTGCTTTTATCGAGGCGATAGTTACAGAACAGGGGCAATGGATCCATCGGCTCACATACATAAATCTTTTAAATTCCTGTCCGTGTTTTGGATAATATGACAAAGGCGACTTACAAAACGGTCAGGGCGTAACTAAAACGGGTTGAAAAATGTTTTATAAATAAGGATTCGTTCGACGTAGCGTAAGGGGGCGTAAGTGCTACAACTCGTATTAATTCCTTTTTTAATTTCCTCTGTGTTAGTGAAACATATATGGCTCTTAAAAATATTCGTTGAAGAATCTTTGCTTTTTGATATTTTTGTAACATTCGTTAGTGCTTCTTGAGTGGTTTCTCACTTCAAATTTAGAATTGGCTGTCACTTCTCTTAATCATGAGAAGCGGTCTTTTTGCACCAGTGGAACGGTTTGAGAATGACGTGTTTGACTATCTGTGCCCTTGTTCTGTAACTATCGCATCGATAACATCGATCGAGAAACAGTGAAAACCGGAACGAAATCCTGCCAAATTCATAGAATTTTGTTCCATTTTCCACCGTTTATCGCCGGCTTTTATCGAGGCGATAAACGGTGGAACGAAATTCTATGAATTTAGTAGGATCTCGTTTCATTTTCCACCGTTTATCGCCTGCTTTTATCGAGGCGATAGTTACAGAACAGGGGCATTTTTTCTACTTTTTGGTGATTACACCATCAATACTATTAGTCCTCTGCGGCGAAGAAGTGAATCGAAAATGAATCATTCTGTGCATTTTAGGATTCATTTGTGATCTAAAATATTTCCTGGGTTTAGCTAAAAATTTAAATAATAAAAAAAAGAACAATGAAATCACTTTCAAAGATCCACGCTTCGCCTACTAGATGATTGATGTCGTTATCACAAGTAGGCAAAGTACACAGGTACTCAGTACTCTTTTTGGTACTAATACGGTACAACATACATTACGTGTTTCTTGCAGGGATGTAAAATACTCACCTATTATGGCTCTATCGATACCAAAGATTAAATGATATTCTTTGGTATTCTTAACTTTATTTTCTAGAAGGTAATCAAGGAATATAATAAAGAGTTCAGGACTGAAGACGCTTCTTTGTTGTGCACCTACTCAGTGACTTGGAATGGTTCAATAATTTTTGCTGGACATCTTACCTTCATCGTAGCTCCTATATAAATGATCTAGAGCTCCTCGTTGTCTGAGGGAAATCCATATAAGATCTCGTGATTCTTCATCATAAGAAAGTGAAATGAAATGAGTGAGTATGCATTCGGATGATTTGATCGTAGAAAAAAAAAAAAAAAAAATCCTAATAATGCATCGAATATTATGTATTATATGACAAAAGTAATACCAAGATGTCTAATATTGAATATACACTAAGATAAGGAAACACATGTCCTTTCATCTCCTTAAAAGCTTTCTTCTCTAGTTTCATATCAAATTTCACTTTTCTCGACGACGACAATCCGTGTCGATTTAAGGACCTCCCAAACCAAAGCGTTTTTGCAGTCGTGGCAGCGGCAATTGCAGTTGTCAAAATTAAGTTGTACAGCGACATATGAGAATATTCACACCGACACGACACCGACGACGCCGCGTTTTCGTATATTTCTTTTATCGGAACGGTGCAATTGATGGAAACTGAGCTGATTTAAAACGAAAATCAGTCCGGTTCCCAAAAAGCCAAAGTCTCTATATGAATGTTTTCAAAAACCACGGTTAGAAATACCGCACACGTGATCGAGTAATACGTTACTGAATTATGTGTTTTCGGAATTACTTCTCACGTTATTGAGCACTTTAGTACCCCAATTTGTCACATCGGTATTTGAACGAATTGAAGTCGTAAGTGAAACAACAGCTGTTGTGTAATATGGAGTGAATTAAAAAAATAAAAAAAATATACCACTGACTCGACCACTGATGCGGTAATTCGGACCCAATTCCTTGCGAATACTGCTATTATCGGAAAAAAGAGTAATGAAAGCTTCAAGCAAAACATCAGCTCATGTAAACGATCTATATACATACATGGTCGTATATTTTTGTCTCCTCTTCTTTTCAATAGTAAGCAGGGTGTGCCTGTTGTAGCGCTAGACACCACCCAACAAACTCTTTCGTTGTTAAGCTCTATTTGCAAATTAGAGTCCATATACTCACAATCAAATATATCATTTATTTATACCGTATTATATTGTATATAGGTATGTATATATATATGTATACATGTATATTATATACATATAAACATACATATACATATGTTTAATATTAAGTTAGACACAACTTTTTATTTAAAATAATTTCATTTGCTTTAAGTATTTTTAATTAAACCAAAAATTGATATGGTGTTATTTTTACAGTTTCAGTTGCGATAGCGCGGTAATTAAACTATACAGACTACCAGCAATACTATCTAGTTATTTTAAATGTCAATGCTTAAATTTAAATGTGTGTATTGTTAGTCAGTTAATACTTCTTTAGTTATTTACTACAAATCAATATTTTTTCTAGTTATTTAAGGAATTCTGATTTTTGTTTTATTCCTTTGATTGAAAATCTTAAACGTAAATTGTTTTAACGTATTGTTATTTCTTCAAGATACACAATTCTTTTTTAAGGATAGGATCTCATAGAAGAGAAAAGAAACGCTTAGGTACACTATATTAAATGTAGAAACTAGACTTTGTTTTATAAACTTACTAAACAAAAGACAGCTTTGATAAAAAAAATTCAACTCAAGTTGTTACTTAAAAACAAAATCTAACATGCAGCAAATACTTTCCACTTCACCAACAATGTCACTGTTTTAAAGCCAAGACTATGAAGCCTCTTAGCGCTTAGCATTCTGTACCTTTAGCTGTGTTTTATTGGGAGTCTATACTCACGTTTGGAAAACATCGCAAGACATCGCACATGGGAAAGCAACAACGATTAGTGAACAACGATAGCCGTGTCTTATTGGGAATTTATATTCACTTCAGCAAAACATCGCAAAACATCGCTCATGGAAAAACAACAACTCTAAAGTGAATAGCTTAAGTGGACAAAAATAACTCACTTGCCGAAGTGAACAACAGGGATGGCTAGTAAATGGCGTTTATGGGAAAGTGAACTTGGTAAGTGAATATAGCCAAAAAAGCGTTTTATTGAGACTCGCAAGTGAAGTGAATATAGAAATTCCAAATAAAACACGGCTGATAAGTGAACAAAAATAAGTCACTTGCAGAAGTAAGCAACAGGGATGGTTGGTAATTGGAACAAAGTTGCATTAGTGAGTACAGCGTTTTATTGAGCATATTAGTGAAGATGACTTTAAAATTCCCAATAAAACACGGCTTTTATTGGACTTGAAGTCCACATCGTGTAACTAAACAATAATACAGCAAAAGGAGCGCGATTCAGCGTCCCAATCGTGATTATTCATAAAATAAGATATCAATTTTAATTTGTTAGCCAAACAACTATGTATGTCATCGCGCATACAAGGAAAGCGCAGTATAACGCTGATTTGGAAGCGAGCTATAAATAAGAATCTAAGATTATACTTTGTTTAAAATATATTGTCAGTATAGGAAAGGCTACCTTACTCGCTTCATACTCTGATTTAGAACGATTGAAATAGTTTTTGGTTCCAAATTTATTTTTTTTTGATTTAAGATTAGTTTCAGTACGGTGCAAAAGTAGGTATACCGGCGCTATTGATTTAGAAAAGCTATTCCATATAAAGGGTACTATGACAATCTTTGCTACTTGTTAGAGACCCATCTATGTGCACTTAACACGAACTTGAATGAAGATTTTTGAGGAGTAAAAAAGGATGCGGTGTAGTTCGTGATCGCTTCATTTTATTTTATGATCTTTTCATTTCATTTTATGATCTTTTTCACCCGGAAATGACTGAGTGATTTCGTTTTAAACGAATCAACACGAATTTTCGATTCGATAGAGGTCGTATTACACAGCTTAACAAGAGCCACAAAGTAGGCCTATAGATATCGCCATTTACTAGCATGGGAAAGCTCAATTTTAATGTTAGGATAAATTTTCAGTGCACGATGGTATTTATTATCTGCCTTTTATACAGATATCATTACTATCATTACTCTTACCAACTGTTACAATTTCTGTTTCTATTTGCATTTGCAAGCACTCACACATGCATACATAGGCGCAACAGACCGGAGAGCCCCGAGGCCTAGGGCATTTGTCACAACCATGTCTTGTGAGGGAATGAAGAGGACCTACAATTTTCAAATCGAGAACGCGATTTTGATTGCAATGAATTTACTAACAGAGAACTTTCCTCGCAAAAGACGATACCCGTGGAAAGACATTTTTGCTTCTGTTGGGATTCGAACAACGAACCTCTGGGTTAACAGCAGATATGCGAAGCATCACGCCACGGGTACAATTTTTAGCTTAATAGACAGAGTTCCCCAGGCCAGGTCAAAATATGTTTTTTTTTTTTTTTTTTTTTTTTTTTTTTTTTTTTTTTTTTATAACAAACGACTTTGATACTTTTGCGCACAGCGTAGCTTAATTGGTTAACACATTTTTCCGTGATTCGTGCGAGGTTCGAATCCCAGAATCGTCGAATCAATTTATTGACTTTTGTGAGGAATGACCAGGTCCTCCTAGAATAACTACACATACCCATGAAAGAAGCTAGAAAGTTTGCCGTCGAAGATCGGCACTAAAGGAATGGTCCTTGAAATACCAGCCTTGTTCCGCCACCCTATTTACTTGACCTTTGACACCAACTGACTCTGTTCTAAGTGAGCTGCTAATTTTTCTTTTTGCTTAGCTCTAAGCTGATTTGATCTGCCTTTTATCTCAGTAAACAAAGCTATAAATGATACTTCAATAATAATTATGACAGGTCACAATGTACAAACAAATATCACCGTCCTCCGTGTCCACAAAACGGTAGAATCAATTGAACGAACTTTGTTTCAACCTATAACTAGTTTATATCTTCTCAAAAACAACAAGTCACAACACTGTGACTTGCTCAGAAACACATGAGAGAAAAGTAGTGATTTGGCTATGCTTTCAGCAAGCATTTCAAAAAATTCGAATGAACAATTTTTTTTCCATTTAAACCATTTTTTTAACACAAAAATTTTACAAAATAAAATTAAAGCCGAAAGTTCTCATTTAGTTTATGTACCTATAGTAACGATAGCACTTTAAGGAATAAAATATTTAATTTTTTTCATAACGGACAAATCCAACAAATTTTGCACAACCATTTAGTTTTGAATTAGTAACTTGTTTAATTCAATTGTTTTATGTTAATTTCAACGCTGTGGTGATATTAACTCACCTACCTTACCCCGTAATGCGGCTCTTTGTTTTAAGTTTGTCCTAGTTACAATGCAATTACGAATAACTTAACTATAGATCTTTTGTAAAAACAATAATAATATAATTCATTTCATTTATAATAATATATAGTATAATTTTTACCTTTTGTATCACAACTATTCATAAAATATTTTTATTAACTTTTTAAATCAACATTAATTTATTTATTGAAGTATATAGAGTAACGCTTTTTTTCTCTGTCATATAATTTTATGTTTTTATTTTTTCGATAGATAAGTTTGCAAGTGAAGTAATTGAGATGCTACTCAAAGCGTTTTATTTTCCAATAGAAAAATGTCCATTTTTGTAATATAAATATTTATTTAGTTATTGTATATTTAGTTTTACTTTTTTTATGTAGAATGTAGATTGTCTTCAGTATGCAAAGATGTGTGCAATTCCTACAGTTTTTTTTTTTAATAATATTGAAGTCAGCATATCAATTAAATCAACCAATTTTTGTTTATGTTTTCTATGCTTAAAGTGCTTCTAGTTTTACTTTTGTAGTGAATATAATTTTTCTTATAAATATGGCTACATAGCATGTTTTTTTCTGCTCATTTTCAAGGAGTTATTTTTTTACTAAGATAGTTTCAATCGAAACCTTGTAAAGAAACTTTTTTTATTTAGTGTAAGAAAATGGATAGCTAACTATTTAGAAGTACAAAAAATATTTCAGATTTTTACTGCAGAAATAGCAGTAATAGTTTTTTTTTTTAGCTTGAGTATTAAAGATATACTCAAAATTATAATTTCAGTCATTCCAAAGTTTAATTCTTTCTACTTGCAGATTCAGTGCACAAATTGTGTATGCTGGTTTCTTTCTATTTTTTAAGCGGGTTTAATGAAACAAGCTCAGTGCCTGGTATTAAATCTAGAATCTTTTTTTGACTAAGCTTGTGTTTTTTTTTAAGGAAATAGTTTGTTTTATTTTTTTAGAAGATTGTCAATATTTTAAGATTTTAAGGTTAAACTTCACAACATTGATTCAAGGAAATAATTTATTCATACGATTTATTGAGTATGTACATTTTTATAAGAGTTTAAATTTTCTCGTGATTAATTTCTGTTTTTTTTTTAATCCACCCATTTACAGTTTTTTTCTTTTTAATTTATGTCGGAGAAATACGTTTTCAAACACAAGTTCTTGTAACCGAAGTAGAAAAAGAAAACCTGAAAGCGTGAGCAAGGAATCAATGATCCTAAATTAATCATTCGTATAGTTAAATTTTTATAGGAAGTAAACTTCTCAAAATAACCTTAGAGTCTTAAAGTAGATATTTATAAAAATATTGTATTTAGTAGAATTTATTTAATGTGAAAATGCACCTTAATCCTTGAAATAAGAACGGTAGATAGCAGCTTAAAAATAAAAAAGGCGAAAGTAGTTAAATGAATTAAGACTTAAAAAGTGTTTTACTACAGTCTTTCCCATAAAATGAATTCAGTAAATGAGCCCGCATCACACGCTACACTATTATATCGAGACAGACGTAGGTTTGATACATCGTGCATGATTATCTTTAAGTTTTGCTTCTAATGTGTATTGTTGTAGAGGTATGGGAATTAAATTGGCAACACTGTTTCTGGTGTTTTTCAATTTTACAATTAGTGGTCGGGATATTTTGCCATTTCACAGTGAATAAATTTACTCAGAATGAGGCTTGTAAATTGTTACTATGCCCATATACGTCCACAGTTGCTTGAAAAAGTGGTTGAAAGTTTGACTTCCCGATTACTCTTTACTCGAACTAGACTTGAGACGCAAAATGTTTCTTAAGCAATAATGGCATAGAAATATCTTTTATTTACAACCAACCATGATAGTGAAACTTATCCTGTGAACTACACTCAGCGCAAGATGAGTATAGCTAGAAGACTACACATTAGGTTTGTTCGTTGATGCCCTAGGGTCGCCCTGGGGTCGCCATAAAGCGTTTTTTGAGAAACCCAAAGTCGCCCTGAATGTCAAATTGAGTGATTTTTGAGCCATAGGGTTGACCTAGGTTTTCCATAAACTCGCCCTAGCTTTTTGGTGTGGCGAGTGTAGAGCTGTCAAATGACATGTATTTTTTTTAATGACAGGGATGTGTGGTGATTTGTGGTTTAGCGTTTTTTGAGGACTGGAAAACCCAGGTTTTTTTAACAACTCATAGGGTTGTCAAGAAAACCTGGGTCAACCCTGGGGAAAGTTCAACGAACAGACCTATTATGAGACTACGATGGCTGGGACTGAGACATGAAGAGGAGAAATATATCGCGAATTCCTAAACGCAAGCCTTCCACACATTATTCAAAGAAAACAGTTCCTAAATGCCGACAAAAAATCCTTTCAAAGCAGAAAGCCGCAAAACGTAGTAGATTACTTTTATCCGCAATTATAAGCGAATTTGTGCAAATGTCAAAAAACACTTGTGAACTTTTAATTGCATTGCAGATGTTATTTTGGATTTTTTCTTGCTTAAACCTAGTACGCTGCTGAAAAAGGAAGAAAAATCCCATAAAAAAAAGTTAGGACGGAATCGTAAACGTTGTGCAGTACGCTGCTGCTCTGCGAAAAGGGTTTTATAGGTAGATAGTTGTAGTGGAACTTTTACTACAATTTCTGAAATTCTCCACACATTTTCGACCATCATTTATCTCCAGGGACAATAATTGATTGCGAAATTTTGACAGATCTATTGTTTTTTTTATTTTGTGCATCAACAATAACAATTTTCGCAAATAGAAGTGTATTGTTTAGAAAAGAGAACAAAGTAGACCCAAAACAAAAAGAAATAAAACAAAATATACCAAGAAAAACAAAGTACTGTGGAAAAAAGTTTTGTAAATCCATTTTGCTCATATAAATTCATTTCTTAATTACTTCTGGTGGGAACTTTACTTGACTTTGATTGTCAATTTTTCAAACAGCTGATAATACTCTACACAAATATTTTTCGTTGAGTGTTCGTTCACGATTTCGTCGAGACTAACGAAAAATTCCGTTTCGCATCAGCAGCGTAGTAGGCTTTATATTCAACGAAAACTGAGTTTTTTTTTTTATGAAAATGTCTTAAAAACTCAGTATCTTGACAAAATGTAAAAGTTTTTGGACACACCTTTTAAAATGAAGATTAGATGATTGAATAGAGTTCTTAAAAGTGAAGTAGTTACCAACGATTTGGAAAAGAAGTAACTGATGTTGATGTTTTCGTAAAGTTTATATTTTAAGATATACTTCAAAAACAAAGTGGTATCGCTAATCGGAACCTGCGAGATGTCCTTACTCTTGCAGAATCTCTTACAGGTTTAGTTGTATATCGGTTGCGAACAGTTTCACGGTTTCCGAATAGAAGGTAATTAGTATGCCTTTCAAACGGCTGTTACGTCCATCATAACCCTTGTTTGGATATGTCATCTTCGATTAGTGTGTATAGCACACCACTTTCAGGTTAATACGTTAACCCAACGCAACGAAATTCGGCCTATCGATTAAATACTGTACTGCAGCAAAGTAGTGCCATTTTGTCTACATACTAAATTCTAATGGTAGCCCACGACCGGGAAACCATGTCGCAATGTTCTTTGTTGGTTGGTTTGAAATCAATTTGAAAAAGTGAACGTTTTTTCAGTTTTTTTGTGCTTGTCATAGTGGAGAATGTAGAAAACTTCACTCAAATCTGACGTAACAAGCATTATTTGCCATCAAAGTGGAAATAATTGTAATACTCTTTTTAATTAAAAATACTTGTACTTCTCTTAACTGTTAACTCTAATCGATCATTCTTCTAAACATGTTGCAGAGCAAAGTACGAGACAAAATAGAGATGCTAGAACATCTGTTATGCACATAAAAAGGAATTGCTAATATATCTTCGAAAGTGGACGTACTATACAGTGAGTCTAATCTACCGTTGATATGAGTTTTAAGAAAACTCTTACATAATGACACTCAATTGGAACCGGATATAACCGTAAATTCAAATAAAACACTTTTTATTTCATCACAGAAACAATTTGAAAGTGTTTCAGGCATCTTATCTGTGTTTTGCACTCGTTATCGAGTAACTCGTGTCGGAATTATTTGAGTTTGGAAGAACAGCTCACGTTATCGAGCAATCTATTACCACAATTTGGCATTCTCTGATCAGTATTCGAACTGAACTTCATTTGACGCTTGAAGTGCTCACTGATTGTTATTCCTTAATAACGATTAAGTGTCAAATCATTAAAAATAGGTAACCAATAAAGGCCCCGACCCATAGAATCCGTTCAACTGACAGCAGTGAGTTTTACCGGACACAACGGATTGGGGTGACCCATAGAATCCGTTGCGGTGTGAAGAGAAAACTCAAATTGGTTTTGACAGCGCATGTCATCAGTTCTACCGGACGCAAAAGTTAAAAGTTGGGCTACTTTTTCCGTTGCGTCCGTTGCATCCGATGCTTATGGGTCACCTGTCACCTCTCATAAGATCGTGTGTATTTAATCGAGCTGTCAGTTGAATCCGGCAGCGAACGGACGCAACGGATTCTATGGGTCGGGGCCTTAACCCTCTCGAAAAGAAGTACCTATCCGTTGAAACCCATCACTTTCGCTGTCCACGTACATACAGTCACTCACACTCAAAGTGGGACACCTAAGAAATAAAATCTTCAATAAACTTCTTTACGAAAAAAATGCAGAGTTGCTCACTTTTTTAAATAATTTTTATTTTTATTGCTTAATACTGACCTCAAATTATTGTAAAATAAAAAAAAAAATATCAAAAAACAACCCCGATTTGTTTAAAAAAAAATATGAAAATGATCTGTCTAGTATTTTTTTTTTAATGCAGGTCACACTCAAAGTGGGACACCTGCTGTTTTCTAAGAAAACTAACTGTAATTGCCACGTTATCTATATTATTTAGTTGCAGTTTTTGTAGAGCTTTCATTGTGATAGCATTAAAAAAAAAACAATCAAAATGTCAAGGCAAACAACCTTTGAAGAAAGGCAAATTGTGATTTTCAATTACCAAAAAGGAAAATCCGTTCGCAAAATAAGTGAAGTTGTTAAAAAAGTAAATCTATGGTGTTCAGTGTAATAAAACGGTTTCGGGAAGGTCGAATAGAAAATAAACCAAAAAGTGTTAAAAGCAAAACAAAAATTTGCGATAGGAATGTGCGGTTTCTTTTAAGAAAAATAAGAAGTGAATCTTTACTGTCCGCCATTGGCCTTTAAAAAATGTTAAAGGACACTTAAAATGTTGACTTAAGGGCAGAAAGAGTTCGCCGGCTTGTTAGGAGAAACGAATTGAGTGGCTGAGTTGCGCACAAAAAGCCGTTAATATCAGAAAAGAATAGTCGTTTAAGAATGCAATTCGCCAAAGAGCATGTGACATCAGAATCAAAAAGATTAGTTTTGGTTTCGTCCGTAAAAAGAACTTTTAATGATTTGACCGAATTATGATTGAAGTTGGAGAACAAAATGCGACTTACCTTTGATCAGAAACTCATATCCTTTGTCACGTTTTCTTTGGCGAATTACATTCTTAAACGACTATTCTTTTCTGATATTTCTTTGGCCAATTGCATTTTTAAACGACGATACTTTTCTTATACTAACGGTTTCTTGGACGCAACTCAGCCGCTCAATTCGTTTCTCCTTAGAAACGGGCAAACTGTTTCTGCACTTAAATCAACATTTTCAGTGTCCCTTAACATTTTTTAAAGGTCAATGGCGGACAGAAAGGAATAACTTCTTATTTTTCTTAAAAGAAACCACCCACCTCTATCGCTAATTTTTTTTTTGTACTTTCAACATTTTTTGGTTTATTTCCTATTCGACCTTCCGAAACCGTTTTATTACATTAAACACCATAGATTTACTTTTTTAACGACTTCACTTATTTTGCGAACGGATTTTCCTTTTTGGTAATTGAAAGTCACAATTTGCCTTTCTCCAAAGGTTGTTTGCCTTGACATTTCGATTTTTTTTTTAATGCTATCACAATGAAAGCTCTACAAAAACTGCAACTAAATAATATAGATAACGTGGCAATTACGGTTAGTTTTCTTAGAAAACAGCAGGTGTCCCACTTTGAGTGTGACCTGCATTAAAAAAAAATACTATACAGATCATTTTCATCTTTTTTTTTAAACAAATCGGGGTTGTTTTTTGATATTTTTTTTTTTTTTTATAATAATTTGAGGTCAATATTAAGCAATAAAAATAAAAATTGTTTAAGAAAGTGAGCAACTCTGCATTTTTTTTTCGTAAAGAAGTTTATTGAAGATTTTATTTCTTAGGTGTCCCACTTTGAGTGTGAGTTACTGTACATATATATCGGAGAACAATCACTACAGCTTAGGTGTCATTTAACCAATTTTTTACAACACCACCCTAGTGCTAGCTAGCAAAAAATTACGAACACGAATGACGATCCTGCTCGCCGAATATACTCTTTAACCCTATCCCACAGATAGCGAATACATTGGCGAGCATTCATTTTTATTGCGATAAAGAAGCGTAAGTTTTTAACTTCATGGTAGTTGCTCGCATTCAGCATTCATCTCGTTTGGAACCAACACTGTAAACAAAACAATAAAAGTAAGGGTTGCTCGCGAGCATTGTCCTACACGATTTACATAAAAGTCAACAAGCAGTTGAAAATCGAAGCCTTTCGTCAATAGCGAGCAGCCTTCGAACCAGCTCACAAACCTGAAAAACATAGATACATAATTCATACGAGCATGTTTGTCGTTTGAGGCTAAAGCTAAGGTAGCCCTAAACGACGAACATGTTCGCCGATCTTGTTCGTGTTCGCCTTATTTTCGTCGTGTAGGGGCATTTAAGGACTACACATTGTTTTACAAAATATTGCCAGCCCAAAAAAAAAAAAACAAAATAAGAAAAAAAAAAAAAAAACAATACGTGAAAATCCACTATTTGTTGAGCTTGCGCAGCTCTGGGTCTGGGCACTGCGGTGCCTGAATGCTACCTATTGTGCTAACCCATAAGAAGTTTCAGAGCAATTCTCCTGCTCCTGAGTTGAGCCTGAAGTTAGCAATCTTCTTTGGGTGGATGTGAGTTTGAGCTTATCTAGAGGGATGATCTCATAGCCAAATTTTGCTTTCTAAAGCGGAAAAGTGCTGGACATTCTGTAATATTGTGCAGAGAAATTTCTTTATTTACGAAGCATAGTCTGCAGATGGGATCTGCTGCTAACCGAATTTGGTGAAGGTTTTTTTCTTAGAGAACAGTGGCCGGTTAATAGTCTTGTGCAAATTTTGAGGATTTTCCAATTTAGGCCCAATATAGGAATTTTAATGTTTTTTTTTTCAGTAGTTTTGGGGAGCGGAATGTTTTTTTTTCAGTATATTCTGGATAAGAAAGTTTTGAACAGGTTCGGCCAGATGAGTTTCACCATTTATTGGATTCATCCAGTGGGATTTTATTGGCTGTGTGTTTGAAAATGCTTTTACTTACACCGCAGAAAGGTTAAGGACCTACAAATGGCTTGGATGCGCCGCCTTTAGCTAGGATGTCTGCCTTCTGGCTAACATTACACCCTTTTTTTTCAGTATATTCTGGATAAGAAAGTTTTGAACAGGTTCGGCCAGATGAGTTTCACCATTTATTGGATTCTTCCAGTGGGATTTTATTGGCTGTGTGTTTGAAAATGCTTTTACTTACACCGCAGAAGGATTAAGGACCTACAAATGGCTTAGATGCGCCGCCTTTAGCTAGGATGTCTGCCTTCTGGCACATTACACCCGTCGTGTGCTGTGATCAAGTGGAGGATGACAGACTTTTTCCTTGCTAGTTCGGAGAGTGACTTAATTGTCTCTTGGGCTAGTCTGGACCTCATGGCAGGCGCTTTTAGTGCAGCTGGCTGTCTGAGAAAATGAACATTAGTTAATGGCAAAGACTTCAGGTTGGAAAAAGGACGAGTGACTACCAGGACATACTGAAAAGTTCGTTGTAGGAGAATTGCTGAAAATGCCGAAACCTGTGCCAGTTTCCATTTTTGAGCCTTCAGGGGGGGACGACTATGGAAAAGTTGAGTTGTACACGGTAATAGTAGCATCCAAGCACATACTAAAGGTATTTATTTATTATTGTTATTACTAATAATAATACTAAAGGTATTGAATTTTTCTAGACTGCCGATTATCAATAGGTGTTCCTTTCGGGTTTGGGTACGAGGTGATTTGTCCTTGATGGAGAACACGGTTGGTCGTCAGTCTTGCGTCCAACAGGTGAATTGGTTGTAGTTCTAGAATGACGTATAGAGCGTATGTAGGAGTTGTTCGTATGCATCCAGTAATGCATGCTGTTGCTAATTTTTGAAGCTTTTCTAGCTTTTGGATTGCCGTTATTTTTTTGGGACCTTTCTGTTACTATAAAGCAAAGGGTCACTAATTGATATGATTGTTAGCCAATTTACATTGAAATAGCGAACAGTAGCCACAGAGTTGATAATACAGAGGGTTAACTTGTACCCCTCTTGTCTAAAACACCCTCAAATTATTTCTTTATGCGGTTTTATGTGGCTGCAATTGAGTTTCATTATTTCCACTTTTTTTAGTGTTGTTTCCACTTTGATGGGAAATAATGTTTATGGTGGCGGTTTTGAATGAAGCTTTCAACATTCTCAACTGTTACGAACCCTACGACTATAAGTTCACTTTTTTAAATTAATTTCAAACCAATCAACAAAACAAGTGTCAACGGTTGTGGGTTCCACCTTAGTCTAAGAAATAAATAAATAAAAGTAAGTAGAGTGGCGCAACAGAGCGATGAGCCCCAGGGCTTAGCGCATTTCTCACAACCATTGTGAGGGAATGGAGGAGACCTAAAATTTTCTGCCGGTTCCGAACGGCTAATCGAGAAAGAGCTTTTCATGCCGATGAATTTACTAACAGAGGACTTGCCAATAACTCGCGATAGGCGAAACGTGGAAAAACATTTTTCCTCTATTGGGATTCTCTTTCGGGCAGATCCCAAATCACTTTACGTATACGGAAAATATAACTACAAGTGATTGTGGCTTGTGAGATTGTGATACAATCTCAGATCACAATTCTTCGCGATTGAATCTCTTAAGTTGTGTGAAAGAAACTATAGAAGCAAAGAATTAATAAAAATCAAAGCATATAAACATATCCTATAATCTACAAAACTGGCTGCTCATGAAAGTCATACACAAAAATCAACAGGGGCTTTTAGAACTAGGTATTCATATAGGTATGTTAATACTTTTAAAAATTTGTAAAAAAAAGTACTAAAAAAATAAATTTTTTTAATTATAAAATTTCTGTTTCTTTAGTCTGCTGTGTTAAACACAATTCAAATACAAAAGAATCATTATTCCGTTTTTTTTTGCAGTCACGCAATCAACCAATCAATACATTTATTGATTTTTTTTCAAAAATAGTTTTTGTAATCTTAAACTTATGATTATTGTAAAGTTACATACATAAGTCATTTGACTTTGCTAAAAATTATGGTTTGCTTTAAAAAACAGGTATTTCTTGATGATGTATCATTTGTTTATGTTTTTCATAGTTACTTCGTTCCATGCAATTCGATGATAGTTTAAGAGACTGTGTGATCGGTCAAGGAGAATTGTCCGAATCGGAACCACCAAATGAATGCATCGGGAAAAGGGGATACCAACCGCCAATGTGTTGCGCTAAATTGATTTTGTCCAAGTTTACTTCAGTACCACCAAGTCCTTGATTGTGTTCAAAGCCAACACAACGCTGCCAAACCATAATGACAATGTTTCGACCAAAGACATCTGAACTCTTTTTTTTTTTATGACGAAACAATAAAATAATTTTTAATTTTTTTTTAAATGAAGTGTGCTTACCTGATATTTAATAGTTTGCTTATAAATTGGTTCAGCAGAATGCCGAACTACCCTCGTCTTCTTCTTGTGTCGGAGCCTGTCACCATCTTTGATATAGCATTTGACGTATGTGTCTGGTGGAGTTTCACAATCAACTGGCACAATATTTCGAGCACAGATTACCTACACATACGACAAACATCATGAGAAATGTCATTCATCAATGCTGAAGCTGCAAGACTTACCTCAACTTCAACGGTTCCTTTGATCTTCAAAAATCCCATTTTCAATTCTCCATATCGTCCGGCTGTCAATCGATATCCCTTTGGGTGTACTTGACCAGGGCCCAATTTAACATATGGTTCTGATTTAGTGCCTGGCACTACCGTCGTCACTATAGACGGTCTTTCTGGACCAATTTTACTGACATTTGACACAGATGAAGCCTGTTTGAGTATGGACATAGATTGTTTACGTGCTGTTGGAGCCAGAACACCACCTGAACCCTTCCAACGAGGTGGTATCATCTTCTTAGTTTCTTCGTCGGAAGGTGGACTTGTTGCATTTGTGCCTATGCCTATTGGTAAAATTTCTGGGATCTCCATCACGCTATCCTTACGAGTTCGAATGGCTCCTGGAATCTCTATGACGCTATCCTTACGAGTTCGACTGGCTCCTTTAATGTGTGGGTGTGCATTGAGGACAAAGATAAAATTATGTCATTCGATGAATTTAAAAATGGTTTTTGTAATAAGAGCAGACATTTAAATGTTCGGGTAGAAATCCGCTTTGCAGCATTTACTTGGAAAGCACTACTGACACATCATGTTGCTGATTTGCACATTTGAAAACGCAAAAAAATGAGGAAAAAAATGTTCATATGTATCCTCCCAAAGTATAAAAAATAAAATTTTGCAAAGACACAAGAAACAATTTGTGACACAATCTGAAAGCTTATGATTCGATTGTACCATAAATAAAAGGGTACAGTTACTGAAGGGAGTTTTATGTCACATTTCATTGGATTTACTCGGAGAAGTACCTACTCATTTCAAAAGCCAATGAAAATGCCAAAATTGGCCCAATTTAACAGAGTGTAACACCTGTGGCTCATAAAAAGTATTCCTCCAGAAAAATTTTCTTTTTGACATTTGAGTTACATGTATTAGTGCTCCTTGGGTGGATTCTCACTCTTCAAATTGAAAAGTGTCAATCACTTATCAGAAACGTGAAAAGCTATATATTTGCATCAACGCAATTGTACGGTTTGAAAATGCTTCCGAAGGCTACTGGAAGATTCTTTTTGTCCAATGGAAAGAGACATAAGTATAGAAAGTCGTTTAAGGAATGCAGATTAATTTGATCAAAGCGGAATAAATCGTCAAATTTTAGAATTTAGATGTGATCTACTACCTTAAAGTCCCATATTGCCTTCTCATTTCTATTATCCTTCATTCGAAATGCCCTTAGCATTCGTCTTTTCTTTTTTTTTTTATTACGGTGGTAAATTAAATTGCATACAAAAATCTCTAGTCTTTTTGTCGTTGTTACAAATGTACCGTAAAGGATAGTAATTGGCACGTGATTCATCTTTAATGTGCCTTTTACTTGTGTAGAACACTAATGCCTTATTGTTTCCACAGAAAATAAAATTTGCTTTTGATGAAACAGCACATCATAAACTTGATGTATTACCAAGAGTAGAAAACGTGTTAGTGGCGACTTTTTATGACCAAGGCAACGACATGATTGTTGATTGCCTATATTACTCTGCGAAGAAGTGTTCTTAACCATTGAGTCAACAAAATGGCAAAGGAAAACCGCTGAAGAATACTTCATCAGAGTTTTCTAGATTATTATTATTAACTTAAGCACGCAATATTGTTGCTTTGTGCAAGAGTGTAGTTCTTTTTTTTTGTTTTTGTGAAATAAACATGATTGCGTGATGGTGGTAGAGCTCTCTTGAACTGTCAGTAGGGTTAACTTGGTAAACTTTAGCTGACAGAAATAATTATTAATCGAACGTGATGGTTGCTTTTGTCGCTAACTACAATTCTTGAAACTTTATTTCTGGCTATCAATTTGGAATGATGATTTTTTGATGACAATTGTTGTGTACAAAGAACTTTGTCAAAAAAGAGAGAGGAAGGGAGAGAGAGAGAGAGGAAGGGAGAGAGCAGAGAGAGATAGATAGATGGAGAAGAGAGAGAATCTAATCACTAGCTCTTTAACACTAGAATAATCAAAGATAAGTTTTCTATAAAATGGTTGACAATTTGACATTTAAAGTCTGTCTCACAGCATCAAAAGACATAAGGACAAATTTATAGTCATTAAAATCGCTTTAAAATAAGCCTTAGTGCCACACTAGCATAAAATGACACTTGAATCAATTTATAAATGATTTTAACTTCACACTTTTTTAGAATAACTATAAATTTAAAATCAGACAACATACATTACCAATATTTAAAACCTTGCTCTGGCTCATCTGACGTTTTTCATTTGCTTAACACTTCGTGTGATTTATTTCCGAACTTTGTTCTGAATGAAATATTTCTCAACAAAAACAAAACTTTCAGTACACATTTTCGTTTGCAATCCAAATATAGGCATGCCATTTTCACCCGAGTTTAATTTTTGCTTTGTCTGTTACCTGACTTCATTTGCCTAAACTATCAAAATTTTGGTACTGTTCTCATTCGTTTTAGCCAGGTCCATTTGAAAGTTGTCACTAGTTAGGGTGCTGTTTATAAATCGATTGTATTTAATGACCCCATTTGAAAGTTAGAGCGAGGTTAATAAGAGCCGGCACTTTCTCTTAAAAACGCGCTGACTATAAATTTGCGCTATTGTGCATTCGTTAAAGCCCTGCGTCATCTATGTGGCGGCCTTTTCTAAAACCTCTAACTTACTCTGAGTATTTTTTGAGCCCTGGATTTGCGTTCAACCTGCTCTAATCGAATCGAAAACCCAGGTTTTTTGGACAACTCATAGGATTGTCAAATACATCTGGGTCAACTCTGAGTAATACTATATTTCTATCTGGCTTTTTAACTATCTTAAGTCAAAACTACCCCAAATCTACATGAAAACTACTCGGTTTCCCAAACCAAATAAGACCTTCTCATTACTGTTACCTACTGGAAACTTTTGTGTTGAACGCACTATTCCCAATATTTCCGTGAGTTTGACGTTTAAAAGAGTGGAGACCGAATGTAATCTCTCACAAGCCGCGTCGCTTCGGCGACATTTTGCTTATACTAAGTCTCCACTTGAAGTTAAACTAGGTTTCATTCCAGGATAGTATAATATAACTTATGTCGCTTTCCATTGGTTTCACTCGGGGAAGCACTCATTTTAAAATCCAATGGAACACCCAAGATTGTTTCTATTCAGTTTAACATAATTTCCTTTGTGTGAGTGAAACACCTATGGCTCTTAAAAAATATACCTTGAAGAAAACTTTGTTTTTGACATTTGAGTAAAATATGTTAGTGCTTCTTGAATCTTGAGTCGATTCTCACTTCAAATCGAAAGCGGCTGTCACTCCTCAGAATCATGAGAGCGATCTTTTTGCACCAATGGAACGTTTTGAGAATGCTTCTGGACGCTCCTGGACTGTTCTTTTCGTCCAATGGAAAGTGACATTAGTAGTGTTTCCATCTAAAAAAAAGTGAATTGATGTTTTTGTCCTAAGTTAAATAGAGATAGTAATAAAATGTAAGCAGAACGTCCACGACGAATGAAAAATTCCATTTTCTCTTAGCACGCTTACAGTCTCTTATGCTATGTCCGCACCTGAGAGTTAAACTTGTTTAACTCAAAACAATCCCAAACCAACATGATAACCAAGTGGTTTGCCATACAAAATGAAACCTTTTTAGCCACTGGGTTTCGAGATAACCTACTCGAAACCAAAGGTGCTGAATGCACTATTTCCAATATTCCATTGAATTTGACATTTAAGAGAGTGGAAGTGAGTGGAGAGAGAATGAATTCTCTCATACGTCGTTGACGTTCTGCTCACACTTGTATGTCTGTCTCTTTTTAACTTAAGACAAAAAGATAAACTCAAAACTTTTCTGCATATGCGGACACTACTTGGTTAACTCAAACCATACTGGAACGAAACCCAGGTTAACTTCAGGTGCGGACATAGCATTAAACGTCAAATTAACAGGAATATTGAAAATAGTGCGTTCAGCGCAGTTGGTTTCAAGCAGGTTAAGTTGAAACCCATCAGTAACTGAGGTTTCATTTTGTATGGCAAACCGCGTAATTTTCATGTTAGTATGTGGTATACATTGTATGGCGTTTGTCTCTATGTGACGAAAGATAAAAACGAAACCATCAACCTTCTATTTTTTTTCACTTGGAAGCACTAAAGCGTAAGCTGAAACGATCCTGGAATGAATTCTTGTTAAACTTCAGGTGGAAACATTTAACATTGACGGATACGTTGACACGCAAAGTGAATCCGTGAAGATTTTTATACCATAACAAAATGATAATTTAATTATTTCCTAGAAATGTTCCGTCTTATTTTCCTCAAAAGCGCTACCCCTCCCTTCCACAAAATAAATGCTTTTGACTTTGAACGTATGTGGAAATGTGGTACACCATGTCACTGTTTTTAAGCGTGATTTTCAGAGAAATAACGAAGTGGTTGTAATGCACACACAAGTGTATACTTGTATGGTGAATAGTTGTTAATTAAACTAACTATGGAAAGTGGAACACAACTTTTAGATATTTCGTCAAAGTTGTTCAAATTTTTTGTTAGGAGAAAATAAATGTGACTTGGAAGTTGAGCCATGCACGATTAGGGTAGCGTCTAAGTGGTGTCATATAGTATAGGCTCTTACTTTTACTTGAAGCATGATTAATACGCCTTCTCGAGGTTGCTGGCCTCGTTCAATCAAAAAATACTTTTTAATAAGAGTTTTCCTGCTTCGGGGCGTAGGCTTACACTTTGTGTTAAAATGTAGGTTCACACGAATGCCTCATTAAAGTTTCTTGCGCAAGTGATACGTAAATCAATTTCAGTTGCTTACCGAACGTCAAAATCTTCAGAATTTTGTTGTTGTTGACGTTTGCGTAAGTTTACGTCTTGGTTTACACACCGAGTTCGTAGCGTAATTTTACCAAATCTGTGTAAAATGTTTCCCGTGCAAAATTAGACTGATTTTTAACCAACTGGTAAGCTTATGAATTACAAAGCCTTACGCGTATGTATGAATACCCTCAATTATGATAAGCGCTAATGTTGACAAAGGAATAACACCAATACTATAAACATTTTGGGTTCTCAGTGGTCTACCTGAACCTGTGGAAAATTGAGATTGACCTCTAGAATCTATAGTCGACATCAAGGCAAAATGGGAACCTTCACATACTTAACCATTTTCTACAAGTAATCTTACACAGGTTTGTTTCAAATACGAACAAAATTAGCCAAGTGTTCGAAAAATTGTCAATTCAGTTATTAGTTCAGATTTCGGTTCAGTAGAAAAAGATAGTTTATGTAGACGTCAGTCCGGTGTTCAGTTGAACTTTCATTTTACGTGTGAGTAGCCGAAAGTCAGAAGAAATACTTACATTGCGTAATGGATGATGAAAGACTTATTGCAAGCTATAGTTTTGTCGCTTAATAAGCCAAAAAAAAAAGAAGAAAGAAATGGAATAAAAAAAAAACTAACCCTATCGCAAGTAAATTTAATGAGAGAATTGAGGTTTGAACATGGTGTTCAACTATTTACGTATGAGTGAAAGCGTATATTTGGAGCTATTGCGATTTTAGTTCGCGAAAGTTTAAGCGCAACCGTCCAATTTTTAGCAACTGGAAGTAATTACCAAAGCTTAAATTTCTTACTTCAAGTACTAATTAATTATGTAAGGACTCGAAAATTTAAAATATAAGGTAGGTAAGTGTAGATTTAATTGTAAAACTATTGATTTATGAAAATTGTGGAAAGTATTTAGCAACGATTGAATCTTCAAATAAATTTGTTGGTGGTAATCTTCCCATTACAAGTTGTGCAACGGTTGAGGCTTCAGATAAATCTGTTAACGCTTTACTTTTTTCAACTACAAAGAAACGTGGGCACGTGCAAAATTTCAGTAAAATTACCAATAAATCAATCGATTTCGTCTTATTAAGAAAAAACATTAGCTCGAAAATGTTGATTCACCGCCAGCCACAATCGAAATGATCACTGAACTGACAACTGAACTGAAACGTATTAACGTTCGAAACGTATAATCGCTCTTTTAGACGATTAGTTCAGTTTCAGTTCGAGTTGAGCTATCAGTTAAGCTTTCAGTTAAACTGATGTGTATATGTAAAAACTGAAGCATTAAACAGAAACTAAAAATGATAGAATTCTCGTAAGTTCTCAGTTCAGTTACAAATAAAACTGGCTGTGCACAAGTAAAAAGAAAGCTCAACAGAACACCGGACTGACGTCTAAATTGACTTAAAACTGGTCTAAAATTGATTCTAGTTTTAAGGCTCTTTTATAGCCCTTTTAGAAGGTCAGTTCTCAGTTCAGTTAAAAAAAGTCTGTGTAAATAAACGACAGTTCAATGCTCAGTTGAGCTTTTATTTTTTTTGTGAAAAATCAAAATCAGAAAGAAAACTGATAACTGAAATGAAAACTTATGGGAATTCCATCAGTTTCAGTTGAACGCTTCAGTTTTTGTCATTTAGACATAAGTTTAACTGAAAGCTTAACTGATACCTCAACTGAAACTGAAATGATCGTCCAAAAAGGGTCATAAATAAATTGTCTCTTTTAATTGAACTAAAAACTGAACTAGCGACTGATCGTCTAAAAGGGCCTTTACAGGTTTTCCACATTGAACTCACCCTTTGTTAATTGATTTAGCTGTCCTTGAACGAATAGAAACTTTCAGGAGTGTTCGGAGGCATATTCTAACTATTCCATAGCTGCCACATAAATCGATTAACGTGATTCTGAGAAGGGACAGTCACTTCTCGCTTTAAGTGAGAGTCCACTCAAAAAGCACAAATACATGTATTCAAATGTCAAAATGATAGTTTGAAAATAGTTAGTTGTACTCTGTTAGGATGGGAAGGGTTCACAATTCCAAACGTCAAAATCTAGATTGAATAAATAATCCCGAATAACAAAATCTTGAGAGCATTTAGACGAGTTGCTAAAATCCGGAATGTTTTTTCCTGATTTATTTGGAGTTCTAGAAATATGTTTTTAATTTCTGTAAAAACTTCGAACAGCTTAGCACTCTATCCGGCACTAAAAATTGGTTGCACGATGCTCTACTCTCTCAGCTAAAAATGATAAAATCAGCTTATTCCATTGTTTGTTTTAAACAGAGAATTCAAAATGGTTTTTTTTGCTATATGTAAAGCTTTGTACAAATTTATATTTCCTACTGAAATACGTTCAAAACACAATAAGGGTTCCTATTTACTCAGTGATTGGTGGTAAATTGATCTGGGACTTATAAAACGTTTCTTCGAGTACAAGCTATATGCGTAGGGAAAGATAGGACAGGGCTGCCGTCTGCCAAATTAGTAATTGCAAATTCTCAATTATATGTTACAATATTACTGGAATTAAAAACAAACTTCTTATGCCAGAATTTTTTAACCTTATTTCAAAGTATGATATTTTTATATTACTAGAAACTTTTTTGGAAGAAGGAAAGGAACAGCAATATTTTAAATACTTTTCAGATTATAATCTTAAAAGTATTCCCGCAATCCGAAATAATAATCTTGGGAGAGCTAGTGGTGGCATATTGTGTGGCCTTAAGCATAACATACCAAATGTTAACTTTAACTTTAAAACTATTGGAGGCAAAATAATCATTGATGTTTTAATTGATTCAAAACATTTTCAAATAACTCCTATTTACCTAAATTTTAGTGGGTGGAACACAGATTTTGAAGAGTTACAAAATTTTTTGTTAAATTATAGTCATGAAAATATGATGATAATCGGTGACCTAAATGGTCGTATAAGCAATTTCCAGAACTCTCCGTTCATGAATAATGGCGAGTTTTTCTATGAAAGAAATTCTTTCGACGAAACTTTGAACACAAACGGAAAGGCTCTTATTGAAATGATTGAAGACTTCGGTTTCTTGGTTCTAAATGGTGTCTCTCAAAGTGATGAAAAGGGCTGTTATACATTTGTTTCCGCTCAAGGATGTTCTGTCATTGATTACTGTTTGGTTAGGGGAGATTGGCTCAATATTGTTAGCGATTTTGAAGTATTTCCAGCAAATTACTCTAGTCATCTTCCTATTAAAGTAGCTTGTGAGCTTTATTCTCAAGATAATCAAACTCAGGTCGAAAGTGTCACAAGGGTTAGAAGATTAAGATGGGCTGAAAAGCATTCAAGGATTTACAAGCACAGACTAAACCAAAATATATCCTCTGTAAACTTTGAACTTACACGCTCTGTGGAGGACGAAACACAACAAGTTTTACAGATTGTGAGGCAGTCTGCGGTGTCCAATCCAACTTTGACCAGCCCTTTTTCAAAAACTAATTGGTATGATGAAGATTGTAAGAACGGGAGAATGAAATCCTTCAAGTTCTTAAAACTTTTCAGAGACACAAATAATGTAGCTTTTAAACAACTCTATTTGCAAGCAAACAAAGAATACAAAGACCTCTGCAGTAGAAAAAAAAACCAATTTTTAAGGAAAGCGGCGTATAAACTTGTTAATTGCAGGGACTCAAAATCTTTCTGGCAGAACGTTCAAGTGCTTAGTGGTCGCCATAAGTCTACTGCGTTTAATATAAATCTAGATGTGCTGGCACAGTTTTTTCGAGACCTTCTGCTACCCGATCCAAACCAGTCCCAAATTAGTTTTGCAATACCATACATAGCTATCCCAGAGTTGGATTCAGATTTTACTATGCAAGAGCTTCTTGCGGCGTTGGAAAAAATGAAAAATAATAAAGCTTCAGGCACGGATGGTATTCCAATTGAGTTTTTCAAAAATGCAACTCCTGAACTCGTGGAACATGTTCTTCGTCTTTTTAACAAAATGTTCAATGAACATACTTTCCCAGATTGTTTTCTTTCATCAAGTATAACAGCAATTTTTAAAAAGGGAAACCCAAATCTTCCCGAAAACTATAGAGGCATTGCAGTGTTAAGCTCTTTAAGAAAATTGTTTGCGCAGGTATTGTACATCAGGCTGAATAGTTGGGTTGAAAGTAACGAAATCATCACTTGCTTCCAAGCAGGCTTTCGTGCTGGCCTTTCGACAGTCGACCACATATTCGCCCTGACATCAGTTGCAAGACGGTTTATTGAAAAAAAGAAACCTTTGTATGCTTTTTTTGTAGACCTTAAAGCTGCTTTTGACACTGTTAACAGAAGATCTCTTCTTTTTAAGCTCGCTGCTGCAGGTCTATCAACAAAATTCATATGGATCTACGAACAGCTTCTTGCTAATATGACTGCAGTTGTGCGAAATGGCAATGAAACATCACAACAATTTTGCTCTAAGACAGGTGTCCCCCAGGGATGCGTTTTAAGCCCACTGATTTTTTCGCTTTTTATTAATGATATCGAAAACCATATTCCCGGTGGCGTTTATTTTGGCGATTTATTTATAAAGGTGTTACTATATGCAGACGATCTTGTTTTATTGGCAGATAGCCCACTTGCACTGCAGTTTCAAATAAACAAACTAAAAAAGTATTGTGATACTTGGGACCTCAAAATTAACACAGAAAAGTCAAAAATTATGGTGTTCAGATCGCAAGCCCGTTCTGAAAGTACTGCTCGGAACTGGACTCTGGATGGTGTTAACATTGAAGTTGTAACTCAATTTAAATATCTTGGCTTCCTGATAACAAATAATTTAAATACCCGGCCTCATATAAGGCTTAAACTTGCAGATGCGAAAACTGCTATCAATATAATGTGGTCGCAATTTTTTAATAACAAATTTGTTGACCCAGTGTCTAAGTTCAAGGTTTTTGACGCCACAGTCAAGAGCTGTTTTTGCTATGCAAATGAGGTCTATGGGTTTCAGCAGTTAGATGAAGTGGAATCTATCCAAAGATATTTTTTTAAACGTATTTTCAAATTGCCTTCTAACACTCCAAACTATGCCATTCATGTAGAATCAGGGCTTCCATACATATTTATTAATAATTTGAAGGCAAATGCAGATTTTATAATCAAGGTTATTCAGAGACCCGAGACCAACCTTCATAGAAAAATACTTCTAATATCTCTTAGATGTGGGTATACCCCCTTCAAAAATTGGCATGAACTTGCCACAAGTCATAATTTTGTTTTGTCCCTGAGTCTTGGCAACACGGAGGAATGGAAGACCAATTTTTACAACTGCATTTCAATTGTAGATGAAAACATATTTCAACTCTGCCTTGGTAGGGCTAGAGGTTCATCTTCAAGAACTACATATAGCCGCTTAAATCTGTGTCTGAGTGCAGATAACTATTTCAGGGAAGAGTTTACAATTGCAGAAATGAGCTTGATTTTTAAATTGAGAACGGAAATGATTGAACTTAATTATAGGCCACATAGAAACGATTTAACCCCTATTTGTGCACTCTGCAATCTTAATGAAAATGAAGATGTGTTTCACTTTATGGGGGTTTGCCCCATTCTGCAAGAGCTTCGTAGACTTTATTTCAATAAAAGTTTCCTGACTTTTGAAGAATGCGCCAAAGTCTTGAATGGAGATTATGGCTGGAAGTTGCTATTACAATTTGCTTTCCATGCCAGGAATTATAGGAACACTTATTTGAACATGTTTTGAACCGGAAAAAAAATATTATCCTCGTTATGTTTTAGCTCAACAGAAAGCCCACCTAATTTTTGTTGTTTCGAACTTATCGATAATTTTTGTTTTAGCTAAACTAAAAGCCCAAAAAAAAAAAAAAAAAAAAAAAAAAAAAAAAAAAAAAAAAAAAAAAAAAAAAAAAAAAAAATTGCAGTTTTTCACCTGTCTTTCCTCAACATAATTTTTGTTTTAGCTAAACTAAAAGCCCACCCTGTTTTGGTATTCTTTATAATCTATTGTCTGAATACTTTACTACCGTAATATTTTTGTAAAACCTTCTTTTCATGATTTTCTACTAATTCATACGCTAATACGCTACTATTTTGCGAAAAAAAAACATTAAAAAAAAAAATTATTTAAAAAAAAAAAAAAAAAAATTATTTAAAAAAAATTAAAAACAAAGTTAATTTAATTTTTGTAATCATTTAAACCTAGGATCTTCTCTTGTAAAAAAAAAAAAATATATATATATATAATATTTAAATAGAAATTGTATAATCTCTTATATTTATATGTTTTGTTAATATCCGGCAGACGGCTTTAAAAGCCATGCTTGTAATTCTTTATAGAAAATATGTTATGCTACCCTTTAAGAAAACGAAAATAAAGAAAAATCTATATCTAAAATCTAAATCTAAAACGTTTCTGCTTGATAGAGCACTTTTACCCTTGGCAACTAGTTTTATTACAATGCTGAGACTTTCAGGGGACATATCAAATATCATATAATAAACATTCAAAAGAACAAACAATAAATATGAACTAATTAAAAATTGTGCGAGTTTTGATGTGTCACAGTAAGGCATAAATAAAATTTATAGTTGTTCTGAGTTATACATGAAATGCTTAGGGACGGATCATTTTTGAATTCTGTGCAAAAGTTTCTCATGATATCATAGACAAAAAAGAATTCTTAATTTAAGACGCGAATTTCTAAAACATAAACATAAACATTAAACATGAACATAACAACTATAAAAAATATCAACAACAAAATGAATTCGTAAAAATGGTTTAAAAAGTCTAAATTTAAGTAAGTTTTGAACAAAATACAAAACTTTGTGAATATAAAGTTCATGTAAGTGTTAAAAAGTGTAATAAGAATAATTTATTTTCAACAGAAAAATTAATGATAAGTGTGGCTAATATACGCCACAAATAAAATTTGAAAACTCAATTCTACTCAACGTTAAAAAAAGTAATTGAACATGAAAACTTAATTGTATAAAGGTCAGTCGACTGCAGCTTAATGTTTTTCAATAAATTTACAAACTGATTTTGTTTCGGAAAGTGAAATGCGATCATAATTCTGTTGCACTACTGTAAAAACCTTTTTACAGGTTCACAGGTAGGTTCGCAAAACTAATGCGGTGCTTGTGGTTTAATGATCAGCGTGTTTGCTTGAAACATTGGATGTTCGAGGTTCAAGCCCCAGCCCCAGAAACATAAAAAAAAGTTTTTCCGCAGGTATTGGCAATCGCGAGGAATTGGTAGTTTTTTCCGATAGTAGTTCCATGTAATGAAAAGAGCTTTTCTCATTATGGCGTTCGGAATTGGCAAATAAATGCAGGTTCCTTCCATTTCCTCACAAAGTATTGTTTTTAGGAATATAAAAGACTATACCCAAATAAGTTACATCAAGCAATCTTTTGGGGATGTAATCGACGATAGACGGAATCCAATCCCTGGAAAATTTATTAATTAGAGGCCGTGCGTATGCTTAAATTTTCTTCGTAAAATGTACGGTTACCTCTGTTTCATTCTTTCTGTGACCATCTCTAAAACTCATTGAGCGAAAAGAAATTTCAGTTCAAAAGTATTGCTAACATTTTTGGTTTGAATAAACGTAACTTAAAACTACTTACAGACTTCTCAACAATGGCCTATATTTCACGAATAACGGTAAATCTATCGGCATATTTAATTCTTTTTTATTTGGTGATGCACTGCTATTATTTTACTCGCAGCTATATGTATGTATGTATGTATGTATGTCCGGGGTAAACTCCTAAACCACCCAACGGATTTTTATGAAATTTTCAGGGTAGACAAAGTTTAGTTCAGAGATGGTTCCTGTCAAGGTTTTTTCGCCATATTCCCACAGGAACGGGGTTGGGAACGGAAAATTAGAAACTACTCCACAGATTTCAAAAAATATTTCAGCACTAGGGGTGCTACATTATCGCCCTTCATCAGTAACTTAAACTATATCTCATCCCTATAATCCCACAGGAACAGAAACGGGAACGAGGACGGGAACCATAAAGTTACTTGACCGATTTCAAAAATTCTTTCAACTCTGGAACGTTACATTATCCCTCAGTAACATACACTTACATTTCATTCACATATTTCCATGGGAACGGAAGATTCCCACAGGAACGGGGTTGGGAACGGAAACTTAGAAGCTACTGGACAGATTTCAAAAATTCTTTCTGCACTGGGATGCCACATAATCCCTAAGTAACTTGGCGTGCTGCTGGATCCTGGTCATGAATGAGATCCTCGTAGCTCTCAAACATGATGGCGTAAAAGTGGTCGCCTATGCCGATGATCTAGCTCTTCTGGCAACGGGGAAATTCCCTTCCACTATTAGCGCACAATTGAACTATACACTAACCAAGGTAAGCGCTTGGACAAAAAGATGCGGCCTTGCAGTGAACCCCCTCAAAACAGAGCTGGTACTCTTTACAAATAGAAGAAAAATACCTACTTTCGAGTTACCAAGACTAAATGGGACCCCTCTTAAAATCTCTGATCAAGCCAGATACCTGGGTGTGATCTTAGACAAAAAACTAAATTGGAGTCCCAATATACAAGAAAGATATAAGAAATCTATGATAGCACTGTATTCGTGCAACAGGATTTTTGGCAAAAACTGGTTACCAAATCCCAAGATCATCCTGTGGATGTATACTGCCATTGTTAGACCTATCCTATGTTATGGCAAATTGGTCTGGTGGAAGGCGTTGGAAAAATCCACGCATTTAAAAACCCTAACCAAAGTTCAAAGATCTGCCTGTATTTGCGTAACTGGTGCAATGAGAACTACACCGACAGCGAGTTTGGAAGTAATCCTCAATCTCACACCTCTTGATCTCTACGTTCAAGAAGCGGCAGCAAATAGTGCACTTAGACTAAACCAATATAATGTCTGGAAAACCAGCCAAATAGGACACGCACAGATTTTATCAAGATACGCAGATAACAATATCTGCACGGATTACATAACTCCATACTTGGACTTTAAAAAATCCTTCACAACTAGCTTCCCCAATAGACAGGATTGGGAGAATGAAACACCTTACGAAACGTCTATAGCAATCTATACCGACGGTTCAAAAATGGAAGTTGGAACAGGGGCAGGTTTCTTTTCAGAAAGCCTAAACCTAGCAAGTTCATTTAGACTTCCAAATCACAGCAGCGTCTTCCAAGCCGAGATCTTGGCAGTCTCGCACGCTGCAAAACAGGTGTCCATGATGGCGCTATCACATGCTGATATCACTTTTTTCATTGATAGCCAAGCAGCAATAAAAGCGATTTCTGCCACTCTTATCAAATCAAAGCTTGTTTCTTGCTGTCGCGAAGAGCTAAAGGTTCTTGGCACGCAGCATAACGTTAGACTCTGCTGGGTTCCTGGTCATAGTGGTATACCGGGAAACGAAAAAGCGGACGAACTAGCGAGGAAAGGATCAGCACTTGACCCTTCTCTCATTGATCAATCAATCAGGATTCCACCCTGTGAAATTAAACAGATAATTGGTAACAAAATAACGCAAAAATCCAATGAAAGATGGGTATGCCTAGATTCCTGTGTTACTTCCAGGAAAACATGGCCGAAATATAATAAGAAAGAATCTGAAAAGCTGCTATCATTGAATAGACCTTCATTGCGAATGCTTATCAGTATCATAACTGGACATAACCTACTTGGTTATCACAAAAAGAAAATGGGTCTTTGCACCGATGACCTATGCAGAGGATGCAATGACGAAGATGAACATGAGGATACAACTCACTTCCTTTGTCAATGCCCAGCACTCTGCCATATTAGGGAAAAATTTCTAGGCAATTACTTTTTAAATGAACTAGAAGAATTATCAGACGCTTCAAAAAGCAGTCTGTTAAACTTCACTAAGGCCACAAAATGGCTAAATACTGACCAGACATAAATTCATAGGTTTCAAGGACGTTACAATACGTCAGGGTATCACAATGGATCTACATTGATCTAAGTGTGACGGAATTAAGATCAACCGTCAGCCCATTCTACCTAACCTAACCTAACTTGGCGTGTATTTCATCTCTATAATCCAACGGGAACAGAAACGGGAACGAGGAAGGGAACCATAAAGTAAAACTTAAATTTTTTTTACTCATTTTTTTTTTTAAAGGGTTTTCCAATAGGTATGATATGATTTTGCAGTTTCGGCCATTTGTAGTATGTCATGATCTCTCATTTGTTTTTTATTGCATTCAAAAGTGTTTATACAATTTCACCATTGGACCACCGTAAACTTCGTGAACTTTCTGATTTTGTCTTGGAACAACTTGAAATCGATAACGATTTTTTAAGAAAATCATCTTTTCCGAAGGCTTACTTTTATTTGACTAGTGCGTTAAATAAACACAACTTACAAAATATTCATGAAAAAAAAACATTCACCTAAATTGACAGTTTGGTGTGGTTTTTGAGCTGGTGAAATCATCGGTCCGTACTTCTTTCAAAATGAACCTGGTAACACCATTACTCTCAATGGAGAGCGGCATAGATCGACGAGAACCAACTTTTTATGGCCGAAATTGGAAGAAGTTGATCTTGACAACATTAATTTCCAACAAGACGGGGCTACGTGCCACACAGCAAATGTAACAATTGAATTATTACGAGAAAAATTTAGAGATTCGATTATTTCAAGAAATTTTGATATTGAAAATGGCCTCCAAGAAGTCGTTATTTAAGACCATTAGACTATTTCTTGTAGGGTTATTTGAAGTCGTTGGTCTTTCAAAATAAACCAGATTCTCCTCAAGCTTTGCAAGTCAATATTGAACGTGCCATTCATGATATACGACTTGATTCAGTGGAATAAGTGCTCGAAAATTGGGTTTATCGAATTTGTTGCTGCAGATGAAGTCGTGGTAGCCATTTGAATGACGTTTTATTTAAAACTTAATTGTATTGATTGAACTTCACATTAAATAAAAAATATTTGCATTTCCTTAACAACAAGTGTGGTTTTTTTAAAAAAGAAATCATATCAATCTTATTGGAAAACCCTTTATTTATAATTTTTGTTTCGCCAAACGTTGTTGTTCACAATTTTGGAGTTGTATTTTTCAAAGGAAAAAGGAAATTTGTGAGAAAATTACATTTTTAATTTCACCAACTCAAAACTAAAGTTGTAATCTACAAGTGGATATAATTATGTAAATTAAAGTAGCCGTCGGGAAGCTTACCGATGCACTTACAACAGTAATAATACGTTCATTGTACTGTCACTTTTTAAATCATTTTAAGTTTTCTATAAAGCGATGGATACGTTGAATGTTCCTAAAATCATTTGGATCATCTAAAAAAGTCTTTCGCTTTTGAAAAAGATGCAGAGAGGATGTAAAATGGTCTTCTCCTAATCCTCGTCCAGTCCGCAAAAGTCGTTTGATGGAGCACTGAACCTTGCCGCATGCTTATCTGAGACAGTGTCCGGCTATAATTCCGATTACAGAGCTAAGGTGCAATCTGCCTAGGCTAACAAACTTGTGATACGTTTTTAAATCGCGGCTTGGCCTAGAGTTTATGGAAACATTGCTGAGTGATTTTTGGGTTGCTTAGCTTGTCTATCGGAGAACATGCGGATATTTGACAAAAACATCACATTTTCTTAAAGCTACGAAAGACCCTCCCAATTTACAAGTAACAGGTTTGGTAAGCTAAAACTAATATATGAGCTTCCGTTTCACTAAAGAAAATGGATTTACAAAGTTCTCTAACTTTTTAAGAATATTCTTTATTTGAAAGTTCACATGTATTTTTCTTCACAAGTTTGTTTTCCTTTTACTTTTGTAACGACGAAGGCATAACAGTTGCGATAGCAACCAAAGAGATGATATTTGATGTTTATTCAGCCCCACTTTCAACAATATATGTATTGTGAAAAATGAAATTAGTTGCAAATTACAAGTTAGTCTTCAGACCGTAAAATAATTAAAAAAAAATAATTCTAAAATCAGACCGTAAAATAATTTTGAAAATCACCAACTAAATCATCATTGATTAGAGTACGTTGATCCAAAGCACTTTGTTAATGACCCAAAGCAACTGCTTTGATAGAATACTCTACAATCATAATTAGTTAGCTGCGACTGTTGAACCAACAAAAGACTGATACTGCAACTATTTCATGCACAAAGGCAGTACAGTAACTGAACAAAATATGAATGAATTAAATAAAAACTCTGAATCTCTGAATTGAAAAAAATTGAAACAAGTTTTAACCAACGTGTTAAATTCGAAAAAAAAAAAAATAAACACAAATTATATAAAAAAGAAGGCTTACCGTGATTTGGAGAGAAAAAAAGGCAATTTACTTTGATTTTTTTTTGTTATGGTATGAGATTTGTGCGTTAGTTGTTTTTTTTTTGGATTTTTTAAATAATTTTATTTATGATGTAAAATTGTTTCTGTAATTAAGTGCTTCAAATTTTTTTGACATCCAGGGGTGATTTAAGTCTAAGCTGTGGTTTTGTGATACATAGATCGGTGCTTTATTTTATTTTTTGTTTTTTTATATCAACATAGGAAGGGTTTGCGTTATTTTTGTTTTTAGAAAAATATTTAAAAAGAAAATAAAATGAGAGATAAATATTAAAGCGACAGAAAGATAGAAATTGAAAGAGAAAATGTGTATTAATTTATTCATAAGAAACTTACGTCTTGATCCGACTCTTTTGGGTTCTGTATTTAAGCTCATTGCCCTTCCGAGTTCTCCTCGAACGGCCTTAAGAGATTTAAGAATTTCGTCAGGATCTCGACGAGCCACCGAAGATCTTCGCCGTCCTTGCATATAAGTTGGTGGTGGTGGAACCGCTTCTTCTTCCTTATTTTCACGATCTTGAAATGATGATCTTCGGGACCCGGGCAGCGATCTTGAGAAATCCTTACCGAGCTGGTAGACCTCTACTTCCAAAGTTTCTGATTGTGAAGATCCACGTCGCGAGCCAGCGATCCAAGCGGCATCAGGGTGAAGCAGTGAAGTTCCATCGCCAATTGAGTCGACATCGTCAGACATGGACCGTTGTATATTGTAGTCACGTCGTATAAGTCGTGACACATCCCCTCCAGCAATGGATCCTCTGGGAGAAACACTTGGAGACTTGGACATGCTTATACCTCGCAAGCCTTTTGGATCCTCCAACCGACACCATAAGGCTCGGTCTTCGAGGAATGCCTGTTGCATCTCAATGTTGCACTCTCCCAAAAATATAGACTCGGTATGAGGAACCAAGTCCCATAATTGTATTTCAATGTACCGATCCATAAGACTGTCAGCCTTCACATGGCCAAATGTTAGCGTTGCATTCCAAATTGGATTCTGCGATGGCCGACTGACTTCTGTTTGCTGTACACATGCATCCACACTGAAGTAAAATTATTTTCAGAACATCTTAACCCTCAAATCTTTGGTACTTACATTTTCGGCAAAATCCTCACTTTGGCGTACGCTTCTGGAAGAACCCCGTGTCCATACGCCTCATCTCTAAAAGCTAGATCATCGGCGGCCATCAGAGAAACCACAAGCTCATTACGTTCTGCATGATACCAAACCTGAATCTGTACGCGACCGCTAACCTGCTTCTCGCGGGCAATTTGTTCCTATTTACACAAAATGGGGTTGATACAGGGGCTTGTGTCATTTTAAATTGGATTTAAAGAGGATTTAAGGATTTTTATTTGAAATTAAAACTTCTCTGTCATGGTGAGTTGTGAAGGCTGTGTAGGTGGCAATAATAACAACAACAACAGCAAGTATATCTAAGCAGGCATGCAAAACTTATGACCTTCATTAACGCTGTGAAATTATTGTTTTGTGAGAATAAAATTATACATATAAATAGATTTCATTATGGTCATTACCATAAGACCAACAAATTCCTAAGCCTAAATTAGGTGTCAGATGGTAATAACAAAACAGAGCGATGCTGGAGCACTGTGATGACTTTTAATGAGGGCTTATTTTTTATTTTTTGTATTGCGGTCGTTGAGATAATGGCGACTCGCTTTATGGAAGACTACTTCTAATTAAATTGGATGTTTGCACTTAAACCAAAAAAGAAAAGAGAAAAGGAATGCGAGGCTGGGGTTTTTTGCAAATGAACTTTCATTTTTTGTTTAAAACAAATTATATCAAAGACTTTATTTATTAAAAAAGTTTTACGCAACCGTTCCGTTCAATGTGTTGCTTAATTTTACTACGATAAGTTGGTGCTTGGCGCTTCGAAGCGGCGACTGGCTTGATGAGCAAGGAAGTGGCAATTAGTTATATAAAGGCAGCACAGCATCGTATCGTCTAATTTTAATTTCATGATTATACCAAAAAACCCGAGGGAAATGCTTTAAATTCGTGTCTTTCATGCCCAAGAGAAGTTGCTTTTTTGTAAAGAATTTCAGTGTTATTCGACAGAGATGGTTTTTCAAAGGTAGGTATAGATACCATAAACACTTTTTTCTTATAAGACTAAATCCCTTAGATGTCCTCTGAAAAGGGAGCTAATTTTGAGAGACAAAGATTGTTTTCTCAGAGTGAACAGATTCTAAGCTAATAAACTCTGAAAGCTAAGCTCAAATTGAGCGATAGTAAGCTGCCCGCAGAAATTGCGTCTAAGAATTTCAGTTAACCATAGCTGGAAGTGTTGTCGACGCGTTTCGAAGTAAATGCGGCTTTCCTTGGAGGCTAGACTATAGTGTGACTATGAAGCAGACAAGCGGGGGAGATGTGATCCGTTTGAGATTGACATTACTGTTCATAGTGTTCATAGACCAAACAAAGCAACTTACATCAATACCACCCAACTATGAAATTTTTATCTAGACTTGAGTAGCAAAATTTTTCGAAAATAGCAAAAATGAAATTAAGGCAATGAGAATAGTTCCAGATATGGAGAAGTCTATTAAGAAGACTCCCAAAAAATATCAGGTAAATCTGTTCAGCTCTGCAAATATTGACTGACTGCCCGAACCTCAGTGGTCTATCATAACTTTTCGGGAATGTCTCAGCGTATCAATTCGACTTACAGAATCAACGGTGGACTTCAGCAGTAAAAAAAGCAGGAATCCCTCAATGAGCTACACCGACATATTTGGTTTAAAAGTTTTTCAATACTAGGATAGGGTATTGAAGTAGAGATGGTGGCGGATGACCTCCTGGCAGGCCAATGGCAGATCTCCTTTATGTCAAAGGGGATATTAAAAGGATCTTGCCATCCAGATTGGAGGTTGTGTGTGGGGTTAACTACCCATACACGTAAAAGCTACAAGGTTACAAAACAACCAACAGCCTCGGATAACAATTATGATGTCGACGTTGACGACTCAAGCAAACGAAAAAAGGACGAAGACCTCCGGATCTGCACATGGAAAGTAAGTTCCTATAACGGATTACGTGCAGCTGAAGAATTAGCGGACGCCCTGAACTTCTGCAAAGCAGACATAACCGCCATCCAAGAAGTGCGATGGAATGGGCCGGGCATAGGTAAAGAAGATGAAAAACTGCCAATATGACGACTGCTACAGACAATAGAAACAACGCTTATTTGTGTGCGGATTTGTAGTTAGAGGTAGATTCACGAAAAAGGTTATCAGCCAAAAGGCAGTTAATGAGCGTAAAGTGACCATCCGTATGAAGGCTTGATTCACCAACATTAGCCTAATATGCGCCCACACCCCCACAGAAGAGAAAAACGAACATTCCAAAGACTGTTTCTACGAGCTCCTCAAAGAAACATATGAGCAGTGCCCTAGACAGGACGTGAAAATCGTTCTTGGCGATTTTAACGCAAAACTAGGGCTGGAGGACATCCTTGGAAATACAATTGATAAGAATTGCCTGCCCGAAAAAAACCTCCGAAAACGGACTCAGGTCAATCGATTTTGCGGCGGCCTAAATCTTGTTGTAAGTAGTACACGCTTCCTGCATCTCCAAATTCATAAAGGCACATGGCGATCCCCAGATCAATCTACCGTCAACCAAATTGACCATGTTGCGATCGACGCATAGCAATGTTTGAGTGCGATAGATGCCCGAACTTTCCAAGGGGCCTTGGACTCGGACCACTCGGATCTTCTGTTCACGACTCGTGCAAACCAACGCTATGAAGTTGTGTGAACTAGGAAAGCTACAATTGCCAGAGACTGCTAGTTTGTTCTCCTATTAATTGTCCCTCCCATTATCCTTGAATCTTTTGCCGCCAGCGTCAAGCGTTGAAGACCAGTGGCAGCAATGCCAACAAACCATCAGAACCCCAAGGTTCAATCGATGAAGAATGCAGGTATGCAAATGCAGCCAAACAAAAAGCATGACAAATGTTGATGGAAAAGAGTACAAGGGTTACTTTCGACCAGTAAAACGAGATTTACAAGGAGAAAAGAAGAAAATTAAACCGAATTCTCAAAAAGAAAAGGAAGCAGCATGAAAGGTGCTCGTTTGATGAAATTGATAGATGCCATTACCAAAAGGTAAAAGATCATGCTAGGGTTGCAGGCCCCGAACTCAAGCCTGTTAAGACCAGCAGGGAAACATAGTAATAGAGACCCAGTCACTTCTGAGGATCTGGAAAGATCACTTCTGCAGACTGCTTAATCGGGGACGAAGACACAAATTCCGCTGTCAGGCAGATTGCCAAATTCACCTTAGACGATGATCAAGAATGTAAAAGAAGTATGAAGTTTAGATTGCCATATGCAAACTTAAATCAAATAAAACTGGTGCAGGTGCAGATGGCCTTGATGTTAAACTTTTCAAGGCAGCTGGAGACCAATTAGAAAGGAGCATGCGCCAGCTGATCTGCATGATGTAGTCGGAAGAGAGTATGCCCGATGAATGGAACCTCAGTATCGTATGACCGATCCTAAAAAAGAATGACCCTCACAATTGTGCCAATTATAGAAGGATAAGCCTCCTGAACGTCGCTTAGAACCAGAGAAGACCACAATAGACCAAATTTTCACATTACGGCAGATCTTGGAAAAAAACCCGAGAATGTTATATCGATATACACCATCTTTTTATCGATTTCAAGGCCGAATATGACAGTATTTACAGAGACGAGCTGTACAGAGCCATGTCTAGTTTCGGCATCCCTGCAAAACTCGTACGACTATGCAGGATGACTTTGGCGAATTCAGTCTGCTCCGTCAAGGTCGGTAAAGAGCTCACCGAGACCTTTGATGTCGAAAAAGGTTTTAGGCAAGGCGACAAACTGTCATGCGATTTCTTCAACAACATACTTGAACAGATTATAAGAAACTCAAACGTCAACACCAGAGGAACAATCTTTCAAAAGTCTGTACAATTACTCGCCTACGCAGACGATATTGACGTAATGGGAAGAAAAAAGCGTGATGTCATAGGTGCTTTGGCGAGTATTGAAACAGAAGCGGCAAAAATGGGTTTGATGGTCAATTAGGGCAAAACGAAATAACATGTTGTCATCAAACAAGGACCCAGAACATCGACGAATTGGACAAAACGTCACAATAGACAAACATAACTTCGAAGTAGTACAGGACTTAGTCTACCAAAAATCCACTATAGACACAAAAAACACACCAGTGCGGAGATCAGAAGGAAAAGACTTCTTGCCAATCTATACTACTTTGGGAAAAAGAAGGCAATTGAGAAATAATTCCTTCTCTAGAAAAACCTAAGACCTTGATCATGCCAGTCCTGCTACACGATGCACAAGCACGACGTTACTTAGAGCGGATTGGGAAACCCTTGGTCAATTGGAAAAAAAAGTACTCCGAGTGACTTTGTGGTCCAGTACGTGAAGATAATGTTTGGATTCGAAGATTAAACAACGAACTGTATGAGCTGTACCGCGACATAGACAGCTAGAAGAGTGCGCATTGCGAGACTCTGATGGCTGGGATATGTAGACATTGCCCGCCCGGCACCCACTTGGAGCGTTCGATCGAGGATTTTTGCCAAGCTGTGGACAACAATACTCTGCCTCGATTTTCGTAATCACATTGCAGGGAAGTCCTGCAGAGGGAAGTGGAAAAAGACCTTAATCGAATGTGTTAATAAAATATATTGATTGAGTCCCAGATTCACCCCGAACTATAATACCGATCTGAGTAAGGAACAAAAATAGAAAATGTTTCATTGCAATCTAGTACTTCACCTGGTTTTGCCCCTCCTCACCTTTCACCAATTTCACTCTAGCTCTTATATGCTCGAAAAAAATCACTATGATGAAGCAGAGGTTCAAAGCTATGGTTGTGTTTCCAGCTCTTAAAATGTAAAAAAGGGAGGTTGAGTTGACAACAGTTGAGATAAGATAGCTGTGCAAGTAAGCAGGAGTAAGAAAAGCTTCAACGAACTAGGCCAACTAAATGAGTAAACATAACCTCATCAGGAAGCACAAGCAATTTCTTTGACTCAAATTCTTAATATTAGTGGCTACAATTGCTTGTGTAGTAGAAAATAGACTGTTCACGAGTTTTCCACATAAAACATTTTGTCTGTTCAATCCAAAATTGTTGATCTTTAAGTACGATGAAAATGTCCCTGAAATTTAATCGCATCCTTTCAAGTATTTTTGTTGAACCATAGAAGTTTGCTTGACAAGGTATTTGATAACAATGTACACAGCAAAACAATATTCCTTTTTCCATAAAAACATCAACACAGTTTCTTTTTCTTCTTCTTCGTCATGTCTTGCGTCATTTCAATGAAAGCCAAAACAAAAACTATATAACCAATTAATCGAACATCATTTCATTCAGCCTTCTTCTGAAAGAACACACATAACCTTGACAACGTAACGTACATTCGTCCTTCAAAGGTATTACGGTCGGATCTTTCCCCATTTCGAAATTAACTCCTCTATGGTTTTAGTTGTTGCTATAGGTACCTTCTGGTATTGATACCTCCTTGGGGAAATGGTACTTATACACGTATTTTCATTTTCATTTTATCCATAGTCATTTCGTAATGTAATAATATCCCTTCGGTTCAACAATAGGACTAAGAATGGGAGTAGTAATGTTATTGTTAGTTGCCAGGGAAGACCCTTTTCTTGCCCTATAACCGGAATATATATCTATATACTCATACATATATATGTATATCTTTGGATTGCTACCTGAATGCAATCGTTTTGATAATATTTTTCTCTTTTTCTCATTTCCTGCCGGAGAAGTTAGGTCTCCTCTTATTTTTTCAGATTTCTTTCGAATAAAATGTTACTTTATGACTAAGGAGTGAGGGGTTGTGACAATTGGCCAAGGTGGCAAATACCTTAGAAATCTGTCGTGTTTTGCGAAAAGCTTTCTTTTGTACGATGGCATGACTTGACAGCAGTTATTCATTTACTAGGTTTTCAGTAGAAGAGAGGGAGTCAGGATGGATGAAGCCACTTCCTTTTCGCGGAAATTACTTAAAGACTAATGAATGGTGAAAAGTAAGTCTGGGAGGACCTTACTTTAAAGATGAAAAGACGAGAAAAATTGTTAAATATAAGCAAGAAGTGGTACCCTTGGCGTAATGGTTAGCATGTCCACCTGCTAACCCAGAGGTTCGAGGTTCGAATCCCAGCAGAGGCAAAATGCAAAAATGTTTTTCCACGGGTATCGCCCTTCGCGAGGAATTGGCAAGTCCTCCGTTAATAAATTCATTGCCATGAAAAGCACATTCTCAATTAGCCGTTCGGAACCAGCGAAAAATTGTAGGTCCCCTCCATTCCCTCACAAGGCATGGTTGTGAAAAATGCGCTAGGCCCAGGGGCTCCTCGCTCTGTTGCGCCACCCTATTTATTTATTTTTTTTAAGCAAGAAACATAGTTTGTCAGGATAACTATGAAAAAAACCTCTCATCTTTCATTTAGTTTAAAAATGGTGAACAAGTTGGAGTTATTAAACATTTGAGGGAAATATTTTCTATTTAATGCTCCTGTGGGCAGAATACATCACTAAAACCATGTGGGTTCGCCTTAAGTATAAAGAAGAAATGGCAGCCAATTTCGAAAACGCCGCCATTTTGAAAAATGCGTTTTGATAAATGTTTTGATAAACAGTAAAATTACTTTGCAGCTTTTTGATAGAAAATATTAAAACCTTAGTATTCACCATTTCATGTAGAGGTTAGAATACTGAAAAAGTAAGTCCAATAAAAACATGGCGTGCTGCAGAGCAAAGAAAATTCGCCCACCGACTGGCCTGTAAAGTTTTCCAAAGCAGTATGGCGATGACAGATGATAAGTGCAAAATATTTGTGTTTGCATCCAATTCTCATTAATCCAACAAGATTTTGATTGACGTTTTAGATCTTGAGATTGCAAACTACGTGTCAAACTTTCCATGCTAAAAACAGAAACCGGTTTTGATTAGAAAAGTACCTTCTTTGAATTTCTGTGCATCTCGCGCCGCTCCATGCCGTGCCGCGCCATTGAATTGGGAAAATTAAATATTAACTCTGCTGCCTCAATGGATACATTGGCCTGAAAGAGCTTAAGTTATAAGTTAAACCAAAAGCAATTATTAAGTTGTTGTCCCTTAAGTCAAGCCCAAGATGGAAAAAGTTTTAACAGCTTAACTTCAAAAAGTATACAAACAGTACGTTGTTGCTATTGAACCATCTAAATCCGACCACAAAAAACACCAATTAGGTACCTGCCAACAATATTGTATATGAAAGAAAATCTAATCCCACGTCTACTGATTCCCAATGCCTGCCTATAGGGTGGGAGTATTGCCTTCAGAAGTTTATTCATGCAAACTGAGAGAAAAAGTCGATTTTAATTGAGCGGGAGTGGTTTGATTTCCAATTAAGTAAATGAAAAGTTGTACAATTGAAGAATGCGGTTCAGGAGTATTGCTAAAAGACCGTAAAAGTTTGTTAGAAAAGACTTATAGAAATGCCCAAAGGACGTATCACGTACGAGAAGGCTATTGATTTACAGTACCACCTCCACCTCCATAATACACATAATCTGACCCTTATAGCTATTGATAAAATTGAAATGTTAGAAGATATCGAGAAGTCTCTAGGATCTAACTACTTAAAGAAACAAAAGTTTTTGAGTGTGAACTTTGCTGAAAGTTGATGCCCTTGGAGCCAAGTGATGGGAACCTGAGCTAATTAAATTTTATTTGAAAACAAATAACGAAGGTTTGATAGGGGCAAAGAAATTCAATTAATTTATTTTTAATCTTACCAAGTGGGTGAACCTCATTATGAGGGTAAATCTGGTAAGGAAAAGTGCCTTCAGGTTGGTTGGGAAGGAACTTTTCTCTCTTTTTTTTTCCATTAATATATGTTTTACCAATTTAAAAACAGCTGTAGGTAATTCATAACTCTTGTAAACGTCAAAGTGGTGTTTTTCTTAACTAATTTTAATTTTTGATCTTTGTCCTAATTTCCTTCTTTGATTTAAGGTCTTTGAAATAACAAAATTAGGAAAGTACGATGGCGTTTCAGGTGGTTTATGGATATAATATTTTATAAATGTATTTCAGTTCACTTCCCACAAAGGTTCCTATAAAAAATCCCTTTTTGATTGTAAACAACGATGGTATTTGTTTGCGATGCTGTTTAATAAGAACACCGCAAACAACTAATGTTGATTGATTTTGTACTGGAATTTCAACAAAATACTCATCAAGAAGTTAAATGTACTCTTTGAAGTTGGTTTTAGTTTAAATCATTGAAAAAACTCACTTTTGGAACTGTTTCTAAGAATGAGGATTTATTTATTTTAAAATATTCTGAATGCCGAACGTCCAACGCAATTTTACTTTGAATTCAGTTGGGGTTTCGGGTCCGGACCCCCCCCCCCCCCCAATCGGGAAAATAAAAGATGTTATTTGTAACATTTATCGGCTCGTAATGTTCAAATTTCGTTACGGGACGGAAAAATATAGCATGAGCAAGACAAAAATGTAAAGGAGAAGTAATATTATTATTTTAAAAATTCAAGAACTTTATTGATTATTATTACATTTCATAAGAAATGTGTAGAGGTCAGCGCATTTCTTTTCGTTAAATCCTTGTTTGAAAAACAGTTGCCCGAAACTTTGGAAAATGAATTTGTGTTCTGAGAACTGACTTTTGAGTTGAGAAAAGAAAATATCAAGAAACGGAATGTAGAAAGAAATTCTGTAGTAGTCTTCAATACTTTGTGCTTGAACGTTGCAACGAATTTGTTGTTGATTGCAACGACGCGACGGCGGCGCGGCGGCATAATTTCATTGTGATTTCGTATTCAGAACAAATTCTAGCAACATGCTCATAAATAACGTGGAAAGTAGAATCTGCGTTTTCGCGTTTGTGCGTAAATTCATTCAAAGCGTTATCTGTCAGCTTAGTAGCCTCACCCAGATCTTGGTTTTTAGATTGCAATTCCCAACTCAAAGGCAAAACAATCGAATTAACTGATTTCATAATGTGACAGGCGATTTGGAATTCAACCGTCGAAATCGCTAAGATGCAATGCATTTTGCGAAGTATCTCGATCTTTCCACGTTTTGATTTCTTCCAAAGATTCAATAATAGCCGGTTGCAATTCAACGTACGTTCCAACTGCCCACCTGGTAGGACAAACAGACTTCAACTTTTTTTTTTCTCACTTTTGTTTGTCATTTTTGAAATTTCTTTGTGTAAAACGTCTTGTCTTTTAGGCCAGTGAAAAATGCTTCAATCGCTCCGATAGTTCCTAACGAATTTTTGATTCCTGACACTTCGCATGCTGCATTGACTGCCAAACTAAAGCTATGTGCAGCGCAATGTACATAAATTGCCAGGGGGAAATACGATCTCAGATGAGCCTGTGCACCAATAAATTGGACACTCATTGCCGGAGCTCCGTCGAAAACCTTGGCCATGCATAATGAGCAATCTACGCCAACATCATGTAAATAATTTCTGATTGAATCTGCTAAACCTCGTATATACAGGTTGTCCCGTAATTCGTTTTACATACTTTGGGATATGATTCTTGGTCATATTCTAAGAAAAAAATTGTTATACAGTAAAGTCCGTTTCTCAAGTTTGACATCACTTTTTGACAATTTAAAAAAAGGCTAACTTTGGTGTACCCTGACCTGTGTTAAATTCGATATCTCTGTCAATACTGATGATAGAGACCTAATCTTAGACTCAATTTTTTGTAGAAATAACAACCTTTAAGACTGTATTTAAATTAGGCTTCCATAGGTTTAGGGACACCCACAATGAAATCCAAAAACGGGCTCTGGCATGGATTCAAAACGAAGGATGGGGCTTTGAGCACTTGTTATAATTGTATTTGTATTAAATACATAAAAAAACTACTAAAAGTGATCATATTATTGTTTTATTCAAACAAACCTCAAAGCAAGAACTTTTTTTTATTTTTTTTTAAATTTTTCCCATTTCGTATTTTTCTTAGTATCATAAAATGTATGGGTTTTTGAGTTAATTTAATATTGAGTTTTTTCTTTATTATTGTTTTGTTCATCTGTAAAAAATAAAGAAACTCTATGTTTATCAGGCCTTTTCTCCAAAAAAATGACCTCAAAGTCAAAACTTTGTTTTGGGAAGAATATTTGAACACCACTTAAAATTGAAAATCTGGCAACCCTAAACCTATGGAAGCCTAATTTAAATACAGTCTTAAAGGTTGTTATTTCTACAAAAAATTGAGTCTAAGATTAGGTCTCTATCATCAGTATTGACAGAGATATCGAATTTAACACAGGTCAGGGTACACCTAAGTTAGCTTTTTTTTAAATTGTCAAAAAGTGATGTCAAACTTGAGAAACGGACTTTACTGTACAACCATTTTTTTCTTAGAATATGACCAAGAATCATATCCCAAAGTATGTAAAACGAATTACGGGACACCCTGTATAAATAAAATTTTGAGTGATATCCATGCCCAAATCCTGGATCCGCCACTGACAAGAAAGCTTACTTATAGAAAATTTGCTTGACTTTGAAAAAAGACTCTTTCGAATGACAATTCGGGATGTACGAACTTTAGAGTATGAGAGGGCAGAAGCAAGCAACTTAGCTCACTCCATTTGTGGATTTACAGAAGCATCGGCGTCGTTGGACGTCAGCAGTAAAAAATCGAGACATATGAATAATCAATTGCAACATATTACATACATCAAAAGATTTTTAGGGTCATTCAATACTAGGAAAATATATTGAAATATAATATAATGGTGGCTTATGAGTACATGACAAGTAACGGCAGCTCCCTGTAGTTCAATACTGACGACCCTAGCAAACGAAAAGAGGGACAAATTCCACTCGATCTGCATGTGGAACGTAAGATCCATTAATTGAATACGTGCAGCCGTAGAATAAGTGTAGGCCCTAAACTACTGCAAAGGAGGCATAACATCCATATCCACAAAGTGCAGTGGAATAATTGTTGCATAAAAAAGAAGAAGAACTGCGGCAACCACTACGACTACCAGTTCAATACACAACAGAAAAGAAGCTAATTTGGGTGCGGATTAGTCGTTAGTGGCCAAATCTAGGATAAAGTTTCCAACCAATATCCGGTCAACGAGCGTATGATGACAATCCGCATCAGGGTTTAATTCACCAAAATTAACCTAAAATACAACTCTCTTGTTCTGGGTTTTTGGCCTCCAAAAAAGAAACCAACAACGGTTCGATGAAGAATGCAGACAAACAAAAAGCACAACAAGAGTTGATGCAAAAGAGAACAAGGGCTGCTTTCGACTAGTATAACGAGATTCACAAGGACAAAAGAAGGGGATAACACCGAATTCTCATGAGAAGCGCCCATTTAAAGATATCGAGGGATGCCATCATAGAAATAAGTTTTACCACAACGTAAGATACTGAGGATCTGGAAAGACCACTTCTGCAGACTGCTTAATGGAGATGAAAACACTAATTCCGTTGTCAGGCAGAATGCCCCATTCAACTTGGACGATGATCATGAATGCTGTCCTCCTGACCTAGAAGAAATTTTACTTGCCATATGCCAACTAAAGTCAAATAAATTTGCAGGTTCAGGTGGCCTTAATGCCGAACTTTTAAGGAAATGAGCATGGACCTGCATGATATGGTCGGAAGAAAGTAAGCCCGATGAATGGAACCTCAGTATCGTATGCCCGATCCTAAAAAAGGGAAACCTTCATAATTGCGTCAATTATAAAAATAAGCCTCCTTAACATCAGGTATAAGGCTATGTCCTAATTGAAGTTGCATCGCCCGACCGAACGATGAACTTCGGTCGGTCGAGTTGCTTGTTGGTAGTGCTACCACAATGCGTGTCCTAATACCAGTCGCAAGATGCTCATAAGATGCACTTCAACAACTTGATCCTTATCAATAGTATTTATGGAGACGAGCTGTACAGAGCCATGTCTAGTCTCGGCATCCCTGCAAAGCTCGTATGACTATGCAGGATGACTTTGGCGAATTCACGCTGCTCCGTCAAAGTCGGTAAAGAATTCATCGAGACTTTTGATGTCGAAAAAGCCTTCATCAAGGCGACAAACTGTCATGCGATTACTTATCATCATACTTGAAAAGATTTTAAATACAAAACTCAAATGTCAACACCAGAGGCATAATCTTTCAAAAGTCTGTACAATTTCGCTTACGACGACGATTTATTGACGTAATGTCGAGAAGCAAAAGTGATGTCATAGTGAATTTTGCGAGCATTGAAACAGAAGCGGCAAAAATGGGTTTGATGGTTAATGAGGGTGAGGGTAAAAAGAAGTATATGTTGTCATCAAACAAGGACACCGAACATCGACGAATTGGGCAAAACGTCACAATAGACAGACATAACTTCGAGGTAGTACAGGACTTCGTATACCTAGGGTCCGCTAGACACGAATAACAACATCAGTGCGGAGATCAAACGGAGAATAACTCTTGCCAACCGTTGCTTCTTTGGGTTAGAAGGCAATTAAAAATCAAAACCCTCTCTAGAAAAACCCAGGTAACCTTGTATAAGACCTTGATCATCCCAGTTCTGCTTTACGGCGCGGAAGCATGGACCTTATCGAAAGCGGATGAGGAAACCCTTGGTCGTTTCGAAAGGAAAATTCTCCGAATGATCTTTGGTCCCGTATGCGAAGACAATGTGTGGAGAAGAAGATACAACAACGAGCTGTATGAGCTGTACCGCGGCATGGTCATAGACAGAAGAGTACGCATCGCGAGGCTACGATGGTTGGGTCATGTAGAGCGGACGGACCCAAACGTTTTGGCTCCACGAGTTTTCGAAAGCACATTGCAGGTAAATCGCGGAAGGGGAAGACCTCGTCTTAGGTGTCGCAATCAAGTGGAAGAGGACCTCAACCGACTTAGAGTGCAAAACTGGAGAGAGCTCGTCCGAAATCGAAGTAGTTATAGAAGGATGTTGGTTGAGGCTCAGTTTCACCCCGAACTGTAATGCCCACCTAAGTAAGAATCTTCATTTCCTCATGGCATCGGCATCATATTATTGACATACAGCAGAAAAATGCTCATGAGACACAATTGCAGAAAATTATATTTCTCCAAAAAACTCACTCAAATTCTTTTTAATCCAGAATGGTAGAACTACAGTTTCAGTTATATTTTTTCCGAAATTATTATAAAAAAAGTCTCAAACTAAATAAATAATTTCACAGTTTAATGAAATGCAATTTTCCACACCAGAGCGGTTTTAGTTGCGTGCATCTAGCAAACTAATATTTGAAAACACACAAAGAAGTAAAGTTTAGTCTAGCTTAGCACACACAGTAAAACATAAAGGAAAGCCCTAAAAAAACACTGATTTAAGCTGTGTAAATAAAATTTATGTAAAACATGTTTCTATGTATTCACATGTAATAGCTGAAGTATACAAAAAACAACATAGAGAGTATCAATCAAACATTCGCACTTTAATCACAATGCAAGAGAGGAATAAAAAATTAGATAAGAAACCAAAAAAATTTAAATATTTATAAGTACATTGAAATATTTATTAAAATGTCTAGGTTTTATTTTTTTATTCACATTCCTTTTAGTTTATTATTTTGTTAGTTAAATAAAAAAATAGAGTACAATGTATTTTATGTTGTAAAATTAGCTACATAGGTACATTATGCATTTTTTTTAGTTATAAAGATCGCATCTATTTTTTCAAACGTATATTACAATTTTATTTCACTGAACTAATGTCAAATATGCAAAAAATAGTTAGTTCCATAGCATAACTCGTGCCAGCTGGGATTACTTTCATGTCAAATGAAAACGAATCTAAAGCACCATACGTAAGACATAGAGTAAGGGAAATGATAATTTGTAAGTAATAAAAATAAAAATACAAATGAAAATGTTGTTTTAGTTTAGGCTAAGCAAATAATATCGTGATTGCGGAAGTAAGTTTAAATCAAATCATTTAAGTTTCCTTGATTTGTTTAAAGAGAGTATCCCAAAGTATGTTTTTAGATCAAATTTGCTATTTGGGACATAAAAATGATTTAAAAAAAAAACGTTATTATATGTACAGTACAGTAAGAGTAAAAAATTATTGAAATAAATGCAAAAGAAAGGTCAAAGAGTTTTGAACAAACAAAAATTGAAACGCATTGTGACGAGTATAAATTTTTGAAAACATAAATGATTATCCTTCATAAACATTCCCATTCCAAAACCTTTAATCTATTTGTTATTTATTTGACTGTACAAGCTGTCTTTTCATCTGTCTTTTTATATAATTATATAGCTGTAAGAAAAAAAAAAAAAATGCTTTACCATGGCTTACGCGGAGCTGCGTTGTTGTCCACCTAGGATCCCAATGTCAAACAATTCACTAAGCAAAAATTAACATAATTGTGTATTTTATGCGAACAGAAATGAATAGATGAGTTCAGGAGCCAATAACTTATTTTCCTCTCCTTGTAGTTATAAAAATAAACCAAGAAGAAAAGGAAAAACAAATAAACTCGGTTTTGTAATTTTGTTATCATTAACATGAAATATTTATTTAGCTGATACATGATATTTCTTTCACATTTGTATAACATTCTACAGTTTTATTTTATTTTTAATTAAATTTTTTTTGATCATCAAGCTTGGTCGATTAGTATTACTTTTTAGTTTTTTAAAGATATAGACAGTTTTTGTATATAATTTATATGTATAGTTATGTAGAGTAGGTATAATGTAAATATACAGTTTATCCTGTTTTAGTATTTTGTTTTTTTTTGCTGTTGATATTTTATAAATATGCTTCAGTTTAATGTGAAATTGTTCTAGCGTAAAATTTGTCCCCATTTATTTTTAAATTTTTTAATTTCTTTTATACAAAAAGTTAGAAAATCATAAGATAAATAAAGAGAAACAGAACTTGAATAGATCACCCATCTGACAGGAGTTATGAAAAAATATATTTATATATGTAGATATTTTTTGTATTTATAATTTGTTTTTGATTTTTCTTTTTGCATACAGTTTATGTATATTATATTTATGAAATTGGTGGGTATGTATTTAAAACTACGATGACATTTAAGAGTAATAGTATTTATTTTGTTTCATAATAAATATTTTATAACAACGTTGTTTTTTGTTTAAACTTATACTTGTAATTTAACTACTTTGGATACCTACTATATAATTTGTTATTAAAATTAAATATATTATTGTACTAAATTCGAAGACATGATTAAGTTAAAGTATTCTAGTATATTTATATGTTGTTTTGCTAAGTTTTAGTTTTTCCTATTTTTATAAGTATTTATGTAAAGATCGATCACAAAAAAGTTAAATCGAAGACAATAAAAGAACATGTGCAATGAGATGATAAAAAGTTAGATTTTCTTGTTCTCGGGAAATTTGGCAATGTAATTTTTAAATATTCCTACCTATGCAAAATCCAGAAAGATATGAAATTGTTTTCTCAATTCAGTTTGTGGAAGTAGTTGATGGAGGAAAATATGTAGCGTTGAGCGTTCGGTACATTTGTTTATTGTGTCTAGGCAGCGGATATGGCGAGCGAAACTATTTTTATTTATTTTAAATCTCATTGCTAATCTTTTAATTACGTCAGCAAAACCACTTCCACGGGTATAACCTTTCGCGAGGAAGTGGCAAGTTCTGCGATATCAAATGTAATGTCATGAAGAGCTCTCTCTCGATTAGCCGTTCGGAATCGGCAGAAAATCGTAGGTCCCTTCCATGGCATGGTTGTGAGAAACGCGCTCTGTTTCGCCGCCCCATTTGTTTACTTTTAAGTATGAGACTATTAAAATTTGCAACTTCATATAATGTGCGTTCGCTGCGCACTACACGAAAAAACTGGGATATTTTGAAACATTTTCAAATGGTTGCTCTGAAATCACAAAACAAATAAATGAACAGGGTGAATTAACAAAGCTTTGGAAACCTCGGGCCTAACGCATTTCCAAGGGCCTACATTTGTGGTAAAGTTAGATAGCGTTTTTATGGCAATTCTAATTTCTCTCGAAAGATGTTTCTTGATGTTTCCGGGATTCGAACCTCGAACCTCCTACTTACCAGGCACTTACAACACACTTTGCAACGGGCACCACTAAAAAAAACTTAATCTGCCTATTTTGCCCAAAAAATGGCGTACTTTAAGTTTGCAAAATTTATTTAATTTGCAAGAATTCAAATACAACTGTAGACTCCTTAACCCACAAGAGCTAAGATAGCGAATAGGGCAATTTTCACTGCAAACTAAAAGTATTGATGTGCATTCGTTCAGATTTAAATACTGCAAAATCGATCGTTTTATGATAAAAGTTAAAGTTGTAGCGCATTCTACTTTCTACCATTAAGGCACACAATAAACTCCAAAACACTGATAGTTCACTCCCAATGTCCCAATCTAAATAAAACAGGGAGTCCTTGAATATCTATTTTTCAGTGCATGGTTTCGAAAGTTGTGATTGCCGTGGCGAGTGTTTATCGTCTCTGTTTGATACGATAGAATTCGTAGTTTGAATCCGGGAAACATTGAATTGTTTTTCAGGGGCATCGCCATTCCTAGGAATTGGTATGTCCACCGAGAGAAAAATCATTGTTCTTTCTCACCCAAAGACGACTCAAATGAGCAAGACTAACTAACGAAGAATTAATTGAACCGTTTAGAGCAATAGGGTAAGCTTATATGTTCAAGCAATGTCCAAGATTTTTTTGACTGCCTTTATTTTAAAAAATGTTTAATTAAAAAATTAAATAATTTATTGAATAACTAAGATCAACAAAGTGATATTCTCTTTGAGGTATTCTTAATGCACATGGACTCAGTAAATTTGAGGACGGTTCTGAAATTTCTTCTGATGGAGATGCAAGCAGCAAAAGTTCGGGACCAAAGATAAACAGCAAATAGGTTCAAGTGATACGGGCTCATATTACAATGACAGATGGCGGACCCTTTAATCCAGAGCTACCTGAAGAGACTATTTATGGTCCCAAGACATGTCATTTTCTCATTAGTCTCGTGTCACCGCATGATCAACAGTTTCTCAACTATCAGCCTATTAAAGGGTCCGCCAAATAACTTTTTTTTCAAAAGCAGGGCGCAAAACATCGACTGTGGCTTCGGCTGTGTGGCACGTAGCGCCGTCTTGTTGAAACCAAATTTTGCCAATATCCTCCTCTTCAATTTTTGTTAGCAAAAATTCGTTCAACATGGCCCGATAACGATCGCCATTGACTGTAATGGCCACTCCTTGCTCATTTTCGAAGAATGCCTCTGGACCAAAATCCGCATCAAACAGTGACTCGTTTTGGGTGTAGGTATCGGCATTTCAATGTATGCGTGCGGGTTTTCTGTGCCCCAAATGCGACAATTTTGCTTGTCGCAATATAATACCCACCAAAATCAAAATGAGCTTCATCTGAAAAAATGATTTTTTTTGGCAAAATCGACATCGAATTTTCAAAGCAATGTCGCAATATTTCCCAGCGTTGTTCAAGCGTAAACACAACCATATTCGTTCAGCGGAAGGATAAAACTAATTATCTGTCAAATCAGACATGAGCTAAGTGTTACCATTCACGAAATAAACACTACTTGAAAAAAAAAAACCTTAGATGGCGGACCCATTAGTAGACCACATAGCCACCAATTACAAGGGTTAGGACGATAACTAGAACAGGGTCAGGAGAAGAGTAAACATGAGTTTACTTTTATTTGTGGTTTCTTAAGAAGGGTAAGGTAAGCTTTGAGTATAGCAAGAAATAAGACTGTTCTAGATGCTTCTTCTATAAACTTCGAATTGAGAAACCTTCAAATAAAAATTAATTCTTCATATTACAACCTCCGCAAAAAAATCCCACCATATCTTGAGAAGGAGCGCTTCCTGTAAATCTTGCACAGGGCACTAGTTTAGGTGGGGTCGGACCTGTCTAGGCTCGATGTCTCCTAATTTTTTTCCAAAATTCATATGAAATATCGTCTGGCAGTTTTGCCATTTTTTTTTTTTGGATTTTTTAACACCTTCGCTAACTTTTTAGATTAAGTGGACGTGAATTTCCGATAAGTTAGGTTCACTTCTGGAAAGTGGTCTCAAAAAAACTGTTCATTCCAAAACCCATAACAATACTGTCACCACCTTTGAAGAATTTATCGTCATCCACAAGAAGCTGTCCTTGAGCTTCGGTTACAGAATTTTCTGAGCATTTCTCTTTCTTTGAGCGGCTATTTAGGAAATGGGTTCTTCCGTATTCAAGTTTTTTTTGTCGTATTTCTTGAATACCTCGTAGCTTGGCTTGCATCGACAGCCCGGAAAGAAATTTATTCTAGTATCCTGTACAGTGTACATGCCAATTTACTCTTTTTTTTTAATTTTCCATAAACGAACACTACCCGTTACGCCAAAATAAAATTCTTAAAAATATGCTTTTTTTCGGCCGAACTAACTCTGTGCCCTATTTCCTGTATTCCGCCATTTCGTTTCTTTGACACATAAAATGTCTACTTACCTCCTCTTATTATCTGTTCAGGTTCGAGACTTCCAATGTTCCAACTAGCAACTATTTAAGCCTCGTCTAATCCGTCGCACTATTTTACTAGTCCCCGGAATCCGTGTAGCGCTAATCCTAACATTTCTGCTCGGTCCAAAATCAGTACCATGCGTGGCAGTAATAGTTGCTGGCAAACAGGCAACAAGAAGTTTAGTGCAAAAATTCGAGTCTATACTCGGTGTGTAATGTTGCCGAGTCAGTAAGTGTCGAAAATATTGCTGCCGTTCAGGCGTAGACAAACGATCCTAATCAGTCAATTCCGCGGCGTTCATTTGGGTCTAATGAGTCGACCGCTGCAAACGTGCCTGCATTGGCCATGTGAACGAACTTGAGCGTCATTATCAAATGTTTAGATTGTACGTGAAGCTGGCAATAAAGTTTTAGATATGTCTCAAATGGCATGCGTTTTAAAATGAGTTGCCAAGTTCTTATTGGAAGACCCAATACAATTCCTTAATCTATCGACATAGTGCGAAAACATAATTGTAGTCCTGATGTGCTTGCTATCCCTTTAAGAGAAAAAAAGCCGTACTCTATTTCGCCATAATTGAAGCCAAAACCACCTCTTGTCAGCCTCATTCAAAATCTTCTTGTGAGTAGCGACCTATTTGTGGAGTTTTTGCTTGGTGCTAGTTTGCCTTCAGAATCTAATAGACAAATACCGTTGTTCAATTTTAACATTGGCCCCGAGATAGAAATTTTAGAGGAAAAACTATTGAACAGTTAGTTGAGTAACAAATTCAAGTCTGAAGACTATAAGATACAGCTATAAGTGGATATATCCAACCTTCGAAAACTGCTCCAAAAACTATAAATCTAAAAGAAAATTGAATTTGCTTGGGAACTTTAGAAAAAAATATTTATATATCCTAACGAATGGCTTAACTGTTCTCATCATAGATTCGTATATTTAATGAATAAATGAAATAAATAAGTTTTTATCAATCCCATCACAAATATTCGAAATTTAAACATAGTTTTTAGCAACGTGAGCCTTATCGTATATATTTTATATAACACGTTTTTTTTTTATTAAGAATTTATCATATTTTTCCCTATAGAAGATTAGGTTTTTCTTAAAACTGATTCTGGTGCTTGGCTCTTACTGTTTTTGACTTATTTAAAAGTTATATCATTATACTTACAGAGTAGTTATAGTTATAATAACACAAAAATAAATGAAACAAAAAGAACAAAGATGGAAATAAAGTCCAAAGGGAAGAAAAGTTAAATTAGATTTCATTTCAAAATAAACTTTCAAAGAAATTTTTGTTTATACACTTCAAAAGCTTGAATGTGTTAGGTTTTTCACTTTCCTGTCAACCTTTTTATCATTCCACACCGTAACAAGAACATAAAAGCAATTAAACTTTTAGACCGTAATCAATGAAGAAAGTTTCATTAATCAAAGGATTGTAGTATGTCATCTCCAGAAAAGCACTCTTCCTAATGAAAATTTTCGAATGGTGTTTGGTCCAGACATAAGCAAATAAAAGTAATTTAATTGATATATTCAAAACAAAACATTGAAGTTTAAAACAAAAGCCCTCATGACCGGGGGCTTGTCAAAAATTAATCAAATCAGTTGGTTTAGTACTTCGTAGTCTGTATATCAAGTGAAAAACTAATCTTTGCCGGCTTGTAAATTTGTTATAGCAGAATTGAGGGATTGATAATATGGCACAATGACACTTATGTGAAGGTTAAACTTCCATAGAAGAGAAATAAAAAGTTAAATAGCCTTCATCTGTCAACCACATTTTCTTTTGACTTTTAATCTTATGTTGGACTATCATCATGATTAACGACGTAAGCGGTCTTCCAATAAGAGCTTCCATTTTGAATAAATTTCAAAAACACATAGAAGTTATTAAAATTAACTACAAAAATGGTTCGCAAAACTAATGCATTTTCTCGACCAGCCATTGTGTAATGATAAATTTGAGCTCCTCGGAGAAGTAAGTCATGTAAAAGGAATCAAGCTCTAGCTTGTCGCTCAAGAACAATTATTGAAGTTCTGCTGTTGTAGGACTTTTGCAAAATCAACGGTGGGGCAACTGAAAAAGCGTATGGATTGCTCTATCTAATGTCCATGATTTTTTTATGGCCAGAATTGGAAGATAATGATGGACCCCCGCCTGTTTTTTTACGTGCCGTACAAGCAGCGACACTACTGCTCTTTGAATGAAAATTTTTCCGAACGCATGATTTTTTTGAAGAGGCAATCACAATTGACCACTGGGATCTTATGAGTTAACACATTTCGACATTTTTCTTTAGAGCTTCGCGAAAGATAAGGCATAAGAAATGTCATGAAGAGAATATGGTTATGCTTAGCCATGGTGGCCATTTTGCTCAGAAGTTTTTTATGAGTCTATGACTCTGTCAGAAAGAGAACACACAGCGGATAAGTACAACCAACTAAGCAAAGGCGACATCAAATGCCGGTATAGAAGGAATTTTTGGTGCTAGTCTAGGCATGGTATGGGTCAATGGATAATCATTAGCTTCAATATCCCCATAGAGGGTAACTGATTCAGTAAAAGTCCTGATCTTCCGGAATTGAATTGAAAAGACCGAATCTTCCTGGGTGAAAGTTATATGCTTTGGGAAAGTAAAATAAAACTTTTTTTGCCAAGATCCAACAAATCTCGAATACGGTGCTGACGAGCCGAGTAACAAGAGGATCTGAAAACAAATCGGTAATCACAGCCAACAGGACAACACATAGTCTTAGACTTATCGACTTTAATGTAGGGCAAAAATACACCATAGTTAGCACTTGATCACCTCCTTCATCCCTACGAATTGACAGTCCTCTAAGATCAGTCAATCTCCGTGAAAGAACGAACGAGAACTAAGACTTTGCTAGTTCTGGAGATAAAATGGAATACAAAGAAAACCGTTTCAGAGGGAGGGCGAGGGATGGAGTATATTGAGGTAAAGTTGGAAAGTTCTAACGAATCAACCCGATTGGTAAAAAAACTTTCTCTAGATGTTGATACAAGCTCCGAACTAAAGAGGTAGGATTTGTTTTTGTTTTGAAACGATCAGTTTTTTTTTCAAACGATATCAGAATGCATTCGGAATGATTAGCAGAATTTAGCATAATTTGGTCTGTGCATTAACTGAACAAATTTTGCCAACAAACGGATCGGCTTCCTTTAGGCGATCAAAAGACTTCAAGCAGTCAAAAGACTTCAAAGCAGCCAAATGACTGCATTACTTTCAATTCAAATAAATGACTTTACGACTACAAAAAAAAAAAAACTCAAAGTTTGCAACCATTAAAAAAGTATTGCATTCTTTTGACACCAGGTCTTTTGAATGCTCTAGACGATTGGTTTACTAAAGACTTCAAAATTAACTGGGAATTTTTGATTAAAGTGACGTACTAGCATGAAGTCAAAATATTCTTTTTCAACATTTAACTGCAATACAAAAAGAAATCATTCTCAGCTGGATAGCAATAAACAACAACGTCGACTCTTCTTTAACGTAATTTAACATAATTAAGAGCTTACAACAATAACAGTTCATTTTTTTCTATCAATGAATGGTATTTTTGAAATTAAGCCTTTTATCAAAGAACCAATGATACATTCCCAAAGCCGAATTACTCATTTTCGGCAAAATGAAGTAAAGGAATTGAATTGAATACAAATCTGTTTGGTTGCCTTGCTAGTGGTGTTCAGTTCAGCCTATGTCAACGAAGTATCTAATAGTGTATTTAACAACTAACTGTACAAAGAAGCTGTCGTGGTCAACGATTTATTATTTTGCGATTGTGCCGGGGAAAACACATTAGGTTGTTTCCTGTTTACTGTTGTTTTCGTTTGACTGTCATCTGTGCGAGTGGCAACGCCAAGCGAACGATAACTGAATTTAGTATGTTGAATGCTGCCCTGTTTCGAAATAGGACTAATTTGTAAGCTATTGGGTGTTTTCCTTAGACGTGTGGTTTTGATTCTGGCTATACTTTTTTCGAAGTTTATCTTTCTGACAGCTGTCAATCGATTTATGTTTAATTTAATTTGCCAATTCATCGTGAAAGAACTGAAGCCGCACGACTACTGGGCACTGCATACGTTTGGTAAGTTGTCTCGAAACGAGGTCGCTGTTAACGACGATTTTAACATAATTTCTAGTTTTAAACCTTTGAGTTACCACCAAGATCGGACGACCGCAGGACTATTTTTTGTGGGGTTAATAAAAGTCGCTTGTCTACGCAGATAAGCCTGAGACGATTTACGCCTTGAAAGAGATTATTCGGCGAGTTAATGCTGACATACGAACCTAATTGCCGCAAAAAGTGGTCAAAAATTGGGTATCTCGGTTCAAGAGCCGTGGCCACTTTATTCATTTTTTAAACGCAATGGCAAAATTTTATAACAAAGCTGAATTCTTGGCCATAACATTACACATAATAGCGTTTTATTGCTCCTTGAAAACAACACGTCTAAAAAACAAATTTTATAAAGGTTTGGCCTACATTTATTGCTTTAGTTTTTGAACCATAGGCTACTTTTAAAACTGTTTTCTGCTCGAGACTTCGATAGAAATTCGATATCCTATCTCGGCAGAACGACATTAGTCATTTTACGCCTGAACAGCGCTTTAATATGCTGAAAACTTATTTCCAAAGTGATTGATATGTAGCCCAACCCGAATAGTGCTTTTTTCGTTTACAAGGTCCAATTGACTCAGTAATTGAAGGCGCACGACCATCCGCTTTGTTATCGCTTGCAGTTCGAATTTTTTGCTTAAATTAGAAGTGATTTTGGGCATCTTTTCTGACAAGGCGTATTTTCATCTCGACAAACAAAATTGCAGTATTTTGGTGCTCAGAAAACCCCCAGAAAATTAGCAAGCAGACAGTGCATCCACAGAGAGTGACAGTGTGGTGGAATTGTAAAGTGGTGGCATCATTAAAAGCTGGCAACAAAGCTTCGACCAACGCTCAATATGACCCTAGAAATCCTTGAGCTTCGGTCAGAAGCTTTTAACGAGGTTTTGAAAAAATAGAGTGACAGAATGCACTACTGCGAAGGCTTCCAGTCAAACGACGACGTTAAGTTCCACAAGTAAACAGAATGTTTAAATAAGATAAATAAATAGGGTGGCGCAACAGAGCGAGGAGCCCAGGGCTTAGCGCAATTCTCACAACCATGGCTTGTGAGGCAATGGAGGGTACCTACAGTTTTTTGCGGACTCCGAACTTATCATCGAGAAAACGCTTTTCATGGCAATGAATTTGTTATCGGAGGACTTGCCAATTCCTCGCGAAGTCGAAACATGTGGAAAAACATTTTTGCTTCTGTTGAGAATGTTTGCTTTACACAGGAATAAATTTAACTTTCTACATTCTATATCATTTTGAAAAAGAAACTTGTAAAATAAGCCTGTACACAACTACTTCCTATTTATTTGTAAATTTTCTACTTCCTATTTTATTATAAAAGCCGCACTCCCACATGACAGGCAGACATGCGTTGAATACCAGAAACGTAAAAAATTTTTTTATCTATTGGTATCGTCTTTTACTACGCCATCGCCAGTCCTCTGAGTGTAGTTACACTGCTTTGAAAAGCGCTTTCTAGTTTAACTGTTCATAATTGGCATTAAATTGTAGGTCCTTGAAAGACATAAGGCTCTAAGATACCTCAAACTTTATTGCATAACCATTTTTGTTTTTCGTATTGTTTTTTATTTGATGTGGATGTTTGAATTCATTTGGAATGTAGTGCTCTGTTTTTCAATTGGTTTTTCAATACAAGGAATCATTTCTTCATTTGAGACGTGGAATTTTCATTTCCGTCATGGAAATGCGTGAGTTCCAAATATCTAAACGAGAACGTCATATGACTACAGCTCATAATAAGACTTCGATTCTATACGCGTCAATACCCATACCGAACCTTAAAAGATGCGATCAAGTACAGGGTGGATCATACCCACTTAGGATAGGTTAGATTGGATGGGGAGAACAGCTGCAAGTGGCAGCACCTCACTTGGATTGCAAGGATCCAATATGCTCCCCGGATAGCAGTGGATAGAGAGGTAGAGGAGAGGTGTGGTAGAGGACTGGGTTTGTGACTGGGTTACTAGGAATTACATCAATAAATGGAATCCCACTTCAACTTTCCAACGAAGCAAAAAGCTAAACTGGAAAGCCAATATACAGGAAAGAATAAGGAAATCCACCGTAGAACTATTTTCCTGCAAAAAGCCATTGGAACTAAATGGGGTTTCTCCCCCAAATCACCCACTGGCTCTACACCGCGGTCATCAGACCAATGCTGACATATACGGAGTAGTGGTATGGTGGACCGCTCTTGATAAAAGGTCCTACTGCGATAATCTATGCAAGGTCCAATGAACATCCTGTTCATTTATAAGCGGAGCACTAAGATCAACACCTTCAGCTGTCCTAAACATACTCCTCAATCTCATACCAATAGATATCTTCAGCAAACAAATGGCCGCCAGTGCAGCCATTAGTATCAGAGCTATCTCCTAATGGACCGATAATAACATCGGTCACGGTACAATCCTGAATTTATTCAGATCAATCCCTTGCCACTCCGACTACACCATCCCCCAATTGGTTTTTGATAATAAGTTCCAAGTCTCAATCCCATCGAGAACTACCTGGGAAGACGAAGAACTCTTGAGAGATGATTCAATTCATTTCTATACATATGGTTCAAAAACCGAAGATGGGTTTGGCTGCGGGGTGTACTCAAACCGACTTAACGTAAGTCTCTCGTTCCACCTTCCAAACCATTGTAGCGTGTTCCAAGCGGAAATTCTGGCGATCAAAGAGGTCCTATCATGGCTAAAAGAAAACGTGATATCCTCAACGAATATCCGGATTTTCTTAGATAGTCAAGCAGCCCTTAAATCACTCGGCGCTGTTTCTACGAACTCAGTAACCGCCCTTAACTGTCGCCTATCTCTTAGGGAGATTTCTGAACAGTTCAATATTCACCTTATTTGGGTGCCGGGGCACAGAGATATCTTGGGTAACTGCAAAGCCGATGAACTCGCCAGAGAATGAACCGTTCTACCGATCTCAACCAGCAGGTTGAATATTGGTATACCAATCCCTACATGCAAACTTATGCTAAAGCAAGAGGCAATGGATAGAACAAATAATATGTGGAACAATATCACTACGTGTGTGGCAACCAAACAGATATGGCCAAAACAAGATCCAAAACGCACTAGACATTTTTTATCCATCACCAGATTGCAAGTTAGCTCCGGAATCAATGTCATTACCGGACACTGTCTGATAGGAAGACACGCCATAAGACTCGGCGTTTCCTCTAATGACTTCTGCAGAAGTTGTTTAGATGAGGAGGACGAGGAGACAATCCCACACCTCCTCTGCTCATGCCCTGCACTCTCTTTAAAAAAAACGGCATCTAGGAAAAATTTTCTTGATGATCCAAGCGATCTGGCAAACACAGATATCCTGCATCTCTTTCGCTTTATCAAAAGCTCCAAATGGTTTTGTTAAGTGTGGTTCTTCCTCGCTTAAGTGGTCTAAGTGTGTCAGTTGTTTTCCTGACAGCCATTTTAAACCTAACCTGAACCTATTAGGGTTGGAAACCTCCACTGAACCATTTGGAGCCGTGAATGAATTTAAGGACGCTGTTTAGTGGGAGGTTAGAGTTGTCGCCCAGATTGTTGAAGAAGCATCCTCCGAGGGCTTTTTTTTTCCTATCATAGCCACTTGCAGAATCAAAGTTAAAATTTGATCCAAGGAATAATCGACAAATTTCTTTGAAAGGGTACATTCTTTAAAAACCTTTAGTTTTTTTGTGCGGTTTACTTTTACATATATTCGGGTAAAAATTAAAAAGTAAATAAAAGCTAAATAAATTCCGTTGAAAATTAACAAATAATAAACCGAAAATGCTATTAAAAGAGTAGCTTATAACAAAATCAATAAATAAAAGTCATAATATGCAGAAATACGTTCAATAATCAATATATTGGTACGTGAAGCAAAAACGAGTGCATCTCTCTCGAATTTCTGAAACGCAATGTATTTTTATGAACGTTTTACTGTTGGAAATGTAGTGTTTATAGAATTTGCATGATATATGTAATTTTTCCATAATTTTTAGATATGATGTGACAAATAATTAACAGAAAACTGATATGGCTTTCTGGTTCGTCGCTTTCATTTAACGCTCTGCGAATATTTTGACGATCAACGGCCTTAACAACCGAAAAGAGTCGGTTCCCATTAGAACACCGTAATTAAGTCGGAATGAGCGCTGTTAGTGACAAGATGGGGACCGTCCGTAACTACTGCGTGCTGTAGTTAGTCTTGTGGTGTATCAAATGTGCCAAATGGTCTTTGTCGCCCGGCTGCAACCCCCCTACTCCGCAGATTTATGTGTGGAGTAGGTTTCATGTAAATGTAAATGTAAATATTTTGACAATGCACACGAATTGCGTCGCATTTCGACATTGCTAACATAAACGAGTAGGAAATCCACTGATCAATGAATTCGGCTTGAAAAACAAAGAAGGCTGCACAAAAATTCAAATCGAATGTTAGCAAAAAAAAAAAAATGTTCTTCCGCATGAATAAATATTGCTTTCCCTCACGTACCAATATATCGATGCTAATTGGTGGTCTTTTAACCACTGGGAGGATATTGGTTCAAATAAAATATTCAAGTGACTTCAATACGATCTTTTTCTCTGAATTACTTATCACTCCACTTGCACAAAATTTGGTTTTTATGATTTTTTTTTGTTGTATTTAATATTTTTTACAAAAATCAAATTGTTCTATATAAGTCAACAACATATTTGAAATTCTCTCATACAATTCTTTGTTTTTGTCTGAGAAAAGAACATTATAGCAAAATCTGCACTTGAAACTAGAAAAAATGATTATTCATTCGTATACATAAGCTGGATCAAAAATATATGTGTAAATGTATATTAAAATTAAAATTAAATTTCCATCAAAAATTAGACTTTTTAAAATATACAAAAACTTTTAAGAATTATAAAGACAGTCATAGTTCTCTCCGGCATAGAAGAATAGTTTATCTTTGTTTATTTTCCATTTTGGTTTTTAAATTTATTAATTTTTTTTTTTTCTAAAGTAGAACAATACATTTAAAAAACTACCACAGTTAAGAAACTTTCAGATGTATTTATATTATATTTTATAATAAAAAAAAAAATTAAACACCGACAGTAAGTAGTGTAAGTATACAATAAAAGCGGTTTAAATGTTGAAACTAGTTCTTCAGGCTATAATATTTCAAATCGCAGAAGGTTAACAAATTTACTTTGTTGAAAGTAGAGAAAGGATTAGAAAAAACAAGAATACCCACATTAAGACTACCAACGAAATAAAAACGAAAAACCCAGAAAAAAAAAACAAAAAAAAAAAAACCAAACGTAAGCCAAAACAATAAAGATTCACTGTGTCCTAAAAAAGTTGTATTTGGTTTTTCCTTATTCAATTTAAAAATTCAACGAGTTATGCAACAACATTGTGATTTGTTAAAAACTTTGTAATTTAAACAAACAAACAAATATTTTTTTTTTATGTTTATTTATACCGGAGTTTTGGGAAGTTTCCGTCTTGTTGGCGATGCCGGTGATTTGTCTGTGGTTTCGGGGTCTGATCATACAATGCAGAGTAAATAATAAAGAAGAAGACAAAGAATTCGAAAGAGAAATGACATTTTGTATGGACATCAAAAACATAAAGAAAGAGAGATCAAAGTAGGAGAATAAACATTTAACATCAAACTCACCTGCAACAAGACCCAAACCAACAGGGCCGTCACCAGATTTACGGGGTCCACTTTGATGGCCACCACTGTTGCCAGGTGGAAGATTTTCGTCAAAGAGATCACACATACGGAAGTCAGTGGCGTGTTCGACGAGCAATTCAACTATGTCGCCGGTGCGGTCCATTATTGAACAAACCTCTTCGAAACTGCGATCGATTAGTGACATGCTATTCCATTCGAGTATCTGCAATTTCGACAGGATGACATTGTACTAAAGTTAAGACAAAATTTATTAAGAAAAAAAATATATTCTGCTTTACAAGCACCAGTGGCGTGGATAGCTTTTCGCAATGGGGGGGATATTTCTAGTTCGCTCATTTTTTTAAAAGTTTTAATAATTTAAAACAAAAACAAATAACAAGACTTCATTGAATGTATGCCATAAGAAATAATATTTTTTTTTAAATAATATACTATACGCATTAGTGTGAATATAGGTTATAGGTATAGGCATTATAGGTTATAGGTATTTCACGATGAATAGCTAGAGCAGCCAAACCATTCAGACGAGCAAATAAGTAAACATCCAAATCTTTTCTTCACACTGTCATTATAAAAGATGAATTTTTTGGTGCAGTGCATTAAGGCCCGCGTCAATAAGACCCGTGGGTCTTAATTCCTCTTTGTTTTGGAAGTTAGGCTCACGGGGTTATTTCCATCATGAAATGGCAGTAAGTAAGAACCACGGGCCTTAGCTCCTTTTTCTGCGAACTTAAATATCATTTCGTAATGTAAAGAAATCTCCCCGTTTGCACATTAACTTTATTTTAAATTTGAATAAACTGGCACAGGGACGCAACTCCACTAGACATAAGTTCATGCTCTGATTGTGGATTATGACATATCAAAGAGGAGCACACATCCATAAGAAATATCTATAGAACTATGAATCATATAGTATAAATATTCAGTGCGGTCAAGTTCGCGCGAATTTCTTAAGACCAATCACAAGTTCGTATTACCCGGAAGCAAATTTTGTTCGCTTTGCTTTTTCCTCACGGATAAAATAATGAAGCTAAAAGCGAAGCGGAAAAAATTTTCCCAAGGGAGTATGGATGTGTGGTGTAAAATTAAAAATTCGAGCGAATTTAGTTACTGTGTGCGCATAAGAAAGTAGACTGAGTTTCCATCATCATCATCCAATGTCACCAAGTGGGAGACAACGTGAGCTATGAATTCATATCCATTGATAGCTGAAATAATTGATAATATGATAATTGACCAAATTTTGAAGCGCATCCAATATGTTCTTAATCCTTTCTAAGAAGGAAAACTAATTTTAAGATCTCATGTGCATCAGACTCATATAAATGCCGCTTAAAAATGGCAGCAAAAGACATGCGGGCCTTAATTCTTTTCTTTGGTGGGTCTTATTGCCTCTTCAAAGTGGAAACAAAGCCCGTGGGTGTAATTTCCATTTTTTTGAGCAATAAGGCCCACGGGTCTTATTGCCGCGGGGCTTAATGCACCGTATTTTTTGCTTTTGTATTGTTTTTATTCTCTTTAAGCTGGAGAAAGTTCTTTGAAGAGTTGACGTTTAAACCGGCTTATATCTTTAATGAAAATATATATTAGGAAAACTTTCTTCGAGGCAGCTATCGAGCGTTTCCAATGAATTCTTAGAAGAAGTATTATTCCTTCGGATCAAATATCTCTTCCAAGTTGTTAATTCTACAAGAACAAAAGATGTTCCGGCAGCCAAATATGTTTGGTATGGTAAAACTCAACAGTTTCAATAAATTTTTTGCTGCTTTGCCTATTTCTGACGAAGAGTCCTTGAAAAGAACCGAAAACCCGTCTAGAATATTTTCATGGTTTGTAAATTTTTACTCCAAGGTCCGTTACATAGAAATCAAGTGACTCTCCTTATGTCAACTCCATCGACAAAGCCAATTTGCTGGCAGCTCAATTTGTTGCCAACTCGACACTTCCTTATAGCATATTGGCTTCACCTGAGCTCGAGTCTGCAAATTCTTTGATGAAGCAGATATTTTTTTGAACTCGCTCGGTTGCGAGAGTCCTTAAAGATCTGAACATACATAAATCCGCTGGTCCAGATGGTATCCCCGCCGTTATTCTGAAGAGGTGTTCTTCTACGCTGGCAAAACCACTGCGTAAACTTTTCCATCTTTCCTATTCTGCTGGGATTTTTCCGAGCAGATGGAAAACTGCATTTGTCCAGCCGGTCCCTAAAAAAGGCGAATCTTCCTTCTCTTCCAATTACCGTCCAATTGCACTAACGTCCCTTCTTTCCAAGGTCATGGAAACGTTGATAAACCGTCAACTTATGAAATATCTTGAAGAACGAAAGCTTCTTAATGACCGTCAGTACGGCTTTCGTAGCAAACGGTCCACTGGTGATTTGATGGCTTATCTCACCGAAAAGTGGAACCAATCTTTACATTGTTTTGGAGAAAGTAAGATTATTGCGCTTGATATTTCTAAAGCATTTGATAGAGTTTGGCATCAGGCTATTTTATCGAAAATGCGTGCTTTTGGTATCGATGAGTCTCTTCTTCGTTGGATTAGAAATTACCATTCCGACCGTTCAATACAAGTTGTGTTGGATGGCTTCAAGTCTGATAGCCACTTCATAAATGCTGGTGTGCCCCAGGGCTCCGTTTTGTCTCCGACTCTCTTCCTCATTTTTATTAATGATCTCTTGTCTGAAACTTCTAATCCGCTTAACTGTTTTGCTGACGACTCGACATTCAGCTTTTCATATTCGTTTCCAAATTCACGTCCCTGCTCTTCGGATGTGGAACTGGAACGGTTGCGTATGATAAGCTCATTGAATTCTGACCTTGACAGCATTGTTGCATGGGGTCTTATGAACCGAGTAGAATTCAATGCTTCGAAAACTCAATGCTGCCTCTTGTCGTTGAAGCTTAACATTCCCCCATTGCCATTATCCATGAATGGTACCTGCATCGAAGAAACCGAAAAGCTGTCAGTACTTGGTATGTGTGTAAACTATGATCTTCGTTGGAATGACCACATATTTGAAGTCGCCAAAAACGCTGCTAAATGCTTAGGTGTCTTAAGACGATGCAGGAAGTTTTTCACCCCATCTGATCTGGCTACAATTTATAAGGCCTTCATCCGCCCAAAACTGGAGTATAACTCCCATATCTGGTCAGGTGCTTCTCAAACATCTTTGCGCCTCCTTGATAGGGTACAAAATAGAGCATTAAAATTGATAGGTGATAGTTCAATCGTAGAATCAATTGATTCTCTTGAACATCGTCGAAACGTTGCCTGTCTCACTCTCTTTTATCGCTTTTTTTTCCCAAGCAGTGCTCTAGTGAAGTAGCCAGTTGCATTCCTCCCCTGAAACAATTTAGCCGCAACACCCGCTTCGCTAGGAATGCGCATCAGTTTTACCTTGAGTCCAACTTCGGGCGTACAGTCAAGTATAGAGATTCGTATTTCAGTCGCACCACCCGAATGTGGAATGCTTTACCTGGCTCTGTGTTTCCCCTGCATTACGATTCACAAAAATTCAAAAGCAACGTGCATCGGTGTCTCCTTTCAAATCCTCTCCTATTTTCCTAAATGCTCGCACTGTGTTCTATAACATTATAAGGGTAGTCATAACCCATTGATGTGCGCGTTAATTATAAAAAAAAAATAGTGCGTGCAGTCCCCCCGCGCGGAAGAAGTGAAACTTTCTAATATGAAAATGAAAATAGGAAGGGGTAGAAATTTATTTTGAGTGAACTCGTATTGTTTCTTTAAAAGAAAAAGAAAAGAGATGGATCGGAGTAAATTTTCACGGGATAGCTACTTAACACCATTTCATAGAACAATTTTTTATTTTTTGGTTGAGATTAGAGGACGAAAACTAGGATTTTAAAGATCTATGTACATACATAGTACTTATGTATGGAATAGAATACCAGGAACCTTTCTGAAACCGTTGATTGGCCAGTGTCAGTGGTAGCTGACTGACCGACCAATGAAGACCGCAGTCTTAACACCTAAGCCCAAGACGGAGAACATTTACATACATGTTTAGACATGATCAAACATGTTTAGACATGATCAAACATGTTTAGACATGATCAAACATGTTGAGACATGATCAAACATGTTTAGACATGATCAAACATGTTTAGACATGATCGAACATTTTTGAGCCGGGCGTAAATGGAAATTGCTTATATATACATGATTATGCCTCCACTAACTACTACATACTCATAACTACATATATTAAAATTGTAATAAAATCTTTCAGTAACCACTCACCAAAAGCTCTGATTTGTACATATGTACATATGTACATATGTATATTGTCTTCGAAATAAAATTCCGCAATTTCAATGAAGCAATCGAAATTTATTTTGCAAGCCAGGCACGATTTTCACACACACGACACAAATTGAAAATTAAGAAAGAACAAAGAGTTAAGGTGAATTTACATGCATCTGCACCCATAATTTTTCATCTGCAGCCATAATTCTTTTCGCTTCTCTTTTTAACTCTTGTGCTTTATAAATTATAATCTACATAAACTAAACTATACCAAATCCAGCATTAGTTCCCATAATGACGCGTCATATGACATACAACTGTTATAGCAACAAATTTATAGCAGTGCCAAAAACTATGCAATCGATAATATGTTTAACACGGAAGTGTAACGCTGCATGTAACACGGAAGTGTAACGCTGCATGTTTGCAAGTCGCATAAGAAGTTTCACTTCAAAAAAAAAAAGTAAAGGATTGAAAACAGTATATTCGACACCAAGTAGTGTGCCATTCTTACCTCACTAAAAACTCCTCGTAATCAGAACCAATCTATGAACGATCGACAACAGATTTCTTTCAATAATATAACCGCTTTAAGGGAAGCTTAAACTTTAAATGCTTCCCATGACTATTAGACCATTTCTATTATACCATTGTGCATTTACTATTCCACGAAGGACTTTGTTTTGGAACTTTTTTATGATTTCAGTATTTGCTTTCTTTGTACAGCCCCTTAATTGGATTCCATAGGTCCAAACAGGTCTAAGTACTTGTTTATAAAGCATTATTTTATACTTTGAACCGAAGGGTTCAAACGGTTCTTTTGTTGGTTCACTACTCTCTTATGTTTAACGTTAAGGACTTCAACTATTTTTTTTTTGCAATTTCAAACACTTTCGAAAATGAGTCGTCTTCTGCTCGTTTTTTTGAAGTGAAACTTCTTATGCGACTTGCAAACATGCAGCGTTACACTTCCGTGTTACATGAAGCGTTACACTTCCGTGTTAAACATATTATCGATTGCATAGTTATTGGCACTGCTATAAATTTGTTGCTATAACAGTTGTATGTTATATGACGCGTCATTATGGGAACTAATGCTGGATTTGGTATAGTTTAGTTTATGTAGATTATAATTTATAAAGCACAAGAGTTAAAAAGAGAAGCGAAAAGAATTATGGCTGCAGATGAAAAATTATGGGTGCAGATGCATGTAAATCCACCTTAACTCTTTGTTCTTTCTTAATTTTCAATTTGTGTCGTGTGTGTGAAAATCGTGCTTGGCTTGCAAAATAAATTTCGATTGCTTCATTGAAATTGCGGAATTTTATTTCGAAGACAATATATACATAGTATGTACATATGTACAAATCAGAGCTTTTGGTGAGTGGTTACTGAAAGATTTTATTACAATTTTAATATATGTAGTTATGAGTATGTAGTAGTTAGTGGAGGCATAATCATGTATATATAAGCAATTTCCATTTACGCCCGGCTCAAAAATGTTCGATCATGTCTAAACATGTTTGATCATGTCTAAACATGTTTGATCATGTCTCAACATGTTTGATCATGTCTAAACATGTTTGATCATGTCTAAACATGTTTGATCATGTCTAAACATGTTTGATCATGTCTTAACATGTTTGATCATGTCTAAACATGTATGTAAATGTTCTCCGTCTTGGGCTTAGGTGTTAAGACTGCGGTCTTCATTGGTCGGTCAGTCAGCTACCACTGACACTGGCCAATCAACGGTTTCAGAAAGGTTCCTGGTATTCTATTCCATACATATGTAAGTACTATGCATGTACATAGATCTTTAAAATCCTAGTTTTCGTCCTCTAATCTCCACCAAAAAATAAAAAATTGTTCTATGAAATGGTGTTAAGTAGCTATCCCGTGAAAATTTACTCCGATCCATCTCTTTTCTTTTTCTTTTAAAGAAACAATACGAGTTCACTCAAAATAAATTTCTACCCCTTCCTATTTTCATTTTCATATTAGGAAGTTTCACTTCTTCCGCGCGGGGGGACTGCACGCACTATTTTTTTTTTAGTCTAAATTCACTCTTTGAAACTCACGTCTTAACGACAACGAGAGTTGGTAAACCATACTTATAACCTTTAAGTTAATCAAGAAGAAATACTAGCGTTTTGTAAGTTCTTTCGAATGTTCTTATTTGGTTAAGAGTCTAGAACACTAACAGAAATAGGTCCTAAGATTTTGATATTTTGAGATCCATTGCGTCATATTCAGCTTTTTCAATGTCTTTTTTCATGGAGTCTCTTCGCTTTTGCTTATATCTTTTTGCAGCATATCTTTTCTTTTCGGTGTATGGAAATAATTGTAAACTGGTTTAATTGTGGTTAGGCAATCTCTAATGGCTTCTATTTTGCTGGAAACAGATATAGCAAGGTTCAAGGAATGTACTGCAAAATGGACGTACAGATCATGCTGAGCAAATTTTTGATGAATAATTGCCTGAACACCATTGTATTGACCAGACATATTGCTTGCTCCGTCGTACCCTTGGCCGATCAAAAAAGAAATGTCCAGATCACAATTTTGAAGATTTTCTACCATAAGCTTTGCAAGAGCATCACCTGGATTGTTAATACAGTAATGTTTGGTAAACTGCTGTATTAGAAATTTTAAGCCAAAAGATTTTATTCACACCTGTCGTGGAAAATCGATATAAAAAAGAAATTCCAAAAATTAGGTTTGTTGCCGAAATAATAATTTTTTTCAGACGAAGTTGACTTTGTATTTATAGAATGTACAATCCTGTGAGTACTAATGAAACTTATTTCACGTAGGAAGTAGGTACATACTAAATATCAGAGTGTGTTTCCTTAACTTATTTGATTCATGACTGATTATGTTGAACAATTATCGATCCCAATGGGGAGAGGGGGGGATATATCCCCCTGATCCCCCCCCTATCTACGCCACTCACAAGCACATACTCAGAACAATATTCCACCAAGAATTTTCTTCCGGTTTCAAAAAACACGAGGGCGATTTGAAAAGTTGGAGACATTTGCATAAAAAAATTATTTTCCTTCAAATAAACATATTATTTCTCAACATAATCTCCTTTAGCGTTACCTGTGGACCTGTGGCTATACATATAGTAAGCATGTCTGCCTGTTAACGCAGAGGTTCGTTTTTTCAAATCCTAACAGATCCAAAAATTGTTTTTTTATGGGTATCGCCTTTAGAGAAGAATTGGCAAGTCCCCTGTTAGTATTTTTATTTTAGTACAAATGCGAATTTTATCCTGCTAGTACGGCTTGTTGTTGAACATAAATAATTCGAGCAAACTGACAGGGACAAAGAGTAGTGTCTATTTGCACACATGGTGTGAATCGTATTAGTGCGTTTAACACGCCTTACACGTCCTACACGTCGTTTGAGTTGCGCGAATTGGGTTTCGAAGGTGGCAGTAAGACTGTAATACATATAAACACTCTTTTCGGTGTCCAAGTAATGACTGCCATTTATTTTTTCTTAAATATAACTTTACGCATCGCTATTGCCTAATTTGCTTATTAAACCAAATAAAACTGCTGGTGCAGATGGCCTTGATGCCGAACTTTTCAAGCCATCTGGGGATCAGTTGAATAGGAGCATGCATCAAGTGATCTGCATGATATGGTCGGAAGAAAGTAAGCTCGATGAATGGAACCTAAAAAAAGAGTGACCCTCACAATTGCGCCAATTATATAGAAAAATAAGCGCCCTTAACATCGGGTATAAGATCTTGTCTGCTGTAATATGTGAACTTCTGAAATAGAAAATGTGGTTTTAGACCAGAAAAGTTCACAATAGACCAAATTTTCACATTACGGCAGATCTTGGAAAAAACCCGAGAATGTAATATCGATATATCTACACCATCTTTTTATCGATTTCAAGGCTGCGTACGACAGTATTTACAGAGACGAGCTGTACAGAGCCATGTCTAGTTTCAGCATCCCTACAAAACTCATATGACTTTGACTATGCAGGATGACTTTGGAGAACTGCTCCGTCAAGGTCGGTAAAGAACTCACCGAGACCTTTGATGTCGAAAAAGGCTTTAAGCAAGGCGACAAACTGTCATGCGATTTCTTCAACATCATACTTGAAAAGATTGTAAGAAACTCAAACGTCAACACCAGAAGAACACTCTTTCACAAGTCTGTACAATTACTTGCTTACGCAGACGATATTGACGTAATCGATAATGTATATACACACCCTATCATTTTGTCACACCTTGTGCAAATCACTCTGTACATATATATGTAACGTATATTGACGAAGAAAAAAGCGGGATGTCATAGGTGCTTTTGCGAGTATTGAAACAAAAGCGGCAAAAGTGGGTTTGATGGTTAATGTATATGTTATCATCAAACAAGGACACCGAACATCGAATAACTGGATAAAACGTCACAATAGACAGACATAACTTCGAGGTAGTAGAGGACTTCGTCTACTTTGGATCCACTATAGACACGGAAAACAACATCAGTCCTGAGATCAAACGGAGAATAACTCTTGCCAACCGTTGCTTCTTTGGGTTTAGAAGGCAATTGAGAAACAAAACCCTGTCCAGAAAAACCAAGGTGACCTTTTATAAGACCTTGATCATCCCAGTCCTGCTTTACGGTGCGGAAGCATGGACTTTATCGAAAGCGGATGAGGAAACCCTTGGTCGCTTCGAAAGAAAAATTCTCCGAGTGACCTTTGGTCCCGTATGCGAAGACAACATATGCGGATCCACGGGGTGGGTTTTCGGGTCTGGACCCCCCCCCCCAATCGCGAAAATAAAAGATGTTATTTGTAACATTTATCGGCTACTAAAGTTCAAATTTCGTTACGGGACGGAAAAATATAACATGAGCAAGACAAAAAAGTAAAGGAGAAGTAATATTATTATTTTAAAAATTCAAGAACTTTATTGATTATAAAAATATAATCGACATTCTTGAACGACTTGCTATTGATAACCTGAAAAATATCGTCAGATTGATGTTTGCATATGTGACTCGATCCGATAAAAGGGACTTACTAGGCAAAAAATCGGTTGTGGGATCATGATTGATTACACAAGTTCTTTTACTGAATATTCATGAAGCGCAATCAGAAATTGTAACATCGCTATTATTTCACAAAATATAAATTCAGAGAAACGATTTTTTGCATGGGTTTGAATGGTACATCAACGCCTTTCAGAGCGTGCTGTGCAAGCATTCACTTTTGCCTAAAAGGTGCCTTTTCTCGGATCGCGTCACGTATAAACTTTTTTACATGTAAATTTTTGATCGAAAGATACTAATCAGTAAAGCATCAAGCGCATTTTGGATGTTCTGGCCGTGGATTCGTTGCCTCCACATCTTGACTTCTGACAGAAAATTTTCTTTCGAACAGTCCGATATATCTTCGTAAAATGTGTAGAGGTCAGCGCATTTCTTTTCGTTAAATTCTTGTTTAAAAAACAGTTGCCCGAAACTTTGGAAAATGAATTTGTGTTCCGAGAACTGACTTTTGAGTTGAGAAAAGAAAGTATCAAGAAACGGAATGTAGAAAAAAACTCTGTAGTAGTCTTCAATACTTTGTGCTTGAACGTTGCAACGAATTTTTTGTTGATTGCAACGACGGCGGCGCGGCGGCATAATTTCATTGTGATTTCGTATTCAGAACAAATTCTAGCAACATGCTCATAAATGGAAAGTAGAATCTGCGTTTTCGCGTTTGTGCGTAAATTCATTCAAAGCGTTATCTGTCAGCTTAGTAGCCTCACCCAGATCTTGGTTTTTAGATTGCAATTCCCGACTCAAAGGCAAAACAATCGAATTAACTGATTCCATAATGTGACAGGCGATTTGGAATTCAACCGTCGAAATCGCTAAGATGCAATGCATTTTGCGAAGTATCTCCATCTTTCCATGTTTTGATTTCTTCCAAAGATTCAATAACAGCCGGTTGCAATTCAACGTACGTTCCAACTGCCCACCTGGTAGGACAAACAGACTTTTTTAAACTTTTTTTTTTCTCACTTTTGTTTGTCATTTTTGAAATTTCTTTGTGTAAAACGTCTTGTCTTTTAGGCCAGTGAAAAATGCTTCAATCGCTCCGATAGTTCCTAACGAATTTTTGATTCCTGACAATTCGCATGCTGCATTGACTGCCAAACTAAAGCTATGTGCAGCGCAATGTACCTAAATTGCCAGGGGGAAATACGATCTCAAATGAGCCTGTGCGCCATTGATTTGGACACTCATTGCCGGAGCTCCGTCGAATCCTTGGCCATACATATATGAACAATCGACGCCAAAATCATGTAAATAATTTCTGATTGAATCTGCTTAACCTCGTACATATAAATAAAATTTTGAGTAACAGACCCCCCCATGCCCAAATCCTGGATCTGCCACTGGAAGATAATGTATGGAGAGGAAGATACAACAACGAACTGCATGAGCTATACCGCGACATGGGCATAGCCAGAAAAGTACTCATCGCGATGCTACGATCGATGGTTGGGAATTAGTAGAGTGGATGGACCCAAACGCTCCGGCTCCACGGGTTTTCGAAAGTGAGTTTCACATTGCAGGGAAATCGTAGAAGAGGAAGACCTCGTCTTAGGTGGTGCAATCAAATGGAGGAAAACCCCAACCGACTTAGAGTGCAAAACTGGGCAGAGCTCGCCCGAAATCGAAGTAGTTATAGAAGGATGTTGGTTGAGGCCCAGGTTCACCCCGAACTATAATACTCGTCAAAGTAAGTAGGTTTTAATAATAACGGAAACAGAAGGTATTCATATTTAGAACCTATTCTTTTTCGTTCTCGCGAATAATTTACTTTAGAATTTCGTCGGATTTTTTGTCGGTTTCATCAAAACATCGACGAATGTGACAAGACGTCAGAATAGTAAGACATAAGTTTATGGTAGTATAGGACTTTGTCTACCTAAGATCCAGTATAGACACAGAGAAAAATATCAGTGCAGAGATCTAGCAGAGATTTGCTTTTGGCAATCACTGCTCCTTTGCGTTAAGAAGGCAATTGAGGTAAGCCTTTATAAGACCATGATCATCCAAGTCCTGCTATACGAAGCAGAAACATGGACCTTATCTAAAGCTGATACAACGAGTAATCTTGGATCGCGTATGTGAAGACAATGTGTGAAGAAGATTCTACAACAAACCGCGGAATGTGCATGGCATAACTAGAAGCCTACGCATCGAGAGATTAGGATGGCGTTGGATGGCTGGGACATTTAGAGCGGATTGCATGAACGTTCCGGCTCTACAGGCTTTCGAAAGCAATCAAGTGGAAGAAGACCACAAAATCGAATTAAATTGAAATTGTTGTCGATAGCTGTTGAGTTCCAGTGAGTAAGTTAACAGCTTCCCTCATTTAAAATTGGTATGGTATTCTGCTGTAGAAATAATGGACTTGAATTGGTGGAAGTTATAATCACATCAGCTTTATTGCCCAAAACAAAGGAATACGGTTATGTATTCCGTCCTTTTATTTCAAACGCCAATAAAAAGGTTCAGACTGCGAATCCAAATTTGTAACACCTTTGGTTTACATTTAAGTTTTCTCACATGTCACATAACCCAAATAACTTACGCACACATGATGATTGACTGCCATCTTCTCTTGTATGAAATCAACAAGGCACTGCTGTCTTTAAAAAGCAAATACCTACCGTACGATGAGCTTACTGTTCTTATCCGCAATCTCTTCTTTTCTATACTACCATCACTACTCGATATCACCGTTCACCGCATAAACGTAACCCACAGATACTTTCAATACAATACGCGCAATTTGTCCCGCTTGATTATTGTAGATGAAATCTTCTTTGGGGTTAATTTTATACTACTCGTAAGTCAATAAAAACAATGTTTATCCATGTCATGCTTGTGCGCATGTAATGTGTCAATTGGAAGCACCAAAAACATTTATATTCTGAGCTTGCATTTCACTTTTATTTTCGTAAGCACGCAATCTCCCAAGAAGAATTTGTCCTAAGGAGGAAGTGTGATTTTTTCAAAAAAGAAAAGTTTTGTAGAAGTATCTCAAATTTGAAGGAATTTTTTGGGTCAGGTAACAGGGATGTCAGAGTTTTGTTTAAAAGAAACGCAACAATGAGAACCAAAGGCAGAAAGGTAAAAGGTGTTTTTTTAGACGTATGGTTTTCAATCTGGCAATACTTCCTTCAGAGTTGGTATTTCTTACAGCTGTCATTTTATTTAGGCTCAATTAGTTAGTCTTGCCATTTTGCTCTATAAGAATTGAACTGAGCACTGTGAACGTTCGGTAAATGTCCCGAAACCTAGATCGATGTTGACATCGGTTTTTACAAAATTTCAAGCTTATCCTGTGAAGTTACCTTCAAGGCCGGGTGATTTAATATAGCCGGACTATTTTTCGTGAGGTTGTTATATGTCTACGCAGATAAGCCTGAGCTGATTGACGTCTTGGAATGCGGTTCTTTATTGCTGACATACAGCCTCAAATGTTACAAAAGTTAGTCGGAAGCTTAATCAATTCTACTGGAAAATTAGGCCACTTGGTTAGAATTTTTTTCAAGCGAGCCGTTTTATATCTTCCTGAAAGCCACACGTCTAAAAAAAACCACCCTCTATAAAGTGATAAGTGAATGTCACTTGCAATTTAGATTTTATAAGGAATGTAACACCACCTTCTATTTCAAAATATTGCTGGAGTGTTTAGAAGAAAATTGGCTTAAAAAAGAGATATCCTGGTGAAATTCATAAGCTTTCAAACACCGAAAGGCTACACGGGGATTACACAAAAAGAAATCTCATTAAAATTAAATTGACTCCCTATTGTGTCACCTTTGGAGGGTAGTTATGCTGTGCTTTTGTTAGCACGTTTTGTGATGGATATTCAATTCAAACAAATATTACCTTATCGCCCTGTTGTAATCCATTCTTCTCAGCTGGTCCCCCAGGCACTGTCCAAACAATGTACGCAAAGAGTCTCCCATCAGCACCAGTCTTACCACCAACAACGCGCATACCAAAACCTCGCGCTGCAATAGAAAAAGAAAAGGAGAAGTGAAAAAAAAAAAAAAAGAAGGAAAAAACAAAAACACATTAAAACTCATTTATCCTGGTTGCGAGAGACATCGAAGAAGCAAATTACCATTGCCATTCCGAGGGTAAACGTGAGGGCTATCAGCTTAAAGGGTTTTATTATATATCCAGACAGAGGTCGAAAATTTATAAGGTTTACCCGTTGTGCAAAGTTATGGTTCGCATTTCCAATTTAATGATATATTTTCAAGCTTAAAGAAGCGATAGCAGAGGATATGGAAGGACGCAGGCATAACGAAATTCGATTTCTTTTTAATGCCATTAGATCCTTTGGTGCATGATATTCATGGGGATATTTTTGAGTGATATGCAATGTCTTGAAAAAGGATTTAACGAAAGAGAAGGCGATTCCGGATCAATAAATATATTTATGAAGGTTCATCTTAGATGATGAGGTTTGTTTTTTTTTTCAGCGGAAAGCGTAGCTTGGGTTAAATGATTTAAAATAACGACTTTCGAATGGAGATATTATGTATATATTCCTGTTTCTAGTGGAAGGAACAGTGGAAATTATTTCGAAATGGGACACATTGGGGTTTAGAGCTTCCACTTGAAAATGTTTTGTTGTAAGGAAGAGCTTAGAACGTGGATGGTATTTTTACTTCTTATTTAGAGAATTCACATCAAGTGATGTTTTTCTTTTATGAGGATACAGGATATACGATAAGAATATTAAATTTTTCTCATATCTTCTCTTCATGTGGGGAAAAACTTTGTCTTTTTGATTAATTTAAAGAGAGCAATTTACATTTTTGATTCAAAATGAAGAAGTAGAAGGCACAGTTTTTTTTTGAAATTCGGACTTGTTTCAGTAAAAGTCGTTTTCAAAACTCGAAACAAGGTTAAATTTAAAAAAAAAAAACAAATAAAATCAAAGGGTTACGATGTTTGCCGCTTTCACATCGGAAAATCAAGCCTAAGAAGTATACTTTCATGGCTTCTGATAGGAGCTTTTATTTTTTTCCTTTTTCCGACGTTGCAATCGCGAAGGGATAACAACTCTTCCACTTATCTGCTTCACACTACTGGTCCGCCCATGGGGTAGGCCCCGTTGACCTCAGAATGCGTCTCCAAAACTCCCGGTCCATTTTTGCGAATATACCAAATGCAGATTTCGTTGCATTTGTTTGTAACAGGAGTGTTTTGGTCTGAGCTTCTTCGTCTTTTTTCGCGATAGTGTTTGAAAGGTGTACGATCTCCTTTTTGAACATCTATTGAGTCGTTTGTGCTCTATTTTTTCCAAGACGGTAGTTTTTTTGGGTGATGGATCATACACGAAATTGCGATACCTACCTCAATCAAGCTGATGTTCCACACTTCGAAGATCGTTGAACGGGTGTTGGGTAGCCGACTGTGAAAAATTACAAAACTATTTGATAATAATTGAAACATGTAACGCCGCGGACAAGCCAACACTTCAAAGAATAAGTATTCTAATGGAAAAACATCGTGGTTAATTAAGGGTTTTGCATTTTCTGCTGGAAGGAGCACTGACGAACGTAAGGTATCCAGCTGGAGTCATTGTGACATTCCAGTAGGTTTAAACCAAGGAAGGAGTCCTCCTCTCTTTATTACAGTCCTTGACTAACTGCTGGAAGATAAAGTAAAAAATACCAAAGTGCATCAACTTTTCTCTGCTGACGAGACAGCCGTCATGAGTGGGGATCCTAAATCCCTGCAAGAACTACTTTAAGTGTGGGTAAAAGTTTTAGAAATAAATCGGTACCGTATTGCTCCAAAAAAAACCTTGAGTGTCTTGGCCGTCTTCAGATTCAAACATTCCCAATCCGGACAATTATTTGAATGAAAAGATTAAATACCTGCGATATCAACAGTAAAGCAACTTGTGATGACGACATCAATTATCGTGTTGGTCAAGTATCGAGAGAACTCCGCAACATTCTGATGAAAATGCTTCTTAAGACGGCAGGTGTAACAAAACTTGATCGTTTAAAAGGTGAAAGTAATCATATCAAAAATACCTCATACATACATAGGGTGCCGCAACACAGTGGTGAGCCCCGTGGCCCAGCCCTTTTCTCACAACCATTCCCTGTGAGGGAATGGAGGAGACCTATAGAATCTTTCTTCCAATTTCAAAGTTCCCATCGAGAAAGCTTTTTTCATGGCAATGAATTTACTATCGCAGAACTGGCCAATTCCTCGCGAAAGGCGATACCCGTTGAAAACATTTTTCATTTTCTATTGGGATTTGAACCACGAGCCTACGCGCTGGCCATAGCAGGCAGAAACGCTAACCATCACGCCACGGGCACCATCAATGGCCGTTACCTCTGAACATTGTAAATCTCCCTTCATTGCTTAGGTAGACTATCACCTCCTACAAGTATGGTGATGAGAATCAAGAACCATATAAACGACACCCCCATCTTTTTCCAGAACTAATAAAATACTTATATATCTCGTCTGGGCAATCACCTTTGCCTTTTTGGAGTTTTTAACAACTGCACTAAATTCTTCGACTGTGGTAACGGGTATTTCGGTTAAGTTAGGTGGTAATTCTGGAAAAGAATTTCAAAAAGTTATCACAATACCATGAACACCTGTGCGAAATTTTGTCGTCATCAACAATAAAGTGTCCTTCAGCATCATCAATGAACTTTGAAGACTGAATCTCCCAAGCATTTCTCCTTCTTTGAGCGGCTTTGAAGATGGTTGCGCCTTTGTTCAAGTTATTTAGTCGTATCGTCCCTGAATAGCTTGGTTGGCATTAGAAACCGGTGCTGAAATTCCCTTTAGCGATAGTTGAATATTTTCAATTAGTTACTCGCTTTTCCCTTTATCCGAATTATACCACTTGATTCTAATGGCCCTTGTTTGTTTGATTTTGTTCACCGCCTCCATTAGAAAAAACCGTCATCATAAGATGGTGTTACTAGGCGACAGCTTAGCGTGACTTAGTTAGTGACTTAGTGTCACTTTGCAGTATTTCACCCGAGACTTAATAAATTTAGCTATCAAATGGAAAATAATCAACTTGGGTTTCATTTGCACCACTGTTGTGACAAAGAGTCGGTTTTGTTTGATGCACATACTTATAGGATATCCTCCCAGGAGCGTTCCTCGCACCGTATCCCATACCTCCAAGGCAAAACCCATTGTAATCATCTATATTCGAACATGTCCCTTCAAATTTCCGCCAAGAAACAAAAACTCCTGTTTTGGGATATCCTTTAGTAGATTGTGAAAATCCACCCGAAATGCATCTTTACTACGTGCTCACAATCAATTAGGGGATCATATGCACTATCAACAGTCCATGCATTTCCTTACATCACCAATTTAAGAAACATCAAATTGTCACTAGTATTAGCAGTGGTCAACAAGTAGCCAATTGGGTTTTCCGCAAGGATGATACCGACCGACTCCGTTTTTACTCAAATCCGTTCCATAGTAGAACATCTTGTCTTGCCTTTAGTTTCTACATCCAAAAAAACAGACTCTGTTTACTGTATTTCGCCATTTCTATTATTCGCCGTTTCTTAGACACACAAGGTGTCCATTCGCCTCTTTCTCATCATCTCTCCAATTCGAAACTTTGAACAGATGTAACGTTTAAAATCTTATAGCAGGTTTTTAAAAAAATAAAACCCAACATGGCTGTAGTATTTTCATACATACAAGACTTCCTTTATTTCCCCCTACGACTTTCTCCCCCACCTTTAGGACCAACGTTTACAGATCCATTGGCCCGTCCAGGCAGGTGTCGAAAGGGTAGTCCCAATGTGTGAGCAACTGAAGGCCTGATAGTTGCCATGCTTAGCTCGCCGATGGGGGGGATCTTGTTACTCCCATTAGGACCGTGTTACTTTTTTTCAGACCTAAGTCTCTGGTGGAATTCGACTAAAACTTATTTTTTTCCATCTTTAAATGGCAGGACCCGAAATTATCGACCTTTCTTTCTTTTTTTTCGTATACATACCGCAGGGGAGGGCATAGCTGGTCTTGCCCTCGGAGCTGTCTTTACCCGCCCTTTACTAAAAACCCCCAAAAAACAAAGAAAACTAATTCCTCATGTGGGAAGGTTTTCCAAAACCGTTGCATCAGCTCCCAAATAAAAATGTGTTGAAGCAACAGCCCTCAATGGAAGAGGAGAAAGTATGTAACTTCCCCCTAAGGTTCTAACAAGACTCTTATACCACCTTCATCTTCCTTCCTTTACTCCCCAATATTACTTCCCTAAAACTCCATAACCCGATGGATCTTCATTGTAAAAAAAAAAAAGAAAAAAAAATCCTCTACTCTTAGAAACAGGTAAGGAGCATCCTTCAGACGACCCGAAAAAAAATGGATTTCCTCCACCACTTCTTTTGTCTACCTCACCTCTCCAAAGCAAGCTTGACTTCAACGGCCCCCAATACTTCAAAAAAAAAAATTCCAGATTTACTCGAGAGTTGATCTGATTACATTTATTTCAGACTAAAAAAAAAAATCACAAGAAAAATTTATCTTAAATTATCTTAGAATACTCAGCATTTTGTTATTCATACTTTTCTATTCCCTATTTCTCATCTGCATTCATTGTATAAAGCGACAAGTGTACGACCTTTTTGTTTGATCTACTGTTCTCTGACATTACTGTAGCTTCCCACCTTACAAAAGAAAAAACTTGTACTAGGCTTAACTAGTCGTTGATGCTATAACAAAATCTCCGAATGAAGATTTTTTTTAATTTTTTTTTTTTTCTTACTTTCTCATTTTTGGTTAAACCGAATTCCTTTGATTTTCACCTTCTCCCAAATCTCATAAATATCCCCTCAGTTACCGATTAGTAAATCTCCACAAATTTTGATAAAAATACCGAAATAACAAAGAATAAAACTTTTTAAAGTGACTTACCCGCAATCCTTGGTGTGCACAACAAGTTGAGGCGGCGAATCTGTTTTGGTTAATGTTAATAGGCATGGATGATATTTAATGGGATGAGACCAAGGTATACGGTCATTCGTTACTGTGCTGTTCCTGTTTTCTTTGGTAAAACAAAAATGAACTTGATGCCACTCAGTGGCGGTGGTTGCTATTCCTTCTTTAAAAAAAATTATTTAACTTCTCTTACTCTCACAATGAACGAGATGTCACAACACATTTATCTAACTATTCACAGTACTACCCCTTATTTCGCTGAACCAAAAATAAAACTATCCACTTATCCCTAACTAATAGCTGTTAGTACTTCTCAGGCCTATCACCACTGCTTCCTTATATATTTTTTTTTCTTTTACACTTCAGTTTAACTTTCTGTTTTCTTCCTGGCTCCGATCCTCCGGATTATTACTACCTAGCAATAGTGTCTCCAAAAGTACACAATCTATCCTTAGCAAAAAAAAAAACTCATTCTCGGCATATATTTTTTTTTATTTTGTAAACGAATTCTTTTGATTCCCTGAAATCTACCTCTTTTCAGTTTCTCAGTTTCTCCTTTCTTTACGTGTCTCTATAGCTACTATTTTTTTCCAGTTTTTTTTTTCTTTTCTATCGTAACTTTGTGATTACTTTCTTATTTCAACTTTTTCTTTTCTATCGTAATTTTGTTCTTACTATCTTTTTTTTTCGCTTTTTCGTTTAAATCGTAACCTTGTGATTACTTTCTTGTTTCCTACGTACGCCCCCTCGATCTATTCTAATCTCCTTTTCACCCCCACAACAAAAAAAAGAAACAAAACCATAATCCTTATTCTGCCGTAACGATCACTGGTATGCCTCCTTCTCCCAAATCTCGCAAAACCGGTTGGATACACGGACGGGGTTACTTCTTGTATGTCGAATCTACGGGTTCAAGGGAAATTTACATTTTTTTATTTTCACTTGCTCAGACCTGACGAATCACAAATCTTTACCTTTTTTCTTCCTTTTCCTTTTTCCACCACTCGCCGATTACTCAACCACTTCTTTTCCTAAGTTTTCTTGTTACTTTCGGAAAGTGCTAAGACCTGGGGAGGCAACGGCTGGAGTGGTTTTACGTCTTTTTCTCCCTGTGGGGAGCGCCAACGATCTTACTGAGTCGAGGAGGCGGACGTATCTCTTCACGACTAAGATCGAGCACCCTGTCGTATGGCTGCCTCTAATTATCTTAGAGATAATAAAAAAAAACACCATGAAGAAATTTTTTTTTCTTTGCTCCGAAACAAATTTCACATACCTGTGGTACTACTGACACCGGCGCGATATTCTTGTCTGGATTTTCTTTCCCTTTAGGGGATGATCGCCGCCGTCGTTGCGCAACCACCACAGCAGGTAAAGATACCTTTTCGTGGATGGACAATGTCTGACCAAGATTTCCTTTAGAATCACTAGGCTTTTCACAGCAAAAAAAAAACTTCAACCACTTGGTTGGATATTAAAAATTTTATTTCGCCCGACTGATAGAAATGTATCTTGTGACTAGTTACAATGGCGGTTCGATGAAAAAAAGAAGGAGAACACGTACACGACGACGATGATGTCACTTCTTTTTCGAATGGAATGCAAGGGAATGAATTAAAAGAGGAAATGCGAAAAATTTCAACGTGTTCGTTTCGAAACCCAGGGGTGTTTGTTTTTACGACATTTACTCACAGAACTTTTAGGTTTAATGCAGAATGTCACTATGAAGTACAGCGGTGCGTTTTGGCTGTTTTTATTCGTGGTGATTTGTACCTTTTGCTTCATTTTCTCTCTCGTTTTCTTGAACTATTTCTTGACAAAAAAAAGTTTTATCTATTGATAACCAATATGTTTGAAGAAGTCTGTTATACGAAACGGTTAGGTGAGGAACCACGAATTACTTTCGGATCGAAAGGCGCTTCCTCGGACAAATTTTCGACATTATTTTTTTTCTGTTTTGTTGTAGTTTCTTTTCTTTTTTCTTGTTTCTGAAAGGCTAGTCGGTCGTTTCCCTACACATCATGTTCTTTTTATATAAGGTCTCCCTTTTACAAAGAACATGAAAAAGAAGAAACCCTTTTTGCTAATAAATTTCACTCTTCCCGCGGAGTCTCATGCACAGCTGATTCAGCCGGGCACTGGATTTAGTGAGTTACTAAAGCATCTTTTTATTTCTTCAGGTCTTTGGAATGCGTTACGGCCTTGTGACCTTTGTCGTCCACAACTTCATATAGGTTGTTCCCTATCTTTTTGCTAACTGTTACTTTAATGAATTTTGGGCAAAGTTTTGCGTTGAAATGTTTAGCCGCATTGCTCAAAACAAAGTTTCTTTTGTACAAGACATCCCCTACCTCGTATGATACCAGCCTACTTCTCAAGTTATAGCCTTGTCTATACGATTCATGAGTCTGTTCTAGGGCTGTTTTTAGATAGTTATGCAACACATTCATTTTAGCACTTTTAGGGAGCCAATCAATCTCTGAGTGATTCAACCCTCCTAAACCACGAAGTAATTTATAATCTGCGCCGTGTTCGATGATACGATGGCCGAACAGAGCTTCGAAAGGTGACATTCCGATAGCGGAATGTACTGTCGAACGTAATGCGCTTCCTATCGCCGGTAAGTGAAGGTCCCAACTGGATTGCTTCGGATCTATATAAGCTCGTATGGCTGCGAGAATTGAGCGGTTTACTCGTTCGCTTGCATTAGCTTGCGGGGAGTATACTGCCGTCCGGTAGTGAGTAATGCCGAAGTTTTTTATCATTTTGGCGAATTCGTGACTCACAAATTGACTGCCGTTATCAGATAGAAGGCTCTCCGGTACTCCAAACACAAAAAAGATATCTTCTTCTAAAAATTGAATTACTGTTTGAGCAGTAGCTTTACGAAGTGGTTTGAACAACACGAATTTGGTCAATTGGTCAAGGGCTATGACGATCTGAGTATTTCCCTTTTTTGAAGCTGGATAAGGCCCCAAAAAATCTATATAAATATGTTGAAATGGTCTTTCCACGGAAAAAGATTTTCCCATCTCGGTTCTGAGTATGCTATTAGAGGGCTTAGTTGTTTTGCAAATTTCACATTTTTCGATGAAGGTTTTCACGTGGGTCGCCATATTTGGCCAAAAGAATTGTTGTTGTAATTTGTAGAGAGTTTTAGCAACTCCTCCATGTGAAGCTCTGGGCGGGCAATGAGCCAATGAGACCAAACGATCAGTCAGCGCGGCTGGAACCCACAACCTCCAGACTAAATCGTCTTGGAGCGGATTTCCCCTACAATGTCTGACTTTCTTGTATACATAACCTTCCGAGATTTGTAGATCAGGAAGTTGGTCTTCATTTTGTCTGATATGCTCAATAATTTGGAGATATTCCTCTGAGTTAAAACTCTGATCCTCCCAATCGATGTGAAGTACGTCAGGGTTCGATAACATCGTCTTCGGTGGACATACCGTTGAATGTAGTCCCTCCACCTCATAAACTCGGGATAGAGCATCTGGTACTACATTCAAGGTACCCTTCCGATGTTCGATGCCAAAGTCGAAACCTTGTAGTTTGAGACTCCAGCGCGCTAATCTTCCCGTTGGGTCTCGCAGACTCATTAACCACTTCAGACTCGAGTGGTCCGTTATTATGGTGAACCTATACCCTTCGACGTAAGGTCGAAACTTTTGTACTCCTTTTACCGCAGCTAAGCATTCCCGTTCTGTAACTGTATAGTTACGTTGGGCAGCATTCAATTTTTGGGAAAAATAATAAATGGGGCGCTCCGCTCCAGTTTCATCTCTCTGACACAACACGCACCCAATTCCAGTCGCTGACGCATCGCACAAGATAATAAATTCTTTGCCAAAATCCGGATTGACTAGAACTAAATCCGATGTCAAGGCCGCTTTAATCGCCTCGAAAGCTTCTTTGGCTTCTTTACCGAAATCAAACTTTTTATTTTTCTTTAACGTGTCTGTCATTGGGCTGGCAAGGGTGGAAAAATTTCCTACAAATCTACGGTACCACCCCGCCATACCGAGAAATCTTCTCACCTGTTTAGGCGTTTTAGGAGTAGGGAACTCCAGAATGGCCGTGACTTTAGCCGGATCGGGCATTAAACAGCCTTGCCCCACCACATAACCGAGGTACTGGAGTTCCTTGAAGCAGAACTTCGACTTCTCGACGTTTATCGTCAAGCCTGCTTCAAGTAACCTCTTACCGATAATGTCCAGAATTCGTATATGCTCCTCAAAATTTCGAGATATAACCAGTAAATCGTCTAAGTAGACGAAAACCTGTTCTCGTAGTTCCGAAGGTACTACTAAGTTCATCAGATACGTTAGACTTTGGGCCGCATTAGATAAACCAAAAGGCATCACTTTGAACTGGTAAAGTGGCCTACCCGGGACCGTGAAAGCCGTCTTCTCCCTCGAGCTTTTCTCCAGCGGTATCTGCCAGTACGCATCTTTCAGATCCACACTTGAAATAAAGTGTGTTTCCGAAAGTCGTGCTAACAGTCCCTCTATATGAGCAATCGGGCTCGCATTTTTCTTTGTTACTTGGTTCACCTTTCGAAAGTCCAAGCACAGGCGATTCTTCCCAGGTTTTCGTACGAGTACGACTGGAGAGGACCATGCGCTCGAACTTTCTTCGATGACCCCCAAAGCAAGCATGCGATCCAATTCCTCGTACACCAGGGCCTGTATCGCCGGAGAAATGGGATAGTGACGCTGCTTTATGGGTTGCGCCTCTCCCGTATCAATTATGTGTTCTATCAGATGAGTTTTTCCTAAACCTTTCTTTGCAAACGACGGAAATTGGTCAATTATTTTTAAAAGTGTCTCTCGCTGTTGATCATTTAGGTCACATTCAATTGCGCTCTTTATTTGGTTAGATGATTCACTAACTGGTGATATCTCCGATATGATATGTGGTGCTAACTGGAATATCCTCCAGAAATCTACACCTAAATACAATTGTTGGGTCAGGGATGGTACTATGAACAAATTCAGCTCATTGACTTTGCCCTTGTACTTAACTTGGGCAGTAATCATCCCGACTATAGATTGTTTCTGACCGTCCGCGGTTGTAACTGAAGATGAAAAATGTTTATATTGAATTTTACTTTCCTCCAAGAATTCAAGAGCTCCAGTTCCCAAGCAACTAATGCTTGCCCCTGAGTCAAGTAACCCCCGGATCTTTCTATCGAAAACTTCGACTGTTAAATACGGTCGAGGATCGTCCTCTGAACAATTCAATGTCGTGGACGCTACCGACCTATGCAAAACTTTCTTTTCCCTCATTCTCTCTCGTAACTTTAAAACTTTTTCTGATGTCGACGGATATGTCAAAATTCTTTTTCTTGCCTCATAATACTCTTTGATGCGTTGGTGAATCGGCTTATTCGAAATGTTAGGTTTATTTTTGTTTATATTATTGGGTTTATTCTGCAGATCTTGTCTACATTTTATCTCTTCTGGAGATGGTCTTAGTATTGTAACTTTAGGTGTACTTAGTTTTGGATCGGTTAATTTTCCGGGTTCGTTACCCTCGGACGAATCTCCCCGGTCGAAGGATTGCCCGCTGACCGGTTTCCCGAACATCTTTCACACCGAGGTGTTATGACGTTTTCACGACCGCATCTGTAGCAAAACAGGTTCCGTTTAGGACTATCGCACTCTCTGAATGTATGCCCCTCTGCCTTGCAATTCCAACATTTTAGTATATTGGCTTCCCTTTGGTAGGCCTCAACTATCGCGGGAATTACCTGGTCAGAGTCTTCTAAAGAGTTCTCAATTTCACTTACTTGTCGTCGAGAAGGTTGTGGCGCGTTATTAGTAAATGGGTACTTAGGTTTAGGAGGTTCATTCCCGTTTAAAAATTTTTCGATTGTACGGCAAACGTATACCATCTCCGGTAAACTGTGGGTACTGAAAGTTACTAATAATTCGCCCATCCTTCGTCGCACATTCTGTTTGATTAGCTCTATTATCTCTTTTACCGGTTTCGGTACTCTTAACCTTGAATTGAACTTTATAAGATCGTCATAAAAATCGTCGAAACTTTCATTTGGCAGATGTTTCCGATCGATCATTTTCCGCGACAGTTCGCTATCTGTCTCTAAACTGCGGTATTGCTCAATAAGAGCTAAACGTAACGTTGACCAATTAGTACGAGGATTGTTCTTCAAGAACATCCAGTACCACGTTTCCACACGTCCAGTTACGAAATGGTGAAAATTTTGTACCACTTCGACCCAAGTTACATTGTAACTGTCCTTAACTCTTTCCAACCGAAATAGGAAGTCGTCGATGGACATATTTTTGTGATCAAATTTGATACCCCATTTGTGATAATGTGGGAAACGCAATACTGAACCCGATGGAGAAGGTGCCGATACGGGCGGCTGGTTGGTTTGGTTTGAATCTAGAGGTGAAACGTTCAAATTCAGATTGCTCAATTGAGCCAAAAAGTTGTCGACATTTGAGCCGCGAGCCATATTTACTGGATGAACTTCTAGCTCATCTCTTACGTAAGCTGGGTTGGAAGCCGGGTTATATGTATTTTGTTGTTCGGACTGACCTCTAATGGGTTGCCCTATGGGCGTGGTCGCCTCACACAAATTCCTAGGGTTTAAAGTGCTAGGCGGAGGAGCGGGACCCATATTACCCAAAGTTTCCCTTACTACCGCCTGTATTAACTCCCTATTAGCTCTGTTCAATTCTTCTCGTATAAAACGTAGGTCCTCAGTACGATTCAGACCTACCGTAGCTGTAACTACTTCCTGTATGTATGCCTCAAAATGCTCGCCATCCTTAGAAGTATTCCCGTTTTTGGGACTAGAAGCTGTCCCGTTATTAGTCGTACCTTGGTTAAGAGACCTGTTTTGGACTCCAGAGGCATTAGTGCCTGAACCTGTCGGTAACTCTTCCTCTACTACTATGTTTTCTCTCTCACCGTTATTCGAGAGTGATCTCCCCCTCGCTCCTTTCTCACGAACGTTCTTGCGACGTCCTCTACCCTCCATGGTAACCAAAAAACTTTTAAAACTCTTTAAAGGATCTCAACCTAACCTCCTATGTAATTGTCTTACTTATAAATGTTTGTTTCTACGGGTGATCGCTAAACACGTAGTTTCTCCTCGTGTTTTCAAAAAAGATACTCGTATCCTGTACTACTTTTAGCTTTTAAATATATAGCTAAATTCAAAAAAAAAATCTTTGATCAGAACTGATCCCTAAAAAAAAATTTTTCCGCTGAAAAAAAAAACGTACTTGGACGTAACTAAAAAAAAAAAACTTAAACTCAAAAAAAATAAAAACTTCCTATCTTCTCATTTTGCTTAAAACAACCAAAAGATTATATCGGCTGATAATCAAAATCGTTTCTAACTTTATTTCATTAACTCATTTGGGGAGTGAAGTCAGGGAGTGAAGTGAGTCTCAATCCAAAAAAAATTTTCATTACAATTCTTCCTTTAAAAAAAAAAATGTTAAGAATAAAAACCGACAATCATATCTGATCACGATTCTCTCCTTATAACCTCCAGCATGTATACCTCTCACAATCAAATCCTCGTTCCAAAAAAATCATCGACTCTATCTTAACGATACAACTAGTTAAAGCCAGAATCTCGTTATGTCCTTAGCTCACTGGATAACGAAAAGATTTCGTCTATGACTTTGAAAGAGATTTAAATACAAAAATGTTAGATCTTAGTAAAAGAAAATGTTAATACTTGAAATGAAATTGAGAAAGTATAGTTCTCATTCAATAAGTTTCAAGCTCTTGCAACGGCCACAGATCAGATAACTTCTCACACTTAATCTGCCGGACAAAAATCTTGATCCCTAATGAGAAAACGAGATACTTTTCTCAAAAATCGCGTTCCTACCCTCTTGCAATTCTTCACTGCTATCAGCTACTCAAAAAAAATCCTACCACTCTAAGTACGGACACTGACGAATGCAAGAATTAGGTGTTAGACATAAACGTCCACCGTGTTGCAACTGACAAGCATCTGGAAATACTACTCCTAATACTCCGGACAACACTGGCTACTTGTTATGACTAGGTGACCCTAACACCAGGAAACAAAACTTTTACTTTCAAAAAAAATTATCTTTTTCTCAAAAAAATTTTTTTTTTTTTTTTTTTTTTTTTTTTTTATATCAACTTTCTCTAACAAACAAAAAGGTTGGTCGATAACTTCGGGCCCCACGTTGGGCGCCATCTGTAACGTTTTAAAATCTTATACCAGGTTTTTAAAAAAATAAAACCCAACATGGCTGTAGTATTTTCATACATACAAGACTTCCTTTATTTCCCCCTACGACTTTCTCCCCCACCTTTAGGACCAACGTTTACAGATCCATTGGCCCGTCCAGGCAGGTGTCGAAAGGGTAGTCCCAATGTGTGAGCAACTGAAGGCCTGATAGTTGCCATGCTTAGCTCGCCGATGGGGGGGATCTTGTTACTCCCATTAGGACCGTGTTACTTTTTTTCAGACCTAAGTCTCTGGTGGAATTCGACTAAAACTTATTTTTTTCCATCTTTAAATGGCAGGACCCGAAATTATCGACCTTTCTTTCTTTTTTTTCGTATACATACCGCAGGGGAGGGCATAGCTGGTCTTGCCCTCGGAGCTGTCTTTACCCGCCCTTTACTAAAAACCCCCAAAAAACAAAGAAAACTAATTCCTCATGTGGGAAGGTTTTCCAAAACCGTTGCATCAGCTCCCAAATAAAAATGTGTTGAAGCAACAGCCCTCAATGGAAGAGGAGAAAGTATGTAACTTCCCCCTAAGGTTCTAACAAGACTCTTATACCACCTTCATCTTCCTTCCTTTACTCCCCAATATTACTTCCCTAAAACTCCATAACCCGATGGATCTTCATTGTAAAAAAAAAAAAGAAAAAAAAATCCTCTACTCTTAGAAACAGGTAAGGAGCATCCTTCAGACGACCCGAAAAAAAATGGATTTCCTCCACCACTTCTTTTGTCTACCTCACCTCTCCAAAGCAAGCTTGACTTCAACGGCCCCCAATACTTCAAAAAAAAAAATTCCAGATTTACTCGAGAGTTGATCTGATTACATTTATTTCAGACTAAAAAAAAAAATCACAAGAAAAATTTATCTTAAATTATCTTAGAATACTCAGCATTTTGTTATTCATACTTTTCTATTCCCTATTTCTCATCTGCATTCATTGTATAAAGCGACAAGTGTACGACCTTTTTGTTTGATCTACTGTTCTCTGACATTACTGTAGCTTCCCACCTTACAAAAGAAAAAACTTGTACTAGGCTTAACTAGTCGTTGATGCTATAACAAAATCTCCGAATGAAGATTTTTTTTAATTTTTTTTTTTTTCTTACTTTCTCATTTTTGGTTAAACCGAATTCCTTTGATTTTCACCTTCTCCCAAATCTCATAAATATCCCCTCAGTTACCGATTAGTAAATCTCCACAAATTTTGATAAAAATACCGAAATAACAAAGAATAAAACTTTTTAAAGTGACTTACCCGCAATCCTTGGTGTGCACAACAAGTTGAGGCGGCGAATCTGTTTTGGTTAATGTTAATAGGCATGGATGATATTTAATGGGATGAGACCAAGGTATACGGTCATTCGTTACTGTGCTGTTCCTGTTTTCTTTGGTAAAACAAAAATGAACTTGATGCCACTCAGTGGCGGTGGTTGCTATTCCTTCTTTAAAAAAAATTATTTAACTTCTCTTACTCTCACAATGAACGAGATGTCACAACACATTTATCTAACTATTCACAGTACTACCCCTTATTTCGCTGAACCAAAAATAAAACTATCCACTTATCCCTAACTAATAGCTGTTAGTACTTCTCAGGCCTATCACCACTGCTTCCTTATATATTTTTTTTTCTTTTACACTTCAGTTTAACTTTCTGTTTTCTTCCTGGCTCCGATCCTCCGGATTATTACTACCTAGCAATAGTGTCTCCAAAAGTACACAATCTATCCTTAGCAAAAAAAAAAACTCATTCTCGGCATATATTTTTTTTTATTTTGTAAACGAATTCTTTTGATTCCCTGAAATCTACCTCTTTTCAGTTTCTCAGTTTCTCCTTTCTTTACGTGTCTCTATAGCTACTATTTTTTTCCAGTTTTTTTTTTCTTTTCTATCGTAACTTTGTGATTACTTTCTTATTTCAACTTTTTCTTTTCTATCGTAATTTTGTTCTTACTATCTTTTTTTTTCGCTTTTTCGTTTAAATCGTAACCTTGTGATTACTTTCTTGTTTCCTACGTACGCCCCCTCGATCTATTCTAATCTCCTTTTCACCCCCACAACAAAAAAAAGAAACAAAACCATAATCCTTATTCTGCCGTAACGATCACTGGTATGCCTCCTTCTCCCAAATCTCGCAAAACCGGTTGGATACACGGACGGGGTTACTTCTTGTATGTCGAATCTACGGGTTCAAGGGAAATTTACATTTTTTTATTTTCACTTGCTCAGACCTGACGAATCACAAATCTTTACCTTTTTTCTTCCTTTTCCTTTTTCCACCACTCGCCGATTACTCAACCACTTCTTTTCCTAAGTTTTCTTGTTACTTTCGGAAAGTGCTAAGACCTGGGGAGGCAACGGCTGGAGTGGTTCTACGTCTTTTTCACCTTGTGGGGAGCGCCAACGATCTTACTGAGTCGAGGAGGCGGACGTATCTCTTCACGACTAAGATCGAGCACCCTGTCGTATGGCTGCCTCTAATTATCTTAGAGATAATAAAAAAAAACACCATGAAGAAATTTTTTTTTCTTTGCTCCGAAACAAATTTCACATACCTGTGGTACTACTGACACCGGCGCGATATTCTTGTCTGGATTTTCTTTCCCTTTAGGGGATGATCGCCGCCGTCGTTGCGCAACCACCACAGCAGGTAAAGATACCTTTTCGTGGATGGACAATGTCTGACCAAGATTTCCTTTAGAATCACTAGGCTTTTCACAGCAAAAAAAAAACTTCAACCACTTGGTTGGATATTAAAAATTTTATTTCGCCCGACTGATAGAAATGTATCTTGTGACTAGTTACAATGGCGGTTCGATGAAAAAAAGAAGGAGAACACGTACACGACGACGATGATGTCACTTCTTTTTCGAATGGAATGCAAGGGAATGAATTAAAAGAGGAAATGCGAAAAATTTCAACGTGTTCGTTTCGAAACCCAGGGGTGTTTGTTTTTACGACATTTACTCACAGAACTTTTAGGTTTAATGCAGAATGTCACTATGAAGTACAGCGGTGCGTTTTGGCTGTTTTTATTCGTGGTGATTTGTACCTTTTGCTTCATTTTCTCTCTCGTTTTCTTGAACTATTTCTTGACAAAAAAAAGTTTTATCTATTGATAACCAATATGTTTGAAGAAGTCTGTTATACGAAACGGTTAGGTGAGGAACCACGAATTACTTTCGGATCGAAAGGCGCTTCCTCGGACAAATTTTCGACATTATTTTTTTTCTGTTTTGTTGTAGTTTCTTTTCTTTTTTCTTGTTTCTGAAAGGCTAGTCGGTCGTTTCCCTACACAGACATACTTCCAACGTTCCAATTCGCGAATGTTAAGTCTTGTCTAATCCGTCACTTAATTTTGCTAGCCTCCTCAATCCGCGTAGCTCTGACCCGAACATTTCTGATCGGTTCGGGATTAGTGCGATGCGTGTCGCAGTGGTAGTGTCTGGTGGGGTAGTGTCATTAATATTTTCAAGTATTTCCATAATGCTTGAAATGTTACTCAATTTCGTGAAACGGATTTTGGTATTTTGCAATCTATATTTATGCTCCATGTTTTAAGCAGCCCCGGATCTTCAATTTTTTTTTTAGACGGGGCAAATACTGAAAAATGCCGCCCCTACCAACTTATGTTTATTTTTAATTTTATCATCTTTATAATTTCATCAGATGTCCACTAATTGATTGACAACTGGACATAAGCCATACAGAAATAATACTTTCACCGCTGTTTTTTCTGTGCTAATTCCATTTATTTACAGACGTGAAGGATATACATTTTATACACAGCACAGTAAAGGACTTAAAATAAAAAAATTTATAATTATAGTAAAAATTAAATCAATTATTGCATTTGTCAATTGAAATTACAATTTTACTCTTCGAGTTTTTCGTTCAGCAAATAAATCTATAACCTTGTCATAATTTAATTCGTGTGCAATTCGATTTTCTATCGCTAAGATTGCAAGACTGGATAAGCATTCCTGGCCACGGTTGCCGTTGTCAAGAAAAAAAACCTACCAATCTTTTAAAAAAAACCTACCAACTCAATGAAAAACCTACCAAAGCTTCATTTGAGTTTATTTTTCGAAAAAAATATATAAACAACATAAAAAACTTGTTTTCGCAGTAATTCATAATTATTTTTCATAACGCACACTAGTTTAAGTTTAAGGCACAGACACCGTTGTTTTCAGCGGCTAAGCCTTTTGCTAACATTATAGGTACTGTTTATTACATTAAATCTCAATTTGTTTCTTAGTTTGCTTTTTATTTGGGACATATCAAAAAATTTCCTTTCTGCTGCTGTGTGAGGTAGGGTCAGTAAATTGAAAACGAAATTTGTTAAATCTTTATGTTTCGAAGTGCCAACAAATAACTTAAAGCTTCGACAACCGAATGCTCGCATTCAAAGCACCGGGAATTCGAAAACTACTGTCAGTTTTCGTCACTCTGATTGGTCAAAAGTGTCAGAAGTTTCAGTTGACATTTACATAGCTGACAGTAAGATTTTTGAGTTTTTCAAACATAGATTTTCAAACGGAAAAAACAGTCTGAAAATTCTTAAGATAAGATTTAGTTGTCAAAACAAGGAAAACAACCTATGTCACAATCGGACCTTACTCGGTATTCTTGGGTTAGTTTTTTATTTTACTAGTTTTCGCTTACTTGTTGAATTGAAATTGATTATTATTGATGTGTTTAAAATTGAATGTGAATTTATCAGCAGCGAAAATATATTTTTGAGGGCATATATGACTTTAATTTTTTTCAAAAAAATTGAGTAAAACGAATTTAATGTTAGTATTACTTTAAAAAAATACTTGGAAATCGAATTCCTGAATTACAAACTGGGAAAATCTGTTTACTTTTACTACTAACTATGTAGAATCGAAAGGTGAATCAAAGTTCAGACGATTATCGTTCAATCGTCTATCGTAGATTGCTTCGTCAAACGATTGTTTCATATAATCTTGCTTTCAGTGGTTGGTGGAAAGCTACTTTACTGTCGTCTAACCAATTTTGGCAGTTTTTTCAGGGTCTTAAAAACGTGTTTCTGCCTTAAATTCAGACGATAGTCGTCTAAAACGTTACAGAATCGGCCACTGGTTACATTTGTGTACTTCTTTTGAGAAATTAATTAAAGATTATTTTATTTTTTGTAAAAGAGTTGTTGAGGATGTTTAAGTAAAAATTACCTACCAAATTGTATTGAAACCTACCAACCTACCAAAGCTGAAAAAACCTACCAATTTTGGTAGGATCCTACCAAAACGGCAACCGTGTATCCTGGCTCATAGAAGATCGCAAATAATTTTTAATTAGTTTTAGTTTGCTAAGACTTCTCTCATAGCTTTCGGATGTAGTGAGAAGGGTAGAGTAAATTCACAAAGTAATACAATTATTTGAAAGGTGCGACAGTTCTTCACATTTTGTCCAATCAAAACTCTATTTATTGACCACTTTGTTACCTTTAACTCTTACAAAAATATATCGTTGCTAGTCTAACATATAAACACTTTCGAGTGAGATAAGGTGCGATATTATTACGGTAATATTTCACCGCAACAAAGATCTTCCCTTAAAAACTGATTTATGTTTTTATTCCCTTCTCATTTCTTCGTCCCACCATTTTTCCGTTGTTTGTTATTAGCAATGTGAAAGGAACATTGCTTTGAACAAAAGCAGGTACACCTTATCAGCGGATGAGCTGAATGGTTTGTTGAGCGAAGATACAAACCTGGTATATGGCTGGAGTTCCGATTGCCATGTTTGGAAACACAAATCAGATACACACATAGACACAAACATCTCACAAAATAGAAGACACCATATGTTCACAATATACATCATCATCCAATATACAACATCAGACAATACACAACATCACACCATATACAATATCACACATTATTATACAAATAGTCATCATAAACATAACACATTCTTACATCATATAATCAAGGCTTAAGCCCACCCTAAATAGTTCATTACGTATCAAAGGTTGGAACGTTAATAGTTTTCCCTTCTCTCCCCCAAATCTGCAAAAAGGTCCACCGGCGTAAGTTAGGGTTCGCCTGTATAAAAGATTTCTTCCGGCTATGAATCTTCTCAGAAAATTGTACATTAAAAATAGAGTATTTTGGAAACTGTGCCTTCCTCGATTCACTATTTGCGCGAAAAGAGTAACTGGGAGAATGCCCAGATGAAACTTGGTTTTTGGTTCAATAACTTTCAATTTTCTCGAAAGGTTTTGACATTGGGTAATTGGGGTCTGGACTCACCCATGAGATCGGCAAGTTTTGGACGACACCAACAACTTGTCGAACTCGCTGAATTGAGAGAGTGAGTACGAGCACTTTCGTTGGGTATTCGACAGCGATGGCAGAACCCCATTGGTGGTTGATGTCGTGGAACTGAATCCCACGAAACGTGATTGGTCGAGAGATCGGATTTGTGTGTGTATGAGTGAGGTGTTAGGTCCAGACAGGGAGCTAGACTTGAAGTGGGAGACACTTCTTGGTTAGCTATCAAGCTGAAAAGTAGTTTCTTTTGAGATAAGAGAATTTTTGAAAGTTTTGTGAGCAAAAATCAAGGTGTTAGTTTTAGCGGAGGAAAAGAAAATTTAAGGAAAAGTGAAGAGAATAGTGAGACGAAGAAAGCAGCAGGAAAACAGGAATAAAAAGGATTAAAACAGAGCAAGGAAAAGAAGACGTCAGCAGGACGTAATTTGTGAGGAAAATAACAGAGGAGAATAGCCGGCGGACATCATGTCCAAAAATAAAAAAGATAAGTAGAGTGTATTTTTTTTTGAGTGTCGTAGTTTTTTTACAACTTGTGATTTGAGAAAAATTGATAACCGTGTGGCCCCTTTTCTTTTGTTTGCCCAGAAAAACATCTTGCTTAGAACCCTTTTTAACTTTTCTCGTCTTGAGAATTTTCGGGAAATTTCTTTTAACGGTCCAATTTTTGACTTGCCCTTGTAAAGTCAAATAGCGGTCCTCCAGACCCCTTTTATATAATTCAACTTTATACATTGTATAACGTCATCTAATTAATTTTTTGTTAACATCCATTTTATAATATTTACTTGTTTGAAAAGATTTGGGTTTTTCATCCAAGTTATCTACGGTTTTCCCAACATAATAAATCATTGCATTTCCTATTTAAAACAATCGTGTTCTTCAGATTTTCATTTGTCATTTTCCACTTTCTCCTTTTTCAGCAAAGCGTTTGAAAATTCCTTTCTCAAAAAAATTTTCTGGCGCCCACCTTTTCATTGAACAACACTGCACTTCATTAACACATTGCTTACCTATTTAATATCAAAACCCCTTTTAATTAATTTGCACCTACATTAATAAAACTTCACATCATAACCATCATCGAACACACCCAGCTGAGTAGCCGTGGCTGACAGCATCATTACATGCTGTGTGTTGCTTGCATTGCTTTTTTTTTTTACTTACCCTTCATTCAGCCATACTAAGTCATTCGCTTCTTTTATCCATTCGGTGCACTACGTGCAAAAATTTTCTTAATAACTTTCTTGTGTTTTTCACGGTCTTTAAGTTTTCGAATTCATCCTAAATCAAGCTTACACTATATTAATAAATATTATTGGAAAATATAACCCCCTTGGAAGGGAACTAGAAGAAAAAAATAGTACAACAATATAAAATTGATCAATGGAAGAAAAAATTGAAAAAAGTTTAAAAACGGTGCCTCCCATAGTACCGTTTTTTTCAAAATCGACTTCCTCGTTAATGGGTAACACGATATTAACGAAATTTTGTATCTTAAAAGTCATAGGTTGCTTAAAAAAGACTGGGTATCGACATTAAAAAAATTATAGTTTTTGAAATTTTTATAAATTTTTCTAAAAAATTCTGGATTTTTTGAAACAACTGCTATGTATTTGTTTTTTTTTTTTAAATTTTTTGTCAAAACAACTTCTGCCAATATCTTAAGCTTTGAATACTTGACTTTTCAAAAACTCGTTTTTAAAAAAAGTGAAAAATAAAAAAACCTTTTTTTGAAAAAACTGCTCCAACGATTTTAATTAAACTCGCAGCGTTTATATATATTGCTAAAGGTGGGCGTTTTTAGATCATCGCTTGAAATCTTTGGAACATTTAATTGAATTGTTTTCAATATTTTGTGTGACTTTATTAAATTTTCGAAATTAATGTGTAGTTGGCGCAGTGTCGCCGACGAGTGTCTCCGACGCGTGTCGCTGACGCGTGTCGCTGACGCGTGTCGCCGACGCGTGTCGCTGACGCGAATGGCGAATGTCGCTAAACTCACTTTGATATTAATCTTCTTGAATTTTCTTTATTAGTCTCTTAGGACAAGTGGGAAAGCGCTGCAATGGCATTCTAAGCCGTCACTTCGCAGACCTGGGCTTTAAAATTACCTGCCGAAAAACTAGGTGTACATGTACAGTGTACACTTCACGAAAAGCTTCCACTTTTTGTTCAATGTTCTTAAATCACATAATCACTGACCATAAAATTGATTCCCCTGCAAGATTTCCTGTTTAATAAAAACGGGAGCTAGGAAAGATGGGTACCAGTAAGCTTCTAACCAAGTTCATTACAAGAATCGAGTGTCTTTTTGCATCACTAAAATTTATGTGATTTTTTGGTGTCAGACAACGAGTCTTAATCCGTGCTAAATCAACCATCACTAAAAGTGATTCCAAAAATGTTCGTTTCGACAAATTGAGCAAATGCGAAGGATAAATACTTGTCATGTGGAAAACTGCTCAATAAAAAAATACCTAAAATCTGCACTTATGGAATGTTTTAAAATAAGAGGAATCGGATGCAAATTTAGATCGGCAACGGTTCATTTGATATTGAGGATGTCAGAGGGACAACTTACTGTCAAAATGTCTGCTGTTAAACCAAAAGTTCGTGGATCAAATCCTAACAGAGCCAAAAATGCTTTCACACGGGTATCGCCTTTCGCGAGGAACATTGGCAAGTCCTCCGTTAGTAAATTTATTGCCATTTAGATTAGCCGTTCGGATCCGGCAGAAAATTGTAGGTCCCTTCCATTCCCCCACAAGACAAGGAGCTTCTCGCTATGTTGCGCCACCCTATTTACTTATTGATTTATATTTATATAACCGCCGAAAACATTGACTTCTTCAATTGTTTTTAAACCAATTGACAGCAAAATGTTTTTCCAGGCTTCTTAGCACAGGATTTCCTCTTTTCACGTCCCTCCTTTACAGTTCACAATTTGTAGTCCGGAGCTATTAGCTTAAATGTTTTTCTGGCACTAAGGTACCCCAATTTAACCATTCATTCAGTCATACAGAATACATCTATCCACTTTTGAATCCAATTTTACATTTGTAAATAAAATAATGATGAGTATACTCGCTCATTATGTCATATACCGCACCAAACACCTTCTTTTGCATGTATGTTGTAAATTTCGTTTCAAAAAGCAAAACGCACCTAAAACTTGTCTTTAAATTAAACACATCTAAAGAACAAGATGATTGGCTTCATTGATTTTAAACATTTGTGCCTTCGAGTAAATTTGGGCACTGATTGGAAGCTTCTATCTCAATCTCTAAAGCATACAAGAAAAGCCCCGAAGAGAATTTCCTTTTCAATGACACTTGAATGCTTTCACAATCAACAGGTCGTCTATTGCAAACTTAATCGCGTGGCTCCCATTTCCATGGCTGATGGGGTGCGGCATCCTTGAAATAAATTGCTTTCCAGGTCTTGTTTCCTTGGCGTTCTTTAGTCTCTCACATTTTAACCCCCTTTAAGGCACACAAAAAATATCTACAATGCTCAACCCCAACATCTCTCTTGCGAATCGGAGCTTTTATTTAAAAGGATTCGCAGCGCATCAAACCATCATCACATATACAAGTGTAAGTTACTGTGTAACAGCGTATGCAGCTCGTGGAACTGCGAACAAAGTTGAGAGGAATGCTAAAGTGTGTTAGTTATACTTTAAGGCTTGCCAAGAATTCGCTTTCAGTTCAGAAAACAATTTCAAAAGAAATGTCCTGGGAGCATTCAATGGAACTTTAAAACAAATTTTTTTTCTTGAGTTTTGAACAGCAACTTTGTGCTGGAGCTAGACATTTCACTTTGTAATACAAATGGACTGTCTATGAGACTTTAACGGATCTAACTCCATTAAAAGCATCATGCACCGTCTTTGTTGTTACGTCTTACCCCTTAAAAGACTATTGTGATTTGTGATAGTTTTGATAAGTCAACATCTTTTGAAAGGAGTTGTATATAAATATTTCTTCAAATTGAATTGTCCTTAAGTAAAACTGAAATCGTTACGCATGAACTATTTAGACGGTTGGCTTAAGTTACAAAATAGTATGAAAATCAGTTGATCCTCCCTAGCTTACGGGAGAAGACAAACACAAACGTTAGCCAGAAAAGAAACCTGAAATCCAAATGAGTGGATAAATAATGTTTTGCACATCGGTGCAAATAGAGTTCCAAAGCTTAAACGAGCTCTCGTTTTCGTCAATATATCAAAATGAAAATAAAGGGTGCAGATTAAGGCCTGCTCCCAAGCAAGCACCCAGAAAATTATCACCATCGTTATTCTAATAAACATTTTCATGGGAATTCGCTTTCCGTCTCTAAGCTCTTAAAATTCAGTTAAGCCGAATTAAAATGCGAGACGGCACACATCAGCGCCTACGAACACCAACATCAGAAATGTTTCCGTCTCAGGCACTAAGCATAGAGCCATATACCAACATTATATAGAAACATGCACATCTTCCTGAGAAGGAATTTTTCATAAAATTCGCCCCCACAATTAGAACTGGCATGCGACGTCGACGTCATGCCATAGTAGAGGAAACAGATACAGCAAGACAAAATTGGTTCTGGCGGAACACTCTTCTAGGCCGTCGAGTTTCCACTTATGAATAAAATTACGCTGAAGCATTCCACAGATATTATTCCATTTTAGATAAACGAAGTGCGAGCTTCCTTATACATTTGAAGTAAATATATCTATCGACAGAGCACTGGCTGAGTGTTTTTCACTGAAGAGATATTCCATTGAAGTTAGCTGAGCTCGTCGCATTGCCTTGAAGTACTTAGAGTTAACGAAGCAAATCGAATAGCATTGTGGAAAGAAGCACACAGCAGAATGCAATGCAGCACAAAATTATTTTTGTTGCATACAAGATGAAAAAGAATCGCTTACGTAATGTGTTTGCAAAAGGATTTGCTTAGTGTGCTATAGGAGGAGATGTTTAGGGATTAAATGCCATGAACGGATTTTGTTTTGAATTTTCATCGAAAATGATGATAAGTTAGGGGGAATTGAATTGGATGTGGCAATGGAAACGAAAGGATTTAAAAGCAAATAATAGTCATCATAGACTTGGTGGTAAAGTAAGACTTTCAATTAGTTTGTCTTTATTCGTACTTCCATTCTACAAACTCATGAAACCTTTGCCTTAAGGTTCATTAAATAAGTTTCTTTATGAGGATTGAAATTTTGCCATCACAGCATAATATGAATGAGCTTGGAATTACCATCGGATGCATGGTGACAAAGCCGAAAGGCCTTACTTGGTTCAAACTTATTCACAGCGTTGTCTATTCAAAATTGACGAAAACGAAAAATTGTCAGAAACACACGCTGAGCTAAGCTAATTGCCAAAGAGTCTTAAGTTTCCCATTCTCGTTCACGTGGGATTATGGGATTGAAATACAGATTGAAAAAAGTTTTTTGACATCTATATCTGTCTATACATATAATAAAAACGTAACAGTTTGTTTGTTTGTGCACGCTAATCTCAGAAACGGCTTATCCTATCTACATGGGGTTTTCAGTAATATATTGTGGTAAGCTTCACTTATGACGGTGGATGGGTGATGTACTATTCGGGTAGGCTCTGACTGGTGCCAACTTGGCGGCGCCCAGATGCTGCAACTAATAGTACTCGTCAATTGTGCTTACTATACCTCCAAGCGGTATCCACTGGGACCTGGGATGCTCCGTCCAGAGCTGACCTGCTAAACTAGTAAGTGCGAGTGTTGACAAAGGAATCCGGAACAAACGAATTGTGATCGATCAACACTATAATTGCTCTGCGAACAATGACTGACTGCACGAATCTCAGTGGTCTACGAGAGCTTTCGCGTAAATGTTTTAGCGGATGAATTCAAATGACAGAATCAACGGTGGACTTCAGCAGTCAAAAAAGCAGAAACCCCTGAAGGAGCAACTCCAACATATTTGGTTTAAAGGTTTTCAGGGTCGTTCAATACTAGGACAGGGTATTGAAGTAGAGATGGTGGCGGATGAGCTCCTGGTGAGCCAACGGCAGCACTCACACCCCTGCAGTAGGGTACTGACACTGGATATTCCAGCCCTTTATGTCCGAAGGGATCCAAAAGGACCTGGCCCTCCAGGTTGAGGGTTGCGCTTAGGGTTAACTACCCAACCACGTAAAAGATATTAGTTCCGAAACAACTAATAGCCTCGGATAACGATAATGATTTCAAAGTTGACGACCCAAGCAAACGAAAAAAGGACAATGACCTCCGGATCTGCACGTGGAACGTAAGATCTCTTAACGGACTACGTGCAGCTGGAGAATAAGAGGACGCCCTGGACTGCTGCAAAGCAGACATAACCGCCATGCAAGAAGTGCGATGGAGTGGACCGGGCATAAAGAAGATGAAAAACTGTGACATCTACTATGGCGACTGCTACAGACAACAGAAACAACGCTTATTTGGGTGCGGATTTGCCGTTAGAGGAAGACTCAGGGATAAGGTGATCAGCCAAAATCCAGTCAATGAGCGTATAATGACCATCCGCATCAGGGCTAAATTCGCCAACATTAGCCTTATATGCGCCCACGCCCCACAGAAGAGAAAGATGACGATTCCAAAGACTGTTTCTACGAGCTCCTCGAAGAAACGTATGAGCAGTGCCCTAGACACGACGTGAAAATCGTTCTTGGCGATTTTAACGCAAAGCTAGGGAAGGAGGACATCTTTGGAAACACAATCGGTAAGCATAGCCTCCACGACAAAACCTCCGAAAACGGACTGAGGCTAATCGATTTTGCTGCAGGGCTAAATCTTGTTGTAAGTAGTACACGCTTCCCGCAACTCAAAATTCATAAAGGTACATGGCGATCTCCAGATCAATTAACCGTCAACCAAATTGACCATGTTGCGATCGACGCAAGGCACTCTTCCAGTGTTCTAGATGTCCGAACTTTCCGAGGGGCCGACTTTGACTCGGACCACTACCTTGTTGTAGCCAAGGTACGAATGAGGATATCTTGTTCACGACCAGCACGAACTAACGCTGTGAAGAGATTTGACGTCGGAAAGCTACAATCGCAAGAGATTGCCAATGCCTTTTCCAATCGAGTGTCCCTTCAATTATCCTTGAATCCCATGCCACCAGCATTAAGCATTGAAGACCAGTGGCAGCAATGCCAAGAAGCCATCAGAACCGCTGCCTCTGAGGTTCTGGGTCTCACTCGGCCACCAAAACGATACCCATGGTTCGATGAAGAATGCAGGCAGGCAAATGCAGCCAAACAAAGAGCACGACAAATGCTTATGCAAACACGAACAAGGGCTGCTTACGATCAGTATAACGAGATCTACAGGGAGAAAAGAAGGGAAGAACACCGACTTCTCAAAAAGAAAAAGAAGCAACATGAGAAGCGCTCGTTTGAGGAAATAGAGAGGTGTCATGACAGGAACGAGATTCGGAAGTTATACGAAAAGGTAAAAAGATCCTGCCAGGGTGGCAAACCCTGAACTCAAGCCTGTGAAGACCAGCAGGGAAACATAGTGATAGAGTCACAGTTGCTACTGAGGATCTGGAAAAATCATTTCTGCAGACTGCTTAACGGCGATGAGGACACAAATTCCGCTGTCAGGCAGATTGCCACATTCAGCTTGGACGATGATCAAGAATGCCGTCCTCCCGACCTAGAGGAAGTTAAGCTTGCCATATGCAAACTTAAATCAAATAAGACTGCAGGTGCAGACGGTCTTGATGCCGAACTCTTCAAGGCAGCTGGAGACCAGTTGGAAAGGATAAGGCACCAACTGATCTGCATGATATGGTCAGAAGAAAACATGCCCGATGAATGGAACCTCAGTATCGTATGCTCGATCCTAAAGAAGGGAGACCCTCACAATTGCGCCAATTACAGAGGGATAAGCCTCCTTAACGTCGCTTATAAGATCTTGTCTGCTGTAATATGTGAACGCCTGAAACCCCACGTCAACAACTTGATAGGTCCTTATCAATGTGGTTTTAGACCAGAGAAGTCCACAATAGACCAAATTTTCACATTACGGCAGATCTTGGAAAAAACCCGAGAACATAATATCGATATTCACCACCTCTTTATCGATTTCAAGGCCGCGTATGACAGTATTTACAGAGACGAGCTGTACAGAGCCATGTCTAGTTTCGGCATCCCTGCAAAACTCGTACGACTATGCAGGATGACTTTGGAGAATTCACGCTGCTCCGTCAAGGTCGGTAAAGAACTCACCGAGACCTTTGATGTCGAAAAAGGCTTTAGGCAAGGCGACAAGCTGTCATGCGATTTCTTTAACATCATACTTGAACAGATTATAAGAAACTCAAACGTCAACACCAGAGGAACAATCTTTCAAAAGTCTGTTCAATTACTCGCCTATGCAGACGATATTGACGTAATGGGAAGAAAAAAGCGTGATGTCATAGGTGCTTTGGCGAGTATTGAAACAGAAGCGGCAAAAATGGATTTGATGGTTAATGAGGGCAAAACGAAGTATATGCTGTCATCAAACAGGGATACAGAACATCGACGAATTGGACAAATTGTCACAATAGACAGACATAACTTCGAGTTAGTACAGGACTTCGTCTACCTCCGCTGTAGACACGGACAACAACATCAGTGCGGAGATGAAACGGAGAATAACTCTGGCCAACCGTTGCTTCTTTGGGTTAAGAAGGCAATTGAGAAACAAAACCCTCTCCAGAAAAACCAAGGTGACCTTGTATAAGACCTTGATCATCCCAGTCCTGCTTTACGGCGCGGAAGCATGGACTTTATCGAAAGCGGATGGTGAAACCCTTGGTCGTTTCGAAAGAAAAATTCTCCGAATGATCTTTTGTCCCGTATGCGAAAACAATGTGTGGAGAAGAAGATACAACAACGAGCTGTATGAGCTGTACCGCGACATGGGCATAGACAGAAGAGTACGCATCGCGAGGCTACGATGGTTGGGCCATGTAGAGTGGATGGACCCAAACGCTCCGGCTCGTCGGGTGTTCGAAAGCACATTGCAGGGAAATCTCGGAAGGGGAAGACCTCGTCTTAGGTGGCGCAATCAAGTGGATAAAGGCCTCAACCGACTTGGAGTGCGAAACTGGAGAGAGCTCGCCCGAAATCAAAGTCATTATAGAAGGATGTTGGTTGAGGCCCAGGTGCACCCCGAACTGTAATGCCCACCTAAGTAAGTAAGCACTGATCAGGGGGTCATGAAAACCCTCATAATGTTATAAAATACAGTTCGAGTATTTAGGAAAATAGGAAAGGATTTGAAAGGAGACACCGTTGCACGTTGTTTTTAAGCCTTTGTGAATCGCAATATAGGGAATGTAGTCAGGCAGAGCATTCCACATTCGGTTGGTGCGACTAAGAAATGAATCTCTAAACTTGACTGTACGACCGAAGTTGGGCTCAAGGTTGAACTGATGAGCATTCCTTGAATCCTGGCTAGTCGGGTGTTGCATTTGAATTGTTTCAGGGGAGGAATGCAACTGACTATTTAACTACAGCACTATTGTTGAAAAAGCGATAAAAGAGAGTGAGACAGGTAACGTTTCGACGATGTTCAAGAGAATCACTCGATTCTAAGCAATCTCAAAGCTCTGTTTTGTACCCTATCAAGTAGCCGCAAAGATGTTTGAGGAGCACCTGAACAGATATGACAATTATACTCTAGTTTTGGACGGGTTTAGGCTTTATAAATTGCAGCCAGATCAGAGGGGGTGAAAAACTTCCTTAATCGTCTTAAGAAACCTAAGCAGCCTTTGCAGCATTTTTGGCGACTTCAAATATGTGGCCATTCCAACGAAGATCATCGTCTACATACATACCAAGTACTGTCAACTTTTCGGTTTCTTGAATGCAGGTACCATTCATGAATAATGGCAATCGGGAAATGTTTTGCTTTAACGACAAATGAAAACATTTGTGTTTTCGAAGCATTGAATTCTACTCGGTTTTAACTGCCCCATATAACAATGTGGTAAAGGTCAGAATTCAAAAAGCTAATCATACGCTACCGTTCCAGTTCCATACATCTCATGTGAAGTAGATTTTCTCTCTTGGATTTTGTTTAATCAAATGCATCGCCTTTCCTAACAGAAGAATTTTGCTTCATAGTGAACCAAGTGTACTTGAAACGAATAAAGTTCAAATATAGAGAGAAAGAAGACCTTTGGTGACTAAACATCGAATAGCTTCCCATGCTCTTGGAAGGAATATCAAACGGCGATAGGCTAGTACTCAATTCGCAGTAATAACCAAAACTTTTCGTGGGTACCAATTTTTCCGAGGAATTGATAAGTCCTTCGAAAGTAATACTTCCATTAAAATAGCTTTCTCACCTAGACATCCAATGTGTGAACGAATGATTGAGAAAAATGTTCAGCCCAAATATTTGTTTTTATTTAGAATTTGTAGATAACTCAAATACATCAAGCTTAAATTGTCGATTCGAAACGGAATAGAGAAATGAAAAGCCAACAGTTTGGAGTAGGAAAACTGAACGTAGGCCATTACGCAGTGGCGAAATTATAAATCAATTCTTCTCTGCTTTGCGCGAATCATTCGATAACTGTTAACGTGCCTGTTAATGCTCATAAGAGCAAGCCCATTCAGCCTATCTTCGCCTGTAGAATTCCTAATCCAATATTTTAGACGCCTCAACGTGGAAAAACTACGCTCGCTGCTAGCAATGGTCGCAGCCAATGTTGCACCTATTTTCAAAAACTTGAAAATGTTTGGAAAAAGTGCATCGTTACAAAGATTTAATGATTCTATAAATGTCTTTGGTTGAGTTTCTGGCCCAACCCAACGTTGTCTCCAAAATAACACTTCATTTATTACGGTTGAAGCAGCTGCCTGTCGCTGTTGGCCATTGATTCATTATTACTTCCACGGTTTCATCAATATTCTCAACGTCTTTCCTGACCAATTTTTCAGGGGTGGTATTTCCGATTATTGACCAAATTTTTTTGTGTTTCCCAAATCTGTCAGATATGGATGATATGAAGTGATCCAGGAAAAGTATGAATATTGATGTACGGTAATAATCTTCTGCTGAGCTGCTTTGGTAATTTTGTCGGTTTTTTTGACGATGCACAATCCTGGAAACTTCAATTTTTTCTCCTATAGACTCGGCTATTTTCTCAGCATCAGCGAATTTTCGTTGTACATTCTGATGATGATGAGTAAAAGTTTGAAAACAAGGACACAGTTGAGCAGAGAATTATGTTCCACAAAACTGTTTGCGCTCCGTCACAGTGACATTGAGCGCTCAGTGAGATTTTTCTTTGTGGAACTGGCATAATAGATCATTGTGATTGAAGCATTGTTTATGATACTTATGATACACGGACTGCTAGTTGCATTAATTCTCTATACAAAAGTTGGATAATAATGATTGCACTTATTTTTGGTTACACTAGCCAATATCTTACTCTTAACTAAAACACTAACGACATCTGCTGTGATTTAGCTAGCGTGATTACTTAGCAGTGTCAAAAATGTTTCACTAGTTTTCCGCTGAAATGATGCTCGCTAGTATTGCTTAGAATAAGTGGAACCATCGTGAAGTTGGGTCCTAGCAGTCCATGTTTAATAAGTCAATGATTTTAATAAATAGGAGCCCTACTAACGCATTTCAACTCTTTTCTATAGCTCAATGTAGGCAAAACACAAACATACATATATTTAAATACTGATTTGTGAAAAGCTCGAACTTAAATTTTAAATATGAAAAACAAATTTGCATCAATAAAACAAAAAAAAAAAATAAATGAAGCGTTTAAATGATATTCGACTGAAATATTTTCGGGTGGGTTTTATCCCCAAACCCCCCCCCCCCCCCCTACGCTACGCCACTGCCATTACGGCAGAAGCAGGCAGGACCGGAATCAAACAAAGCTATGCCGAAAAACGTAAGAAAGTTCTATAACGGCACTGTATCGTCACTTATCTCACTGATGAGCTTCCATAAACATTTCATATTCCTTTAGTCAAAATTTCGAAAATGCTTAAATGCTTGATTTTTGGGTTTGGGAGTTTTGGGTTGAAAAGCTCTGCGTTCCGTGGAAGGTTTTATTAAGTTTTTCCGCTGATCACGACTTTCTGCAAAAGTCAGTGCATTCCTAAACTATTAATTTCCGAATCCGCGAGCTTACCTTAGTTTGAGACTAGAAACTCATCACCAAAGCTCTAACTCTGACATAGAAACAATACGAAAATATATAAAATTTGGAATATCACAGCCAGTCATCAACTTTGAATAGTTTTTGATGCACTTTGAGCTGAAGAAACAAAATTTCTTCCCAAATCGAGCCGTCGAACTTTTCCATATCCAGTACATAAGGCTTTCCTCAAAGGCCTTCTTGAAAAAAAAACTTTTAATAGAAACACTTGAACACTTCCACATCACTCTACTGTAAGCCGCGGGCAATAAAAAACATTTTGTGGTTTATTATAAAATGCACATCATAAAAAGGACAAAAATCTTATAAAGCGATTCCCATAAAAAAAAGAAATGAAGTTGTTTATTTCGTAGTCAAGTCATTTCCAAATAGCACTTGAAATAGAATTAGTACGTGCCGGTTTGAAAATTCCGGTCATAAAATGTTGATTAAAAATTTGTTAATTACTTACACCAACACAACATCTGTTTACATCTATAAGAGCACCAATAAAACAACTTAACTACCTCCTAGTGTCTCTTTAGCAATAAATTTCCCTTTACACCCCATGGATTAATGGAATTATTTGCAAATGAAATCACATCTACCATCTCAAATAAATCTCGCAATGGGAAACTTTATGATCAACCAAAAATAGAACAAACATTTTTCTCTCTCTCTCTCAGTTTTTCTATGAACTTGCCTTAGAGGGTTTTAGGAAGAAGCTTATTTTCATTTACAATCAGAGAAGCTTAAACACAATCAACATGCCCATCCCAGTGTGAAATATTTAATTTGAAAAGATAAACAACAGCGGAGGCAAAAATTTCAAAACAGTCATAAGCATACGAATTTTTGCCAATGAGCAACAAGAGCAACATCGTTATAACTTTCACAGTGTTTAAGTTTAATTTCTTTTAAGGCAATTCGAAGACGGAAACTGTTTTTTTTCTTTTCTTATTTCATATTTTATTGGTAAGAAAAGAAGGAAGTGCATGAGTGCGTTATTAACTTTTACTACCCGTAAGGAGACTTCAATGTGGTTTTAATGGGACAGTACAGAGTATACAGCATAATAAAACAGGAAGGGGCCGTTTTTTATGGCGTTGAAGCAGGATGTTTACGATTGGCTTTTATTGGAGATCTCGATCCTTGAGACGAAAAGTGAATGGTGGAAAATTGGCTGTAAAAATCGAAGGCAACAACAAGTCGCCACTATTAAAACATAAAGAATAAAAAAGTAGGGTGGCAGAATTGAGCGGGGAGCTCCTCGGGTCAAAGCACTTCTCTCAACCATGCCTTGTGAGGGAATGAAGGAGACCTATAACTTTCTGCCGGTGCCGAACTGATAATTGTAAAAGCGCTTTTCATGGCAATGAATTTACTATCGAGACACTTGCCAATTCTTTGCTAAAGGCGATACCCGTGGTACCCTCTGTTAGTATTCTTACCACGAACTGCTGGGTCAACAGCAGAACTGCTAACCATCAAGATACGTGAACTTTATGAGTCAAGTCTAAAAAGGATGAGTCAAAGGCAGCCATAATTGTTTTCTCGCACTTGAATGCATATAAATTTTTTTTTCTGAAATGATTTGGGCTCTCATATTACGATGTTTCTTGTCAAGACTTTGAGCGGTAAAAGCTTTCAAGATCGGTTAAGTTTAGTCTAGCAATTGCGACAAGAAAAAATCTTGTAAAAGGTACTATTCTTTCTTCATTTATTAAAATTTAATTTTTAAATATTGTGCAAGAATAGCATAAGATATTCATAATTTGTATTAATCTCATAAAGAGGAAATATTTTTTTGTTTCTTTGTTTGTATTGAATATGCTCCAAAACTGCTGTGCCGATTTGAATGAAATTTGAGACAGTAGTGGTCTTAAACCTGAAATGTGATATAGGCTATATTTCCATCCCATATTCCCTCCTGAGGAAATGGCAAGTCCTCCGTTAGTAAATTCATTCCCATTTAAAGCACTTTCTATAGTCGTTCGGAACCGGCCGAAAATTGTTGGTCCCCTCCATTCTGTCAAAAGGCATGGTTGTGAGAAATGTGCTGGACCCTGGGGCCCTCGCTCAGTTGCGCCATTCTATTTATTCATTTACTTTGTTTATTTATTCCCTCATAAACGCGCGTAAGTGTTCATTTGCGCTTCCGTAACATGACAACAGCAACATGACCGGGAACTTAGAAAATACTGGATCGATTTCAGAAATCATTTCACCGTTACAGTGCTCCATTATCCCCCAATAAAGTGTGGCTAAATTTTAAGGTCCAATGTTAAACGTGAATAACACCTAAGCGCCAAGTTTTTTTCTGTATTTCATTTGACATTTCTCAATTTCAGACTAACTCAACTTGTGTCATAAGGGTGGCCGTGGTGCAGTGATAGAGTGTTCAGTAGATAGGCCAGACGCGTGGGATCAAATCCCGCTCTGGGTATCTACTTTTCTTTAAGCCTCCCAGTTTCATATGAAGGCCCCCCTCGAGGTTATATGTGAAACTACTAACACCTTGCTTCCGACTACTGCAACACAAAATAAGGGAAGGCTGCTACCCTGTTAGTACAATGGACCGGAAATTAGGTCTGAGTTCTCTAGATTAGCATATAAGCCTTCTCTTTTTATTATAAAAAAAACTTGTGTCATGGAAAAATACACAATCGAGCAACGTGTTAAAGTAATTCAGGCTTATTATGAAAATGGGCAACAATTTTCGAAGAAAATCATCTTCAGTGATGAGGGCACATTTTCACCTCAGTGGATTCGTCAATAAGCAGAATTGCAGCATTTGAGCGAATGATAATCCAAGAGTGATTGTCGGAAAACCAATGCACCCTCATGGTGCAGTTTATGGGCTGGCGGTTTAAAAGCTGGCGGTTTATGGGCTGGCGGCATCATTGGTACGAATTTTTTTCAAAATGAGGCCGGTTAAGCGGTTACTGTGAATAGTATTCGCTATCGTGAACTGATAACGAACTTTTCAATGCCCAAATTGGAAGATATGGATAAGTGGTTTCAACAGGACGGTGTCATTTGTCACACAGCTAACCAAACAATAGCTCTTTTGGGCGACAAATCCAATGGCCATCATGGCAACGTGTTCTCAACGACTTCTTTCTTTGGGGTTATTTGAAAGAAAAGTTGTACGTCGATAAGCCAGAAAAATTTCAAGAACTTAAGGACGAGATAATTCCGCACATTAACGGCATAGAACCTCAATTAAGCCTCAGCGTCATCAAAAATTTGGACCATCGGATGGAGGTGTACCGCTGAGGTCGCGGTGGGCATTTGGTCGATAACTTGCTCCATACAGAATTGAACGATACCAAATAATCATAACAAAATGGAATGACAGTAATTTCCTAAATAATGTATGTCTTGTTCGAAATCAACATCGGCCCTTAAAATTTAAACACCCTTCATTTTATCCCAATATTCCTATGGGAACGTAGTCATAACCGGGAACTTAGAATAGACTTAGACCATTTTCAAAAATTCGTTCCCCGTTCATCATTCATTGTCTCTAAGTAACAAAGATTATGAGCCTTTGCATAGGACTACAAATATTGAACGGATCTTGTTTGTTTCACTTCCATTAGCATTAAACCAATGCCAATACGTTTATTCAAATCAGCGGTAGCACATTTTGTCACTTCAATTTCTCAAGGCCATGTTGATGACTTCAGACTCTCACTCTGGGATTACTTTTATGATATGGGCCATAAGAACTAAAATCGCTGTCGGATTGTTGGTATAGAATCGGTCCATCACGGTTCCCACAAAAAGAAGATCCAAAGGGGAAAAATTGCAGATCTGTGTCAGTTAATTCACACCGCCATCGCCATGACGATTGATGACACGATTTGGATGTTATGTGCTCAAAAGATCGGTTTTTTCATGGGCTGTGGGACATGGCACACCATACTTTTCATGAACCAGAAGCTGTGAAAATCCATGTAATTATTTTCAGTTAGAAATTCGGTTAATATAGTCTTGAAATTGACCGAAAAACTGAAGAAAAAAAAAAAAAATGATCCGATGATGCCACTACTCCATAATCCGCTCCACACTGTCACTTTCTGTGATTGCCTAGTCAGGAAACATGTTTTTTTTGCCCAAAATCGTAAAGTTCTAACAACTGTTTTCCCAAGTGTATCGCACTTGGCTAAGAATTGGCAAGTAATTGGGTAGTAAATTCAATGCCATGAAGAACGCATTCTCGATAAGCCTTTCGGGATCGGCAGAAAATGTACAGTTCCCTCCATTGCCTCACAAGACATAGTTGTGAGAAATGTGGAAGCTCTCTTGGGCCACCCTATTTATTTATTTATTTAACTCCCAAACTGCAAGCGATAACCAAGTGGATGGTCGTGCGCTTTCAACTACTGAGTCAGTTGGGCCTTGCAAACGAATAAACCGAAATCTTTGCGTAGATTTCTCTTCGGGCTAATGCGTGAAATGTTGAGCTATTGAGATCGATTGCGAGTTGAAATGTGTCTCCCACTTTCGAATAGAACAGCCACATTCACTTTGAAGCGCGCTGTACGAAGACGAGGACCATGGTGCCAGTATGCCAGTCTCACGAGCTGAACTTTTTGCACAGGAGGAACAGCCTAGTATGGTGCTTCACTTCGGAAAAAGCTTCTTTTCAAAAGATGCACTGTTTGACCAACACAGCAGTCACTTTGAAAATAAGTTTTCTAGATTTCCCAACATTCTTTAAGTGCAAAGTGACTCATCAGTATGATACTGGCCTTCTGTCGAAATTTCTAACGGGACACAGCTGCTAGTTTTATACTCTATGATTTGAGAAGAAATACTGGATGACAAATCTTTTGCAATCACTTTCAGTGTAATAGTCGAAAGAGTGTGAATAGAATGTTCGAGGACACGATAATATCACTTTTTGTGAGAAATTGGCAATTCTTCCGAAAGTAATACTGCCATTACAAGCACTGAGGGGAAGTTGGAAGTTTTTGTAAAAAGCATTTGGAAGAATTAGAATCCAGTTCTACTTTCATTCTTAATTTCAATTAAAAGTACAATCAGAAACTGCTTACGAATGAATCTAAAGTAGAATAGAGTTACATAGCAGGGCCTCAGGAAGTTCGCACTAAGAAATAGATCCAAGATGATTTACTGGCCTCCGTTCTTCATTTTTCAGGACGCTGCAGAAAAATCTGCCTATACTCACTTTAAAATTGAACAGCGAGGAGGTCTCAGTTGCAGACATCTGGAATTTGGTTAGGTTATCAATAAACGACAGTTAAAAGACTTAATTTTGACTAGAAGATTTACTTTTCGAAGATCCGGAACTGATCCGAGGGGCTTCCCCTACCTCGATGGACTTTTGTTTAAATCAGTATCACACAATTCTTCTCCTTAAATAAACCTCAGGCGCACAAAATTGCACCTGTCCCACTCAGTGATATTCGAAAATGGTTTCGACGTGGTGTGGAATGTGAACAATTTGGTGGCATTTTTTTCTGTTTCAGTAAATCACCTTCTCAAAACCTTCTCCAGACATAATTAATCTTTTCACTTTCAAACTCCTCGGCATACTACTCAACGAAACAAACCGTTAAATACCCTTAAAAGTTTTTTTTCTTCATCCATTCTTCCTCGAAAGTCTTTCATTCCCGTGTAATTTTTTTCAACTTTTAAATGAACCACTCCATTGAATCCCTCAGAAGAAAATCTTTGCCAACAATGATTTATACAGAGTCTTGTCGTAGCACAAAAAGTTTCGTTTTTTAATTTTATTTTAAGCTCGGAAGCAATTCCGTTTTCTTTCAAAAATAAACTTCTCCTTTGTTTTGCCTTTTATGATTTTTTTTTTTCGAAAGAACAAAAACAAAAAAAAAAAGGAATTGCTGACAGGACACACGGTAACGATTCAAAAGGAAGAAATAGAAAAGCACACAAAAAAACCAAAATCGATTGAACAATTGAGGTATTAACCATAACAAACCTTAATGGAGGTTTGCTTACCCCCGTTCCAGGTGAGTTAAGATAAAAATGGTTTCTCTACTCAGCGAGGAGAGGAGACAGGAGAGTGGAGAAAAAACTTCATTGTTCTCTTAGTCATATCAGAAGGCAAAGGCACACAGCAATAAGGTAACCCAATTTTTGTTCACAAACTGAATAGTCATCGATTCACGAAGAGCGTTTGCCCACAGGGTAGCTTATTTTTTTTTTTTACTTCTTTTGGAAGTTAACGTAGAGTAAGCATCAAGCTTAAGCCCCCTAAGATACTTTTCGTAAAGAAAAAATAAATAGAATATTCCTGCAACAAGCTTCCAAAGCAGGTTTTTAAATAGAAAGGGGGGATTTAGCTTCGTTGGAGAGGATTGTACTTTTTTTTCTTGATAAATCCTCCTTCAACTTAAAGCAGAAATGAATAATGGCTCCTTCCACCAACAACGTGAGTATTCTGAGAAAAATTTGCATAAGAAATTCGAAAAATCTCTGAAAAGTGTCATAAGTGACTTAAGCAAAAGCCCACTGGTAAATAGCTGAATAAAAAAAAAATCATTATTCTCATAAGAGTTCGTTTTCGGTGAAGGCAACAGACGTTCGAACATTCCCCATCTCAATGACAATTATCGACTATCATGTGTGAATCCTTTCAATTGCCTCTATAGACATGAGTCTGTTGCTTTTCACTGTGGGAAACTTTAAATATGTTCTTTCGAATATTTGAGTAAGACCACATTCATGCGGTGAATTGACAAAACCACATTGCCCATGCAACTACCACATAGAAGAGTTTGCACATTGTTCACTTAAGACCCCTGAAATTGAGAATTTAAATTGAAACTCATCTGTATGAACTTACTTCGATGTGCCTTGTCGGTGGGATCCTTGCGGAGGACAATGCGTCGCTTGGATGAGCATATTGGTCCCGAATCGACATCATGAATAACAATCTTAATTGCTTCCCCGTCCATTGATGTTTGTCTGCGTGGTGCCTCTAGGTCCTCTAGATTTGGTCCAGTGAATGATGCCATTGGGGGTGGAATAGCAGCAGCCAGACTGGGTGGCAAAGCACCACGGTCACGTAGCGCTGCCAAATCGGGTCTACGTGAGGGCAATAAATTGAATAAAGAAAGAAGAAATTATAATAAATACTTCGCAGAGAAATCGTGGTTTTTTTTCATTTACAATTGGGATCCTCTTCGTCGCATTCGTCTATCATCATCAATACCCAATGTAGGTGAGCCTTTGTCAGGACTAGGGGATTCGTCGTTTTGTGGAGTATCCATGTCCGATGGATGTGGCACACGGAAAGATGGCCTCCTCGATCCCGGTAGTGGGATGTGTGGTGTCACACCCTCAGCAGGAGATCTGGCAAGGGCCGATTGAGCAGCTGCCTGAAGGATTCCAGGAGCAAATACATCATACGCTGATTTTCTAAAATAAATTGATCTATGATAAATTCTCTACGAATATAGATTGACTTTTGTGATTTACCTCCTTGGCATGGCGGCAGGCAGTCCTAGCCCCAAGTCAGCACCTGCACCAACACCACCACCGCCAGGTCCACCAGCACCATCTTTTATTTCATCATCGTAACTATGTTGCCTGGCCATTATGCGGGAACCTCTTCTTGACGCCATCCGGGACATTGGTGGACCAAGAGCTGAGTCCATGTCGCCCAGTCTGGGAGGACTAGACGACCGACTGGGCGCTACACTGCGACCACCCTTTCGCCAGTCTCCATCTCCACCCGGAGTCTTGGCACCTTTGAGCTGTAATATAAAAATGCTTTTAGAGAAGTCACTAATTGTGGTATGAAGTGAAGGAAAAGTCCTTTGAGTGTTTCAAATTTACAATAGAAAAGGATGTGTTTTTCTTCTCTTTTTCTTTTTTCAGACAGGCTCTAACATAACGAGTCAAACTTCAAAACAAAACTCTGTGTGAAAAGCTTACTTACTTCTATTGGCTTTCAAGCTTACCTTTTCTAATTCCTTTAACGATGCTGGTGAAACATCTGAATGACGTCGCAATTCCGGACTTCGTGGTGGTGCCAGGGCTGCACCATTACTCGGTGCTAATGTTTGTGTACTCGAACCTAATTTTGCATCTGAATGGCGTCGTTGTAAGGCTTCCAATACGGGTACTTCAAGCATAGAGTCCGTGGAGTCCTGTGGTATGCATACACGGGAGGCCATTTTTCGACGACAAACGCTACAGCGCCACATGCTCTGAAATAGAAGACCGGAAATGAATGAACAACATCCCGTTGATAATTCTAACAATTACCACAAAAGAACACATGCCTTGTACACAGATTACCTAAACTCTGCGTAAAGTACATACAACTACTGATGAACAGATTTTGGTTGTTTTCAATTATGAAGACCCTCATGGCTATACCATATATGCAACAAGGCGCCCATATTCCACTTTAATAACAGTGTAGACAGCGTAGTGTATTTTATGAAGCACAACTGTGCAGCAACAGTGCGTCTTCCTGTATTTCAATATTAACCAACCACACGGACATAAACAAGTAATGTGCTGCCGGACTCGTGTACCCTAATGAGAACACCGGGTTGGGGGTGTTGAGTCGAGTAATTAATATCTTGACTTTAGGCCAACGGCATCAATTACCAGCAATGCTGGGCGCGTGGTGGAAATTGTCCATGTGTTTGTGCATAATACATGAGCATGATGAACACACTATAAAATGGCATTCGATATGTGAGAACTGAGCAATGGGCGATTCCCTTGAATTGCTTTTGCCAGCAGGTTTCCGCAACCCAAATATAATTTGTTGAACATATTCGAAATATTTTTTTTTTTTTTTTTGAGTTCGACAGGAAGTTTGAGGTGAGAATTATGAGAGAATATTCAACCAACAACTGGCCCCTGACGCAATCGACTAATTAGAAGGGTAAATTATGTGCCATGGGTTGTTGATCACCGGATGTGGTTACGGGATAGAAAAGTTTTTTTCTCGTTAGTTGGAGTACAAAACAAAATGTTTTTCTAATCGATTCTGAAAACCTTTTAGTTGGATAAGTTTTGTTTTGATTGGAGAGGACTCAGGGTACCTACTAATTTTATGCAAATAGTGAATGGTTCTTCTAGTTTTACAATGCACAACTCTACGAGTAATTGCAATGAATAAATACATTTGCCTGAAGAGTTACTTTCACGTTAAATCGTTAGACCATCGGTCGTTAGAATTGAAAATTTAATTAAACTCTTAGCTCATCAAAGGCACTTGTTTGATTACAGAGGTTTGATTCAGTATTAATCTACCCCCAAAAGCATTTAGAGAATGAAAACCTTATCGATTGGGTCGCATAGAAACTGAAAACGCATGCTAAACGATACCAAATACGACTACAAAGCCCACACTGCTTGATCGTGAAAATACACACCGCTAAGAAGCTTTGATTGTGCCATGAGAAGCTCCGGGAGAGCGAAACATAAAACAAAGAGATAAAATCCAACTGCAAGGCTTCCAGCAGATAGTTCCAGTCTCAAATCGATTTCGATTGTTACGCCCCGACAGATTTAATTCAAATAGGGGAACAGTATTTTATTTTGAAAATTGCTATACTCACTGCATCCTCGTTTTCGTCTAGTTTACTGTAACTGGCACAATCCTCACAGACTCGTTGCTGACACTCGTAGCAAGTCTTGCTGTAGTCGTCCGGCTTAAAGGACTTTAGACAAACGCGGCACGCACCAGCACGACTCGGTGGTTTGCCAGGTTCGGCTTTGTTGATGTTATTATTGTTGTTGTTGTTATTGAGTTGGTGGGTCTGTTGCTGAGGTTGAATGGGGCTGCCACCAGTCGATTCTTGAAATGAGCTCAATGCGTCTGTGTCCATTGGCACCAGTGACGGACGGGGTGACATTTTATTCACTGCAAATAGAAAATAGTAAAGTTTTTTTTTTTACTTTAACTAAAAAGAGCATATATATCAAAGGATACAGGGAACAGGAACACAGTTTTAAAATGGAGTAGAGATTTTATATTAAAATTCACTAATGCGCAGTTAGTGTTTGGCTTACCAAAAACAAGCGCATATAACGTAATATATGCGAAAGTTACTCATTGGTAACGTCTTATTCATCATACTGAATTAAAAGAGCTCAATATTGACTTGTTTCAGAGTTCAGTGGCAATGTTAATTATAGAATTAGTTAATGAGCTAATTATAGAATGTCTGAGTTTTCAAAAGGGAGAGAATCGATGCTGTGATAACTACCTTTCGATAAAATTGATCTTGAAGATCGTGGAGTAGCTACTGGGTAGCCGACAGGGAAAAATAATAAAGCTTTAAGAAAACCAATGTGAATTTGTTGTGGGTTGGTCAATAACAGATGTAAATCAAAACATAAGGATCTGGAGATATGGATCATAATTTGTTTGCTGTGCTGGTCGACTACGAAAAGCAAACCGCGAGATCTTATATGGGTGACCCTCAGACAACGAGGAGTTACAGAATGAGGCCATCATGAACGAGGATCTTATATCCCTACAAGAAGCGCTTGTCGAATGGGTATAAGCTACAGAAGGTAGAGGGTATCGTAATAGTCAAAAAACTAAAAAATAAAAAATTAGAGTAAGTCGACAGCAACTGAAATAGAAGATGTTCCGGATGCTGCAAGAGTAACAAAGCTGGATCGTATTGGAAGGACGTATCAATTGTATGATCAATTAATCTTCTTCAAGATCGTTGTAACGTTTCTTATCTCTCTCAACAGTGGTCTAGTGAACTATCCAATTGTATTCCTCCCTTGAAAAGATTTAGCCGCAAAAAGCAAATCGCAAGGAATATGCATCAGTTCTTCATTCAGCCCAATTTCGGTCGTACAGAGATTTGTATCTTAACCGCTCAGTCCGGATGTGGAATGCTTAAGCAATGCACAGGAATTTAAAAACTATTTGCATCTAATGGGTTTTTTTATGGGTTTTTTTTAGAGGTATAGAACTTCGAATGGAAATAAAACACAAGAAAATCTTTTTAATGCCCTTTCAGGCATGTGGTCGCCGCGGCTGGCTCCATAAAAGCCAAATCTAGAGGTCCAATTTTCAACCACTTTTTCGTGCAGTTTAGGCCGTATGTCGGCAATAACACCTCGAATGTTGGTCTCCAAGCCCCCAAACGTTTCTGGTTTGTTGACGTAGACAAGTGACTTCATATATCCCTAAAAAAAATAGTCCAATGGTGTCAAACCACACGATCTTGGTAGCCAATTGACAGTTCCATTCCGTGAAGTTATGTGCTCATCGAATCGAATGCTTCCTTCAATAAATTGATTGTGACGTGCGCTGTGTGGCATGTAGTGCCGTCTTGTTGGTACCACATCTCATTCACATTCATGCCATCCAATTCGTGAACAAAATAGTCGGTTTCGTGGCTCTATACCGGTTTCCATTAACGGCTCGCCAGCATCATTTCGGAAGAACTATGGCCCAATGATTCCACTAGCTCCTTGAGCATACCAAACAGTCAGTTTTTGTGGATGTAATAGTGTCTCAAGGTACTCATGTGTATTCTCTCACTCCAAATGCGGCTTGTTGACCTAACTATTCAACCAAAAATGAGCCTCATCACTAGGCGTGTTTTTTTCACAAGGATGTTATGTACATAACATGATATCCAAAAAAAACGCTTCGTCTTTTTTTATTTGTGGGTTGGTGCTCTCGATCAGTTGTCAAACCAATAAAAGGCAACAAATGATTTTTTTTGCCAAATTCGCACAAAAACGCAAAAACTGTTTGTTAAAAACCTAAAGCAATTGTATAGAGTGGAAAATAAAAATGTTCCGTAGTGAAATTAATGCAGGTAAACAATTTTTTTTGTCTGTTTTTTGTTAGTTTAGAAACGTCAAAAATAGGTCCGTTCACAAAGGTAACAAAGAATTTCTGTTGACTCTGTTTACATGCTGGGATGAGTTTATATGAGATTGTGATTTAGATGTGAGTTGGAAAAAATATTTTGTTACTTGTTTCAAACGAATTAAACTATTAATAATAAGAAAGTACAACCATTTTTATGGCATACTTAACAATTAGCTTTGAAAAAAATGTTAACATTCACACAAAAATTTGAAAAGATATATGCAAAAAGTGCTTTCAGTCACTAAACAGACCATTTTTAATTGCTATTACGTTGTTTTATGTATCTTAATATACATTTACAAATCTAACTCTTGAAATCAATGAAATTCTAAAGATCAAAAATTGTCTGCAACTAAATTGCGGAGTGTAAGAGTGGGCATATGATTTTATTCAGTTACACATTTGTGAACAGACCCTTTGCCACCCATTTTGCTTTTGTTCGAGATACATGAAAGTCTCTAGACGCACCAACATTAAAAAATGAAAAGTCGAAAAACTCATTCGATACTCGACTAAACGTCAAAAATCTATCCCCGACCAAATCTTAACCATCCTTTTATCCACAACATTGGTTGTCGGGGATGTTGTTTTTGCTTTGCATGTAAAATGATGTTATGTATGTAACAGTCTTGTGAAAAAAACACGCCTACTGAACAAAATTTTGCGATGACGCATTGCATGGTCTAGTGGCTTTAATCTCGTGGCGAATCGATTAATTTGGGTCCTCTTCAACACTTTGCTCTACAGCGGCAATTGTTTCTTCGGTGTGCACTGTTCGACGTTTCTGCGGTTGAGTAATATCACATAACTGGAAATGAGATCGCCGATGAACTTCCTAGTTAAGGATCTCAGACAGCTTTCTCAGCACCTGAACCGTCGCTAGGTCTGCCAGCGACCTCAGTGACGGCTTCAATCAACGATTGGATCTGTGAAGAGCACAACCGTAGATGGCATGCCTCCATTGGATGCAGACAGACCAAACGTATGCTCCCCAACGTTAGTAAGAAGACTGCAACTTTTTTGCTAGCTCGTAGCAGGAAAGACTGTAGAAAGCTTATTGGCGTTGGTAGCGGGCACTTCTCTTTTGCCAAGCATTTAAACGTGTTAGGCTTAAGTGATAGCACACCCTGTGAATCTTGTGGGGAAGATGAGGACACCGCAGAGCACTTCCTCTGTGAATGTCCTGCTTTTTCTCGGTCCATGAGGTTACAGATACTCGGCGCAGACATGGTGAGAGCTGGTAACTTAGGCTCTTAATCATGGCAGCGTCTTTTGGCTCTTCTCCAAACATCTGGAAAGCTATAACAAATAGAAGGTGGCTAACTGGTAGTACAATGAATCGGTATTTGGGTCTGAGTGCTCCAGCTGGTATTTTAAAAACCTCCAACAGAAAAAAAGCGTATTATCACATAGACCCGTGGCAACCATCACTTGAAAAGCCACCATCTTGGAAAAAAAATAACACGACCAGGTTAGTTGGTACCGTCATTTTGAAGATTAGATCCAGAGAATCACGTCAGAAAAGCAATATGATATAACGTTCAGCCTCGAATGCGGGAAAAAAGAGGAAGCCAAAACATTCCTGGTGCAGACATAAGCAACGAAATCTGTATTTGTAACGTGGGGTTATGGCTAGCATGTCTGCATTTTAAATGTGAGCATTTTAACTGGTCGTGCGTAAGGGTTCTAGTCCCAACAGTAAACCAAAAAAAAGTTTTTCCATGGCTATTGCTTTTGGCGAGGAATTAACAAGTCCTATGATACTAAATTCATTGCAATGAAAAGAACTTTCTGGATTAGCAGTCTTGAGTCAGCAGAAAATTGTACGTATCTCCATCTCCCTTTATCAGAAATTGCAAAAAATTTCAAAAGATTGAATCAAAAACAAAAAAAGGCAAAGATTGCAAGGAAATGAAAAACTACAGACAAATGCAAACACTGCACAAGAATACAAAGAGCGCAAAATAACGCAAGGCTTACATGCCTTCGCAAAGGAGTGTGTTGAAAGCTTGTTGACCTTAAAATCAATGGTAGTTGTATTATTTGAAGTCGAGGTCTAAAAGTAAAATCACTAAATGCAAGCTTTTAGTTGAATCAAATAAAAGCTTTCTAAAGACTTCATTCACCAAAGATCGCATTTTTTTTTTGCAGCCCGATTTCGTGTCCAACCGAAAGTGACTCGTTAAACTACGCAATGTTATTAGTGAACCAAGACATCTTCGATAAACTATTAACTCACTCTCTCAATCTCAGTCTGGGTAAGGAGTACGGTTAAAACCATTAAACATATTTTAATTTAAAAGTACCATTTAATATAAAACGAGTGTTTGGATTAATGGCTGTGATGGGTAAAGTCTTAATAAGCCAAATTCGGCTTCAACTTTTGACACTTAAATATCAGATCCATTACGTCCAATAAGTTCCAACTTGTTGTGCGTAAGATTAAATAACATCAAAGTCGTCCATGACTTTTTCAAGCTAAAGTGCAATGGCAAAGTCAATACAAATGGCAATATGGAAATAAAACGGAGAAGTACTTTTGAAATTTGTTGTTTTCTTTTTCTTTCCGGTTAAGGCTTGGCACAGACTAGGCAGCTAGTTACTCAATACAAACTTTTATGCCTAAGTGACTGTCGCAATATCGCTGCCTAGTGCGCGCCTAGCCTAAGAAAGCGTTTGTGAAACTGACCTTTAAAAAAGTGAAGATAAACCTTTCTACTCATTGGTGCAGGAGTCTGGATTAATTCTAGGTCTTAACCAGTCCTCAAAGAACAACCTAAGAGAGATTTAAAGCTCATCTAAGGTTAGCCAAACAAGTGCAAAGGGACCTCAACCAACTTACAGTGCAAAACTGGTGGTATTTGGTTTCTTTGCAAAATATGCCGGTCAAAACACACTTTCATAAAAAGCTATAGTATTTTTCAGGACGTCATTTTACGGCTGAATTAGCTTTTGAATACCGGGTTTCTATATTTGGTTAAGTAATAACAGCTCTGCAGGGGCTGTAAAACACAGCTACAAGTCTACAAGTCAAGAGCCACTTGTGGGACTATGTCCATTGAACTTGTAGTAAACTTGCATCTTTGTGATTCAGAAATTCCTTACACTTGCCATAATTCACTTGTTCTACAAATACTTGTAAGTTTGTGTTACATTCCTATTGATGACTCCTTCTTTGACTTTGGCTATAGAAAATTGATTACGGTTACGTGGATATTAAAATTATATTGAGACTACTTTTAGAACACCTATGATGGTTGATTAACAGATCTTATGTAACTGGTACACCGACTTAGAGTACAAAACTGAAGATAGCTCGCCCGAAATCGAAGTCGTTATAGAAGGATGTTGGTTGAGGCCCAGGTTAACCCCGAAGTGAAGTGCCCACCTAAGTAAGTAAGTAAGTATATAACGGATACACATCCTTCCAAACTGTGAGCACGATACCGACCGACCGACAAACATTCATAGTTTCGGGAACTTTTAAAACATGCGTTTAGTCGAAGAGTCTGACTCCCCTTTGGCCTTAAAAGTCATTGTGGTACGTCAGGGAAAATAGTGTAACAATCACGGTGAACAATTTGAATTCTGCTATAACCAGAATAACTATTTTTGTTAAATAGGCTCTATAAGCAAAAGCAATAAAGTTTTATTTATAAAAGAATATTTATTTTAACAAACGTTCCTCTTGCTAAGAAAATTTATTTTGTTAGAAAAATAATTAAATTGATTTGCTTGATAGCAATATACAAAATTCCTATTTTACTGATAAGAGTAAAGTGTTTTAAATGTTCGATGTTTTATTCCTTTTAACACTTCCTCCAAAAAATCGGGCAGTTAAATAGATACTCATTAATCAATCAATACCAATTTTCTTTCGAAGCATCTGAAATCGGACTCGTTCAAGAGGTTTTGTTAACAAATCTGCAAGTTGATCCGTTCCTGGAATGTGCTCCAATCTGATATCACCTTCAAGAAAGCGTTCTCGGACATAAAAATGACGAACTTCAATGTGCTTCGAACGTTTATGAAATTCTGGATTTTTCGATAGTTTAACAGCACTAGCATTATCTATGTAAAGCAAAGGTACAAGTCTTTTTGTTGCAGTAAGTTCCTCGAAGAGCCGTTTAAGCCACATTGCTTCCTTGGCACCTTCACTGGCGGCCATTATTTCTGCTTCAGTTGTTGATAAGGCTACGGATCGTTGAAGTTGACTCATCCAAGATATAGGTCCTCCAGCATATATTGAAATCACTCCACTTGTTGAGCGCCTTGTTTTCAAATCGCCTGCATAATCTGCATCACTGTATATCTGAAGTTCTTTGTTGTTCGGTTGATATTTGATGACTGATTTGCTTGTACCACGGATATAACGAAAAATTCGTTTTACGTTATTCCAGTCTTCTTTGGTAGGATTTTCCATCTTTCTTGCAGCAGAACTTACAGCAAAGGCAATGTCTGGTCTTGTTCCTGTTGCCAAATACATCAAACTCCCTACGGCTTCTCGATAAGGAACTTGTTCTTTTAGTTCTTCTTATTTTGAATGTTCTTCCTCCCGACTAATAGGAGTCGCTACTGGATTTGATTCTTTCATATTAAAACGTTCCAAAATTCTTTCAGTGTATTTTTCTTGACTTAGATGAATTGAACCATCGTTTAAAATTTTTATCTTCATTCCAAGATAGTTATCAAGAGTTCCAATTGTAATTTTGAATTCATTCTTAAGTTTTTGCATACAATTTTGAACTTCTTCTTCATTGCTGCCAAAAACTAACCCATCATCTACATATATGGCCACATATAGAATTCTTCCTTTCTCATTTCGATAAAATAAACATGGATCTGCCTCACTATTTTTTAATCCAATCTTTGACATAAAATTTAGAAAACGTTTGTGCCAACAGCGAGGTGCTTGCTTAAGTCCATATAAATTACCTTTCAAACGACATACTCTTCCAGTACCATCTTCAAACCCTTCTGGTTGTTCAAGGTAAACTTCCTCCTCAAGAGTGCCATACAAAAATGCCGTTTTAACATCAAATTGTGCAATCTTTAGCTTGAGAGTTGTAGCTAAGGCTAACAGCATTCGCACTGTGTCATATCGTGCAACAGGACTGAAAGTTTCATCGTAATCTATACCCTTCTGTTGAACATACCCCTTGGCTACAAGTCTAGCTTTGAATCATGGTTTCTCGCCTTGAACTGAATCCTTCACTCGAAATACCCATCGATTTTTTATAACTTGTTTTGAAGGTCTTTTCACCAATTCCCAAGTACTATTTTCTTTAAGCGATGATAATTCTTCTTTCATTGCTGAGAGCCATTCTTCCTTATTTCTTGACTCATAGCTTCATAGTAGGTATTTGGTTCTTGATTAATCTTTCTTGCCTCTTCTTCTGCAAGCATCAGAAACGAACCTCCTGTTATCCATGCTGGCTTTCTTCTTTGTCTTGTGTTATTTGTAGATTCTTCATTTGCATTCACTTGTTCAGGTAATTTTTCTGTTTCGATTTCGTTCTGTTCAGTTTCAGATAGGACTTTTGATGTACTTAATTCGATAATTTCGTTTTCATTTTCATATTCGTTGTTTTTCTGTTTTTTATTGTCCTGAATGACAGAAAACTCAACCTTTTCTTTTTCTTTATGGAACTTTTCATCTTCTTCATTTCGGTTTTCGAATTCTTTTTCAGTGTTTATTCCATCAATACTGCAAACAACTTCTTTTTTGAATATAACATCATGACTACACTCTATTTTATTCAATTTTGGAATCCATACTCGATAACCATCTTTTTCATTGACATAGCCAACGATTCTTCCAAACACAGCTTTCTCGTCAAATTGCTTTCGGAGCTGTTTTGGTATGTGAACATAGCATCCAGTACCAAATATTCTTAAACGAGATAAATTTCCAAGCTGTTTCTTATACCATAATTCATATGGAACTTTTCCATCAACAGCTGTTGACCCTGTTCTATTCAGAACATATGCAGCTGTATTACATGCTTCAGCCCAAAGAAATTTCGGGAGCTTGCTGGAAACTCTCATGCATCTAGCAGCTTCTACTATGGTTCGCTTTTCTATTTCGGCTATTCCATTCTGTTGTGGAGTGTATGGAGGAGCAATGTACTGTTCATTTCCAAACTTTGACAAAATGTTACTAACATCTTTGTTGTTAAATTCCTTGCCACCATCACATCTCAAAATTTTAACGACGTGTCCATTTGATTTGGCTTCATTAAGAAAAGTTTCAAGACATCTACTTACTTCACTTTTATATTTCAGAAAAAATAATTTTCGAAATTTGCTGAAATCATTCTTAAAACAGACATAGTATCGCGAGCCTCCCAGCGACGTTGTTTCTACGGGTCCAAAAACATCTGCATGGATGATTTCTCCAACCTTAGAAGGTCTGTCACTTCTAGACTTAAATGGTAGTCGGTGCATTTTACCAACAACACATCCATCACAAAATTCATCTTCACCTTGAGGCACACTGATATTTAATTTCGCAAGAATCTTCTTCACATGCTGTTTATTCTGATGAGCAAATCTTTCATGATAAACTTGAAGAGTCTCTGCAAATTTTGAAACCAAAGCCTGTATTTTTGGTTTTATAGCTTGAATTTTTAAAACATAAAGCTCGTTTTGAAGATTTCCAAAAATTGTAACTGCACCTTCTCTGTCCTTGATTATTACTGTTCTGTCATTAAATGTAGTAATATAACCATTTCGAGCAGCAGCCTTCACGGAAAACAATTGGGCACTTGCTTCAGGAACATACCATACTTCCTTCAATGTAACTTCTTTCCATATACCCTCAATTTTTGTTTCAACACGAATATCGCCTTTTCCATACGCTTTCATTGTGACATCTTGCTTGCCTAGACAAATTATTTCTGGAACATCAAATGGTACATACGATTTAAATTGAGATTTGTTTGGTGTAATATGTCTTGAAGCACCGCTGTCACAATACCATTGTTCTGTACTCAATTGATTTTCATTCGTCGCATTTAAAGAGTATGCAATCAGAGCCTTTGATTTTCTGTAATTGGAACTCTTGAAATTATTTTCTTTGCTTATATTTTGGGGACATTCAGCAGCCCAATGTCCGAGTTGCCTACACTTGTTGCATGGAAATTTCATTTTTGCACGATCAAGCTTTGATTTATTTTCATTGTTAAACTGCTTATGCTTTATATTATTTGCAACTAAAGCTGTGTTAGCACTTGATGAACTCTGTTCAATTTCTCTTACTTCAATTGCGCATAACTTTTCTATTAGTAAGTTGAGTGTTTGCTGCTCTGCAGGAATTGTATCCCACAAATCTCTGAAGTTATCAAACTCCTTACCTAAAGTTGAAATAATTCGGCTATTCAGAATCCGTTGAGAGAGCGTGTTTTCTTTGTGTTTGATTAGTTCAGCATTCAGATCTACAAATAGCTTTTGTAGCTTTGCAATATGTGCACTCATGTCTTCTTTTTCGTTTTTCCTTGCTTGGAAAAAACTATCTATCAGCATGTTAAGCCTCTGAATGCTGCTTCTTTCGAAACGGGAACATAGTTTATCCCAAATTTCTTTCGACGTCTCGCAGGTCAATACCAGTTCAGCAATTGGTGAGCTTAAGGATGCTGCTATCAAGCTAGAGGCCTTAGCATCTTCTTTCAACCAATCCTTTTCTCTTTTCTTGTCTTCAGGAGAAGAACCTTCGATGATTTTCGGACATTCACTCTCACCAGAGATAAAACCTTTTAAATCATGTTGACGAAAAAGCATACCCATTTGCCATTTCCATTTTGGCCACTCGCAAGGACTTTCCAATTTATCGACAGATATCTTGATATCGGACATTCTTCTTGATTCTTTTATATATTCTTTTTCTTAATACTTTCAATGCAGTTGTCACGAGCCTGGGCCCATAACCTGTTAAATAGGCTCTATAAGCAAAAGCAATAAAGTTTTATTTATAAAAGAATATTTATTTTAACAAACGTTCCTCTTGCTAAGAAAATTTATTTTGTTAGAAAAATAATTAAATTGATTTGCTTGATAGCAATATACAAAATTCCTATTTTACTGATAAGAGTAAAGTGTTTTAAATGTTCGATGTTTTATTCCTTTTAACAATTTTTAGAAGTGAGACTTACGTCGAAAAAGTTTACTCAAACAGAAAATGTAAGACACTCCTTAGAGTTTGTACCTAGACGAAGAGATTTCTTTTGAAAGCAATAGTAGAACCTGGGGTAGTGATTAGCTGCTGCATTAAAGTTCCAAGGTTTTAATTCCAGAAGCATTTTGCTTTATCACTACCGCGAAGGATAAGTAGGTCCCCCAATAATAAATAATTCATAAGCTGTTCGGAATAGTTAAAAATGTTCTGCCACATTTGCCACTAGTTATGTCCGACAGAAGTGCGTTAGGCCTCGGTCCTCCCATGGCTTGTTGTGCCGGACTGTTTTTTTTATTTATTTTATTTGCAAGGGAGAGACTTAACTAACTTTCCTAATCAACGATCTTGAAACTTTGTTTGTTCCTTTTTATCCAAGAAAACCCTAGCGCAACGAGAAGTTGCTAATAGTAGTTTCCATGAACATTGAGGTTGAACCCAGACCTAGACAAAGTACGAGTATACCCGGTAAGTCCTTCGAAAATATCTTCGTAAATGATGTAGTAAAACATTATATCGTTGATAGAGATAAGGCTGCCACAAAGCCACAGCCATAACCACAGCCACATCTCTATTTCCGTTTCCTATACGGAAACATATACGTAGTGATAATAATGCATTTCCACATGCTTAATGCAGAGAACTTTGAAAACTCGTTTTCCCTTTACGATGGAGTCATAAAACTATCGTGCAACATGTTCCACATCTCTGAGAATGTTCAAATCGATAAATTCTACCTCGAGGATGATGATGGTGACTATGGGAGCTATAAATTTACACTCAAAGTCTAAACCTACTACAAACCAACAACCGCCTTCCTTTAGCTTTAGCTCTAGCTATATAACATCAGGAAAGAGAAAATGTAAAAGAGGTTATTAATAAAATATGAAGGAGAACCAATGGAGTGGCAGTCCTTGATACTGGAGACGTTGGGCCAAGTTATATAGTTGCCACAAGAGCATGTATGCAGTATGCACCTCCTATAGTTACACCGACTTCACCTTGCCACACCGTGTTGATGGTGTTTTTTTTTTTGGTTCAGAAATAAATTGGTTTGAGGTTCTTGATTGTGAAGACACATGCCTGGATCGCTATGGGGCCTTAAGCAACGGTTCAAGGATATTCAACTGCAGGTGCAGTCATAAAAACGGTGCACTCAGGCGTATGAGTATTTTTATTGTTGTTTTGCTTTTTGTGGTTAGGGTTTTATTGCAGACCGAAAGACCAACGACGTGTGGGCGTGTGTCGAGTCCATTTAGCGTCAATAAATTGTTCAACTTTTCTAGTGCTCGTTGAACTAGTTTTTCGGTTTCATTCACTATAAATTGATTTACTGAAGGGGGAAGGAAGCATGGTGTTTTTTTCTATTTTTATCAGCCCCTTTTGGGCATTTCATTAAATTTGTTTTGATCTTTTGTTAAATGGGTTATAAATTAATTACTAAATTGATGCAAATTTTAATTTTTGTTTCAAGTGACAAGTGCCTCTCATTTACTCATCTCGTAAAGAGCCATAGATGGCCCTCAAAATACGAAATGCTCCGGAGGCATTTCATGTCACTCAAAAGTAAGTGTAAAAGTTTTCAAATGATTTGAAGTGAAAATGTCAACTCTACGCATAATGCATAATTAAGGATTGTTTGTTTTAGTAGCAAATACACTCATCCTAATGACTTTTACTTATACTATCCGCATACCCCTCTAGCTTCAATTAATTCGAAGTAAATAGATACTCGAAAAAACAAAGTCTATTTGAATTTTGCAAGGAATTAGAACGAGGGAGCTTATTTTGAAAATAAAGTTACTGCACATTCAATAAAAATGAAACTAACATCTTGTCAAATGAACATGACTTTGGTTTAATTCTTAAGATCATCCCACGGTGATTCAAAAAATAATTCATAGACATTCGAGTTATTTCCAAAGCAACTCGTAATTGCCTCTTATCGAGTACTAAAATATTCGATTCGATAAAAGTTTTAATGCTTTAAATCTTCGTTAAGTGTTCGATATGACCCAAAAGGGACCAAAGGGGAGGAACCAATTGGTTGAACCAAAGAATTCTAAATATACTCTTTTTGAGAAGAATTAAACAGCACTGGTTTCCAATTGAGTTAGAAATATGAATAAAATAAGTTTCTTTCTCTTTCACCCTAATAGTAATTGAATACAGTACTTGGGAAATGGAATAAACTTAAAGTGACAGAAGAAATTATTAAGCGTGGTTTATTTTTGTAAATGACAAAGAATATTCTTTTGCCCATAATACATGTATACGGAAAACATTAAATGCGTTTTTCTACCTAATAGAACGTCGCGTCGCCGTCGCGTCGCCGCGCCGTGTCGGTTTGTTGTGCAAGGAAAGATTTACTCATTTTACCTCCCTTAAAATTAACTCGCCTTCAAAAAAATAAATTTTCTAGGACTTAATGACAAAAACAAAAAATCGAAATCGCATGACAATAATGCGAAAAAACATGTGATTTGTGTCCGTAATTGTTGATATACAAAAAAAATCTCAGGTATATGCAAAAACCAACTGTTTTTCCAGCAACTAAACACTTTAATGCATTTTAAGGATATTTTTCTTATTATAATAAAGGAGCACTTCAAGGGATTGTTTCTTGTGACTGATAATGTTAGAAAACACAGTGCGGGTGTTGGGAAATAAGGAAAGATATTGAAAGAGATTCCGATGCATATTATTCTTCAGTTTTTGTGTTTTGTATTGCGTGGGGAAAATTGAGTTGGGTAAAGCATTCCACATCAGGGTGAAGCGGTAAAAATATGAATCTCTTTATTAAACCGTACGACCAAAGTTGGGCTGAAGAGTGAACTGGATGAGCATTCCTAGCAAGGAATCACCTAGAGGTGATGACACTTTTACCCTATATTTTTCTGGATGGGAAGTGGGTGCAAAGTAAATGCGTGATAATGTGTGTGAAATATAACTCTGAATAGTTTTCCTATTTTTCCGATGCGCTGTCGAAGTTTTACACATTCTCCAAGTCTCTATTAAAGACAGCGATTTCGTCTTTTGCAGATATGTTGAACGTTTTGTGAGATGTTGCATCATGTGCAGCCTCTGATGTTCAAGCTAGATTAGCAATTCTTTTCGCTTTTTCTATTTTTAGTTCCTAGAACCTTTTTTTTCTCCACAGGTCATAACACTTTGATATTGATTGAGAAAGTTTATAAAAGAAAAATTGCATAGATCGATATTTGGAAGTAATGAAACTATATCTAGATCTATTAGGGATTTCAATGAAGCTTGTGTACATATTGATATCTTCTGTCTTAATCGTGAAAAATTTAAACTAGAAGTCTTATATTTATTTACATTCTAATTATTATTTTTCTTGGAGTGCAATTATCAATTATCTGTTAGCTGTAAAATTTCTTGTAGATTAATTAATTTAATAAATAAATAAATAAATAAAAATCAACAAAAAATTACAATAATTGATTTAAAACAATTAAAACGTCCTATAGCTAACATTCGTTTTTGTCTCCAATAATTAAATTAATATCTTCTAATCTTCTTCTTAATCTTAATATATATAAATTACGTATCACGATGTTTGTCCAAGTTCCCGTGCAGTGTCGGGTTAGAATAGCACTGCAGCGCCTCCCCGCTTGTCGTAAAAGGCGACTAAAGGAGCAATCATATCTAGACGACTAACATCAAAGTGAGTCTAGCGGCACACATACCACCTAAAAACTCTCCCCAAGTATGCATGCAGATCCCGGGGTTAACACGACTGGAGATTACCGGTGTAGTAAAAGGGAAATCAAACTCATTAAATGGAGCATGCATGTGTCGAAAAGGATGAAAGGAAAATTTTTGAAAAATTTTGAGCATTATGGAAGTACTTGCAAACATAAGAAGCACTACCCCGCCAGGCAGTTCCATTGCTATGCATGGAGCTGGTCCTGGACCGAGCAGCAATGTTCGGGTCAGAGCTATACGGATTCCGGGGGCTAGCAAAGTAATGCGACGAGTTGGACGAAAATTTAGAGTTGCGAGTTGGAACGTTGGAAGTATGACTGGTAGAAGTCTTGAACTCGAAGAGATGATGAGAAGGAGGCGAGTGGACATCTTGTGTGTTCAGGAAACGAAATGGCGAAACACAGCAAACAAAGCCCGTTTCTTAGATGTAAAGACCAAAGCTTACAAGATGTTCTACTATGGAACAGAACAAGGTAGGAACGGAGTCGGTATCATCCTTGACCAAAGTTTATGTAACAGCGTGTTGACCATTTTGAAGTCCAGTGACCGTTTGATGTCTCTTAAATTGGTGATGGAAGGAAAGGTCTGGAATATAATCAGTGCATATGCTCCCCAAATAGGGTGTGAGCAGGAGGAAAAAGATGCATTCTGGCTTGATTTTCATAACCTACTTAAGAACATCCCAAAAGAAGAGTATTTGTTTGTTGGAGGAGATTTGAATGGACATGTCGGGAAGACAAACGAGGATTATGAAGACTGCCATGGAGGTGTGGGATTCGGCACCAGGAACACTCCTGGTGAAGATATTCTAAATATGTGCAAGTCATACGGTCTAATCCTACTAAATACCATGTTCATCAAACAAGACCGACACCTTATCACTTACAGTAGTGGAGGAAATGAAACCCAGATTGATTACCATTTGGTAACCAATTACATGAAATCTCGGGTGAAAGACTGCAAAGTGATTCTAGGAGAAGCTGCCGCTCAACAACACCGTCTTCTTTTAACAGAATTTTTTACGGATGCGGTGAAGGAAGTCAAACAAACAAAGGCTCCTGGGAGAATCAAGTGGTACAATCTGGAGAAAACCAAAGGACAGCAATTCATTTCGTATATGCGAAGTCAGCTGTGTAATACCATCGACGCAGTTTCAAACACAATGACGGCACAAAATATGTGGGATCGCCTACAACGAACCTGCTTAGAGAGAGCCAAATCACTGTTAGGAGTCTCAAAAGGACACCACCAACAAGCTAAAGAGACCTGGTGGTGGGATGATGAAGCTAAAGCAGTGATTAGAAAGAAGAAAGCAGCTTTCCAAGCTTGGTCGAAGTGCCCCTCAAGAAATACAAATGAAAAAGCGCGTCTCAAAATGGAATACAAGAGCTGCAGAAAAGAAGCGAAGAAAAAGTGCGCCCAACTTCAAGCAAGAAGCACGGAGGGCCTGTATCGAGAGCTGGAAGAGATTTCTGCCCCAGCTGCTGAAGCAAATCAGGCAATCCAAGAGCTAAGACAAAGTAACTTGAATAAGGGAGCAACCATTTTCAAAATAGCCGCTCAGAGAAGGAGAAATGCGCAGGAGATTCGTTCGCCGAAGTTCATAAATGATGCTCAAGGACTGCTACTTGTGGATGACGACAAAATTCTTCACAGGTGGCGACAGTATTGTGATGATCTTTTGAATGAACAGTTTCCTCGGCGCCACTTTCCAACAGCTGCACCTAACTTTACGGAAGTATCCGACGTCACAGTCGAAGAAGTTAGGGAGGCAGTTAAGAACTCTAAAAAAGGCAAAGCGATTGGGCCAGACGAGGTACCATATGAGTTTTGGAAAAATATGGGAGACATCGGGTTGAGATGGCTCACGATTCTCATCTCCAAACTTATAAGAGGTGACAGTTTGCCTAATCAATGGAGGGAAAGTTTTCTTCTACCAATGTACAAGGGAAAGGGAGATACCAGAAGCTGTGACAACTATCGTTCGATCAAGTTGATGTCCCACACTATGAAGATCGTTGAGCGGGTCTTGGATAGCCGACTGCGGAAAATAATAAGGCTTTCTGATGACCAATGCGGGTTTGTCGCGGGTAAGTCAACTACAGACGCAATCCAAAGTATAAGGATCATTATGGAAAAACACCGAGATGCCTTAGAGGATTTGCATATTGTGTTGGTTGACTTCGAAAAAGCATTCGATCGACAACCACGAGATCTGATATGGGTGGCCCTCAGACACCGAGGAGTTCCTGAAGCCTATGTGCGAATAATTATGGACATGTACGATGGAGCAGTTACAAAAGTGAGATGCCCAGCTGGAGTCACCGAAGAATTCCAAATAACAGTAGGTGTACATCAGGGAAGTGTCTTGAGTCCACTGCTCTTTATTGCTGTTCTGGATTATTTGCTCGAAGGAAAAGTAACGGACAATAAAGTACAACAATTATTCTTTGCTGACGATGGAGCCATCATAAGCGAGGATCCTACATCCCTGCAACGAGCACTTGACGTTTGGATTGATGTTCTGGAAGGAAATGGGTACCGTATTAGCGCTAAAAAGACTGAATACCTGTGCTGCCCTTTTTCTGATCCAGACAAGCCTATTCCAGACATTTATTTGAATGGAAATGTGCTTCCCAAGTGTGAAAAGTTTAAATATCTAGGATCTATGATCAATAGTGAAGCAACTTGTGATGACGACATCAATCATCGAGTAAGCGTAGGGTGGATGAAGTGGCGAGAAAACTCCGCTATCTTCTGTGATCGAAAAATGCCCCCTAAGCTGAAGGGAAGACTCTACACAGCAGTTGTCCGTCCAGCTCTGACATACGGTTCACAATGTTGGACAATGTACAAAAAGTATGAGAGCAAATTGACGGCAGCCGAAATGAAGATGCTTCGGATGACAGCAGGAGTAACAAAGCTTGATCGAATTAGAAGTACTAAGATCCGTGGAAGTCTTCATGTCAAAAGTACCATCTTGGACAAAATTCAGCACGACCAGCCGGTCGTGTCAGTTGGTATTGTCATGTTCAAAGGAGAGATCCGCAGAACCCCGTCCAAAAGGCAATATCATACAACGTTTCAACAAATACGCGACGAAAAAGAAAAGGCAGGCCAAAACACTCCTGGTACAAGCAAATGCAAAAACAGCAGCATTTGGTTGGCCTCAGACATGGAACAATCCAAAACCGGGAGGCTTGCCGACGCTTTCTGAGGTCAACGTGGCGTACCCCACAGGCGGATCACTAGTGTGAAGCAGAAAAGTGGGAGAGTTGTGATCGCTTCAAGATCACTACTCGTAACGCCGGAAATGAAGAAGAAGAAGAAGAAGAAGAAGATCACGATGTTTGTCCGCGATGGACTCATAAACTACTTAACCGATTTTAATCAAATTTGTACACCGTGTGCAGTTAGATCCAACTTGAAAGATAGGATAGCTTACATCTTAATTTATGATCACAATATTATTTTATTGCATTATTTGCCTATTATTTGACAGTCAACAATTATTTATCTGTTAGCTCCAAACGATTCTAACAGATGGCGACATCTGTTGACTGCATTGAGTAAGATTCAATAGATGGCGCTACGTCAAACTTCCAAACGTTTCGGAAGAACGAACGGAAGATTCCCTCAGGAACCAACCCCGTTCCCTAAACTTAGAAACTACTGGACAGATTTCAAAAATTGTTTCGGCACTGGGATGACACATAATCCTTCAGAAACAGGAACGAGAACGGGAGCCTTAAAACTACAGACCCGAGCAACGCCGGGCGGCTCAGCTAGTTAATATATATAAATTACGTGTCACGTTGTTTGTCCGCGATAAACTCTTAAGCTACTTAACCGATCATAATGAAATTTGCAAACAGTGTGCAGTTTGGTCCAACTTAAAAGATAGGATTGCTTACATCTTAATATACAGTCGCAATTTTGTTTAATTGCAAATTTTTTGTTTGAAATTTACAATTATCTGTTAGATCCAAACGACTTTAATAGATGGCGATATCTGTTGACTGGATTGAGTAAGTAATCAATAAATGACGCTGCTATTTTAAACCTACAATCGTGTCATATAAGCTACAATTCAGTAGCAAAACTTGTTGTTGAGCCTAAAGTTCAATGTATGTAGTTCTTCATTGGTAAATTAAGATTTCTATAGAAGAATTAATTTTTTCGTTGCCACTGGAACCAAGGAGTGCCCATAGAACTGACAGGTGCATTGAGAGATAGATCCCTATAAAAATCGGGATCTGCATAATTTGAGACCACCTCAATTATGAAACGGTACGCGTTTGGTCATCAAAAAAATCACCGGGAATATTCATTTTGACTGAGAAGTTTGAAGAAAAAGTGGTTATGTTGCCATCACGTATTTCTCTGATACCGTCAGATTCTACCACACCCTTTAGGAGGCTACAGTTTCAAATTCGTTCAGCTTTTCATGTCTATAAATAAGTTTCAAGGCCAAACAATGTCCATTTGTGGTTTCCTTTGGAAACTCCATATTTTTCTCACGGGCAACTACATATATGTTGCATGTTCGCGTGTTAGGAAACTGTCGAATCTATTTGTGTAAGCTAATGATAGGTTAACCAAAAGTATTATGCACCGATCAGTGCTAAATTAAATTCAAATTAAAAGTATTTATAATTCAAAATAATAAATATTATTGTTAAAGCTTCAAGACGAACTGAGATGGCTACTCATTCATAAGTTTAAGTGTCACATGTTATTTAATATCAACTTTCATTTGTCACAAACTTGAATAAAAATAATAATAAATTTTAAAATTAGTTCTTTTATATTGATCAACTTTACGAAAGTTTTAATCAAAGTCCTTCCCCTTCAAATCCCAATCCAGTGGAATCTTATACCAGCTTCGACGTTGCCGTCTTCGTTCGTAAATAATATTTTCACTGTATTGAGGGGTTAGAAAATCCTTCATGGAGTCACAATATTTTTTAGAAATGGCATCTTTGTAAAAAGCATAGTGGTCCCCATGACTGATGTTCTCCTACCGTTCCTCTTAAATAGTTTACTACAATGTAATATAACAAAAACCTTAGCCGCAGTAACGCGTGGCCAGGTCAACTAGTAATGTATAAACTATCGAGCGGGTGAAAACATGCTGTAGTCTTTACACTACTTGAAAGTAGAAGCATTTGTTTGTTTGTTTGTATTCAATAGAGAGAAAATACTGGACCGATTTCAAAAAAGTCTTGCACCGTTAGAAACATAAGAACAGCTGAACATTTTTCCAAAATTCTTTCAAGATTGTAATGTTTCATTAATCCTTAGTAACATAATGTATATTTTACTCCATCTAAATATTGCAGAATCGATGCTATAGCTATACACTAGATCACCATATGATCCGAGCTACGCCGCGGCGCGCCGGGCAGGTCTGCTAGTCATCTTAAAAATCCCAAACAGTTAAAGGATTTTTCAGGAAAAATTTTAAAGCGACATGATTTTTTTTAAATCAAACAAAAAATTAATACTAATACAACTCCAAAAATACCTTCAAAATAACTTTAAAAGTTTTTTAAAGAGTGAGTACAAAGATTTTCAACGATCTTTGAGCAAAAGCTACTAAAGGCGGTTTTAAATAAGTGTACATATGAAAAAGCTTGTTAAAGAATTATTTAAAGAGTTTTTGGAACACCTAAAATGAAAACCACTTACAAAGAACTAAAAAAGAGGTTATTAGATGTGATAGTATTCTAAAGATTAAAGAAGGTCGTTTATGTGTCGACTGTAGAATAATATAGCAGTACATTGAAAGTTTCATGAACTAAAGCACTGCTTTTGAAACGCAGATATCCTGACTCTGGTTTTTTGCTTTTGTAAAATGGTAAAGTAAACTGAATACAAACAAGGAGTCTGCTATCAGTTGGTCTTACATAGCAAAAAAAGTGAAAAGCAAACTTCTTAAATCCAGCGCTCTATAAGCTTCCCATAAAATGCATATTTACTACAAGGTTCAAACATTATTATCAAAAAAAAAAATCTGAAACGTCCATGAGTTTTTTTCGCTCCAGCATATTTTGCATTTGTTACATTAATAGCTTTTCCACTTTTTTGCTAGTGTAAATACAAATCGCAAATAGTTTCTTTTTTATTAAATTTTTTTTCCTAGCTGTTTTTGTTACCTTTATCTTGTGCAGTTAGCAGGGATGACGATAAAGTTTGCTTTAATTTCCCAAAAGTTCCTCCTGTGTCGGGAGCATTTTGTGTTGGCGCTTCGTCCGTTGCAACCATCTGTAAAAAGAAGATAATGCAAACAAAGTTTGGTTAGGTATTGTAAAAGTAAAACCAAATTAAAAACTAAACGAATTCTGAAAAAAAAAAATTAGAAAAACGGGAAAATTGAGAAAATGGAAACAATTCGGAGCAATGTTTTGCCACTAATTTGACGTTAATTGCGTTGCAAAGAAGTTTGTCCAGGGAAAATGTGAAAAAAACGGAGTAGGCACTCACGTGGAATGCGAGATTTTCTGTCGAATCAGAAGTGATTTTTGCTCGTTTATGTCATTAAGTTTTGGGGTGAAAGAAGTGTAGGTATTCTAAAATTGCAAAAATGTCAATTAACCAACAGAAACTATTTTGAACTAGTTCGGGAATTTATCTTTTCATGGCCAGTTTCATATTTGAAGTATACCTAAACAAGCTGTATCGGTATGCATTGTACACATGTGTACCTACCAGCAAAAGTTCAAACAATCCTAGATGTTGATATGCCCACTCGTGCCTTCTGATGCACTGTTTTGTCTTTTATAAGACAAATTTTACTCCACTGTAACACAAAACTACAGAAATGGTAACTCTAACTACATATATTCACCAACGAACACCTGACACGCCTATCAATAATTTAAACTGTATTTTCGATTTTCAACCCAATAATTTATTCCCAAATGCAAAACTTCGCACCGCAAGAGATAAGCTTGAGTTCAACAGAAAAGGACGAAAAATGAAAATAAAACAGAACCTCAGAATCCGCGTCGAACGTAAGATCCCTTAACGGACAACGTGCAGCTGATGAATAAGTGGAGACCCTAAAACGCTGCAAAGGTGACGTAACCACCATCCAAGAAGTATGATGGAATGAGCAGGTCACAAAGAAGATGAAAGACTGCGACATCTGTTATGGTGACTGCTACAGATAACAGACAATCCACATCAGGGACCATTAACCTGGATGTGCACCACGCTTCCACAAAAGAGAACGATAATTTCAAAGCCTATTTCTACGAGCTCATCGAAGAAACATATGAGCGGGCATTGCTCATGCAATGAAAACCGTCCTTGGCAATTTTGACGTAAGACTAAAGGAGTATATCTTTGGAAGTACAATGAGTAAGTATATAGCTTGCATGAAAATACCTCCGAAAACAGACTTAGCTCTTATGATATAATTCGTTGATACACTTCCGTCATCTCAAAATTCATACAAGTACATGGCGATTCCCAGGTCAATCAACCGTGAATAAAATTGACCATGTTGCAATCGACGTAAGACACTCTTCCAGTGTTTTGGATGTCTGAAATTTCCGAAGGGCCAACTCTAACTCGGATAACTACATTGCTTTTGTCAAGTTACGAATGAGTATATCCATTTCGCCAGCATTAAGTATTGAAGACCAGTGAGCATTGACTGCAATGCCAATCAGCCATCAGAGCCGCAGCCAATAAAGGTGCTTGTCCATTTGAGAGGAGAAACACTGAGAGTAGCTCTTTGGCCGCTCTAGCTCTAGAGAGCAAACTCTCACAGCGTTAAACGTAGTTAGTGGAAAGTTGTCTTATCTTACTCTCGAAATTTTTCGCATTTTTCGACAGTCTCTAAGATAGATAAGCTTGCAGAATACCAACTGAGCTCAACGGAGTAGAACAGTGGACTGTAGGTAATAAGAACCAACTCACTGAGCACCTTCAATTTGAAGCTCTATTGTAAGAGTAGAGCTAGCACCAAGTTGGCGACCGCACGACGCCAACGCGACGACGCCGACGGTGCGACGCGACAGTCTATCCATTGTTTGACCCAGCATTTTTTCACAGCAAAGTGCCAACATTGTTTTTACCACTTTTAACTCCCAGCTGGCAGAAAAATGTACGAAATGGATACGACTAATGAAAGTACTATCAGAAAATCAACTCTCAAAACTGAACAAATTTACTCCCGACAGCAAACACCCGAGAGTAGAGTTACTCTTACTTTAAATGCGATAGAACTCTCAAATGGACACGCACCTTAACGTTTTCAGTATTACTTGGCTTCCTAAACGAAGTCCATGATTCGGTCCCAGTTCGAAAGATGTCAGGTAAATGCAGAAAAAAAAGGAGCACGAAAAAATAATGGTGCAAAAAAAAAAAAAACCAGGGCTACCTGAGACAAGAACAAGGAGATTAAAAAGGATTTTATGGGAAGTAAAATAAATACAATAGGTGGTGCAACAGAGCGGGGGTCCCAGGGGCATAGCGCATTTCTCACAACCATGCCTGGTGCGGGAATAGAGAAGTCCTTCAATTTTCTTCCTGTTCCGAACGACTAATCGAGAAAGCGCTTTTCATGGCAATGAATTTTATTATTGGAGGGCTTGCCAATTAATTACCCGCGAAAATCGACACCCGTGGAAAAACATTTTTGTTTTCTTTTGTGATTCGGCAGATATGCTAAAAAATAACGTTACGAGCGCAGAAGAACAACAAACAAATTTTCAAGAAGAAGAAGAATCAGCATTATAAACTCGCGTTCGACGAAATTGAGAGATGCCAAGATTGGAATGAGATTCCAAGATCTATACAAAAGTTAAAAAGATAATGCCGCCAGGGCGTTATCCTGTCAGGGCCAGCAGGGAAACATATTGGTAGAATCGCTATCACTACTCAAGATCTGAAAGGACCACTACATCAGATTGTTTATTGGCGATGAAGACGCAGATTCCGCTGTGAGGCAGAGCGCCCTATTCACAGCCCCGGATCTTCAATTTTTTAAAGGCGGGGCAAATACTGAAAAATGTCCCCCCCACCAATTTATATTTCCTTTTACCTTTATAATCTTTATTATTTCAGCTATCATATCTTCACTAATCAACTGGACACAAGCCTTTCAGAAAAAATACTTAAACCGCTGTTTTTTCTGTTTTAATCCTATTTATTTACAGATATGATAGGACTTAAAATAAAAATGTTTATAATAAGGACAAAATCAAATTTACTATTGTATTTATCATTTGAAATTACAATTTTACTCTTCGAGCTTTTTGCTCAGCAAATAAATCTATGACCTTATCATAATTTAATTCGTGTGCGATTCGATTTTCTATCGCTAAGATTGCTAGACTGGATAAGTGTTCCTGGCTCATAGATGATCGCAAATAATTCTTTATTAGTTTTAGTTTGCTAAAAACTTCGCTCTCAGCTTGCGGATGTAGTGGGAAGAGTAAATTCGCAAGGCAACGCAAATATTTGGAAAAGCATCCTGCAAATCATGCGCATAGATCTGTTGCAAGAGATAGAAACCGTTAGCTTTTTCAATGTCACCAAATAAAAGCGGAGCTTGCTCTTTAAAAACGTAGAGTTCCTGACAGAATTCAACGGTGCTCACATCTCGCTAATTTTTTTTAGCCAGATCCGCTCCATACTTTTGCAGTTCTTCAATTGAAATTTTTAAAATATTAGAGCCATTAAGAAAAGCGAAGTTCATATTCAGCATGGTGGCACAATCAAATCTCTTTTTAATTTCTGATATGATTCGATCAAATACCATCATTATTTCCTTAGAAAAGAGTTGAACAGGTTTGAGTGTTCTTCACATATCTCATCGAAATGTTTTTTATGTTTCGGAATTCCTTTGTTTTGCAAGATAGGGTCAAACCCACTTTTTTCAGCCACTTCTCTAGCCTCATTTATCCAATACTCCATTGGATTTTGTCTCATTTTTTGTAAAGTTTTGAGCAGACCATCCATTAGTGCGACGGAACGGACAAGGATAGCGGCGAGAAAACGTGAATTTTATGGAAAAATCCGGTTTAGTGGCCCGTACCACCTGGCCGGTATGAGTAACGACTTTGCCAAAAAGAACATTGTTGTAGAACGTTCAATTTTGAGAAAAAAACATCTTTGGTTGAAGCGATCCCATGAAAAGCCGCTGAGCTATAGAAATTTAAAAATAAAAAATCAGAGTTTCCGTGTATTTTCAATGGGAAATCTTCATACCTCTTGATCGAGCACTTAAAATTAATATTAAGGGCTCAAAGTTTCAGGGCTTATTTTTTTTAGTATTTTCAACAAAATTTCAAATCAAAATTTTTAAATACATAATATGTGTAGGAAGGTACATATTTTTTTAAAGCATTCAGTAATAAAAAATAGAAACAACAAATAATTGTTACTTTCAAATCGTAAGACTAAGAGTACGCCCCCATATAATTGTCAGATTATCATCCTGGAGGACGAAGACATCAAGTTGATAACTCTGTATAAAAATCTGACGCGCTCGTGTATTTCAAGGTCACGTGTTTTTTTTACATTTTTAAAAATCAGCCATGACTTATGGCCCCACTCAAATTGTCAGATTATTGAAACATACACTTTTTTGAGTACACTTAAAATTCACTTAAAAAATCTGAAAGAAAAGTTGTCCACTTCTCGGTCGCAGCAACCGATGCTGCTTTGAAACCGAAAAATAGTGTACTTCTCGATCGCAACTAGCGTTGCTGTTTTGGAACCGAAAAGTAGCAAATTTTTTTTTGCGCTCGTTACCTGCACAAGATATACTGGGTCTGGTAATGAATATGTAGTGTGAAATGGTTTTGATGCTCTTCTTGTGTGATTTTTGTTTTAGGGAGCAATGATTTATTGTAACAGACACAAGTGCTGCAGCGTTCTGTGATTCCTGTGGGCGAGCAGGAGCAAATTTCGAACTTGTTTTTGCCGCCCCCTAAACTTGCCGCCCGGGGCATGTGCCCCGGTCTGCCGCCCCCTAGATCCGGGACTGCCTATTCACCTTTGACGATGATCAAAATTACCGTCCTCCCGAAGACTCTTGCCATAATCCATATTTAAATCAAACAAAACTGCAAGGTGCAGATGGCCTTGAAGTCGACCTTTTCAAGGCAGTGGAAATCAGTTAGAAAGGACAGCATTCACTAACTGATCTCAAATACATGGTCGGAAGAAACCATGTTCGATAATTGAAACCTCAGCATCGGATGTCCGATTGAAAAAAAGAAAGATAGACATTCACAACTGCGGCAGTTATGAAGGAATAAGCCCCTTTAACACCTGAAGACCCTAGCCAAGAATTTAATAGGTTCAAAGCCGTTTTAGACCAGACAAGTCCAAAATCGACCAAATGTTCACATTATATATTTCAGTTGTTGGAAAAATTTGGGAATATAATATTAAATGCTCGTATTTACCATCATTTTATCTATTCCAAGGCAGCGTATGACATTTTTCATAGAAATGAGCTGTACAGAGCATTGTCTAGTTTTTGGACAAAACATCAGAGTCGGTACAAGTACTACAAATATTTCTAGCCCGTCAAAACAATTTTCAGTATTGTATTTACGAAAATATCTTTCTTTTTTGGGTGGTCACGATTCATTATATTGGGTTCTTGACGCACAAAACTATTCTATTCATGCTATTGAGAAATAAACCTCACGAAAACTGAAAATGAATTCTCCAGTGTTACATCAGCAAGTATATCCTCGCTTTAAATTATATTTTCATTCTCTATAAGGCTTATATCATGAATATATAAAATTCAAAGTGATAGTAAGTCTTTTTGGTCTTTTGTCAATTCAAAAAAAAATTCTATGGGTTTTCCAAACAACATGTTTCTCAAAAATGTTAATTCTTCGAATTTAGATTCTAACGTTAGGCTGTCTGGAAAATTTTTTGAGTCAGTTTATTGTAAGTTTAATTTTAATAGCTGTTCATTAAACAATGCCGTCAACAAGATTGATCTTGGATTAATCCAATTGAATTACACGGAAGTAGATTCTGCTCTTGTCAATTTAAAATAGAATGTTAATCCTGGTCCAGATGGCATACCTGCAATAGTGTTAAAAAATTGCTGCAATTCTTTAAGTGTCCCGCTCTTCTTCATATTTAATAAATCTCTTTTTGAAGGAAACTTTCTAGACAACTGGAAACAGTCTTATGTATTTCCAGTATATAAGTCGCTTGATCGAATTAGAAGTACTAAGATTCGTGGAAGCCTTCATGTCAAAAGTACCATCTTGGACAAAATTCAGCACGACCGGCTCAGTTGGTATTGTCATGTTCAAAGGAGAGATCCGCAGAACCCCGTCCAAAAGGCAATATAGTACAACGTTTTTTCGCGACGAAAAAGAAAAGGCAGGCCAAAACACTCGTGGTACAAGCAAATGCAAAAACAGCAGCATTTGGTTGGCCTCAGACATGAAACAATCCAAAACCGGGAGGCTTGCCGACGCTTTCTGAGGTCAACGCAGCGTACCCCGCAGGCGGATCACTAGTGTAAAGCAGAAAAGTGGGAGAGTTGTGATCGCTTCAAGATCACTACTCGTAACGCCGGAAATGAAAAGAAGAAGTCGGGTAATAAAAGTAATATCAAGAACTTAAGAGGAATTACTAAATTATCTGCAATCCTCAAACTATTTGAAAGCCTAGTAAAAAATAGACTCGATTTCGTTACAAAGGAAGGCTTATCAGAAGCTCAGCATGGTTTCGTATCTGGAAAATCAACTGTTAGTAATCTTGCTTGCTTCACTTCATATGTTGTTGGTGCTTTTGAAGATAGGTTCCAAGTTGACGTAGTATATACTGATTTCAGCAAGGCTTTTGACTCAGTTAACCTTAACAATGAAACTTTGATAAGGAAGCTTGAAGTTTTAGGTTTTCATTCTCAGTTGCTTAGTTGGTTATCATCGTATCTAATTGGAAGATCACAAAAGGTTCAGGTTGGTGGGACTTTTCGAACGAGTTCACGTGCTCTTCGGGTGTTCCACAAGGTAGCCATTTAGGTCCCCTTTTATTTTTATTATTTAGTGATGATATTACTTCTGTCAAAAGATATTGTGAATGTCTTCTATATGCTGATGATCTGAAGTTGTTTTTAAAAATTGGTAACTTCAATGATTGTCTGTTAGTTCAGTCAGACCTCGATTCTTTGTCAATGTGGTGCTCTAACAATGGCCTTAGTCTTAATACTAGTAAGTGCTATTCAATTTCTCTTTTAAGGAAAAGTAATTGTCATTTGTTTGATTACTACATTGATTCAAAAACAATTAGTAGAGTCACTAATATTAAAGACTTAGGGATTGTACTTGATCCCTGTCTATCGTACAAAAACCACTTTGATTATTTGGTTACCAAAGCCAATGTGATAGTGTCAATTAATCATTAGAATCTAGGCGAACTATTCATGGTGTAACATTAATAAGAGACTTACTATGTAACCATATAAAATGTCCTACGCTACTTGCTCTAGTACCTATTAATGAACCATCAAGATCTTTGAGATGGAGAATGTTTTTAAAAGAAAAATTGCATAGATCGATATTTGGAAGTAATGAAACTATATCTAGATCTATTAGGGATTTCAATGAAGCTTGTGTAAATATTGATATCTTCTGTCTTAATCGTGAAAAATTTAAACTAGAAGTCTTATATTTATTCACATTCTAATTATTATTTTTCTTGGAGTGCAAGTATCAATTATCTGTTAGCTAATTGCTTGTTGGTTAATTAACTAAATAAATAAATAAACAAATAAATAAATAAATAAAATCATATAAGCTGTCCATGTTCAATTGCACAAAGATCAATGATCATTCAAAATTAAAAAAAAAAAAAAAAATTAAGGAGGTCCCAATTGCTTTGCTCGAATTGTCACACAGTTCGTTAGGGAATTTAAAAAAATTTTTACCGTGACGTATCGCATAATTTACCGATACGAGGCAATGTTGGCCCTATTGATAATTTAGTCCTGTATTTTTCGGCATGAGAAGAAAAAAGTAAATTAAGAGTGTTGACCGCACGGCCATTTGAGCCTAGTAGGACTCATTTGCAAAAAAAAAAGAAAAAGATTGGTCGGCGAAGCAAATCTCGAGGAGCCTCAGGCCCTAGCTAGTGTTCTATAACTGTATCCCGTTTCCGTTCGGTTAGATGACTCGTTTATGACTCGTTGATAATTTCTCTCGGAAGACTTGTCTATTCTTCACGAAAGTTGGGAATTGGGATGTTTTCAATATTGGAACCTCGAACTCCCACGGCAAATAAATAAAAAGTTGCAAGGAATTGAAACCATTTAACTTAGCCACCTAGCGTAACAAGTGGATATTGAATGAGATGTTTTCGAACGATGAGTCTTAACTGCATGAATTTTGGGTTTGTGATCGACCCATTTGTGGTTTAAGATCGTGAGCAACATCGTTCGGATGAAACCACTGGAGAAAAGGGAGACGAAAAAACAGAGCTTTGAGGGATCAGAAGAGACACTCAACTGTGTTTCACTGATCGCCATATCCTCATTTTGCAGTGCGCTCGTACACTGTAGAAGAAATGTATGTTAACTCACGAATGTTGTCAATATCGACACTAAAGATTCTTGAGCACAAAGCTACAAGTCTACAATTTAAGAGCCACTTGTAGGATTACGTCCATTATAATTGTGGAAGAGCAAGCAAACTTGCAGACACACTTACCACAATCCACTTGTGTTACAAGTACTTGTGGGCTTGTGTTACAGGCGCTTGACATTACAAATACAAAAAAAATAATTAAACATCAACGCAGGTGCTTATTAGATTCAAAGTCAAGGTTCTCCCACTTGGATGAAAACCAAATAAGTTGTCCTTCTTGCTACCATTTGAATTCTTTCATATTAATTCTAAGAGCCCCTATATTTGTACTACGCATAAGCATAAAGTAATCACATAACGTTCAAAGGAGCCTCCCGTCAGGTTCACCGACCAAAATCTCTATTCCATCCCAATTTGAATAGCTCGACATTATTCAGAGTCCATTAAACGTAATCTTTGTCTTTTATTTGTTCGTTTTTGTCTCATTGACAATAGAGAATTTCCCGCCGCTCAAAAAGTCCCTATCGGCCTCCCCATAGATTGCTTAGTGTGGCGTGAAAAAAGAAAACGAACGTCACTTCCATGAATGCTACACAAGCTGAAGCATCATTTACCCCCTTAAGTGTTGGCCATTTCATTTATTTCACTTAAATGTCGACCCGCAAAATGCTTAAATATATTTTACCCTGACAGAATAGGAACAACAAATGTGTTGACCACCCTTCAACTGGCACACAATCTGCGATAGGAACTGATGTCAAGAGTCCCCAGCATTAGTATACTTCGCTATAGAGCATACTTTTCCCCCGAGTGCCCATTTCATAAAGTTTGTGTTTGTGGCTTCTGTTGCTGAAATTTGAATTTCGTGTTGGAATCTAAGCCTCCTCAGGCCATACTAAAACATACAAACGCAAGGATACAGAGAAAAGAAAAAAAAATATATAAAAATAAAAATAAACGATAAAGGATGCTTTTATTGTGACAAAACTACATTTACTACGGATGAGAGCTCACCAATAACACAAAAACACTCTATTGAATAAATTTTGGGCTACGCATCAAATAACAACTGATTTTCGAAAGGTAGTCATTCTCATCGGCATCTTCGTCAGATCCGACACCATACGCCCAAGAAATCAACCATTCTCTATAATCGGAAATCTTTTCCAGCACAATCAAATGGAGAGGGTGTTTCGTGTTGGTTTTGTTTCCTTTCATTCTTTTCTTTTACTTTTTGCTTCACTGGAGAAAAAGAAGTGAAGATGAAAGTCTTTTTTTATTTGAATTGTACTTGAGTAGCATGTGTGTTTTGTGATTGCAGGAGAAAGAAAGTAACACAAATCGCGACTGTATTTGACAAATTCATGACTTTCCATTCGTTCAGGGAATAATTGAAAATATGTATGGAAGGTACATCTTGATTGTCAAAGAAAAATTTCGGGATTATGAGCTGATGGCGTCGGTTGTTATCGATGTGGAGCTTTGGGTGTCAAAAATAAATTCGATTACGAGTGTAGTAATCCTGCTTCGGGGGAGATATTTAAGCCGTAAATCTGTTGGCGGAACAGTTCAGATGCTCACCAGTGATAAGGGCAATTTGAGGGTAGCTTTACCATTGCCTTGAAAGAAAAGAAGTAGATTACTTTTACTGGCTCTGGAAATAGATTAGCCCAGTTATGATGAACGAGTAATCTCAGTAGGAAGTGCACTCATTTTCGTGTTCACCCACCGAAATATTTTAGAATACATATACATAATCGATTTGCGTCACGCTGCCAAGCAAACACCCTCTCCTCTTCCCCTTCCTACATCACACAGATGTTACCATTAAAAAATAAAAGTAATTTCATCTCAAACACTCAAATGCTTTCCTACTGCTGGGACTCCACAGAATTTATCAACCTCTTGAGCTCTTAAAAAGAGGAAGATAAAACCTTATTGACTTTTCCCAAATCCTACCTTCCGCATTCTACAAATTATTTCATTAGCCACTTTGCAGGGTTGTCGTTTTAATGATAAATTCTGAGTGAGAAGGTGTTTGCGAAATTGGTGGCAAAATGAAATGAAACAACCTTGAGGGTGTCAATGATGAAGCAGTTTATTATACAGCCAATAATTTCAATTTGATGTAATTTCCTTTGATATCGATCGGCAAGAGTATAATGCTAAATAAGTCTCCAATTATATCGTTTCTCAAAATTTGATTTAAATGTTTGCAGCTGCACCATCTTCGCCTGAAGCAAGCTTCTCTTGGCTCTTTTGCTCTTGCAGCTTGCATTTGCTCCAGTCGGAGGATATCCGTTCAAATTAAGTTGTCTTGAACTTTGAAGAAAGTTTTTTTTTTTTTTTTCATTGCGCTTTACGATGTGCGTGTGAGTTTGAGAACGAAGTATGTGTATGTTTGTCCTGCTGTGGCATAGCATCAGGTATGTAGTTTTGAACTTTAAGGGCGAACAACTTGATCGATGTGCAAGAGTAGATTACTAAAAGTTGCTTTTCCATGGGCAGTCCGGTCCAAGGACACCGATGAGTAACTAGCAAGTAAATGTTTGTTTTGCCTTCCATGTGCTTGTAGGTGCTGATGAAAAAGTTAACTCTTTGAGTTTGAGGATAAAAACATTACCATTAAGATAAGATTGCTTGTTCCTGAACGAAAGCAAACAGTAAATTTTCTCATCAAACTAAGTAAATTGAATGAGTATAGGCATATTGTTCTGTTCTTTTAGCCTCTGGTTAATTGAAAAAATGAGATAATGTGTCGCTTATGGGGATGCTGACGTATTGGTAAAAACAACTCAAAACTATTTTTCTTCTGATGCCTTGTACGAGTTTTAAAAGCTTCCGTGTTATGTGAACGCAGCTTATAGTGTTTCTAAAGCTAATGTCGCTTTCCATTGGTTTCACTCAGGGAAGCACTCATTTTAAAACCAATAAAACACCCAAAATTGTTTTGGTGTGGTGTTGTGAATACTCTTCACACATCACCATCAGATATATCATTCATGAGAAACTATTCCTCTTTTTCACACATGAGACGAATCGTGGCTTGGATACTTCGCTTTGTACATAATTGTCGTTGCAGTAAGGAACGAAACGAGACGGACACACGCAATGGTGGAACTCTTAAGGTTACAGAGTTGGACCAGAGTGTTATAAAATTAGTAGGCCTTGCTCAAATGGAATGTTTTTCTACGGATATACACGCACTCTCAACAAAAGGAGAGGTGCTACCCAAAAGCCGATTAATAGGGCTAGCACCTTTCTTAGACAAAGACAAATTGCTTAGAGTCGGAGGACGCTTACAACGTTCCAGTCTACCATACAACGAAAAACATCCAATGATTTTGCCAGAAGATCATCATCTTACTAATCTTATCATTAATTATAGTCACTTAAACACGCTTCATGGCGGAGTTCGTCTTACATCCTCTTTCATTCGAAAGAAATTTTGGATTCTCTATGCCAGGAAAAGAGTTCAAGCGGCGATCAAGTCTTGTGTTACCTGCTTCAAAGAAAAACCGCAAGTGACACAACAACTAATGGGTAGCTTACCTTCAGCTAGGGTAAACCCTTCATTCCGGCCATTCCTTGCTACAGGAGTAGACTACACTGGCGCAATAGAGCTCAAAGCTTCACGATACCGAGGCAACACTACATACAAAGGTTATATAGCAATCTTCATTTGCCTTGCAACCAAGGCAATCCATTTGGAAGCTGTCACAGGAATGACGACAGATCAGTTTTTATGTGCGCTCTATCGTTTTATTGGAAGGCGTGGATTATGTCATGATCTTTACAGCGACTGTGGCACAAATTTTATTGGAGCAAACACCGTGCTCAAAACAAACACAAAAAGATTCATGGAATCCATCGATCGAGAAGTGGCTCCACAATTGGCAGAAAGGGGCATTCAATGGCACTTCAATCCACCACATTCACCCAATTTTGGGGGCATATGGGAGGCAAATGTAAAATCGGTCAAATATCATCTAAATCGAATCACATCTGGGGCACCGCTGACCTATGAAGATTTGTCGACCATCCTTGTGAGAATAGAAGCCTGTCTCAATTCTCGCCCATTGTGCCCTTTAACAACAGATCCTGATGACTTAACTGTGCTCACTCCAGGACATTTCCTTATTGGCGACTCATTGCTAGCACCACCAGAACCAGCTGTTCCTGAAACATGTCTCCGAAGTCAATACTTAAAACTCCAGCGAATGTTTCAACAATTTTGGTCAAGATGGTCCTCAGATTGGTTATCACATTTGCAGTCACGACCAAAATGGCATCAAAGACACCAGAATCTTCAAAACAATGACCTTGTGATCATTAAGGACGATAGACTCCCACCCAACCAGTGGCTCCTAGGCCGCATTATTGAAACTCATCCTGGTGAAGATCAGTTAGTTCGGGTAGTCACAGTTCGAACAAAGAATGGAAACTACAAACGCTGCATATCAAAGATATGCAAACTACCAATTCATAACACTCTTAATCTTTCTTGAATGCACATACTCTCCTTCTTTTATTTTCAATATTTCCTTGCAGAATCCACATAATAATATATACATCTATCTATGAAAACCAAATGCTTCAAGACCTCTTTCTTTTAAGATAAACACAAAACGAGTTTCATTCCATCAGCCATCATTGATATTGTCTATCACAGCAGAACAACGCAAAACACTATGCTGCAAGAAACATCTTAGCTTAACGATTTTCGTATGCCACGCAACATATGGCATAGAGGGGCGGCATGTGCACTCGTGACGTCACAAAATCCACTGTGAATTGTGAACGAGACTTCATTCAAATTGGATCCACTGCGAATTGTGAACGAGCTTTTTTTTTGAATTAAAACGATATTCTGAACGCTTCCCGCAATCTGTCAGTATTTTTTGGTATATAAGGTGTGACAATCGAAGAAACGTGAAGTAGTAATAAAATTTCCATTTTTGTAAAGAAGTAAAGTTTTTGAGTCCTTGTTTTTATTAAAAATCACTGCACTACGTGCACAAACAGAAGCCTTTAAAGCAGCCTTCCCCTTAATACAAAGGCAAATAGACTGGACATATTCAGAAAAACAAATGGTTTCGTTTACAATTGGTAGTCGATAGTCGAGTCATTCCATTCACAAGAGTGAATGATACCGATAATGCAAGCAAGAATGTTAGCTGAAACACTACAAGTTCCACCCTCCTTTACAAACTGGGGTCCATTTGGGCCCCTGAGCATGTTTGAACACTCATAACTTTTTTGTTTTTAATTTTTTTTAAATGGGATTTTTACTCCGTGAACAAAATTCAATTTTGTATTAATTTCTTAAGTTAAAACGATTATTAGATGTTTACAGATTTTTCTGCGATTTTTTTGTGAAAAGAACCCGTCCACCCGAACTGGGGTCCTATTGGACCCCACTACTGAAATGCTATGAAAAATCATATTTTTTCTAATAAATAGTTATTTTATTTCAAAAGCAGCATAGTTTATGTTTAGAACGATTTAGTTTGAAGTTGTTGGCAGTTCCGGCAGACATTTAACACATAAGGCTCTAGTGTGGCAAGGGCAATAACATCTGCCACATCCATCGCAGGTGGTTCTGGTTTTCTTGTCGTCTGCTCTTGGGCAAAGGTGACATCTGCTTCTTTTACAAAGGGAGCCTTTCGGGGACTGTTGGTAATTTTTCCTGAACTCTCCCCAAAATACAGAGAGCATCCAATGCAGATTTTCCAATGCCAGATTGTGTTGCAGGTTGTGAACGGAAATTTAATAAATTCTGACTCAACCTGTTCCTCCGCTAGTTCGATGAGTTTATCACTTCTGAACAAATTTTTGTTTCTTCTAGGTGGATTGAAGTGTCAAAAAATGATGACAGTTGCTAGGGCTGCTACGTCCAGCAAGTTGTAGAATACAGCCATCGGCCAGCGATTTATTTGACGTGTACATGAATATATCGAGACCATTTGGTCGAATACATCGACTCCACCTTTGGTGCGTAGTATCATTGCAGGTTTACTTTGATGACCGGAATTGGCTTTCTCGCAGTTATGTTGTGTTGATAGCAATACCACTTGTTTGTTTGGCCTCGGAACATAACTCACCTACCCCCTTTTTTCCAGAATATCCAAAGATGGATGAGTAAACTGGACGATACTGCTTTCTGTTATTGACCTTTACATGCTCATTCTGGTCATCAAGAACCTCCTTCGCTACAAAAGGTTGAGGCAAATCTCTTTTGTTTTTCCGAATCGTGCCAAGAATATTGATCTTCTTATCCAGTAACTTCAATGCCAAATCCACCGACGCACGTAAAGAAATTATCAATAGTGAGGTTGCGTTCAGAATTGAAATATAATGGCATCAACGACATCAGCACATCATATCCACGACCAAGTCCTGTACTTTGGTTACAGCTACCAGTGCAGATAGAAAACTTCAGTGGATAGCCCGTTGAGCTTTCATTCAGCCACCTTAACTTCAAGCCATATTTGGCAGGCTTGCTTGGCATGTATTGGGGAAATTCAATCCTTTTTATGTCATAAAATTGTTTGATGACCTGAACAAACTGAAATAATGACTATTTTTTCTTTTGATAGGCATACCTGACGAGAACATTGATATACATGAATATTACAATCAGTAATTACGTAAGACAGACATATCGAAAGGGATAAGCGGAAATCAAAAAAATTTCGAAGAAAAAATCGTGGGGTCCATTTGGACCCCAGTTCGGGTGGACACGACTTTTGCCGGTTCGTAAAGGAGGGTTAAGATTCCACTCTCAGAATGAGTCGAAATAAACGAAATTTAATGTTTCTGGCAATTAATTTAATGGCTAAATGACTTTGGACGAATCCAACACTTAAAAAAATGTAACAATTTCAATTCTAAGTGTAACATTTCTGAGTAACTCTGCCAAGAAAAGAGCTTTCACACTTGTTTAAGGGGCACAAGGAAAATAAGAAGATGACGATGTTTCTACTTCAAAGGGTTTATCACAACTAACTTTAGTTATGGTGGTTTGCTTAAATTGGGGAAGGTTCTGATTGGATGACACTTGACAGTAGGTGGCCGGCGCTTACTATACCTTCTGGCCTGCTACAACTCGAGGTGACCTGTCAAACTAGAAAGTGATGCAAGTGTTGACAAAGGGACAAAGAAAAGTAGAGTAACATTATAATCGTCCTCAATCAGAGTTCAAATAGCTTTAGCTAAAGACCATAACAACGGCATTGTTCTCTTAAGAAAATCCAAATTTACAGTAAAGCCCTGAGCCTACTTTTGGTTACTCATTTTCCTGACTGTGTGTGAACATGACGCTGATCAATCTCTAACCACAAATGTGAGTTACAATATACCCAACAACATCACAAAAAGTCTGTTAAGAAAATCATTTAACGAAGATTCGATTAGTTAAGCCTTTCAAGGCTCCGAGGGAAGATGGTACCATTCCTTATCTGCTGCAGCATTTAATTGAAACTCCCATTTTCACTCTTACACTTATCTATTAATCCATCTTTGAACTTAGTTACATCCCTGAAACTTGGAGAGGGGTTAGGGTAGGAGTGCATACCAGTGTCTCTCCAAATATCCTTGAGTCTTATGGCGCCAGTATCAAGCATTGAAGATCAGTGTCAGCAATGCCAACAAACCACCAGAACCACAAAAATTTCGTAAATAAGATCCGTCTTCATTAAACGCAAAGGAGCAGATAATTCTGGTTATTATTTATGATGTAAGATCAAAAGAAATAATCAATTACTAAGATAGTCTCATTGACTAAATTTCAATTTCGGTACAGAAAGGAATATTTCGTTTTCCGTAAACCCAAATGCACTATTCTATTCCCTCATGTCCCTTGTACCTTTTGATAGGCGGCGGACTCAAAGGCAAAATGCTTTATTATTTAACAAAGAATGAAAAATTAATTCAACAAACATTTGAAATTTTGAGATGGACCCCTTTCAACTCCTTGTCAATACGTTTTCCTTTCGAAAAACCTTTTTTCCATCCTTCGTCAAAGAGTAGACTATTTGTTTACAGAGGCAGGGTACGTTTTTTACGGCAAGGCTTTAAAGTTCATAACATGGCATGAATGCCACACACTGAGAAACTGAATAGAAAACCTGTTCGATAACTTTCATTGGATGGGTTGTGCCATCTTTTTGCTGCAATGTGTACGGACAAAACAACAGCTCCTTGGTGTAGCACTGGGATGAAATGGCAAATGTGTTTCGAAAGTTTTTCGAAACAGCTCTTCTTTTTTTTTCTCTCTTTTTATGATGGGGTTAATGGAAAGTTGATTATACCTTTACCCAATACCCATGTGAGAAGTGAAAACGTGTAGATGGAGTGTTACGATAACGACTTTGATTATGGTTAATTGAAATTCAATGTCGCAAAAAGTTAATAGATATTGGATGAGAATGAAGGAGGGGGATACATGCTCTTTGGGCGAATAATTGAAATTAGCTTGTGAAACTATGTAAAAAATTTGAGTGGTTATATTTTTTCTACCAAGAGGAAAAAGGAAGATTTGTCAGAGTGTAATATTATTTGAATGCTCGATAAATTGCCATGACATTTTTTTCGATTTATTTGACGAATAGCTATTAACAAATTCGTGTGCCCTCAGCGGGCCCAAAGCTTTTAAGAAACAAAAGAAAATCTAACAGCTTCCTGAAAACTTATTCAGTTTTTTGTGTATGTATGCGTCGAAATTGGTTGCACTAAGAATCAATTAACACCGAAATTCCTGTTGAAAGGAGTGAATAGAAATTTCCTTTTTTTTTCGCATAGATATATAGATTGAAAATCTATTTTCTCTTTTGCAAATGAAACTGCAAAAGAGAATCCATTCGAAAGTTAAAAATCCACAGCTTTCATCAAGGGAAAATATTTCGGACAATGGTCAATGAGTGAGTAGCAGAAATGTAAAAAATAAAAAGTAATCAGCACACCCCCCACACAATCACCCACATTCAGTAAGTTGGATCTCTGTTTCAATTCGAAATATTATCCAGCACGAAAAATGTGAGGAGTTAGCAGCATAGCGATGATTGAAAATTTTGCCAACAATATTAAAATGAAGCTGCTTGAAAACTACAAGAAGGAAAGGGAAAAAAGTTTTTAATTAATTTGAATTTTTGTTTATTCATTCGGTTTTACTTCTAGCCCACAAATTTTTATGCAAAAAATGAATTTGATTTCAATCGGAAATATTTATCTCCTCTGACAGAAGAAAACTTTCTACCTTCACGTTTTCTGACAGTGATTAATCAGTTGGAAAATTGCTTTAGTGAAAGGTAAAAATAAAGTCCGAACTGATTTGGTGTGTTTGTTAAATTCAGAAAACAAGAAAAGTGAGGAAGATAGACATAGACACGGACAGTCTTGACATTTTGTGAGAAATTATTTCAATTAGGGTAGAGCTGGATAACTTGTTGAGACTTAGAAGCGACAGAAAATTAATGATACCATCGAACAATGGGGGATTAGTCAGCTATGGGAATTTTATTTATACATATGAGTAAAGCTTAGTTAATTAGGTACTCTAGTTGAAAAAATCTTTGGAATAATCAAACCTTACGAATTTAGCAATAAGCTTTATGTACATTTATCTTATCTTTATGAGGTTATCCGAAATTGTTGCAATAATAATGTAAGCAAGCTTTTTTTTTTTATTTCAAAGCATATTTTTGGAGTGGGTATAATGTCTAAACCAATTGCAAATATGGTGGCATGTAGACTGCAACAAAATCATATTGGTCGATTTCGGAGCTATTGGAATGTTGGAACGACTATAGCGGACGATGCCGGACTTGCACTAATCTATTTTGGTTTGTTTCATCGTAGTAAATGACCAAAAATAAAAAAAATTCGTACAAATTCAGATTTGTCTATTGATAGAGTTAATACTTCAACGTTGTGCGTTGTAGGACAATGACAGTTAGAGCGGTGTACGCGGTCTCTCTTGTAAAGACTTGGAGTTTGGTCCCATCCTTTTCTTTTTATTGCAAAGTTATGTTTCTTTGGAATGAGCTGTGCTCCAGTACTTATTCGGCCTTCTTGGTCATTCTTACTGGGGCAGACTTTTGTTACCTCAAGAAAACTGAATCTTTGAGGAGGGCCACCTGCTTCAAATCGAATCGGAATAAGTTTATCAGATTCTCGACCGAGCTTCTGGGTCCGGCATTCATGGTCTGTGTTCACAAAAAAAAAAAAATTCACTGTTGCGGATAACCACAAATTGTGGTGCTTCAATGAGGTGGCTCAACTATCCCCCTGCCATTATCCATGAATGGTACCTGCATCCAAGAAACCGAAAAGCTATCACCACTCGGTGCGTATGTAAACGACGATTTTCGTTAGAATGACTACATATTTGAAGTCGCCAAAAATGCTGCAGGAAATTTTTCAACCCCTCTGACCTTTCTACAAAAAAGCTAGAGTATATTTCCCTTGTTTGGTATAGTGCTCCTCAAACATCATTGAGCCTGTTTGACAGGGTTCAAAATTGATCATTAAAATTAATAGGTGTCAGACCAACTGCTGGATCAATTGATTGTCTCTATTTTCTATCGCTTTTTTTGCAGACAGTGCTCTATTGAAATAGCAAGTTGTACTCCTTCCCTTTAACAATTTAACCGCAAGGAATGCTCATCAGTTCTCCCTTCAGCCCAACTTCGGTCGCACAATTAAGTACAGAGATTCATATCTTTGCCGCTCAAACCGGATGTGGAAGCCTTACCCCACTTAAGGTTAAGTTATCGGGTGCAAAGCGCGACGATTACTCATCAAAATGATATGTACAATGTACATGGGATATTTATAGTTCGTTGTGTTACAATGGGTCATCCTTACAGTATCATGTTTTCATGATCAGCATCAACAAATTGATTATTATTATCTTCTGCTACTGAAGCTTAATTTTCCTCGCTACCGGTGTTATCACTATTTGTCTAGAACCTTTCGTCTGGCAGCTCACATCACGGCCGGCAGTTTTAAGCCTATTTGAACTCGTTGCCGTACTAAGTCTGCACTGATTCGCTTGCATGTCTTCTACAACGTTTTGATTGTTTTGGAGTACTTGAGTTATGATATGAATTTACGCGAGGCCCCCTCTACTTCGTGCTCAGCCAGCACTAGATCGTCCATCGCGTACCTCAATGGACTTCGATGTCTCATACCATAACGCTGCTTCTGTTGCCTTTGAATGCGTTCAACGTTTTGGAAGGCTTCCCCTCTTATCCACCTCATTTGTTCCAGCTCGTACGAAAATAATTTTCCCAGCTCCAACAGCAGCTTGTTTCCCATGATATTTTTCTGCGTGTACTGGAATAGAACTCCGTGAGGCGTTGCTTTCGCGGTTGAGTTCCTGGCTGTGTTTAAGTTCAACTGGATGTTCCTTAAATAGGATGCTCAACCTTTTACCTCAATGCCGCTTGGATTGTTCGGTTGTTAAGCGCTCAAAAATCAACACAGAATCCGGCTGTCTCATCTCTTTTTTTTTGGTGAGGACAACAGGTGCGCTCTAAAGCGATGACGATGGACGAATCACCCCAAGTATAAGCAGTTCCTTGATATTCTCGTTAGTCACTGCCCTGTTTGTAAGTGGGAGCTTATTGGGCTGAACACAAATCGACTGTAACGTACTTAGTTGAATTAAACCTACACTTTGTCTAGAGCAAAACCTTAGAGGTTGAGAAGTGTTGACTGATTGTGAAAGCTTTTGTTTGTTTGTCTCTTCGATATCGCTCACACCTATGTAATTTATAAAAATATTCACTGTCGCTTCGTTGGGAAACGGTTTCTCTTTGTTACTGGTGCTAGGTCCCATACCTTCGGTGCATCCTCCTTAATTGTCAATTTCTCTAACGATTTATCTACTATTGCCTGTAGTTGGTCTAGGAGTCTTCGTCCCAATTCTCACTGGGTAGGACTGGTTATTGTCCGATACAAGAAGAATCTTCCATTTACCCGTGAGGGTATCCACAGAGATTTCCCTGAATCTATTCAGCTTCGTCTCATAAGGAAAGTGTTCAAGGTTACCTTCCTCTACGATTAACTCACAAAGTGTCACAGAATCGGTTTCTAGGTGAATGTTTCAACTGAAAGTCCACTCACCATTGCTATTTTCTTATATTTGCTTATTTCTTCTTTTATTAATAACTAAGTTTAGCCACCCTCACGTATTGAGACAATACTACCCCTTGTTTCCTACCTTGAAACTTCTCTTGCTGTACTGAGCAACGTGTGTGCCCCATTTGTCGACAACCGTTACATCTGTAACATATCAATTGAGCTCCTGAATAGTTTCCGTATGAAACCGTAAAAGCTAAAACAGCAAGCAAAAGCGAAAGATGACGGAAAAGAATTTCAAAGTGGCCGAAGCTGATTTTTTTGGAACCAAACAAAATTTAAATACATATACAACCCAAAAAGAATCTTTAAAATCACCTTAAGGTTTTTTTTAAAGGGTTAGTAGAAAGATTTTCAACGATCTCTCAGCAAAAGATACTTTAGGAGATTTTAAATAAGTTCTGCAGAGTGTCCTTATGAAAAACTCTAGCTTAAGAACTATTTAAGATATTTTTAAGAGCTTCTGGTTACACCTAAATCAAAAGCCGTTTAAAAAGAGCTAAATTAGAGGTTTTTAAGAGGAATAGTATTCTTGAGATAAAATTGAGGCTGACTCTTGAAGAGATTGTGTTTTCATAGCTTGGGACTCCTTTTGCTAGTCCGGCCACAATATTTTGTTTTCATATACATTTTTCCTTGTTCCAGTTCTATCCAAGACGATAATCCTTTGGTCATGTTTGGTGGTCATGCCCCTCAACATTAGAAATTATTAGCGCTGAAGGAATTGACACATCTTATCCTCATCCATATCAAATGACGAATATGTAAATGAAAAAGTAAAAAAAATTACAACTAAATTATATTAGTGTTTTTTTTTTTAACTTAAATTCTTAACTTAAATACCTGCTTTAAATATCAGGTACTTAAAGCAGGATACTATACTCGCAACATGTAAAATGTCAACCCTGGATTAAATACTCCATCTTCAAAGAACTTAACTTGGTTAAAAATCCATTTCCTAAGGATAACGTGCTAACATGTTGAGATTATTTCCATATTTCTAACGCATTGCCATCGATGAGAGAACGGGACAGATAAACATCACTATTTCCGTTAACATCATTCCGCAAATATTACATACAAAATGATGTGATGGTATCCTTGCAACGAATAGTAATTTCCTGTTTAAATGAAAAAGACTTATACCGAGTGAAAGTCTCCTCTCATCTTATCACAAAATGATGGAATAAAAACCTCCTTCATAACACACACGGCAAACCTTCACCTACATAATAAGGACCAATGCGATAAACATAATTATATCCTTACTTCGTACACGTGCTTCTTTTCTGATGTTCGCACATCAACATGCTCTTCATCTTCATGTTGTAAGGGCATTTGAAGTTAATACAAGCCTTTTTTTCCTTCCGTCTCCTTGGTCAGCATATTGGAAAAGGGCATAAGAAACAATTTATTACTTCCTGGGTTGAATTTCTGCCTTGTTACTGTTTACAAGTTGAAATTTTACGTGTCCTTCCTCAATCGTTAATGTCGGTACTCTGAACGAGAAGTTGTAAGACCTCCTATTCCTATCCTCAAGTAAGTATGGGAAACTGGTTATGCTGGTTAACAACACCCGCACTACTGCTGCCTCTAAAAACTCTAACTACTTGGATGCATATGTGAGAAAGTGGGCATGGAGTACCTGTCAGTTATGGGTATTTTTAGAAAGCAGTTTTATGAATAATAAAAGCAGCCCAAGCAATGACATTTTGTTGTACCAGGCCAAAACGATAATGACACACATAAACATGCTCGGCGAGATACTTCACTATTTCTGACAGCACTCAATTTACATGTTAATGTACCTTATGTTTACTTATCGTTAAAGTAAAATCTGTGACTAAGAGACCGTCGCGTCGTAAGTGCATGGGAAAGTTTATTGAGAGCCCACTGATTGGGAAATTTTAGTGCAGGGATATTTGTTGGGTGAATTATAGGTATCCGTAAAAAACTTTTGCAGTAAAAAAATATCCCATTATATCTCATTGGCTTTCAGAAAAAAACACACACACACAGACGTGGACAAATCAAGAAGAGTGATGGGCACACAAAACCGAGTAACTTATCAGTTTTTGATCAACTTTTCATGTGCTTGAAAAAAATGTATTTTTAACGTCCTCCACGGTGTTTTTGAATTGAATGGTACACCTTTCTTATCATCAGACAGGTTCTTATTTCAGTTTTCCTTTGATACCTAAGCTTGCTAATTGTTGGTTATAGCAGTCTTTTCACATATACAATATACATACTTCATGCCTTGACGATCCATCCATAGCTGCCGATCAAGTAGATCATTCTCCATGATTGTAGAGTGGCACAACAAAGTGGGACCCAGCGCATTTGTCACAACCATGAGGGAAATGAGTGGGAATGGAGTGGGACTACAATTTCCTGCCTATTCCGAACGGCTAATCGAGAAAGCGTTTAACCCTTAGAAGCACGTATTTTTTGAACGATTTTATCATCATGAAAATTCTTAAACGGAGGCTTTTGTGGCCGCTGATTACGAATCCAATTGAGTAGTAAAGTCCTCTCTCGAGCAACTAAAGTGTCCCTGTATAAGACACTTACTATCCTGGTTCTTATATATGGCGCAGAGGCATGGACCCTGTCAAAGGCAGACGAGAACGCTTTAGGATGCTTCGAGAGAAAAATTTTTCGGGTGATTTTTGGTCCCATCTGCATAGATGGAGAGTGGAGAAGAAGATTTAACGACGAATTGTACGGGCTGTACAGCGACACTGACCTTGTCAAACGAGTCAACGTCCAGCGGCTTAGATGGCTGGTTCATGTAGAGCGAATGGACACCAACGCTCCGGCCCGAAAAGCCTTTGAATCCAATCCCGAGGGACGGCGCAGTAGAGGAAGACCGCGAATCAGGTGGCGCACGCAAGTAGGAGAGGACCTCAACCAACTTGGCGTGCAAAACTGGAGGCAGCTAGCTAGGGACCGAGCTGGCTGGAGAAGCATGTTGGCTGAGGCCCTAGTCCGACCTGGACTGTAGCGCCACCTTAAGAAGAAGAAGAAGATTACGAATCCGAAGTCAGATTTTCAAAATTCAAGAAGGCGGATCCAATATTTCTAAAGCCAAAAAATCAATGAATTTTTCGAACTTATGTGCTTATGTCGTCTATTTTGTATCGATTATTTCAAATTACGCGAATCTAACATCGGACTCGTAATCAGCGACCCCAAAAACCCCTGAACACAAATTTTTATCAATATTCTCGTAGAGTTACTTTTTGGCGTTGGGCATATTGGATCCACCATCTTGAATTTTGAAAATCTGACTTCGGACTCGTAATCAGCGACCCCAAAAACCCTTACTCACCAAATTTCCAATTATTTTGCTGGATGGATTCTTCAAAAATGAATTCTTTCGAAAAAAACGTAATTTTTTGCAGTTTGTTTGTTTATAAATCTTATATTATAAACAATAATGCCAATTAGAGTTTATTGTTATGTTCTTATCTTACATCCCTCAAGTAACTAAAAAGTGCAAAAAACCGTATCTGAATAAGTTCAAACGTATATAAATTAAAAACACTCAATTAAATGAAAGTGGTAACTTGGGTTACCACCATGTTTCTAGGGGTTAACATGGCAATAACTTCCCAATTCCTCGCAACAGGCGATACCCGTGTAAAAATTTTTTTGGCTTCTTTTGAAACATGAACCAGGAACCTCCCGGGTGACAGACAAACATGCTAACCGTCACACCACGGGTACCGCAGTTTTGTCAATTGCCGATATAAATTTATCAATGCAAGAATTAAAAAAAATCCTTTCAATCAAGTGCGGTTGCATTGTGAATCGAATACTGGATGTGCAGATACTATGGAATATTTCATGTCGGTTTTTAAAAGGATGCGGTGTATAAAATGTCTTTAGAAAAATTCTGTTGAAAGTGAATTTCCGTATAAAATTGGCATAGCTTACGACAATTCGAGAAGAAGCTATGTGACACACGGAAACTGAGATGATGTTAAAATGATTTAGCGAAAGTTCATTGTGTACCGTTCACCGACGAGAGCAGGACATCATCTTTACAGTTTATGCAGTAGAAATTATAATTAAGTTTTGCTGCACGCTTTCCAATTAGACAGTGCGTTATTACTAATGCAATAATTTTTGTTATGAGCTATTATTGACCGAGTCTTTCATTATTTTCAGTGTATTTGATGGGAACTAGTCATAGACAATTCATATCAATTCATTCCTGACGATTTGAATGGTCCGCCATTCCCTTTCCATGAAAATTACTCTGTCCTGGGATCCAAAACAGACAGGTTTTTTAGTTGCGATTTAAGCTTACAAGACATTTTCTAACCAGCCTTGTCCACATGGTTTTCAATGTTACTTATTAAGGTAGGCAGTACATTTCAGTGTGAACCTCTAACTCTATTAACCTCTTTCGACTAAAATTTCGATTTCAGACGATCTCTCTCCAGTTTTTCTTTTTTAGTCGGTTAAAGTCTTCTTCCGCTTTCCCATGGGCATGGTTGTGAGAAATGCGCTAGGCCCAGCTCCTCGCTCTTGTGCGCCACCCTATTTATTTATTATAAAGACTTCTTCCACTTGATTGTGCCACCTATAACCAGGTCTTTTCTTCCGCGATGTTTTCGAAAATCCGTCGAGCCGGAGTGGTGACGGACGTCCATCCGTCCATCCGCTTTACTATCCGGGGCATCGCAGTCTTGCATCTTCGTAATCATCATCTACACACATTGTCCTCGCATACGGGACCAATGATCATTCAGAGTTTTTTTTTTTTTCGAAACGTCCAAGGGTGTCTTCATCCACTTTCGATAAGGTCCATTCTTCCGCGGTTACCTTGGTTTTTCTAGAGAGGATTTTATATCTCATTTGCCTTCTTAACCCAAAGTAGCAGTGGTTTGCGAGAACAGTTATCCATATGATCTCTGCGCCGATGTTGTTTTCCGTGTCTGTAGCGAATCCTTGACCAAATTCTGTACTACCGCGAAGTTATGTCTGTCAACGGTGACATTTTTTCCAAATCGTCCGTCATGCCCCTGTTTTTTTTTATTTAAATATAATTTACGCGCATTTCAAAACACAGTGCGGGTGTAAGGAAATAAGGAAAGGGCAAGAAGGAGATGCTGATGCCCATTATTTTTGAGTTTCTCTGCATATGGACAATTGTGTTCATTAAAGCATTCCACATCCGGGTTGAGCGGCTAAAATATGAATCTCTGTACTTATGCGCATTCCTTGCGAGGCGGATATTGCGACTAAATTGTTTAAGGGGAGGAATGCAACTGACTATATCACTGTCTTTAAAAATAGCGATAAAAAAGAGAGAGACATGACGTTACGACGATGTTCCAGAGGATCAATTGAATCTACAATTGATCCGTCACCTATCAATTTGAATGCCCTATTTTGAACCCTGTCGAGCAGGCGCAATGATGTTTGCGCCTTATAATTGTAGCTTATAATTCTGCGTCGTTTTATGGATTCTTAGCATTTTGCAGCATTTAAGCGATTTTAAAAATGTGGTCGTTCAAAAGAAGATTTTCGTTTAAACACACACCGAGTGCTTACAGCTTTTCGGCTTCTTGGATGCAGGTACCATTCATGGATAATTTTAGTGAGGGACGGTTGAGCTTTAATGACACAAGACAGCGTTGGGTAGTTTGCGATGCATTAAATTCTACGCGGTTTTTATTGCATCATAAGAAAATGTATTCGAGGTCAGAATTCATTGAGTTAGTCATACGTAACCGTACCAGTTCCACATCCGAAGAGCAGGGACGTGAAGTTGGAAACGAATATGAGAAACTGAGAGTAGAGTCGTCATCAAAACAATTTAGTGGATTACATGTCCTAAACAAAAGATCATTCATGAAAATGAGGAAGAGTGTCGGTGATGAAAAAACGGAGCCCTGGGGCACACCAGCATTTATATAATCAGTTTGACGACATCATACCCTTCGTTTTGCTCACATATAGCATTAAGTTTCAGATTTGCACAATCTTCTCAAGTAGGATGTTAAAAAGTCGTACTACGGTGAGTCGCCTTGTCGATATAAGACATGGCTCTGTACAGTTTGCCTCTGTAGATATTGTCATACGCGAAGTTGAAATCGATAAAAAGTTAATGTAATTCGATATTGAACTCCCGGATTTTCTTTAAAACCGCATTTATAAGGAAGTGAAGTTCCGGACCACAAGATCTTTATGACATTAAGGAGACTTATACTCTGTAATTGGCAAAAGCGTGCCTTTTAAAGGATCAGACAAACGATACTGAGGTTCCATTCATCAACCACACTTTCTTTCGAACATATGCCGATCAGCTAGTGCATTTGCTTCTCACCAGTTGATGTCCAGCTGCCTTGAAGAACTCGGCGGAAAGGTCATTTGCACCTACAGTTCAATTCGATTAAAGGTTGGGTACATTTTTCCAGATAAAGAAGATGGCATTCTGAATAATCGTCCAAGTTGAATAGGGCAGAGTTAGTGTCTTCATCGCAGTTAAGCAGTCTAAATAAATAAATAGGGTGGCGCTACAGAGCGAGGAGCCCCTGGGCCTAGCGCATTTCTCACAACCATGCCTTGTGAGGGAATGGAGGGGACCTACAATTTTATGCCGGATCCGAACGGCTAATTGAGAAAGCACTTTTCATGGCATGAATTTACTAACGGAGGACTTGCCAATTCCTCGCGAAGTTAAGCAGTCTGCAGAAGTTATATTTCCAGATTCTTAGTAGTGACTGCGATTCTATCACTGTTTCCCCTGCTGGTCTTTCCAGGTTTGAGTTCGAGGTTTTCCTCTCGGACATGATTTCCTGCCATTTGGTAAGACTTATGAATCTCATTCCTATCGTGGCATCTCACAATTTCTTAAAAAACGAGCGTTTTTCCTACTGCTTCTTCTTCTTTTGGAGAATTCAGGTTTTCCTTTCATTTTCTTACTGTTGATCTCTTTACACGGGTCAAAACTTGGTTTGTTTGGCATCAACATTTAAAGTGCCTTTGTTTTGCTGCCCTGTATTCATTTTTGGAGGCCTAGTGAAACCCAGACCCACATCGCGACTCATACGATTTCAGTTTGTGAATTCCTTAATTAACTAATATTCACATCAAAAATTATGTAGCTATGAAAAACTTTCTATTTAATACTAAAACTTATTCTTTGGGCGTTGCCATTAGTCCTGAGCCTCTACCCACCGAAATTGCCCTATAAATTTAAAGTTTAAATAAAATGTTTGTTAGGCTCTTTGTTGGTTCGACTTCCCAAACAGTGCTATGTAACCTACCCAATGCCTTTCTATGGTCTTATCCTCAGTTTAAGAAAAACCTTTAGAAAATGCTATTAGTCCAATGTTGCCTTGTGTGGTTTTATAGTATATGTTCCATATCTCACCATGCTATTATTATTATCAGTGTTTTATATAAGCATGGTCTGATCCTAGTTTCCTTGATCTTCTTACAAACGGAAGTTACGAAACCACAACATAATTTTGTATCCAAAAACGAAGCAAGAACTCGTTCCATCAAAACCCTACACCCGACTAGTTTATGAATATGACTTTCTGATTTAGTTTCCTAAGTAGGTCTCTATGGGTGATTTTGGAGCAAGCCCAGAGCTAAATAACCTTTTATTTCATTCCACTTACATAACTTAAAACTTCTTCTATTTTCATATTTTGAGCTTTGTATACGGAAGATAAGAACGAAGCAACAAAAGTGTGGGAGTATAGATAGAGAGTGGTTTGAAAAAATAAATTCAATTATCAATGGTAGAGGCTTTCATCCAAAGCACATTCAAATTTAAATTAATATACCTATTTTTGTTTATCCACATATTCAGATTTTCTATCACAAAACTACTTTGCCACACAATGTTCAAGGTGACAATTCAATCTTGAGTTTAAGTTTCACGAAGAGGTAATAATAACCTTTAATTTTTTACCATCAACGTGTAAGCACATGTCACTTAACTCCTTACTTTCAATATGTTTGGGAGTCCTTAGACGACTATCTTATCTTCAAAACTATCCCTGTCACTCAATATCAATCACTGTTATCGTATTTAGTACGCACGACCCTTTATATGCTTCTGAGTATAAATTTTGTGGAACACTCTGGCGTATACGTACTATTTTATTTCTTCAATTTCCCTTATAACTAATTAAGTATAATGAATCAACACATAATTTTTACGGCAAGTGCAGAATTTCACATCAATTTTGTGACAAATTATAATCAACTTAATGATACGCTCTTTCCAAAGGATGAGCTCCTTCGAACCTGCTAGCGCAGTAATCAAAAGGTTTCCTGTGCATGTTCAAATGTGCATGTATTTGCATTTTACAAGCAGCACCAGCACGACAGACGCGAATTTTCTTCGCAAATAAAGTAAAGGACATACTATTTAATTTGAAAGTAAATTATTCACATTGCCATTTTTTTTTTGAAGTGTGAACATTTACACTCTGCCAAGTCACGCTGCAAATAAGTAAAAGGATGTGTGGAAAAAAAAACAATTTCCATCTGAGCTGCATATTAATATCAACACTATAACTCACCTTCTTCATAAATGACATCACGTTTGTCGGCAACATGTTGACTGTTAATTTTTCTTCTTCTCGCTATGGACAGGACACAAACTGTATATATTTCTCCGCACTCGGAACTCGGCTAGTAGGTTGACACTTAAAAGTGTTTTCACCGTCGGCGTCGGGTCGTCGGTCGTTTTACTTTGTCGCGATGATCAACGGGGTCACTGTGAGCGTGTGATGGTTTGTTATTCACCTGAATGTGAAGGAGCTCCAATGCATTCATAGCAGAATTTTATTTGCGGTTATGCAATGCAAGGAATACGGTTATCATCCATCACCACACATGGCCGTCATCGCAGATTTAATCGCCTACGCAAAGACCGCGCAGTGTGTCTTTTTCGCTGCCAAACAGCTCCTTGAAAGTGTTTGAGAGATTTTGTTTTTTTAGTTATTTTCTGTTATTCATTTCACAAGAAAAAAACATAATAGCGTCATTTTTGTAAGAAACACATGACCTTTTTGTATGTGTTTTGCTCGAATCTCTATCCACTTGTGAAGAGGGTATTTTTATCCTTCAAAAAGTCCTTGTGGGTAGATTTATTCAAATTACTTTATGAATGCAGACCAACAATGGGCTCCCCATAAGAGATTGCTAAAGCCAGTGCCATGGCTACTTGTGAATGCACTCCATGCAATAATTCATATGTACAAGTGTGTGGTTGCGTCCTTTTAGGGCCACTCTCTGTTGTTTTCCAGGATAGTAAATTTTGAAATTGTCTTCTTCCTTACACGCTGTGGCTGGTTAAATATGATGAGAGCTTACTTAAGTGCTCCAATTGGACTCTGGCTATGGGGAAGTTCACATGTGTGAAGTTGTGAGTCGTCCTCTGAATTTAAGGTCCAACAGATCTGCAAAAGATAACAAAAATTTCCAAAATTATTACCACATTTGTTTGTGCAGGAAAGTTGGTGACATATTTTACGGTTAGTTGGAGTTTTATTTTCTGTTGAAAGGAGTGTAAAATATGGCTTTTTGAATTCAATACTAATTTGTCAAGTGCAATTTATTTGGACTTCACTTATTTGTATTTGGACAGTTTAAGGCAAGGTGTGGCTTTTCTGGCTCAAAATACCTAAACTTCTTATAAATTTACGGTAAATTCTTAAACAGAGATCAGTTCCTGAAAGGTTAAGCCGTTTGAAGTCTTCTTCTTGAGTTAATTGGCAATTTTATTACATGCTTGTAAATGTTTTCAATCACCTAACCGACTTGAGATGTTATAGGACCCAGAGAATGGTTGGAAAAGTCAGAGAAACCTTTTGAGAGTAAATGAATTATGAGATAACATTTGTTGTAAGACACCTGCAAAGTTATTTTACCAACCACAAAACCATTTTCTTGAAATGAACTTTAATACTTTTATGATTTCATTCTTTTAATAAGCATCCATAGTACCTACCCACAGTTTCTGTGACTTATCACAACTAATACTTAAAAAACTAACTTTCTCAAAAACACTGTTTTTAAAAGTTCAATTCTATGGATATTGGTTTGGTTTGGTGATTATTTGAAATTTGATGTTTCTCCACTTTTCTAACAAAGGTTGCCTTGGGGATAGCTATGAACGACACCGTCAGTAATTTGCTTTAGGTAATACTACAGCCTCTATCCTTGAAGCAATTTTTAGAATAGTTTGGTTTGTGTTTGGATGACTTTGACTTACGACACAATTGAGAGAAATACTATACTCTCTGATTGAGGAATGGTTGTGGGAATAAGAGATGTTAGCAAAACAATTAACGAGTGATTGCACTATGCAGACTTTTTTTTATGATTGAGGTTGAATGGTTTTGATTTGTGTTCGATTTGTTTTAGTAGAATGATACACATTTTTTGACGATTATTCCTTTTTTTAAGGTAAAATTTATACTTAGAACTAAAGACAACCAGAGCAATAGGAAAAGTGCTGTCGTGAAAGGACTATTTTCAGGAAGATAGGAAGCTAAGACACTTTCATATACTTATTTAAAGTTACAGTCAGATTGTTGAGTAGTATAGTTATCGCTTGGACGATAGATGTTTTCGTTGTGCAGTGCGCACTGAAGAAAAGCTGCCGATGTCCAACTCTAATCGTCAGACTTAGGTTACGACTACCTGTCGAAAATATTCCCGGTTGGAAGCTCCATTGTGGTTGGCATGCAGAAGAACATTTCTGTCATTTCCCTAAGCCTTCTTAGCGAACAATACCAACGCCTAAGATGACGCTTAGTTCAATTCCCAGAAACATACATACCAACGTATTTCACGGATGTCATTTTTCGTGAGAAATTGGCAAGTCCACCGAGACTAATTACTGCTGCCAGAAAAAAACTCTTACTTACTTAGACGTTTGATATCGGTATAGAATTTTAGAACCTGGAACATGTTTGAACGGACTGAGGCTAATCGATTTTGCTGCGGGGCTGAATCTTGTTGTAAGTAGTACGCGCTTCCCGCATCTCAAAATTCATAATGGTACATGGCGATACGACTATGCAGGATGACTTTGGAGAATTCACGCTGCTCCGTCAAGGTCGGAAAAGAACTCACCGAGACCTTTGATGTCGAAAAAGGCTTTAGGCAAGGCGACAAACTGTCATGCGATTTCTTCAACATCATACTTGAACAGATTGTAAGAAACTCAAACGTTAACACCAGAGGAACAATCTTTCAAAAGTCTGTACAATTACTAGCCTATGCAGACGATATTGACGTAATGGGAAGAAAAAAGCGTGATGTCATAGGTGCTTTTGCGAGTATTGAAACAGAAGCGGCAAAAATGGGTTTGATGGTTAATGAGGGCAAAACGAAGTATATGCTGTCATCAAACAAGGACACAGAACATCGACGAATTGGACAAAACGTCACAATAGACAGACATAACTTCGAGGCAGTACAGGACTTCGTCTACCTAGGATCCGCTGTAGACACGGACAACAACATCAGTGCGGAGATCAAACGGAGAATAACTCTTGCCAACCGTTGCTTCTTTGGGTTAAGAAGGCAATTGAGAAACAAAACCCTCTCTAGAAAAACCAAGGTGACCTTGTATAAGACCTTAATCATCCCAGTCCTGCTGTACGGCGCGAAAGCATGGACCTTATCGAAAGCGGATGAGGAAACCCTTGGTCGTTTCGAAAGAAAAATTCTCCGAATGATCTTTGGTCCCGTATGCGAAAACAATGTGTGGAGAAGAAGATACAACAACGAGCTGTATGAGCTGTACCGCGACAAGGGCATAGCCAGAAGAGTACGCATCGCGAGGCTACGATGGTTGGGCCATGTAGAGCCGATGGACCCAAACGCTCCGGCTCGTCGGGTGTTCGAAAGCACATTGCAGGGAAATCGCGGAAGGGGAAGACCTCGTCTTAGGTGTCGCAATCAAGTGGATGAAGACCTCAACCGACTTGGAGTGCGAAACTGGAGAGAGCTCGCCCGAAATCGAAGTCGTTATAGAAGGATGTAGGTTGAGGCCCAGGTTCACCCCGAACTGTAATGCCCACCTAAGTAAGTAAGTAATGAACATGTTTGACCCAGAGGTTTTCATAGCTTTGTTCCTTCACAATATTTATTTTTATTGATTTCAAAGTGATATTCGCCTCAATCAATGGGATGAACTATTCTACAAGCTTAGTTTTCTAAGATTGTCCAGCAATGTGTTAAAAAACAATAAAATGTCTCTACGAAAATAAAGAGTGGTTTCAGAAAACATCTGTAGTTATCACGTTTACTTCGATTTACGCGTTTTCTAAATGACATTGTTAGCTATAGCTTTGATGAATGCCGACGATATCGTCATATTTTCTGAGTCCACCCAAATGATGTAAATAATGATCAACACACCTTAGTCATATTGAAATCTTTTAAGGCTCACGGTAAAAGTTAACATAAAACAAAAAGGTATGACCTTGCGCAATAGAAGAGGCACACACGCAGGAAATGAGAAATGATAATCGATAATGAATCAAGAAAGACCGTGAATTTGCAGACAGAGTTCTCTAAGTACAATAACGTGAAGCACATTGACTTAGAAATAAAACTCATTGCATGTAAATGCCGTGAATGAAATTCCATTATAGTGCCATGTTTACCGAACTTTTTTCTTATTGAAATCCTAAACATGATCTTAGAATATATCTGGCCCTCATGTATGAGCCAGATATCATCCAAGTTCATCATGTGCATCATGCCATACACCCATGAAACAACCGATCTTTTGAGCACTAAGTTCCCAAAAAGCCTTGACGATGTCAATTGGCTGCCTCAGAGCTTTGACCTTTTCGGAAAGAATTACCGATGTTATGTCAACGATCCGGTAAAGATTCAAGCACTTAATGACAATATCGTAACAGCCCGAAATCATCAACAAAGTCTTGGGAGTTTGGAATGAAGGAATGCGATACTCCGAGACAGCCAATTATTGAACAACATTGATTTTTACAATTAATAGGAATGATTTTTTTTCGAAAATAAAGCCATATAAAACTTGATTTTGTTCATCTTATATCATTTTCAAAAAGAAACGTGTATTTGTACAGTCAACAAACATCGTTCTCCAAAACACGGTGGAGTTGTTAATACCAAAACTGTCAATATTTCCAATTCAAGCGGATCTAACAATATTTGTGTAGTAATTAAAAATGAGCGATAAAAGATAAAAGAAATAACTTAGTTTACTAGAAAAAAGCAAAGCAAGGGACCAAGGGATCTCCCTTATGCCAAACGTAACAAAATCAAAAGTTGTGGTGCTTAGACCTTAATTTTTCATAATACTTTCATTTTTTAAGTAGCTTAAGAACCGTTTGCAATAAATAACTAATGGCATTTATTTTATGTAAGGAAACACTGTTTTTTGTTGACGATGTCGTTTAAATGTAACATTTTCTCTTAAGCTAGCTTTAAACGCCGAATATGCTCACCAAACTGTCTTTCTCGTATAAGAAATGGTACGCGACCACCTTGCTGTTTTCGAAAAATTTGAATTCTCTACTGTTTGGCGACCTTGATGTTCGCTAAGTGGGGCCATGACCTCGAGTAAACACGATTTTTTGTTATGAAGCTACATTAACTACAATCTTTTTTAATCACACATGCTTACACTTTAAAAGAGTAAACTGAACCAAACGATCATCAAATGTGTTTGACGTGTAGGGGTAGAGTTAAATGAATGAATTTATGAATGAATTTATGAATTTATTTCATGTTACAATAATTACAAGATGGTTTTACAGAATGTTTAACAGCTTATCAATATTTTTTTTTTTTTTTTTTATACAATAATTTCATATTCAAAGGAAAGAAAATTCAAAAAAGAGAGAAAAATGACTTATTCAACCATGGTCGTAATATTGTAACAACTCTTTGTGACAAGAAGTGTCAGTGGCAAGAGTTATATTTAAAAAGTTAATGTACATACATTATAGATATTTACTTGTGAGCCGCACAAGAAAAAGAGAAAATAAATTTTTTTTTTTTTTGTTTTTTATTATTTGGGAAAAATTATGATGCGTAATGAGTTTTATTACTTTATCACTTGTAGTAATGTCTCAACTTCATCTCTATTTAGAAGCCACAATCGAAGGTATGTCAAAAATTTATTATCTGATTGTTTGCGTATATCCCATGGTAGTTTGTTATAAATAAAAGGAGCAATGACAGTAAAAAAGCGTCTGTAGTGTTCGGTCCTTACTCGAGGAACTATTACCGAGGTTAAATTTCGCAATGCACGAAACTCATTTCTGCGTACGTTTAAGTGTCCTCCCCTTAAGAAGAACATTTTTAATACCTTGAACACATATAAATAGCGAAGTGGTAAGATTTCGAGAGTTTTGAACAATGGTAACGAAGGCTCCCATCTTGGTTTGAAAATCATCACTCTAACTACCTTTTTTTGAGCAATTATGAGTGATTGTAAATTACTAATAAATGCGCTTCCCCAGCAGGTTATGCCATACTCAAGTCGGGAATGAACAAGAGCATAGTAGATCGTTTTTAAAAGATTCGAAGGAACTAGTTTTCGAAGATGAAATATTTTACTCAGACTGATGTAGATTATTTGCTTAACATTGACAATGTGGCATTTCCAATTTAGTTTACAGTCCAACGTTATACCTAAATACTTGTATTCAGTCACTGATTCAATGTTAACGCAATCTGGACTGCAGCTTAAGCGATCGCAATTGGTAACATGATATCCTATTTCCTCCAATTTATGATTTTTTGAAAGAGAAAACGGCATTACTTTGGATTTACTGCTAAGAACCATATTGTGATATCGGAACCAAGGGCTCAATATGGCGAGGTCCATATTAATTTCTTGCTTGATTTTGTTAAGGTCGAGTGCGGTGTAGGAGATAGCCAGGTCATCCGCAAATGCAAAAACCTTTCCATTTAAGGGCAAGTTAAAAACAGAATTTGTATATACTAAGAATAATAATGGTCCAAGTACTGACCCTTGGGGAACTCCAGCATCTGAACAGATTAATCTCTCACTTAGCATCCCATTTGTAGAAACATATTTGTTCCTATTCAGAAGGTACGAGGAAAACCAATTGAGCACATTACTTCTAAAACCAAATCTATAAAGCTTACGCAACAAGATTTCATGGTTCACCAGGTCGAATGCTTTGGTTAGGTCAAGAAACAATCCAGCCGATGATTGGGATTTATCTAATGTATCATGAATATTATCTAAAAATGCTACTATGGCTTGCTCAGTGGATTTCCCTTTCCTAAATCCATATTGTGAATCGTTCAAAAGCTTGTATTTTTCAATAAATTTAACCATTCGGAATGAAATAATTTTTTCAAAAACCTTAGAAAAAACAGAAAGTAAAGATATTGGCCGGTAATTGTTTGGGTCATCTTTATCACCTTTTTTGTAGACGGGGATTATTATTGACGCCTTGAGGCAATCAGGGAAGATTCCTGTCTCGAAACTTTTATTTACTAAGAAAGAGAGAGGACGAGATATTTGCGGAAATATTTTTTTCAACGTCACGCTATTTATCCCGTCAACCCCACTTGAATATTTCGGTTTAAGAGCTGATATTTTTTTCCCTAAGTCGTCTTCTATTATGGATCCAAGAAAAAATGTCGTGGTTTGTTGAGAATCCAAGAAGGACTCTGCGACTGAATAATTGCATTTATATTTCCTAACTACATCTTTAAAAAATTTGTTTAACCCATCACAAATTTTTAAGTCATCAGTGACTACTGAATTATTACCAAACCGGAGGCTTTGTATTGAATTATCCCCAACAGTTTTACCTAGAATATTATTTACTAGTTGCCATTGCCGCTTAGGGTTTTTGGAGTTGTACTCAAACTGACGTTTATAATACGATTGCTTTTGGTAATCTATTTGTTCAAATATATCTTTTCTTAATTGATTATAGAACAGTTTGACAGGTCTCAAATGGAAATTGTTTTTATTTTTCCTATAAAAAGTATTCTTTTGTTTAATTTGTTTACAAATAGCTTCAGTCATCCAAGGTTTTATTTTATTGTATTTAGATTTCGTAGATCTCATTTTACAGTTTTGTATATGATACTTTATGGTTTCAATAAATATATCAAAAGCTACTGATGGACAATTTGAGTTATATACTTGAGTCCAAGATTCATTTGAAAGGCAATAATTAAGAGCACCGTAGTTTATTTTTGATTCTGTAATAGTGTTATTGTTGTTATGCACTATGTTTATAGAACTATTGAAAAAGTTTGGGAGAATAGCACCTGTTGCATAGTGATCAGTAATATCCCAGTCCAGTACAAAAGGAGTTACCTCCAAAATATTTGATCGATTGAAAAATATATGATCAATACAAGTTTTAGTATTTTGAGTTACCCTATAGTTGGAACGTTTATAAGTGACTCAAAACCCATGGATGACAAAAGCTGATAATAGTTATCACAGTTTGAAGGTAAGTCCAAGATGTCAATATTTATGTCGCCAATAATGCATGTATTTTCACTGTGTATTAAGGGAATAATGTCTTCCAGGTCTTTTAGAAAGACCTCCCTAGCGACAAACTGCAGACGATATATGCAAACAATATTCAATATGAAAGTACTGAAAACTATCTTAATAACAATGCAGTCGGCACTATCAAGGCATGGTGTAGAGACATTTCCTAAGGCAAGTGTATCTTTGACGAAAACAGCTACTCCACCAGATGGATAGTTTTCATTACAATTAGTCAATAAATTATAACCCGGTAACGAGTAGTAACAGATTTCATGGTTGAATATCCAGATTTCAGACAGTACAATTACTTCCGGTAATTTATCAAGATTAGTTTGCAAATAAGAACAGAAAGTGTCAAAATTTTTCCTTATGCTTCTAATGTTTTGATGAAGGATTATAAAGTCATTTTGATTAGTATTTAGATTTGTACTCATAAAGATCTCATTAAAACTACTACTACTGTGAAGATCAAAAATTTCATTAGGATTAAGCATAATTACTATTAAAAAAAAAAGAAAATAGAAAAAAAAAATCTAAATGATTCAGATCGTTAACGTTCTGAATATATATAATCTTACTACCAGTAGTTTGTCTCATCATAATTCTTCCATTGCGCACCCATAAGAATTGGTAACCTATGTTCTTTTTTATCTTCTTCGCCTTGTTAAGCAGGAGCTTAGTCTCTGTTGGAAGCCAGTCGTTGATATAAATACGTCCCGTACATGATGAGAAAACTTCCCTAGCATCAATTGGTTTTTTTTTTGCATACACAGCAGACAATATGCGTTCTTTGACCCGTTTATTGCATAGCTTTACAACTACAGTACTTGTTGTTTTGCCTTTGATTTTTTTTCGGTAGCACGAGTCTAAGTCAGCCACAGTATCAAATTCAATTCAAATTTTTATTGAGACTTTACAACATTGCTTAAATTAAGATTACAATATTTTGAATTCTGGATAACCGACTTTAAACTTTATCTGGTTAGACTTATTTGTTTTCTTTTGAAATGCTTATCTAAGAGCGTTTACACTTTGAACTTTTGATAATTGACAAAATTAGAGTTGCTTTATTGTCGTATGTTTGCTCCCGACATACGTTCCATTTATGGCTCCAAGCGGCCAGATTAAAAATAAATGACTAGAAAAACTTACAAACTAAACAAAATAATACAAAAATATTATAATACCTAATAATAAGAACATCAAAAGGAAATTACCAAAACTACTAAATTAAGTATATAATATATTATATAGTAAAAAGTAGAATGAGTAACTATGAATCAATTGATCTTTCAAATAAATTGAGATTTTTTTTTTTTTGGCGAAAGTCTATGTTGTATTAAAGCATACATTGCGATGTATATTTGGTTACCCTCTATTATGATAACCACTTTTCTTCAATTACCCTCTGAGAACAGGTAGTGAAGCCTTTTCGTAAAAGGGCAACTTTGGTATTGATGTGACGCTAGGTTCGAATTGAGTTTTTGATCGTGTGTGCATTGTATTGAAAGGTGATAGATAAAACTGATCAAATACGCTCTCATTACTGTTTGTTTCCCAAATATTTTTTATAAGAGGATTTGAATGATTTGAGAAGGAATTTAATCTCTTTTTCATCGAATTTACCACATATACTGTAAGAGGTTCAATATTTGTTTCTCTATATAGTATTTCGTTTGAATACCACTTTTTGTTTGGGCGTCTGTATTTTCCACAACAGCATCTTAACATTTTTCTTTCAAAATTTTCTAGTTCGTTCATTACCGTTGGCGAAACAGTGAACCAACAACCGAAGCCATAAGCTAATATGGGTCTCACAATTGTCTTATATATAAGTATTTTGGTATTCTTTGAAATGAAGGTTGATGACAGAAGCTGTTTAAGGATACCAGATGCCATTTTAGCTTTATTCAATACGTATCTACCGTGCTTATTAAATTTAAATTTATGATCGTATAGTATTCCAAGATATTTAGATTCGGTTTTCAGTGGAATCGGAACATTATTTATGTCTAAAGCGAGATTTTTACTCTCCTGGACTGCTTTGCGATGCCCTTTTCCGTAAACATTCCTAAAACGAGTTAATCCACTTTTTTCGGCTTTTAAAATAAGACCCCATGAGCTAAGGTAAGATGTCAATATCGATAAAGAGCCTTTAATTGTATTTAATGCATCGTTGGGTCTCACTGCGCTTGCTAATATTTTCGTGTCATCTGCGTACATAATAGCACTAGGTTCAGATAAGTCATTGAAAGGAAAATCTGATAAATATATGTTGAACAGCTTTGGTCCAAGTAAAGATCCCTGAGCAACACCCCTTTGCACTGGAAATTCATCTGAAAATTCAGTAGCTATAGAAACTATCGCTGTTCTTGATCGCAGAAAACTAGATATCATTCGTATAAGAGCAATTGGAAAGTTAAGCGTTATCAATTTAGAAATAAGCCCTTTATGCCAGATTGAGTCGAAAGCTGCTTGTAGATCTATGTCAAGGACAACTGTGCACATTTTGCTTCTTAAATTTTGTAAAATTCTGTCATTAAGAACAAGTAACGAGTGTTCAGTTGAATGATTTTTTCTGAAACCAAATTGATTGTTTGGTATAACATCATTTTCTTCGCAAAAATTGTCTAGGCCTTCGGCCAAAATCCTCTCAAAGAGCTTTCCAACATTAGAAAGCAACGATATTGGACGGAAGTCTCTGGCTTCTTTTGCGCTTTTCTTTTTGGCAATAGGGAGTAACTTACACTTTTTCCATATTGTGGGAAAGTATCCATTGTTGATACAGTGATTGAACACGCAAGAAAGTGCAACATCAAGTGAATGGGGGCATTTTTTCAACACGTAGTTTGATATCTTATCAATACCATAAGATTTTTTGTTATTTATATTCATTCTTTGAATATTGACTTTATTTGGGGACGTAAATGGTGGATTCAAGTAGTTTGTATTTGCGTTTGATGAAGAAAACAACGTTAGTGAACTATTTGCATGTCTATTTTCAAACTCATCAACTTGAGAAAGAATATTATTTGTTAGGTTGCTATCAAAATTGGGGGTTTTTTCGCAATATAGATCTGAATAAATAGACTTAAAGGCATTAAGTTTGCTTTCAACATCTATAAGTTCCTCTCCATTCACTGTGAGAATGTCCTTGGAAATATTCGTACCAAAATACTTTCTACCGCTAATCCTGTCAATTTCTTTGAACGCTTGTGGAGAAGGCTTTATTTGTTGTAAGCGCATTCTGAATTCACTGTCAAGGTCTAATTTGATTCTTTCTTCTATAATTTTGCTAAGACATTTGATCCTAGAGGAGAGTTCTTTGTATTCAGAGTTAATTCTGTTCAAATGTTTATGAAAAACTCTTTTTAGTTTCCGTAGCCAAATACTTTGAATTTTTATGAGATTTTTAGTTAATGGAGAAATATTTTTGTATTTTGAACGCTTTGCCACTTTAGTCACTGAATGATTTTCTACACTTTCAGTTATTGTACTATTGATGTTTACTATGAGTTCATCTATATCAGCGTTGGGGATGTTTGAGTTTATTGGTAGACTTATTCTGGAAAGCGTGTTGTGCAAATCTAATCTAAAATGGTCCCAATTTGTTCTTTCAAAACTTGTGAAGCAAGTAGGAGGTACCAATATTGGGCAGACATCAAAGACATTTAGGTTTATTTCGAGCCCAAAGTGGTCAGATAGAAATGAAAACGTTTTGCAAATGATATTATTGCCAGTGTTTAATGAACTCGATAATATAAAATAGTCTAATACGGATGATGATCTAGGATATGTTGGGCTGTGTGGTGAAATTATATCAAAATTTAAAAATGTGCTATTATAAAACCAGTTGTATATTTTATTTCCGTTAGCGTTTCGAACTTTATCACCCCAGTTTGGATGTCGAGCATTAAAATCTCCTCCTATCAGTACTGCATCGTATGTGCTAGCAAAACTCAAAAGTCTGTCTAATTCACTCGTAAGGTTTGGCCCAGCTGAACACGGTATGTAAATACTTCCTAAGAGTATTCTTTTAGAAGCTCCTAAATGATTCTGACATATCAAAACGGCCAGACAAACTGTGAATGAACTACTATTAAACTTTACTTCATTTATCTTGAACTTTTCGTCAGTAACGATGGCGGTTCCCCTGCCATCGTCATTCCTAATGAGATTGTAGCCTTCAAAAGAAGGTTTATGTCTCTCATTCAGCCTTGTTTCAGATGTGAAGCATATTTGCGGTTTCTTTCTCTGAAGTGTGCTTAAAAGAGAAAGTCTTTTTTTATGCGAAATTAAAGAATTGGTATTTATCGATATAATTTTAAGGGTTGTGGTTGAAGCCATCATATAGCTAAAGAGGCGACGAATTCAAGATAAGCGAACATCTTATCTTCTTTACTTTGTAGCTTTTGATAATTTGGCCAAAATTGCCTTATTTTGAACAAAAGGTCTGTGAAGGATATATTAAACAAGTTCTTGGCTTCGTTAAGAAAGTCATTAATGTTAATGTTAGACGCCTGTTCAATATTTCCCAAAGGTAAATTTTGAGAAGCTTTTTTTTGAACTGGATGTTTATTAGCACTGGGTGCATTCCTAGCCATATCGGCAAACGAAATATTTTTGGTTATGTTACTGACCATGTCATCAATTTCTATTCTTGCTTTATTTTTTACAATTCTAGAGTGTTGCGCCAGTATTGTTCTTTTTTCCTTATACCGTTTATAGTACTCACATTCTGAAGAACTTGCTGCATGCCCTTCCAAGTTACAATTTGCACACTTTGTTGTAGGTACCTCTTTGTTGTTTTCTTTTAATTCCTTAAAAGATTGAATACACACTTCTGAATCATGGAATTGACCACACAGTACACACCTACTATGATAAGAACAGCACTCTCCCGTGTGTCCAAACCTTTGGCACCGGTAACAACGAATGACCCCACTATTGTGCTTTCGTTCCCAGTACACCTTTTGGTGAAGAAGATATCTAATGTTTGTTAGATCCTTAATACTTTCTCCAATTTCTAACTGAACTACAAAAATATTCAGTTTAAGCCCAAGTTGTTTAGTTTTATTTGTTGTGAATTGACTTACTTTGTTAATTCGAACATTCGGAACTGCTCTTTCCAAAGCACTTTTAACAACTTCTACCTGAGTATCACCGTCAATACCCTTGAGTAAAATTGTTGCCCTTTTTGTTTCCTTGGGAGAAAAAGAAAAAGCTCCTATGCCTGTCCCACGGATTTTTTCTATAATTAATTTGTGAACACATGCATTATCCACATAGACTTTTGTCTTTCTGTATCCTAGGTTAACAAATTTGTGTCTAAGATTTTCTACTTTGCATTCTAATGCAACAAGATTAATTAAGTCGGTTATCAAACTACAATTCGCACCAAATATAAAAATAGGTGGACAAAATAATTTATTACTAATACTACTAACGTTATTAAGTGAACTTTCTCTTGCTTGCGATGTATTTTCCTCATCAGGTACCTCAGGTGGCTGCTGGCACGTGCCTTTCTTCTGTTTTTTGTTATCTGGCACATGCATTGATGGATTAGTTAAATCCGATAGCGGCGCAAACGGGTTATTTGCAAGATTTGATAAGCCATGCGACTCAGTTTCAATATCTTCTGCATCGATTCTTCTCCTTTTATAGCTTCCATAGTTGGTTGCTGCTTTTTTAAAGTTGGACAACACCGTGTTCCAACCGCTGCTATCTGCTAATTCGTTGTTATTGTGCATGGTTGTCTCTACTGGGAGATCAACGTTCATGCCATCAATTTGTTGATTATTCGCCATTGGATTAGACGAAGAGCACACTTTTTTATAAAGTTCATTAACAATGACTTTTGTTGCGTTCCCCAGAACGAATTCTGGGGCACTTGTTTTATTGATTTTTTTGTTTATATCCACTGTATTTGGATTTAACACTAGAGTCTCTATCTCAAATATTTAATAATAATATTTTGGGCATAGGTTGCCCTGTGTTATCAAAAAAAGAATTTTACACTGTGTGAATTGCACTGCATACACTCCGTGACACATGCGCACGCTACGAAGGCTAAGTACGCACTCGGCAGTCAGCCACAGTAATATCACTGCCAACACCTTGGTTAATGATATCAATTGCGGTGGTGTACACATTTTCGTTTTCAATTTGCGGGACTTCACATAGTTCAATGTACTTTTCGTGGATAAGTTGTTCGGCACTATTGAGCTTCAATAATGTATGGCTTAGCTGTGTTTTCAGGTGATCGTTATCTTCTTTTAGTGTGATGATCATTTCAGTGACCTTCTCCAGAGCATTCAATTGTGATTTAATTGTTTTCAACGATTCTTCGGTTGATGTTATTGTAGATCGTAAACTAATAACCTGTTCGTGTATACTTTCCATAGTAATTTTACTAGTTGATGGATTCACACTTAAACTGCTTGGCAAGATAGATAATCTGCGAGAATCATTTAATTTTGATTTATTACAGACTAGGCAACGCCATGGATGTTTACTCTCAATGATATGATCAACCTCCGTGGATTTTAATTTAGCACACACAGCGTGTAAAATACCACGGCAATCAGTGCAAGTGATTTTTTTTTCGTCGCAGCCGATTCTAGCATTGCAGATTTTACAAACAACCATTGCGGAGCAAAAGTAATCGCGTCTATACTCTTTGGCGGCTCAGTACAAACTGAGAATGAGAAGATTCGTTAAACATGTTCGTCGCTTAGCGCTAACTGATAAATTTACTTCATTGGATCCATTCTGAATCCAACAAAGAACAGACTTCTCCAGGAATTCGTTCAACAACTAGCTACCTGTCTATGATTATTTACTTCGTTCTTCTACCAGTCTGTCATTCTTAAAGAATGTGCAACTAGTTTACTTTATTCCTTTGCCCAAGGTTAAAAATTCATTCCCCAGCTCCACCATATGGATGGATACGAACTCCCAACACATTCCAACTAATACAATCTTGAGAGCAAACACAATGACTGAATCTTTCACATTCATGTTTCCACAACAAAATATTAGTTTCCTGTATCGATTGATTAAGAAACATCCTCACATCCTTTTTAAGACAAACAAACAAGTTCGTGAATCTTTAAAGATAAAAATGCAAGGAATTCCCAGAATGCCTTTTGGTAAAGTTTCTCCCAAAAGCTCACAACTCCCCGAAAATTTAATTGTATTTCCAAATTCAATAGCTTGTGCACTCAGCATACATCATAAACCATTCTTCTAGCACACGCTTGCTTGTCAACATAATGGATGCAATAACGGTATGCAGGTCAGGTTAAATAGGATATCCGGAGCAATTTCAGCATCGTAATGAAAATCTTCACAATATTCCAAAAAATGTAAGGTGCGTGTGTGAAAGGAGTCACATTAAACGATTTAATCATGTTCCCCAACGAGAGGAGAATAATCAATGCGACGAGTGTTGTGGTAAAACATAAAATACCCCAGCATATGTCACACATCTATACACATATGTGGACTAAACACACAACCCTTACAGGTTTGACTGTAAAAAAAGATTATTTTTTAAAGGAAGGATAATGTAAAATGAATGAAAACGATGGGGGTAATTTAGATCTCTAAAGGAGAAGAGATGAAAAAAAAAAAATACAAAAAACTTCTTCTTATCCTCTTAAATGGCAGGACCTGAATGTTTAATTCCATTTTCCTCTCTTGAGTTTTAATTAAATCCACATAAAAACATCGTTAGGGTTGTTGATATTTCTTCCAGTTTTTGTACAGTTTTTTTCAGTTTGTTCATTGTGTTTCGGTTTAGCAGAGTTTCCTATTCGTAATTGAGGTAATGAATACTCCAAAGGATTTATGCCGCATACAAATGAGGATAAATTTATAGTTTTGGGAATAGAATGAATAACTCAAAGTATAGTCCGGGAAGTAGTAATCGTTAAAAATCTGTCTCCTGTTAGATTAAATATTTAAGAAATATTCAAGAAAGTCGTTTTAGTGATCAACATGAGAGATCTGTACAGCCTGCAGAGTTTTATTAGTTAACACTTTTCAGTGGTTAGCTTTATTAACAGGTATTGTTAGTGGAAGGACTGGATTCGATATGCAGTTTTTCGGAATAGTGTTTTTAAAAATACACTTTTAGAACCCTAGTTTTTCCCATCCCGCTTACTGTTCCATAGCCCCAGTAAAAAAGTCAAATAGACCTTTTCTTTTTAAAAGCGCAGCTTTTTTAAAAAATAAAACAGCTTGTGCTGATCCTAAAATCGGGAATGAGTATATTTTAGGGCCCGAGATGATGAGCAGAGGTGATATAGTGTCCATTAACGTAGTGTCTAACCTAAACAGATATACCACGTTTGGAAATAGATATACTATCAATTTGGTTAGGTTAGGTTAGATGTGGCTATCAGTATACAGAGACCGACACTTAGACCACAGAGGGTCTATTATTCTACCATTGAGAGCATAAGGTTGTTCCTATCTAGGGGATCAGAGAGATCAAACACTCTCTAATCGAACTTGATCTAACGAGTTGATCACCAGTTAGTCAAACCATTCAGAACTTCGTTCGAAAAGGGAGAAACTTTTAGAGTCTTTGTTAGCTAAATTGCTGGTGTCGTCGAAAAAGTAAACACCTAGGTGAGTTTTCCGCCAAGTCTTTTGGCGTATCTATACCTCTACCTACGGTGGAGGTAACAGGCAAATGATTTAGATTTAATAAGCTCTTTAAACGTTTCGAGTATACACAAGACCAAATTTGTTTAGTCATAAGGCACGTCCATCTAGTGCTAATCTTCTCAAAAGCGTCTCGCTTTAACAAAAACTTACATGTAGCGATAGGTATACCTTTACTGTTTGTTTCAGGTCGAAGAGGAGAAGTGGTTCTATTTTGGCGAGTTCTTCTGCCATGCCGTCGCCTGGTATATCTGTGTGAGCCAGCACCCGTGAAACGTGAATCTTGAACTGCTCTGACATCTCCTTTAGAGACGTGCGACAGTTTTGGACCGTAATGGATTTTGTTAAGACAGAGGCAAGAGCTTCAAGAGCAACCTGACTGTTCGATAAGATACGAATATCTGTGAGGTTTACAATGGCAGCCAGGAGGGGACTTCTATTATAGCCCGAATTTCAACTTGGAACACACTTCAATAGTCAGGTAGGTAGAAGAAAAGGATTAAATTCAGCCTTTTCGAGAAAATTCCACTTCCTACACCATCACAGGTTTTAGATCCGTCAGTGTAAAAGTGTAAGGTTTCATTATCCAAGAGAGTTGTCGTTCTCCCAAGTTTCTCTTGAGAGAATGGTTACTTGGATATTGTTATCAAACACCAACTTGGTAATTTTCTAATCTGATCGATCCGGGATGAATTTTAAGTTGTTTCTAGATTAAGTGTGACCAATTTGATTGCTGGTCCACTGTGAATTAGCTTTTAGTCGAGTAGCTGAGTTCACTACTGACTGTTAACCGAAAATATCTAAGCGTGTAAGGTTTAGTAGTATGTCTAGGCTCTAGAGCCTCCGAGGAAGTTGTTCTTAGCGCCCCGCTGATGCAGATACTACCCGTGCGATGTACTTTGACAAGCTTGTAATAGTTTAGCTGTTAGTCTATTACCTTCTCTCGTAAGTGCATCAAATCTCCTCTTCATTGCTATCTTCTTCGCAACCAAACCATTTCACCAGTTGAGAAGATTCGTGATCTCGGAATCATTTGTGACCAAGGACTCAATTTCATTTCACATATTGAGGATGTTATACTAAAAGCCAATTCAGCAATTGGTTTCACTAAGCGATCGGTGGCCAAAAGAATCTACCGACCCTTACGTGACCCGATCTCTGTACATTACCTTTGTTTGCTCTCTCCTTGAATACGCCTGCAAAGTCTGGTACCCTTTCGAACAAGTTCACATTTCTAGAATTGAAAATATTCAGCGCTGTTTTGTTCGATTTGCTCTGTTAGGTCTTCCTTGGAATAATCCTTTGAGTCTCCCTCCTTATACCAAGATCGCATCAAGCTTCTCAGCATGAATACTTTGAAAGATCGTAGAGAAATATTCGACATTCTCCTCATTCACCGTATCTTTTCTGGAACAGTTGACTACACAACCCCACTATCTTCCTTAACACTAATCCTCACAAACATACGGAATCCTCGCCTCTTTTACCTACCCCCTCATCGAACGTCATATGGCTCAAATGGACTTATCTCCGGAATGCTGAGTAATGCTAATTCGAGTTGAAACTGTTTTGATTTCAACCTCAGCACCCCTTGCCTCACTAACGTTAGCCATTAGTTATTTAGTTTTTCAGTTAGATTAAGAATCAGCTTCGTTAGTATTCATTGTCACGAGAAGCGCTTTCTCGATTAGCCGTTCGGAACCGGCGAAAAATTGTAGGCCCCCTCCATTCTTTCACAAGGCATGGTTGTGAGAAACGTGCTAGGCCCTGAGGCTCCTCGCTCTGTTGCTCCACCCTATTTATTTATTTTTGAGAATCAGCTTGTATTAAGCCGAATAAATGGGGGTTTTGTCCTCATTAAAACTAAAATAAAATTTAATGGCAGGACATCTGAAATCCGGGTTTTTGTATTTTCTTGTGAAGAAAACTATTGACTTACTTCACTCTTCTTTATTTATGATTTTTTAGATCTCAATTTTCCTCCAAAGAGACATATTGGAACATAATGGATGTGCTTCAAGCGTTAAGTTCCAGTTTTTTCCTGTGAAAGAAAATCCATATTAACTATTAACATGCGCTATTGAGGCATAATGCCCATGAACTGTTTGTCAGTTCCAAATCATAGCATAATGTAAATGGACTTTATGTCCTTGAACCTTAAGTCATGTTCCAACTAAGGATATAAATCCTTTTTTGCTTACGGATACATAATGATTTGTATGACAAGTGTAGATTAAAATGCTGAGCACAATATTTATGCGTACAAAAAGGAGACTAGGGATCAATCGATATTTTTCGAAGCGGAATTTAAAGACAAAATTGATTTGTAGAGACGATTGTTTTTGAATTATTCTTTTGGCTTAAAATACCGATATTCCGATTTATTGGTTTCGTCTTTGGGTGCAATGTAGATAATTGTTTCGATAGAAGAACCTGTCACCGAAGAAACGAGGAAAGTAATGTAAGTGCTTTTGACAAAAATAGTAGATAATTTTACTCATTTGATTTGATTTGAGACTATTCCAAAAGTCAGGAACAGTTTCAAATCGTATTGTAAATCAAAAAACTCTTACAAACACCAATCACTCAACCTACAAGTAAAACCCATTAGCACATTAAAAATTAATTTGACGAGACTGAAAGGATTTTTTTTGATTGATTTTGGTATCTCAGTGAACTAGTATTTTGTACAATGAACTTGAACGAATCAGATTGTAAGGTGGCGTTCGATTGATTTTCAAATTATGTATACTCCTCTTGTTCGAACTGTAAAATTATTAATGTACATAAATAAAGCGAATAAAATACTGTGTAATTAAAACAAATAGCATTCGTTAGTTTGTCGTACTAATTTTTCAGTGGGTTTAACGCTTAGTATAGTAGACCAGATCCATTCGTGGAACAAGTGTATGTTTGTTTTTAGAACGTGTGGGCAATATTAGTTGGAGGTACCGCTTTAGTTTTTAATATGTGATATGTTAAAATTTCTATTTTATTTTAGTAAAAGACAATTGTCTTGAATTACAAAAGGCTTAAAGTTATCAAATTATTCTGTACACTTGAAAGATTAAAACGATAAATTGACAAAATGCCAAAATTGATTAAGGGTTTTTTTTTTGCAACGAAGGATACGTTTTTTAAGTATTTACAAGCAAATATTAGATCCAAAGATATTCAAAAAAAAAAGGGATACTTCATGAATTTTACGACTTCGACTAGATAATTGATGTTATTTGTGTTAGTTTCAAAACCAGATGTAGGTTTTCACGAATACATTCCATTTTTCAAAAACTGAGGGTGCCGTGGTGTAATGGATAGCATATCTGCCGGTAACGCGTGAGGTAATCCCAACAGAACACACGATATTGTATCACCTTTCGCGAAGATTTGACAAGTCCTCCGACAGTAAGCGCCTAAACGAATAGCCGTTCGGAGTCGACAAAACTTCATTCAACCACTAGGCATAGTTGCGAGAAATGCGCAATAGGCCTCGCGGCTCCCCGCTCTGTTGTGCCACCCTATGTATACATGTTTGTAAATTGATCATACCCGTACCGTTTCTGGATGTGAGGCTTGTGTCTTGCTCTCGATTGTCATCACTCATGACTAATAACTGGTGACAATAATTTGGGCATCTGTTCCTGAAGCTATTTTGCTTCTGCATTCTTATTCTCAAAATCTCAAAATCTTAAAATCGAACTTTTAAATAAAAATTAATAATTTTTTTGACGATTGAAATTTCGATTTCGTTTTATGTGAAAAAGGTTGATTTTGATTGAAAATCAGGAAATCACCACCCAAAACCAGCTAATATAAAAGGCATTCGCGGTTTTTTGAAAAATTATGGGGCTGAGGAGATTCATGTCTCATATTTGCTTGAAAATTGTGGCTTTTTAATAAAAAATTTAATTTGTTTAATTCAAACGAAAGTATGATTATATGTTTAACCCTAGTTTACGTTTTGAGGTTCGCGCGAACCCCAACGCAAGTTTGAATGCATATAACTTTTTTCTTAATTATATTTTCGACCTGGGATGAAAAACTCAGTGAACGAATTTCATTTTTCTTTACGTTTTTCATCGTATTTTCATCATAGCGATTTAAGATAGTTTTCGGGAATTTTTTTCTGAAAAAAACCCACAAACCAAACTTGGGGTTCGTGCGAACTCCGCTATGGTTCCGGCTTGTTATGACAGCCTGAAATAGCCTTCGCAAGATTGTGTTGTGTTGTTAATAAAACGATCTGTTTACATATTTGGTTTTGGAACATAAGATACCAATGCCATTCTCTGCAAAAATCTAAAAATGAATGAAATGGACAGTACTGATCTGATCTGGTACGGTCAATTCAATTCGTTCAAAAGTATTTCAACAGGCTGGAGAGTGTTTGTCCTGGCTGATAATTGACCAGCGACCAATTGAATCGTCGAAACGGAGGAAGATATTCAGATGTTCAAAACGTGTACAATTCATCACGGTTCGAAGAATTGATGCCCATTGATAGTATCCCAAATTAGATGTGAATACAAATTTTGGGGTTCGCACGAACCCAAAGTTTGGTTATTGCATTATTCTTCGTGCCGTAAAATAGGGTTAAGCCTGCGGAGCTTCATTCCGCACTGGCGTCCTACGACATCTCATATCTTAACTGACCAGCCGAAAACGTTTAGGAAGTTCTTTATCATTTCAGCGACGTCAATATTGAAGACGGCATCAAGTACATTTTGCAAAACATAAATTTTCAGAAAATTCGATGTACTATAACTAGCTGACCCACACAGCGTAGCTCGGGCCCTACGGTGATCGAATATACATATCTCACCTTCGGTAAGACAAGGGCCGAAGTGCTAATTTTCAAATTATTCAGGACCTTGAGGCTTCAATATCATTAAAAAAAAAAACGAACGAATGTGTAAAGGCACTACTGCCCTCTGTCGAAAATAAACAAAATCTAGTGAGTGTCTTTGTTCCTACAGGTAGAAATTTGTTTTTAAGGCACATTGGCATATTCAACGCGTTTTCAGAGTTTTTAGGACTTGTCTTACCGAAGGTGCGATGTGTAGTAGATTAAGTAAAATAGTTTCCAAGTCTCCATTGCAATATAGTCTATAGCCATCGGCAATGAAGCACACTAACGGTGAAAGATATTTTGGTCGGTCCAGTATTTTCTAAGTTCCATGTCATGTTCCCATTCCTGTTTCCGTCCCATTGGCAATATGGGAAGGAAATAATAGCCTGTGTTATTTCTCAGGTTCCAGACCTCTTTTGTTCCGCATTCATTCAAATTGGTAGTTCTATTAGCGATCGGATTTCAAATACTTTGCCGCCCGTATACATTAGTCACGATTTTACAACTTGTTAAAGCTTCGTTAGACTCATGGCGAATGATAGTTGTCGAATCTCAAGAACGTCCTATGATTTTTAGGCGTTTGACTTTTTGCAATAAGGTAATAAGCCACTCGAGAGTAATCACACAGCTATGAAAGAGCTGCTTGACAACGAATCTCCCGGAGTTTTGTTTTGCCACTTAAATTATTTAATTATTACACTTTGTATCTACCTGTTAACAGTTACTTCTTACTTTTGTCATTGAAACAGGGCCTGACCAAGCATGTGTGCAAGATTGACAGTACGACAGGAAAAGAAATTATTATTAATAATTAAGAAAATACTCCAATGAAAAATTATCTTTATCCTGTGCGAACAAATATTGATATTCATTTTAAACAAAAAATTTGTAGGAGTAATTGCAAAAAACAACATGTTAATCTGTTGAATTGTTACTTGCCCTGTAACGCTAGCAAAGATGCTAATTAAAATAGAATCCCGCTCAACATTATACAAAATAAAAAATCCTACTACACATGGAATAAGGAGTAGATATAAAGAAGGATTAGATTAGGAGAAAAGCGTTTTCTGTAAATCTTTCACAGGGCTCTAATTTGGCTGGGGACAGTCTTCTCTGTGGAGATCAGTTATTTATTTAACCTTTTTTTGGAAAATACTTTTCAAAGACGCAAATTTGAAAATCTTTGTAAAATAAATTTGAAACAAAATTTAAAAATTATCAATTAACGCGTTCTCCAAATATTGCAAAAATGAAAAAAGTTTCATAAAATCAATAGCAAATTCATCTTGTTTTTATAATTTTGATATGCAATACAAAAAGTTTTTGTCTTCTATATATATAAAAGAAAGTCGTGTTAGTCACACTATTTATAACTCAAGAACGGTTGAACGGATTTGTATGAAAATTGGTGGAGAGATAGCTTATAGACCAAGAGCTAACGACCGATTTGCTCACCTCATTTTAGCAAGGTTCAAACTTTGCTCATAGAAAGATTTAGGCCCGACAAGTATAAAAGTGCCCGCCTTACACTCCGGTTCCGTCCATGAGGCCTTAAGATAAGGTCTTGAAGTTGTAAAAATTAGTGCCCATTTACCTCATTTTAGCAAGGCTCATCTTTTAATATATTCTTCATTGATCCAATATATACACGAAAATAGCATTGTAAGACGTTTTAGCTGTCCATGACATGCTCGTATATATGTAAAAAAAAAATGACCCCATTTACCTCATTTTAGCAAGGCTGGTATTTACACACAACTAAGATGACATAAAAACAAACACACATTTCAAGTGTAAGACGTTTATTCGGCCAATAACCCTCCGTAAGACGCTGAAAATTAAATTAAGATAGAAACAATTATAGTCTATTGATTATGTCATTTCTTAAGGAAATCGACATTGAATGAACTTTTATTGCATGAATCGATTAATGGGTTGATTTTAGAGAAAAAAACCAAAGTCCTATTAAATTAGAGGGTGCGAATCGGAGATATGGGTTCTAAACCATCTTCATTCATTTTTTCAATATATCTCGAGAACGAAGCAAAATTTTTATGCAATTCCAAGGACGTTTTTTGTGGAGAGCAAATTTTCCCATCGAAATGTATCTTTTTAAAAATTATAAATAAAATTTTTTTATCGAAATTAGTAAAATTCCCGACAAAAAAAAGTCAATTTCTTGCAGTTTTTGAGTTTTGTCAGTTATTTTAATTTCATTTCTTTCTGGTTGCAGATAGGTATAGGCAATGCTTCATAAAAAAAAGTAAATAAAATTTTCTTTAAAATGCTATATCAGAAAACTTTCTATGTTTGAATTTCACCGAAATATTGTAACTAAAACATAGACATTTATCGCTGCTTTTCATCATTTTTATAATGAATGCATTTATTTTTATTTTGTTGAAAAAAAAAGTTTTTTACTCAATGGAAATGTTGTTGTTATTCATCTTAAAAAATGTCCTCTTCGGCAATATCGGCTACTTGCACACTATCGTGATGAACTCCCATACATTCCTGGCAAAATATTGAGCAAGCAATTTGTTGTTTTCTGCAATCAAAGCTTCCATGGCATCGTGTAGTGCAACGACATCCATTTTTTAAAGCTATATCTCTGGTGCATCGGAAATCAAGCCACAACCTTAGTTCAGAGGATTTACATAAGTAAATCCGTGCCACTGTTGGATTTGGAAAAAGCGGAAACTGGTCGAAATGCTGTATTTTAAAACACGGTAAGGTCAAAATACAGTATTGATACTGCATGCTCATAATGCTGTTATGGTAATATTCTGTATTTCAAAACACTGTATGTACAAAATACTGTATGATCCAAATACTGTAGGTCAAAATTCTGTATTCCAAAACTCTTCATCTCAAAATGCTGTATGAGCTAAACACTGTATTTCAAAAATCTAGAATACATTAATAAGTCAAAGACAAGTAAAGTATAATAAGTAGAAATTTATCAACAAAAACAAACTAACGAAAGATCCCAAAAAACACACATAACGAAATCACAAAATTCTTTGTACTTTAAGTCAAAAAACTGTAGGTATCTCAAAATTCTGTATTTCAAAATGTTGTAGGTAGGCTGAAAAGTAAAAATTGTTTTGATAATGTAAAAGGTATGGGCACCAACAGCATTTTGAAACACAGAATTTTGAGATACAGTATTTTGAGTTACAGTCTTACAGTACTTTGATCATACAGTATTTTGTACAAACAGTGTTTTGAAATACAGTATTTTGAGATAAAATATTATGACAGATAGAGTATTTTGACCATAACCCGGAAAAAGCTCACGCATCGCGTGTTGGTGGTATTTCTGCCAGCGAAAAATTTGTACTTTTTGGTAATTTGCAAAAATATTGGAAACTACAGCTGCTTAGGTCTGGTTCAACTTTGCTACATTATAAAAAAAACTGCAGTCAGTATAAAAATGATGAAAAACAACAATAAATGTCTATGTTTTAGTTACAATTTTTCGGTGAAATTCAAACATAGAAAGTTTTCTGATACAGCATTTTAAAGAAAATTTTATTTACTTTTTTTTCATGAAGCATTGCCTATACCTATCTGCAACCAGAAAGAAATGAAATTAAAATAACTGACAAAACTCAAAAACTGCAAGAAATTGACTTTTTTTGTCGGGAATTTTACTAATTTGGATAAAAAAATTTAATTTTTAATTTTTAGAAAGATACATTTCGATGGGAAAATTTGCTCTCCACAAAAAACGTCCTTGGAATTGCATAAAAATTTTGCTTCGTTCTCGAGATATATTGAAAAAATGAATGAAGATGGTTTAGAACCCATATCTCCGATTCGCACCCTCTAATTTAATAGGACTTTGGTTTTTTTCTCTAAAATCAACCCATTAATCGATTCATGCAATAAAAGTTCATTCAATGTCGAGTTCCTTAAGAAATGACATAATCAATAGACTATAATTGTTTCTATCTTAATTTAATTTTCAGCGTCTTACGGAGGGTTATTGGCCGAATAAACGTCTTACACTTGAAATGTGCGTTTGTTTTTATGTCATCTTAGTTGTGTGTAAATACCAGCCTTGCTAAAATGAGGTAAATGGGGTAATTTTTTTTACATATATACGAGCATGTCATGGACAGCTAAAACGTCTTACAATGCTATTTTCGTGTATATATTGGATCAATGAAGAATATATTAAAAGATGAGCCTGGCTAAAATGAGGTAAATGGGCACTTATTTTTTTACAACTTCAAGCCCTCATCTTAAGGCCTCATGGACGGAACCGGAGTGTAAGGCGGGCACTTTTATACTTGTCGGGCCTAAATCTTTCTATGAGCAAAGTTTGAACCTTGCTAAAATGAGGTGAGTAAATCGGCCACTAGCTCTCCGGCTATTAAGTCCAGAAGACGGACATAGTATACATTTTATCCCTATATTCCTATGGGAACAGGAACGTAAACGAGAACATAGAAACTACTGAACCGATTTCAAAAATTATTTCACTGTTAGAATGCTACACTATCACCGAGTAACATAAACTTTAATTCATCTCCATATTCCAACGGGAACGGGATTGGGAAACTTAGAAACTACTGGACAGATTTCAAAAATTTTCTCTCTGTTCTAGGATGCTACATTATCCCTCAGTAGCATAGAATATATGTCATCCATATATTTCCGTTAGAACAGAAACGGGAACTAGAATGGGAACTTTAAAACCGCATGACCGATTTCAAAAATGTTCTCAACTTTAAGATGGTACATTATCCCTCATTAACATAAATTATTTCATCTTCATATTCCCACGGGACCCTAGCAACGCCAGAATGCTCAGCTATATATTTTTTTTTGTCCGGGAACGGGATAGGGAATGGAAACCTAGATACTACTGGACAGATTTCACAAATTCTTTCAGAATTGGGATGATACATTATCCCTCAGTAACAAGATTATACTTTATTCCTATGGGAACGAAAACATGAACCTCAAAATCACTTGACCGATTTCAAAAATTCTTTCGAATTTAGGATGATACGCGAACGTGATAGGGAACGCAAACCTTATAAAACTATTTGTGCAATTTCATTATGAAAATTGGTAGGGAGGTAGTTTAGACATAAAATGTAAACGGAATGCTTAAAATACGAATAGGAAAATAAACGTTGAAAAAAATTTACTCAAATAAACATAAAGCAGCGTGCAATAGAAACGACATCAATGCAATGCGTTAGCTTTCGTTATAAACTGTTCACTGTTCTTAAAAAAAAAAACAGAAAAAGTTGACTTCTCGTGACAGACTAGAATATCAGCAACTTTATGAGTCAGCGGAGATCTTCGCTCAACACCCTGGGCTGATTTAGACATACACTCGATATTCACGGCCGGCGTTGCTTAGGGCTGTATTTTTATGGTTCCCATCCTTTTGTTCCAGTGGGTATATGCGGATAAAATATAGTACATGTTAATGTATCCCTCCGAAATGTTTCTTCTAAAATTCGAAAGAACCCCTGGATTCATATTTTTCGATTTCTGTTGGGATTTCAACTAATAACCTCCGAAACAGATGGCAATGCCAACCATTACGACAGGAATCCATTGAAAATAATAAAATTGATGCCTCTTTAAAAATACAACTGTTTAAAGAAAAACATTGACAAATTTGAAAGAAACAATTCTCCAGTGTTATCTTGTAAATCATTTACAGAAATAGAGTTCAAAGTTTCAAAAAGATCGGTGTAGTAGTTTTGAAGATATGAGGGGGACCGACTGCGAAAACGTGAGTTTTGTGAAAAACTACTCTTTAAAAAACGGGTGCCTTTAGAAAAAGTAAAGAAATAAATGATGTACATCAAAGAATATTTACTGAACGCTTGAATACTTCTTTAATTTTCTCAAGAAGTGATATTCCAGGAGGTGTCAATTTTTTTGACACCTCCTTACGCTCATTTGCAAATAATTAATTTAGTACGCTTCATTACATACAGCGACCTCTTTGCCTTAAGTCGTCTTTGGTTTTAAATAGTACTTTATTAGCCTTTTAAGACAGAGACTATTTAAAATAATTTTATAGTGAAAACCTTCTACTTTGCTTACCTTTCATCTTATTTTCAAATTAAGAGACTGGTGGCTCAGAGTTCTTTCAGGTAATAAATGGAAAATTTTATTTAAAATTAAACAAATTCATAAAAAATGGTCTATGGAATTAGTTCTACACGAACACAATTGACGAAAATTCAAACTTGTTCAAAATTAAACGGAAAATATTTGATCCGACAGACAACATTTAACAAAGTATCGTTCTAATCCTTAACAAATTCTAATTTGTGTAACTACTTTTAAGAGAAAATACATTTTTTATACAAAATATTTTTCCACATATTATACAACGATGCAATCAATATTCTGCGTACTGAGCTCAGAGCTGTGATCAAGGCAAAACAGACGATAAGAGGACTTCTATGACAAAATTTATATCTTAGGGGGACTTATGTATACCAACTAAGTATGGTGTTATAAATTTTCATAACCTGCTAGTCTGATAGCTCACAATGTGAAGTTAGCTGTTCAATCTTCTTTTTTTATATTAAGAATAATGCATTGACCTTTTCCCAAGATCCCTCTTCTTACAAGCAGCGTCTTAATATTTGTAATAAATACATGATGCCAAGCGTAGGACTTAGGCCACACCAACTCATCCACAAGACCACAAGTCAACTTGGCAAATCTTCCGCTTTAAGTCAACTCTCACCCCAACAATAATTTTGGTTAAATCCTAGCAAATATGATATTTAGGTTGTGTTTAAGTGGTGTGGAGGTACACAACAGTCATTTGACTTCATTGGATACTATTATACGAAGCACCTTACAGTATTGTAAGGAAAAAGTGAAAAAAAAGAAGATGGAACCTAAACCATTAAACTTTCTCCTAGAATGGGAAGCAAAACTACCGCAGGGATAACGCACGCGGTAATGAATAATAAATAAATGTTTTGGGAATAAACACTGCCAGGTAAATATCTACACCTCCAACATCCTACTTATGGTTTCGTCTTGTTTATAATGCGATGTATAAGATAGAAAAGGATAAAGGATAAAAAATACGTTGTCTATTTGTGTGGTAATGACTGGCAGCATTAGAGAATACTTCGAGTATATTCTCTATGTTTGCTTTTTTCTCCTTGGTGGTTGTTTCAGCGGGCGTAAGAATATAATCCTTGTTTATCCATTTTCGGCTAACGAAAACCAACAGACCAACCGTCATCGGATATCCTTTCGGGTAGCGAGAGATTTGCCAAATTGCCATTGGATTCGGTTAGCGCTTTGATGTGGAATAAAACAACATTGAGGTCATTTCGACAAGGGACATGGCAACATTCAAATTAGTTGATTCGCAACATTCGCCACTTGAAGAGGATAGGATATGAGTGGTATTGGGTTACAAATTAGGAAAGTTTTATTTTTATCTCTCTTGAGTTCATTCTTGGTGTTGGAATTTTGTGTTTGCATCCTGAGCTGAATGTTAGGAGGAACGTTTCGTTAATGATAATCAACTTTGAGTGTAATGAGAACAAGGGCGGAGAAGGAATAAAATCTAATTTTAATATTTCGCCGTGTGGTGGAGGGAACGACAATGAGGTGTGAATTATGTAAAAGGAAAACCGGAATTTAAGGACTTTAAAAGTTTAAGCTAGCAGGAGCGACAGTTTGGAATGAAATTTAAATTAAGGAAATTGAAATGGTAGAAAAAAAGGTAATCAGCATAGTCAGAGACAACAAAATGGGGGAATCACTCAAACAACTTCTTAAGTGGCGCCCAACGCATAAGAAATTTAAAATTCTGCATAAGTTTTTCGTGTCTGTAAAATTCTTTCTTTGTACCCGATTTTATGGATTTGTTTTGACAGATTTTATAAAAATTTACATCTTTACATCATGGCGTCCATTTGGACCCCGCTACTGAATTTCTATGAAAAATCATAGGAACATAGTTAATGCGCAATACAGATTTCTTGAAGGTGTTGACAGTTCGGGGAGACCTTTTTGACAAAGGCAACAACATCTGCCACATCCATCGCTGGTGGTTCTGCTTTTCCAGTCTTCTGCTCTTCGACAAAGAACTGTAAGTAGTTCTGGCTAAATTCTCATAAGAAAAGGGAAAGCTTAAAACGCAGATTTACCAACATTGTTTTGTGTTGCAGGTTGTGAATGGTTATTCAGTTTTGACGCCATCAGTTCCTCAGCCAGTTCGATAGGCTTATGGTTTCAGAACAAATTTTTGTTTCTTCTAGATAAATTGAAGTGTCAGAAAATGATGACAGGTTCTAGAACTGCTATGTCTAGTAACTTGTAGAATACAAATACCAGCCAGCGCTTTGTTTGACGTGTGCAAGAATAAATCGAGACCATTTGATCGAATACACCGATTCAACTTTGGTGCGATTATAGTCAAATACTCGTATCATGGCAGGTTTATTTTGACTCCTGGAAGTTGCTTTCTCACAGTTATGTTGAATTGATAGGAAAACCACTTGCCAGTTTGGTTTTGGAACATAACTCATTAACGCTATTTTTCTAGAAAATCTATTGCTTTTTGTTATTGATTTTTACAGGCTCATTATGGTCATAAATCCCAACAGAGACAAAAATGTTTTTCCACGGATATGATGGCATCAACGACATCATCAAATAAGTTGTAGAATAAGTTTCATCGCTCCCGTTCAGTTTTCGATTACTCTGATTACATTGGAGTATTTTATCGATTTTCTAACTTTAATGAAAGTCTTTACAATGACTTTGCATCCACCACCTAAGCAAATCCAATCTCGTAGCCAAAACAACGATTTTGGCTACGATAGGATTTATAGGTTCATCAACCACAAAAAGAAAAATGATGGTGTCCCTTCCTCTCTTCACTACGAAAGCCAATTTTTCAACGAACCAAAAACAATTGCAATTATTTTCGTTAGTTACTTTAAACTGTCTTGTGCTCAAAAAACCTCAGATCTATGCCCTTCTCATCTAAGCTTTAATCAGTCAACTATTCTTGCTTTAGTTTAGCCCTCCCCATCACTAACCTGATAAAACTATCCCTTTCAAGTGGGGTTTCTACGGACTTATGGAAAATATTCGCTATTTCACCTATCCATAAAAAGTCGTTTTCTGTTTTTTGCTTTTCGGGATCGACAACGGTGACGTTAAAAACTTCCTCACCCTGCCTCCTTATCGCGAACAAATCTCTCAATTATTAGCGTTCGTGGTTCGAATTCCAACAGAAGCAAAAATGTTTTTCCCACAGGTATCGCCTTTCGCACGGAATTAGCAAGTCCTCCGTTAGTAAATTTATTGTCATGAAAAGCGTTTCCACAATAAGCCGTTCATAACCGGAACTCCATTCCCTCACAAGATATTGTTGTGAGAAATGCGCTAGGCCCTGGGGCTCCTCGCCCTGTTGCGCCACTCTATTTAATTATTGTGCTCTCTAGAAGTTCGAAGGGATGTGTTTGACATCATCTTCATTCACAGCCTTCTTACTGGTAACACTGAGTGCTTCCCATTCTTAGACCTTATCTTTTACAACACTAATCCTCGAAATGTATGATTATGCCGCCTTTTTTCCCTCATGGCCATCATTCATCCTAAGGTCTCAACGGACCTTTAACCCGCTTGCTGAGTAGGATTAAATCTGTTCATTTTCAATCAACCTAGATCTCAATCCTCCAAGTCCCTATTTAAGAGTCCTCCTTTTAAACAGTTTGTCATTAATATAGTTTTTTACTTTTAATAAGTTTAAGTTTGGTATAGTTTAAATTCTTTAAGCCTGTAGTGAGCTAATAAATGTGGCGTAAGCCCCACCAAAATAAAAAAAAAATGTGTTATAGATAATATCCACGACCAAGTCTTTCACTTTGGTCAGAGCTTCCAGATTAGATTGAAAATTTCAGTGCAAAACTCATTGGGCTTTCAGTTAGCCAGAAAAGCTCCAAACCGTATTTGGCAAGCTTGCTTGGCACGTTTTTGGCAAAATTATCGTTAAATTTTCAGATGGACTGTGGTTCGTTGATAAGGTCGGGTTCAATTCATCCCAAATCAATTGAACTGGCGAGCCAGGTTTCAATTTGTTGAAGCTTTTTTATGGTGACTAACTGAACCGTCAAAAAGAAGGAGTACCTGACGAGAACAACTGATCTGGATGGATTTTTCACTCAACCACTTCGTGAAACCGACATATAAAATCCCACTCTTGCGAATCTAGATAAGCCTTGTCGCTTTTCAAGGCAAACAATTTTGTTGATGGCCTCATAATAAATTCTCTGCTTTAATTCTTATATCACTGCTTTAAGAAATAATTGCAATGAACTCATACATCAGTTAGAAAAATAAGAAGTGAACAAAATGACACAGAAATAAAAAAAATCCAAAGGAAATATTTTGGTTTATTTGGAGCCCAGGTCCCTTGGTCACGATTTTCGCCGGGACGTAAAGAAAAGTTAACAGGCTTCTGGATAAAACCTGAAAAGATAAGTGTCAAATTGCAAAATTTTGAAATTTAAATACTTTTAAAAGAGGTCTGCAGTTGAGTAGAGCCGTGCTGGAAGAAAACCCAGCCGTAAACAGTTTTTCCGGGAAAAATTATTCCTCTAATGGGAAGTCAAGTATCATAACCCGAAATGAAGGACACAACCTTCGCAGTAGGTAATTCTACCTTTCGTTCAGTGAACATCTGCTAGAAAAAAGTGAGAATGCACAATTTTTCTTAAATGGCGCTCAACTTAAGAATAGACAATATTTTCTCCATGCTTAGAGTGAATGTAAACCTCTCTCTGGCTACTTAGTCTGACGGTTTGATAATGTGTAAATAAATTTATTGTGAATGGAAGTTACTCTCAGCAGAATACTTTCTTGAACTTAGCATTCACAATTTCAAATACCGAAGCCAAAAGATACTATGTGTCCACATAGGCATATGCAAAAGTTGAGCCCTGTGGGCATCCAAACGCATAGGTACACAGAATTTGTGTAAAACTCACCCGACTTTGTGCCATAAGTGAAGGTTCAATTGAGAATTTACTTGGTGGCATACAAAATCAAGTGTAAAAAAGCAGTGTAAACTTCTGTCTGCTGTTGACAATTACAAATTACGATGCCCCAAGTGACCAACGATATCCATGAGTTCCAGAGGTTAATTATTCTATCATGCAACCTTTTTGTCGGAGAAGTAATTTGTATTAAAAAGCGTACTACTTACTTCTAAAATCTACACAACAATGTCACGAGCTAACAAATTTCAAAGTAAGTTTTTCTTATTTAATAAAAAAAATAAAAGAGTTTATGTGCAAAAATAAATAAAATTCACCCCTTTTCAAGCACAAGACGCTCAAGCCTGCAAAAATTGAAAGGTAACCAACCAACAAGTTTGGCAAATACAGACCTTTTTTGGCTGCTAGGGATGGAAATACTCATTAGGTATGCAGGAATATGGGTCGTGCACCCTTTTTCATTTATAATTAGAGACAAATAAACTTAAGACAGCTCTGACTGACTGTCTGCCTGTGTACTCAAGATTTTTTTTGGGTGTATGTGTTTGTTTGATGATGATGATGTTATAACCATGGCAATGGGAACAAAGTCCTCTCTTCATTTGAATACGACACTGATCCCCGAATATGAATATTCAACTTTAAATTTTTTTTTCTACCCCCCCCCCAAGTCCATTCTTTAAACAGAGTGCAGATTGGTCTGTTGACAGAGTTGATTGAAATTCAGCATTAGAGACTAATTTATTAGTTTTGAATGTTTGAGGCTTAAATTTGCATGTGTGTGTGTGTTTATGGAAAAGAGCGATTCAGAGGCCACCTGTGGGTAGGGAATGCTTTCATTGAAAACACGTCCTTATGATAAACTGAACCTTTTACGATGTCAATGTATTTATTGCCTGCGGCCATCAATTATTCGAATTCTTTGTGTCACTGAATTTCACTTTCTAAAATTAATTGGAAAGGTTATATTTGAATGTGGTTTTGTGGTAGTTTGGGCTAAATTTATGCTCAATGAAAAATTGCCTGCTTTATACTTTTGAAAGTGTAGCAAGAAAATTGTAGATTGTAATTCATTCATCGACACGATTGATTTAATTAATCATGTCAATGGCATGGATAATAAAATTAAATTTGCGTTCAGTGCTTCCTCCAATCAGTTGAGAGAGATTTGATGCTAAATTAATGATTGAATTATGTTTTCCATCTCCAGTAAACACTTTTAGCTAACGTCACCCACCATATCCTTGAGCAAAATCCTTAAGCGATGAAACTTAAGAGGAAGGGGTTTGTTCCTTGTCGTATTTTCTGTCAAATATTCAGAAAGAAGTAAGGTTGGTTTCAAAGACAGAACACAGAATTGAAAACATTTCCCTTTTTGAGGATTTATCTTGTGCGAAGGAGAGGGGCGGGGATTTTAATAAATTAAAAAAGCTTAAATGCACTTTCCAATATCAACAAATATAGCGGGTCTCCTTACAAAACCTTTACAAAAGTAAGAGTGAAAAACGCTTCTTGTAAGCTTCGATGCTTTTATAATTCTATTGAAAAGACTACTATTTGGTAGTTGGGCGTATTCTATTCGGGAAGGCTCTGATTAGTGTCAACTTGATGGGCGGCGACTTCCAGATGTGGCAACTTATAGTCATCTTTGAATTTTGCATAATTCACCTCTATGCGGTGGCCACTGGGTACTGGTCTCATCCAAGTGAAGGTGACTTGCCAAACTAGTAAGTGCGAGTGTTGACCAGAGAGCAACAATATAGCGTTCTGCGAGTAATGACAGATTTCCTGAATCTCAATATCACAGTGGATCAATTTGACTAACAGACTAAACGATGGACTTGTTCAGCAGTCAAGAAACAGAAACTCCTGAATGAGTTACTTGAAATGGAGATGGTGGTATATGAGTTACAGGCGAGCCAACGGCAGCTCTCAAACCCCTCCCAAAGGGTACTGAAACCTGGTTATCCAGCCTTTTATGCGCAAGAAAATTACTAAAAGACCTGGTCGTCAAGGTTAGGGGTTGAGCGCTCAAGAACCTGACGTCATACAGCGATTCTAAGACTAGATTAGAATTCAGCGCACCAAGAACTTTCGAGAATCTGTAATAGGCTTGAAATTTAATTTCCAGAGTATATACCATGGCTTCAATACAAGGAATGATCATGCACTAAAACTTTCAAAGCTAAATATCTCAGTTATTTGATGTAAAATCGCAATTTCGAAAACCAATGTTTTGGGTTAGAATTTTTTCATGTCATTTTCTCAAGCCAGATTTGGATTCAGTGGACAAAACCTGTCTGAGTAACGATCTATCCGTTGACGACCCTAGCAAACGAAGAAGAGGCAAAACGCTCAAAGATCCCTTACCAGGCTACGTGGAGTAGGACACTTTGTGGAGAGCCTTAACTACTGAATGCAGACATAACCGTTATACAAGAAATGCTGTGAAAAATTGCGACAGCTATTTTAGCGACTGTTACAGGAACCAATTTTATTTTGTTGCGTACTTCTCGTTTGAGGTGGACTCTAGGATAAGGTTATCTGATATCTGATTACTGATTTCGATTCACAGGTCAATCAACCGCCCACCAAATTGACGATATTGCGATCGATGCAATGATGTACGAGTAGTCTGAACCTTGTTCGGGGCAACTTGGACTTGGATCACTACATTGTTGTAGCTATGGTGCAAATAAGGATATCCTGTTCAGGAACCATACTTACAAACGCCACTAAACGACATGAAGTCAGAAAGCTACAATCGCAAGAGATTGTCAGATTCTTTTCCAATCAAGTGTCCCTCCAACTATCATTGAACTCTATGCTGCCAAGATTAAGCATTCAAGACCAGTGGTTGCAATGACAATCGGCCATATGAACCGCAGTCCCTAACGTTCTGATTTTCACTCAGCCTCCAGAACAAAATCCATGATTCGGATCGAGTTAAAATGCAGTCAAACAAATAGCACAACAAATAATGCTGCAAAATAAAGCCAAGGCTGCCTGGGACTAGTACAACTATAAAAGTATTGTTTAAGGAAAAAACACCGAATTTTCAAAAAGAGCATGAAGCATCATGAGAAGCGCTCGTTTATGGAAATTGAGAGATGTAATAACAAGAATCAGATTAGGAAGTTTTACCAAAAGGTAAAGAGATTATGCCAGGGTGGTAAGCCTCTAAGTTAAGCCTGTGAAATTCAGCAGAGAAAACAATAGAGACGCAGTCACTGCGGAGGATCTGGAAAGAGCATTTCTGAAGCCTTCTTAACGGCGATGAAGACACTAATTCTGCTGTCAGGTGAAATGCCCCATTCAACTTGGATGATGATCAAGAATGCCGTCCTCCCGACTTAGAAGCAGTTAAGCTTATATGCCAACTTAAATCAAGTAAAACTGCAAGTGCAGATGGCCTTGATGCTGAACTTTTCAAGGCAGTAGGAGATCATTTGGAAAGGAGTATGCACCAGCTGATCTGCATGATATGATCGGAAGAAAGTATGCCCCATGAATGGAACCTCAGTATTGTATGCCTGATCCTAACAAGAGGAGACCCTCACAATTGCGCCAATTATAGAGCAATGAGCCTCCTTAACGTCGCGTAAGAGATCTTGTCTGCTGTAATATGTATAATGTCTTGGAAATAAAGTGGGAATATAATATCGATGTCTGGTTTCGGCATCCCTGCAAAACTCGTACGGCTATGCTGGAAAATTTTGTAGAACTGACGCTGCTCCGTCAAGGTCGACAAAAAAACTCACCGAGGCATTTGATGCCGAAAAAGGCAAGGCAAGGCAACAAACTGTCATGCGATTTCTTCAACATCATATTTGAAAAGATTATACAAAATTCAAACTTCAACATTAGAGAAACAATCTTTCAAATGTCTGTAGAATTACTCACCTACGCAGACGATATTGACGTAAAGGGCAAAAGGAAGCGTGATGCCATAGGTGCCTTTGCGAGTATTGAAACAGAAGCAGCAAAAATGGTAGGTAATGAGGACCAAACGAAGTATATGCTGTCATCAAACAAGGACAGAGAGCACCGACGAATTGGACGAAACGTCACAATAGACAGACATAACTTCGATGTAGAACAGGACTTCGTATACCAAGGACCTAACGGAGAATCACTCTTCCCAATCTAATTCATCGTATTATAAAGCCTATTGAGAAATTGTACCTTTTATAGAAAAATTAAGGTTTACCTTCAAAAGACTCTGAACATGTCAGTCCTGCTGCAGGAACGGAAGTATGGATCTAAAAAGAAGAGGAAGCTCTTGATTATTTGGAGAGAAAAATAGTCTGAGTGTTCTCTTATCCCGCATGTAAAGACAACGTGTGCAGAAAATATTCAACGATTTGTATGAGCTTTACCGCGACTTGGAAATAACTGGAAAAGTGCGAAAAAACATTGCATAGAAGATGCGGAGAAAGAAGACCTCGTCATAAGTAGCGCAATCAAGTGGAAGATTACCTCAGTCGACTTAAGAGTGTAAAATAGCCTAAGAGTGAGACAGCTCGCCCGAAATCGAAAATATTGGCAAAAAAAAACATTCGTTGAAGCCAAGGTAAATCGCACAAGCTAAGATCGATGTGTCGAACAACTGCTTCGATCCGATTGACTGCTATGACATCTTAGATCCATTCTGTGTCGTCCATCTTTATTTAAAACAGTAAAACCCCGTTTTGGGATGGAATATGATTTTTATTAAAACTCAAAAATTGTTTTTGGACTTCCGAAAAAGGTTATGTTTTTCTTCTGAAAATATCTTCTTAAAAATTTTCAAGCGGCTATTTTTGATGTACCAGAATGGGGTGGCGTAGTCCAAACCATAACACTCCTGAAAATAAAGAACGTTAAAAACAACAAAAACCGGAATTTATCGAAACTAAATGAATCTAAGTCTAAGGCTGGTTCAACTAAATTAGAACACTGTTATGAGAAATTTAACAGTGTTGATGGAGATTATGTTGAAAAACTTAAAAAAAAAATTCAAAGCGTGTCGTTGTTCTTGCTCAGCCCGGAGACTTATCGACCAACCCTCTTATCGTCAAAAAAACCGGGCAAAAATGTTCTCATATATTATTTTCACTTTTCAGGTTTTACGTTTCTGAAGATCTGCAAATATTCGAATAACCCTTTTAACAATTCCACGAGTCCTAGCCCGTCTCTAACATACCTTGGAGAGGACCAAGAATTTTCAGCCGATTCTGATCGGCTAATCGAGAAAGCGCTTTTCATGGCAATGAAGAAACATCGTGGAGAAAAGTTTTTGGCTTCTGTTGTTCTGTTCGAACCACGAACCTCCTCCGAAATAGGCAGACAAGCTAAACATCACGCTATGGGCACCACTATAGTAATGAATTTAACAGGCACATACATTATAATTTTTTGTTCTACGAAAATTGTTTGAATTCGCAAAAGAAACAAGAAAGTTAAGAGTCTCTAGAAGAAGTGTGTGTATTTTGCTCCGTTTTAACTTACCTAAACAGGAAGCTACTAGTATTATATTTTATAGCATTGCTTAAACTCTTGCACACTTTTAAGTCATTTCTTACAACTTCAAAGAATCATCAGAAATATAATCAAATGCGATCATGGAAATGTTTTCTCGCAAGCACTTGATGAACATCAGATAAGCTTACTAAGCTTAAATCAAATTAAATCAAAGCGTTAGCTTCTCATCCAACCGATGCATCGAAACCACAATTCACGTCAATCTTTATGTGAAATATTACCATCTTCTAATCCTAGAACAAAAGCCTTCTTGCGGTTGAGTTGTGCTCCTTCTCCTTCCAAAATCATGTATTCGCAAAATTGTTGGCAATTTTCCAAGTGATGCCTCATCAAAAACAATGAATGAGTGACTCCATTATGATGACTTTGTCTTTGCGATGTCATGCTGCCATAATATTTCACCTCAAACTAAGTTTATAAATTTATAAAGGATATTCTGATGCACACAAAACATTCTGATGGTGGTTGGGCTTAGATGACCTCGCAAACGAGTGATAATGTTGTCATCACTTCGATACTCTCATTCGTACACTGTGTGTCATCATGAGGAGAAAATTAGTTACAATCTATGTGGATGTGGAGTGTAGTGCACACATAGTAAACAATCACTTTTGTTATCGCAATCATCACCTCCGCACCTGGGCTGATGCAACCAGCAGCGACTCAAAGTGTTGATTCTCCTCAATAGATTGCATTGTTGTTTGTAATGATGAGGTGACAATGATAATAGCACCACCCCTAACCATAGAAATTTGCATGTAACTTGCGTTTGAGCAGCATCAGTGTCTAATCATAGAGACAGGTATGAGGTGTGTTTAATGGTTTTCTCTGAACGAAAGGGATATTTATGATAGCAATAATTCAATAATTCGCATGTAAGCCTATTATATAATTTTTCACTTTTTTCAAGGACCAATCGACCTCGAGAGAGAGAGAGAGTATTAGTGATGGTTTGGGTTTGATGAATGAGATGGCTGGACACAGTTGTGATTCCATTTCATTTAATTCATTCCCCTTAATTTCTTAGCTTGAAGATACTAATCAGTTTTTCAACCGAAGCCCCATCTCTTAACCCCATCATTAGTACTGCAAACTCTCGTTAGTGGCCCCCAACCATATTCCCCATGGAAGGATGCTTCCATCCCGGACCTCATTAAACTTTTGAAAACTATTCCATTTTACCACACTGCCTCACGAAAATCAACAAACTAAACAAAAAAGGGAAGAAACAATTCCGAGGACGAACGTTGTCAACCATCCACTGCCTGACAATGAATTCCCTTGTGGCCCTCAAACCCTTTCAAATACAAAGGACATCATGCTCTCTGAATCGAATAAGGAAAATTTGTGCGAATGAATTGGAATTTCAGTGTTAAATTCCATTCGGGACTTACCAAAGTACCATGTGCTGCTCCCGCAATTCTACACCGCCATAAGCGCCATGAGCGTAACAAATGGAATTTTTCAATTTATGGAATGTCAAGATAATAAAAGGCCCTCTGCACCGTCCTTTGAGAAATTGTATTCAAAATTCTTTTTTCTTCCTTTTTTGTCATGTGATATATCATTCTGCGACTGAATACCAGCGTACTCGGTGGTCCGAATTTAGAATTCGGCAGCATTTCCAAAGGCTGGCTCGTGCATGATTGAATTTCAAAAGAGGTGAGCACATATTTTTTCTTTCTTTCTTTTCTCATTTTTCATTGTGAATGATGGGAAGAAAAATATGGCGGGCAAAATTCTAATAATTGCAAATTTACCCCACAAAATATTTTTGATAAAACTGTGGTTTGCTATCGCTTCTTAAATCTGGCGCATTCAATGTGTGGTTCGTTACAATTCTTTTTAAATCATGAGTTTTATACAAACCAAGAGAAATTATTATTCCAGCAAAGAAGATTTTATGGTATATGAGATGAAAACAGGCAAAATCAATGATATTGGTAGAAGAAGGAAGAGTGAGTACGAACTCACTCAGATGGGCCGTAGGCTCTGTTCAGGTATGGGCAAACCTGATCGTCAATCAATAAATTTATCTGCAATTGCATTTCAAGTCTGATGAGTTTCCTTTCCATTCAATTTCGGTATTTTAGGCCAGCCAGATGATATACAACAGACCAACATTACTAACATTAGAAAAAATATATTTTAACGGTTGAATTCATGCATTCAATGTCATATAGCTTTTGTGAAATAGGCTTTCTGAACTGCCTAGACTAAACCTAAAGAAACAGCGATCTTGGTATTTGTTCAAAGCGAAACTAGGGTAGGATATGTAGCTCTGGAGTTCTTAAAAGTCGTGAATATCTGCTGCCATGACGGTTTGACCAATTCTTCGATATTCCGTCTTTTTAACATCAAAGGTACTTCAGAGATCTATTCACTGACAGAGCAGCGTTCGCGTTTGTTAATATGGAATCAATATCACAATACACTAGTTACAAAGCTTTCTGAAAAAGATTGGGTTGATTTCGAGGGAAAAGCACTCCAGTCACAATATCATGACAAATATAGCTACCTCTTGCACTCTGATGTCCCGAACTATTTTCAAGATAGTAATCCACGTGAAACTACAAATTTGATTTTTTAAGCATGATGTGGTCTTCTAAACTAGTGTTAGAGCTTTTCATAATGACACAGTAGGCATATGCAGTATACGTAATATGGGTGCTTCAGAAAATACATCCTACTTTGTTCGTATGTACTCCATCTTTAAAGGACACCGTAAAACATACGAAATATTGGATAGAACTACATTTCTAGATTTCTTAAATGGCTGCAACTACCAATATCTGGAAGTTTTTGAAAAATCCACTTTAAAGTCGAAGTCTTATAATTAACGAGTATAATTAAAACTTGCTTAGCATTGTTATTATAAAGTTAATACATTTTTGAACCAAGACAATCAGACAATATCATGTTCCTACAAAAATTTAACTGAAAATAAAACTATCTATCTATTTATCTGCCTATCTATCTATCTAGACCAGTTTTTGAAATAAGAAAGAAAATCCAGGTGTCATAGTAAGAATAAGGTTCAAAAAGGAAAAAGGATCATGTCTCAATGGCTAATTCAACGACAGTTTCGTAAATCACGCTGTGAGAGTTACTTACTTACTTACTTAAGGTGGCACTACAGTCCGGGTCGGACTAGGGCCTCAACCAACATGCCTCTCCAGCTAGCTCGGTCCCTAGCTAGCTGACTCCAGTTTTGCACGCCAAGTTGGTTGAGGTCCTCTCCTACTTGCGTGCGCCACCTGAGTCGCGGTCTTCCTCTACTGCGCCGTCCCTCGGGATTGCATTTAAAGACTTTCCGGGCTGGAGCGTTGGTGTCCATTCGCTCTACATGACCCAGCCATCTAAGCCGCTGGACCTTGACTCGTTTGACAAGGTCAGTGTCGCTGTACAGCCCGTACAATTCGTCGTTAAATTTTCTTCTCCACTCTCCATCTATGCAGACGGGACCAAAAATCACCCGAAGAATTTTTCTCTCGAAGCATCCTATAGCGTTCTCGTCTGCCTTTGACAAGGTCCATGCCTATGCGCCTTATATAAGAACCGGATGATAAGTGTCTTATACAGGGACACTTTAGTTGCTCGAGAGAGGACTTTACTACTCAATTGCCTTCTTAGTCCGATGAAACAGCGACGCTGTGAGTGTGGATTGCAAAAATTTGACGTAGACGATTGTCATGTAATCCGTCCCTTGAACCGAGAAAAAGTTAAGCTAGACTTCTTCTTCTTTTCATTTCCGGCGTTACGAGTAGTGATCTTGAAGCGATCACAACTCTCCCACTTTTCTGCTTCACACTAGTGATCCGCCTGTGGGGTACGCCGCTAGTTAAGTTAAGCTTATGTTATGTTGCTTAGTTAAGCTAAACTTATGTGTGCCTTATACCAAAAGAGATTTTAGTTACATCCAAGACATCTACACATCTGGGTTTCGTCACATAAAAAAAGTTACCCTTGGCGTATAACAGTTGGAGGTTTCTGGCTCGAATTTCAAAAATATGAAATTGTTTTTTCACATCACCTGTAGCAAGAAATTTCCAAGGCCTCTAAACGTTATACTACCATAAAAAGGACCTCCCACAAACGGTAACACATTCAGGTCACCTTCAATCCTCACACGTTATGGTTGAGAGAAATGTACTACGCACAAGCCAGCCATGAGCTGTCGTTCCAACAGAACAATGTCAAAAAACAACAAAAGACTGTTCAAATTACTAGGATTACATTAAGTTATATTATTTTTGTTAATGCTTTTCAAGCTAATCAAAGTTCAAACTTTAAAAATCATATTAAGTAGAATCGTTCTAGATCTCGCTGATATTTCAAATTTCCAGTAGAATAAGGTGAAGTGCTTTCCAATGAGGTAAAACGTGACGCTGGCTTTTGATCGAAGTGATTATGATTTTTAGTGTTAAAGGTTGGATTTGGTATCATGGTTCGCAGGTTGTTCTTTGCTTTTGAAGCTCACCTCGGGACTAATTCTTTTTATGGCTTCTGAAACAGGATTAGGTATTTGCGGCCGGGATAGGATCAGGAACCACTGAACTCACAGTAAGATAGCACTGCAACTACACACTAAGCTCACAGCTGGATAGCACTAATGGCCGTTGCGTAATGGTTAGCGTGACTGCATTTAAGTCGGAGTTTCGAGGTTCGAATCCAAGAAGCCCTATTTTCCATTTATTTAGATAGAACACTAGGACACTAAATTCACTGCGAGAAAGTAGAGGAAACTAAATTTGGTGCGAGTTTTCATTCGTAACGTAAGCGTAAATAATCGACAACTTATTTCAAAAAGGTTTCCTTGCCGCTGCGCTGGTGGTTAGATATCAATAAAAAAAAAACAATTGTTTGAGTTGCCGTTCTGCTTTTAGAACGAAGAAGTGCTTTATTTTTTTTTTAATTCAATGTTTAAATACAAATTAACCGCTAAAAGGGAATAAATATTGTGAGATACAGAACAACATGATATGTGTGTACATTCAAAGAACTAAAAGGACTCGTGCGAACATAATAAATGCCGATAGTTGTGGGAAGTGTCATATTCGTTCGTAGTATTGTCTCATTCACCTGTTGCTGGTGTCGTTTTGGGAATGCATTCTGCGTTGTTTGCATTTGTTGTCATAGCAAAACAAAAACTTACAAACTATTTGACTGATTTCAAAATTTTTTCACCGTTAAAATGCTCGATTTCCGCCGAGCAACATAGACTATACTATTTTGTGGTACCCGTGGCGTGATGGTTAGCATGTCAACCTGCTAACCCAGAGGTTCGAGTAGTTCAAAGCAGAGGCAAAAATGTTTTTCCACGGGTATCGCCTTTCGTGAGGAATTGGCAAGTCCTCCGTTAGTAAATTCATTGCCATGAAAAGTGCTTTCTAAATTAGCCGTTCGGAACCGGCAGAAAATTGTTGGTCCCCTACATTCCCTCACAAGGCATGGTTGTGAGAAACGCGCTAGGCCCAGGGGCTCCTCGCTCTGTTGCGCCACCCTATTTATTTTTATTTTAACATAGACTATATGTACTTCATCCCCATATTCCCAAGAGACCGGGAACATATCCGGGAACACTGAACAGATTATGAAATTTTCATCGATAGAATACGAGTAACGTCTTCAATTCATCCTCATATTCTGACGGAAACGGGAATGGGAACGGGATTTCAAAAACCACTTGATCGATTTGAATAATTCTTCTTCCTTTGCGAAGCGGTCTCATCCTCGAGTAACATTGAATATATTTCATCCCTATATTTAAACGGGAACATGAACGAAATGAGGAATTGAAAGACTGCCAGACAAATCTCTAAAATTCTTCTCCATTGGAATGCTACCATATCTCTCAGTAAGGTAGATTTCATTTCATTTCCACATTGCGAGCAGGGGAGTTCAGCAAGGTCACGGACCACAAGTTCAAAATTTTAAGTTCCACAGCAGTATTTCGCAAAATATGTTAGTTACGCAATTGGCAACTTGCGCAAAACACTTAAATTAATGATATTTCGCGAAATACGCATACTACGCAAGGTTTGTATACAACGCAAAGTTCGCATAACTTGCAAGGTACGCATTTACTCAATTTTGCAAAACACGCAAAGTACGCAAATTATGCCAGTGCGGAAAAATATGGCTGAAGGTATTAACACAATTTTTTAAAGTGTGTTTTGTTCCAACTTGACAAATATTTCAACTTTTTAAACTAGGAAATTGACGTTCTCAAAAATTTCCATTTTCGAGCACCGCATTTTGTTCCTTACGTGCATTTTTCCATATCTTTGAAAGTACAATGCCTCTTAACCACACACTTGTTGCAGCTAACTATTCGCACTGTGTTTTGATGCTAGATCACCGCAAAACCCGAGCTACTCATGAGCGCTGGGCGGGTCAGCTGATTAATAAAAGAAACTAAGTGGATACATCAACAAAACAAGTTTAACTTGGTTTATTTATGACCAGCTGAGCCACTTAGCGTAGCTCGGGCTTTACGGTGATCAAATTGAGTAAATTTGTCTCCAATTTCTCATTCCAATGGGAAAATGGAGATGATATAATTACGTTACTCAAGGGCAATGAAGCACTCTAATGATGTCAGAATTTTTTGGAATCGGTACAGCATTTTCCAAGTTCCCATATTCTAGTTTCCCTTCCGTTCTTGGTAGAGATATGGGGATGAAATATAGTCTATTGAACTTGGGGGTAATACCTTATTGTAAAAGTAAAAAAAAAATTGTCTAGTGGTTTTTGAGTCGACGCTCCCGTTGCTGTGGGAAGTGGGGATGAAATAAAGTCTATGTTACTCAGGGGTAATGAAGAATTCTAACGGTGAAAGAATTGTTGGAATTACATTTAATGCTTTCCAGGTTCCCGCTTGTGTTACCGTCCCCAAAAGAATATGGAAAGGAAATATAGCCTTTGTCATTTCTCAGCTTCTAGACCATTTTTGTTCCAAATTTCACTCAAATTGGTTGAGTGGTTTTGAAGAATTTTCAATAAAAGCACTTAGTTCTTGTTAACGTTCCCGTTTCCGTGAGAATATGTGGAATAAGGATGATGTATACATATAAACCTTTCTCTTGGATTTATTCTATCTCTCAAAAACCCAACCGCATCAAAATCCGTTGAGTTTTTAAGTTGTTTTAAGGATCTAAGCATATAAACAGACATCGAAAAGCAACTTTATTTTATACTATGTAATATTTACGAAGAAGAAAGTAACAATAAATGTTTCTTTTTTGCTGCACCTTCTGTCAACAACTGGCTAGAAGTTCGATCTAACATTAAATTTTCTGAACTAATTTTCTTTTTAACGGTTGCATTTTTCGTGCCAGTGGCATAATGAAAAGCAGGTTTGCCTCTTACGTAGGAGGTTCCAATCGTAGAAGCATCACGGAATGAACTGTTTTTCCCGAGAAATTGACAAATTTTTCGATAGTAATTTCACGCCATTTCAAAGCTCAGAATCGCAAAAAAATTGTATGTCCCTTCCATTCCCTCACAAGGTATGGTTGAGAGAATGCGATAGGGTACGGGGCTCCCCGGTCTGTTGTGCCACCCTAATCATTTTATTTAACATTAAACTAAAGTTTGTTTGACGAATAAAATAAACAAATGAATAGGGTGACGCAACAGAGCGTGGAGCCTCAGGGCTTTTCGCATTTCTCCCAGCCATTCTTTTTCTTTGTAAGAAGGGAATGGAGGGGACCTTAAATTTTCTGCCGGTTCCAAACGGCTTTTCGAGAAAGCGCTTCTCATGGCCACTTCTCATGAATTTACTAACGGAGGACTTGCCAATTACTGGTGATAAGCGATAACCGTTGGAGAAATCATTTTTGTCTCTGTTTAAATTCGAACCACGAACCTCTCGGTTAACAGGCAGACATGCTAACCATCACGCCAGGGGCCACGCGTAATGTTGTACAAAAACATATAAATACAGTAGATCTTAACATCTTCAATATTTTGTGTGTATTATTCGAAAAGAATGTTGATTGACTGATGACCAATGCGGGTTTGTCGCGGGTAAGTCAACTACAGACGCAATCCAAAGTATAAGGATCATTATTTAAAAACACCGAGATGCCTTAGAGGATTTGCATATTGTGTTGGTTGACTTCGAAAAAGCATTCGATCGACAACCACGAGATCTGATATGGGTGGCCCTCAGACACCGAGGAGTTCCTGAAGCCTATGTGCGAATAATTATGGACATGTACGAGGGAGCAGTTACAAAAGTGAGATGCCCAGCTGGAGTCACCGAAGAATTCCAAATAACAGTAGGTGTACATCAGGGAAGTGTCTTGAGTCCACTGCTCTTTATTGTTGTTCTGGATTATTTGCTCGAAGGAAAAGTAACGGACAATAAAGTACAACAATTATTCTTTGCAGACGATGGAGCCATCATAAGCGAGGATCCTACATCCCTGCAACGAGCACTTGACGTTTGGATTGATGTTCTGGAAGGAAATGGGTACCGTATTAGCGCTTAAAAGACTGAATACCTATGCTGCCCTTTTTCTGGTCCAGACAAGCCTATTCCAGACATTTATTTGAATGGAAATGTGCTTCCCAAGTGTGAAAAGTTTAAATATCTGGGATCTATGATCTATGATAAGCGTAGGGTGGATGAAGTGGCGAGAAAACTCCGCTATCTTCTGTGATCGAAAAATGCCCCCTAAGCTGAAGGGAAGACACAGCAGTTGTCCGTCCAGCTCTGACATACGGTTCACAATGTTGGACAATGTACAAAAAGTATGAGAGCAAATTGACGGCAGCCGAAATGAAGATGCTTCGGATGACAGCAGGAGTAACAAAGCTTGATCGAATTAGAAGTACTAAGATCCGTGGAAGCCTTCATGTCAAAAGTACCATCTTGGATAAAATTCAGCACGACCGGCTCAGTTGGTATTGTCATGTTCAAAGGAGAGATCCGCAGAACCCCGTCCAAAAGGCAATATCGTACAACGTTTCAACAAATTCGCGACGAAAAAGAAAAGGCAGGCCAAAACACTCCTGGTACAAGCAAATGCAAAAACAGCAGCATTTGGTTGGCCTCAGACATGGAACAATCCAAAACCGGGAGGCTTGCCGACGTTTTCTGAGGTCAACGCGGCGTACCCCACAGGCGGATCACTAGTGTAAAGCAGAAAAGTGGGAGAATTGTGATCGCTTCAAGATCACGACTCGTAACGCCGGAAATGGAAAGAAGAAGAAGATTATTCGAAAAGACTCTGGCTTGGATGTGTTCAGAAGATGATAGCCGAAAATTGTATTAATCCGCTATCATTTAGATAAAATAAAAACTTAATTTTATGCTTAATATGTGTTTTTCGTGAGTGTAGCAATGCGCGATGGGTACCGGTTTTTTTTTTTTTTTTTATAAATTTGAACTTATTTGAAAACTGTTTCCAGGTCGACCAAATCAAAATTTGCATTCCTTTTTATTGGTAGCGTTCAAAGTATCACGAAGACTTTGTTGACATTTTTTCTGGAAGAACACGTCCTGTTTTCACATTCCAAAGGCTCTGGAAATATTTCAATCTAATTTAAAGTAGCTAAGAATATTTGTATATGTCAGCTCACTTTAAAATTACAATTACATCACAGAACTGATCCACACTATGTTAGAAGTAAAAGTGATTAACTGACCTGATTCAATTTAAAGTTCAGTACAATTTACACGAGTTTGCTAATCACTTGCTGGAGCTTAAACTTCTTTTAATCAAAACCCCCCATAGATAAATGTCAATCAGTTGATTTTGCCAATCGTTCTCAACCGATAATAAACCACAAACCATTTAATTGTGCCTTTCTTTCAATAGTACATTGTATACTCTGTCTGAGTTTAAAATCAAAAAAAAAAACGAACAAACTTTCCCTTGAAAATACAGTTCTTTTATTGTGAAGGACTTCTTTCCGAGAGTATCCAAACGAAGCCAACACACTCACACGCTGTGAAAATTTCATTAAGAAGATTTAGTGAACTAATTTTAATGGAGCGCCACAGATCCAAAAAGAGTAAGAACGTACGAGGAAGAGGTAGTTGAACACATTTGCGGTCTGTATAGAACGAAAATCCCTTTTCGGTTGATTACTCGCAAAACTTATCTACTGCACCATAATGTAGCTGTCCCTATTCGTATAGCATCACGTAGTTCGAGTCGGGCACATGCCAGGCTCGCATCTCTTTTCACTTCGTTTGGGCAGCATTATCCGAGCACGTTTTTGGGTATAATGCCAATGAAGCCATGGAGTATGAAACTCGATAGTTTTTTAGAACAGCGGTGTGGGTTTGATGGGATTACTTTTAAACAGCCAATACCGTCTGTCAGTAATGTGCTCTAGTGTATGTGGGTGCATAAATCCTGGGAATACAATTTCGTTCTAATGAATATCCTTCCATACACAAAAGGCAAGGACTTTTGACCGAAAGAATTTCACCGACCAGGTGATTTAATAATTTTATTACCAAACACACTGTTTCGTTACATTTTGTAGGCTTCAACCCTGGTGAAATCCTCATGAAAGCTTCCCAAAATATGGGGGAGGAGCGTTCTTGCAGCAGATTGTAGCAGCTTTTGGCAAAGGTTAACCTTTTGTTGTCGTTGGGTTGTGTCATGGTTTGAGATTAGCAAAATCCTCTCATCGGTGTAAAAAGAACATTTTCTTGCTCTATGAGGCCATACACCGACACCGAAGACATTTTTGAAATTTTAATATGTTGCCTCGTATAGTTTTGAATTTTTGTCACGTGCCTAACTATAAACATCTGTGGTAGGTAAGCCTTTACAAGCAATCTAGAGACAGGTGTGTGCACACAATGAAGGTATCTTTCTTGGATTTATAGTCCTTGCTTTACGAGTATGTGAAAGATAAAATTTATACAATCTGATGAAAAAAAGCAACGAAATTGCAATATGATTACATTGCGTGTGCTGTTTAAGTTTTACGAATCCCTTAACCGAGTTATCAGTTTGAAACAACCAACGCGCGAGATGGCGTCAAGTAAACGTAAAATATCCTTTCAGAAAATGGGAATGCTATAAGCATATGTCGTGGTAAGAACGTGACATAATTGATGAGCTTCAACGAATGTTTTGTTCGTGTTTGGGTGTAGTTTGAATGAGGTAAAACTACTCCAGGGAGTGTCAGGTGGTATTTTTAATATGTAATTATTTTACCATTAATATTTTGACAGGGGAGCGTTGTCTGAGTATGTATACTACGAATATGCAAACGGCTGAAAGGAAACGATTTTTTTTTAAGTCTGGCGTATGTGTTTATGTATTAGAGTAAGATTGAAGCTTTGTTGTAGAGTACAAAGAGAATTTTAAAGCAATTCGATTTGTTTTTAGGGAAAATGGAGCACATGAAAGAAGAAAGAAATGAAGTGCCTTAACATAAACGGGGAAGGTAGACGCGGATATGGCAGATTTGAAATTAATAGAAACTGTTTATCCGAATGATGTAATTTTATTGCTAATCAGGGGAAAAGATAACAAAAACCTTATTCAAAGTAGAAGTTAATATTTTTAAAATCCTTTCAATGGACCATATTTTGTGGTCGGGCAACATGGCACTAGTAATTTTCTCTGTGGATTCATGATTCAGAGTCTTTTCAAACTGCAATGATTGGTTGCTAAGATGATTTCTATTGGATTTTCTGAAAACTTAATTCCTCTCAGCAGCTTTGTTGTGGTGCCCGTTAGCATGTCTGCCTGTTACGTGACGGTTCGAGGTTCGAATTACAACAAAATAGGTACAAAAAGTTTTTTCCGAATATCGCTTTCGAAAAGTTCTCTGATTGTAATGTAACGTTCGCTGAGTCTTTAATGAGTCTGAGTCTTTAATTAAACCACTTTTATTTTTTATAAAATTCAATTAACAACCACACTCTGCTTTATCCAATCTTTACACCATCACTGTATGATAACGAATCGAAAAAAGTTTTGAATTTGCACTCTTGGTTTGGTTTTTCCCACGACGACAAAAATGGTGCACCAACTAGCAAGCAGTGTAACCAAAAAAAGAAAAAAACAACGATATTTAAAACTGGATACAAATTTATTGTGTGTTACCTCGAGTGTGGTCCAAATGCAAGTGACCGTGAAAATTAATTACATGGCATGATCAACAGCTGTGTATAACACTTTTAGTACGAATAACAAGACAAAGAGAAACGAAATAAATTTAATTTACAGCTAGAGAGTAAGAACTCTGAGCGAATTACAGCTAGAGAGTAAGAATCAAGAGCAAATTACAGCTAGAGAGTAAGGACTCTGAGCAAATTACAACTAGCTACCGATTACATCATATGACAATTAATTTACAGTAGACAAAATATAGAAAGACAATAGGGTAACGTTTGTTAGGTTTGTCAAATGCGAACACCAAATAATAATTAAATTTAAATGCAAATAATTTGTATGCTGCTATATAAAATTAGATACATTCTCAAACATTCCCCCGCCCCTGAACAACGTTTCAGCAGCTGGGTAGGATGGCTAACTTGTGAATTGGTCGAACAAGATTTCCATTAGCCGTTTTAAGTGTGACGACACGAACTATACCATCTTCGCCAGGATGGGTCTTGATGACTCTGCCCATAAACCATTTTCCAGGCAGTAGATTTGCTGTTTTGATGACGACGAGATCATCGACCTTGATATTTGCTTCTTTCTGTTGCCATTTGGGACGATTCTGCAGTGATGTCAAGTATTCCGTTTGCCAGCGCTTCCAGTACCCTTGTATTTTCGCCTGTAGGGATTGCCAGCTGGATAGTCGATTGATTGGTATATCCAGCAGTGACGGCTCTGGGATCGCAGCATATGACTCACCTAGAAAGAAATGAGCAGGCGTTAGTGGATCTAAGTCGGAATCAGAGATGGCGCATAAAGGTCGCGAATTGAGCACAGCTTCGATTTGCGTTAATAGCGTATAGAATTGCTCGAAGGTAAGAACATCTGGTCCTAGTACCCGGTGAAGATGTCGCTTCACAGACTTAACGCCTGCCTCCCACAGACCGCCGAAGTGTGGTGCCGCAGGCGGGTTAAAGTGCCACGATATGCCATCTCGGGCTAACGAGTCGGCGATTATCGAATTATGTTGCTCAGATAGAACGAGTTCATGCATTTCTGAAAGTAACCGAGCACCTCCCACGAAGTTTGTGCCATTGTCAGAATACATATGCGACGGTTTTCCACGGCGCGCGACGAAACGACGAAAGGCAGCAAGGAACGCGTCGGTGGTTAAATCACTCACAAGTTCTAAATGTATAGCCTTTGTTACAAAACACACAAAGAGGGATATATAGCCCTTAGAAACGGTTGATTTTCGTCCCGATTTCACTTTTAAGGATATAGGCCCGGCATAATCACAACCACAGTGCGTAAATGGTCTACAAGGTCGAATTCTTTGAGGTGGAAGATTTCCCATAAGTTGCTTATTGGTTTGAGTTCTTTGAAAAAAGCAGTCTACACAATTATGAGTTATTTGTCTTATGACATTCCGGCAGCCAATAATCCAAAACTCTTGTCTCACGAGCGCGAATAGAGTAGAAACACCCGGGTGTACGAACCGAACGTGTGCGTCGCGAAGGATAAGTTTGGTGATAGCATGTTCCTTGGGTAGAATGATGGGGTGTTTTACATTGAACGAAATATCAGCGTTTTGAATTCTGCCTCCAACTCGAAGAATGTTGTCGCTATCTAGAAATGGAGTAAGATTGATTAATTTGCAGTTGTTCGGAAAAAACCCACGGCGTTTGTAGGACTTAATGTCATCACCAAAGAATTTATCCTGTAGCCATCTGATGATCCGATTTTTTGCTTCAAACATCTCATCTGGTTTGAACAGAATTGAGGAATGTTTCTTTCCCTTGCAGATTGCGATAGCGCGATTTATTTGGACAACAGTTCTTACCAAAACGTTCCATGATGAGATTCGGCTGGAGAGTATTTCGAATGGATGTTCCTCACTCACAGTGTGTAACGAGTGTGTAGGTTCGATTTTGGCTTCGGTCATGCACATAGGATCGTCGTCAAACTCGACAACAATCGGCCACTTCTCACGTTCGTCTCGAAGCCATTGGGGACCTGTCCACCAAAGCGGGTGCTGCAACAGCTGTGCGGGTAAAATGCCACGTGAAGCGCAATCAGCTGGATTGCTCGCAGATCGAACATGAAACCATCTGGACATTGGAATGGCCTGTAAAATTTCAGCTGTGCGATTACCGACGAAAATGTTCCACTTACGTGCAGGAGCGGACAACCACGAAAGGACGACCCTTGAATCACACCACGCGTATACATCAGCGAATGTTACGTTTAAGGCCTGTTGTACTGCAACGAGCAGTCTGGCCAACAGAAGAGCGCCGCAGAGCTCTAAGCGGGGAATACTGAGTTGTTTTAAAGGGGCAACACGAGATTTAGCCGCAATTATGTTGGTTTCAAAGCTACCATCGACACGACGAAAGCGCGAATAAATCACCGCAGCGTAGGCAGCACTCGATGCATCCGAAAACCCATGTATTTGGAACGAATCGCGTGATAACCCGATGGGTCTAGGTATTTGAATGTTTGTCAAATTCGATAATTCACTGCGATACCGATTCCATTGCATAGCGATTGCATTAGGGACTTGTTGGTCCCACTCCAAATTCCGATGCCAAAGTTCTTGGAGGAGGATTTTCAATAAAACGACCGAAGGACAAAGAAACCCGAGTGGATCGAAAATACGTGCAACGTCACGAAGGATTTGTCTTTTTGTGACCGATTCGGTAGGCACACAGTTTAACCGAAAGCTAAAGACATCGCACTTTGAGTTCCAATAGAGCCCGAGCACTTTTATCCACGAATCCGCGTCGGTATCGATTAGCACATTGGATTCACCGCTATTGTCGCTATTTGGGATAAGTTTAACCGAATTACTTTGCCACTTGCTTAATTGCATACCGCCTTTTGACACAAGGTCTATTAAGTTCGACTGTTTATATAACGCTTCATCCAAGGTGTCACCGCCCGAAACCACGTCATCAACATAGAAATCGTTTAACACTATTTCCGAAGCGACAGGAAACTCGTTTTCATAGTCTCTAGCAAGCTGCTCAAGAACCCGAACCGAAAGAAAAGGTGCACAGGACGTTCCGTAGGTCACAGTGCGCAAACGAAAGTGTTCTAAAGGTTCCGACGGAGACTCTCGCCAAACGATACGTTGAAAATCGGAATCCTTATCCGACACCCAAATTTGGCGAAACATTTTAACGATGTCCGCGGTAAAAACGAATTGATGTCGTCGAAAACGAAGACAAACAGCGAAAAGATTCCTCTGAATGGGTGGACCTATCATCAAAGAGTCATTAAGGCACTGACCGTACGAGTCCTTGGACGACCCATCGAAAACGACCCGAAGTTTAGTGCTGGTACTGTCCGGTTTCAACACGGCATGGTGAGGCAGATAAAAAACATTTGGCTTATTGATGTCCACACTGGGGACCTTTGTCATGTGACCTAAGGCCAAATATTCCTTCAAAAAGTTGTTGTAGCTTTCATAAAAGCTTTTGTCGTTGGAAAACTTCCTTTCCATGGATTTAAGTCTCGAAAAAGCTCCATTAAACGAATTCCCGAATTGGGTTTGAGATTTAAATGGAAGATCGACAATATACTTGCCATTAGCATCGCGGCGATGAGTACGTAAAAAATGTTCTTCAATCTCCTGGTCTTCTTTGGAGGTTATTAACTTTGGGTCGACTTCTTCAATTGTCCAAAACGCTTGTAAAATGGCGTCCACATCTAGCTCGGCGTGATGTGATACAATGCTAGCCTTCTTCAACGATGGTAACTGACCGGCCAACACCCAACCGAAGATTGTATTGTGTGCAATGGGGTGGCCTTGCTGGCTTTGTACAATTCCCTCGATTAAAACATTCCACGCTTTGTCAGCGCCTAACAAAATATCGACAGGATGTGATTTATTAAATGATGGATCAGCCAAGTTCAACTGGTGTAAGTGTTCCCAATCCTCAACGCTAAACGAGATCGTAGGTAACTTGGAAGTCACATTCGATAGGATGTAAGTATCAACTGGGATACTAAATTTATCACACCGTGACGTAATTACCAGTGATATTAGGCCTCTGGATTTACCCGCACTGGTAGATCCAATACCGCTAATGGGTATGCGAGCGTTTCTTCGTTTGAGTCCCAGGCGTTGGGCACATGACTCCGTAACGAAAGAAACCTGCGAGCCTGAGTCGATGAGGATTCGAACTTCCTGATACGCACCATGAGCGTCCTGTACCTTTCCTATAGCTGTTGGTAGCAAAGTGTGTGGAATTGGATGAGCTGTGTTAAGCGAATGGTTGTTAAGCACGAATGAATTTGAAGTCGAAGCCGACGAAGTATTCTGAGGAACAAACTCCCGAATAGGTACTCGATTCAACGAACTGTTAAGAGTTGTGTTGGCTGGCACATTTTCATTACGAATTATGAAAACCGAAGGGTCGTGCACCAAGGTATGGTGACGCGATTTGCATACCGAACACCGAAATTTGGACTGGCATCGATTCGACGAATGACCTGACCGCAAGCAGTTGAAACAATTTTTGTTGGATTTAACGAAATCCCTTCGAGCAGTAACCGTCATCCCCAAAAAGTCTGGGCACTGGGGTAGCAGATGCGAAGCGTTGCATTTGGCACACGATGAAGCCGATGTGGTGTGCATGCTCTTTACTCCCGAACTCTTTGGCCTAACAGTTTCACGCGAACTAGAATGTGCACTCTCGAGTGCATCACATCGACGTTCCAAAAAATCTAGGAACTCGTCAATAGTAGGATTATCTACCGTGCTACTGTCTTCGGACCATGCTTTCCGTGATTCGGGGTCTAGTTTGTTAAGCAAAAGGTAAATTATCCATGGATCTCGACTGAGCGAATTCACCGCAGTCAAACCCCTCACAATTTCATCCGCACCGTTCGATATTTTCCGTAACTGTTCGACGTTACACTGGTTGGACGACGGTAAGTCCATGAACGATTTGATGTAACCGTTTATAATGTGGCGTGGCCTATCATACCGTTTTACCAATCGAGCCCACGCGTCTTCGTACGTCGAATTTGTCAACGGTAAATGGCTAAGAAGACCTAGCGCGGTGCTACGCAAGCATGATTTCAGAAAAAGAAATTTTTGAATCGGCGTGAGATTCTGTTTGCTATGAACCGCACTTTCAAACATGTCCCTAAATGATGGCCACTGGTGGTACTCCCCGGAAAACGGTTCAATGTGGATTTTAGGCAAAAAGAAATCTCTTGAATCTGTACTCCGCGATTTATTTAAAGATTCGAGAATAAGTTTTTGCTGGTCAGCAAGAAGACCGACGACGTCTTGGCTTCTCTCGACTTTTTCCCGCTCTTTGATAGCTGCCAATAAGGTAGAGTGTACAACCAAAAACTTGCCCTCGAACTCCTCGTATTCTGGAAGCGGGTCCGTATAGCCTTCCACACCGTCAAGCTCGTAGATTTGTTTTTGAGTTATATTAAACTCATCCCAAGCACTAATTGCTTTGCTCAACCTCACCTCTAAATCGCACATTGAAGTCCTGCCATCAATGGACTCTGCGAACGACGAAAGTCTTGTCAAAGAGCCTTTAAGATGGCCACGTGTTGCGCGAAGAGCCGCGAGTGAAAGCGCTTGAGCCATTTCGATTTAAGTTTCTCAAAGTCGACGAAACACTCGATTTGAAACGTCCTAAACTTCTTGCAGCGATCAACGATCAACCGAATAATCTTAGCTACCGAATTTTAAGGTGGGTGCTCCTTAGACCACTATGACTAACGATATTGACGCTACCTGCTCACACTCGTGTCGACAAAATATTAAAACCCGAGTAATTATAGTCTCGATTTAATTCCAATGGTGGACTGTATTTTATATCGAATGCATCCGGCGAGACACGGACCAAAAAATGTATGATAACGAATCGAAAAAAGTTTTGAATTTGCACTCTTGGTTTGGTTTTTCCCACGACGACAAAAATGGTGCACCAACTAGCAAGCAGTGTAACCAAAAAAAGAAAAAAACAACGATATTTAAAACTGGATACAAATTTATTGTGTGTTACCTCGAGTGTGGTCCAAATGCAAGTGACCGTGAAAATTAATTACATGGCATGATCAACAGCTGTGTATAACACTTTTAGTACGAATAACAAGACAAAGAGAAACGAAATAAATTTAATTTACAGCTAGAGAGTAAGAACTCTGAGCGAATTACAGCTAGAGAGTAAGAATCAAGAGCAAATTACAGCTAGAGAGTAAGGACTCTGAGCAAATTACAACTAGCTACCGATTACATCATATGACAATTAATTTACAGTAGACAAAATATAGAAAGACAATAGGGTAACGTTTGTTAGGTTTGTCAAATGCGAACACCAAATAATAATTAAATTTAAATGCAAATAATTTGTATGCTGCTATATAAAATTAGATACATTCTCAAACAATCACTTTGCAATAAAAACTACTCTCTGCTCTTTATATGGAATATATATAGCATACCATATTAATGACCTTTCAAGACAGTACGAAAACCAGTAAATTTTTTTATATTTAAATGTTGTAAGGCACCGCAGTACCTACCCATTTTCAACACTTCTTAAGTTTCGAAAGGTCAAATAACCTTATGATGAAGTTTTGGGACAAGCTGAACTCAAATTCAGTATTTTTGAGCAAAAAGCTGGTTCCAAAACGGACGGAATAAACGGACTTTTTTGAAACCTTAAGCGAATGTATAAACGATTAAGCGCTATCCAATCGAACTTAAATTTAGGGTATCCAAGATCCTGCAAAGCCATCATTTTATTTCTCTGTTCAAATGCTTTCGCCCGTTGCGATCACTCCAAGTATTATATTTAGTTAGTAAAAATGAATACACAATCAAGATCAGCTTTGGAGACATTTGAGAGGATTTAAAATGTACAAATACTGACTAAAATTGCTTTTGAAGGTCAGAGCTTTGCAATGAGAGAAAAAATAAAAGTTAAAAATGCAGACTAACTTCGTATAGCTCTAAGGAAGAAGAAAAATCCGAACTTGACTGCTCGACAATGCAAAATTAACTCAATGGTAGCCAGAGCAATCAACTTTCAACAAAAATTTCTTTAAGATATGAATCGTTTCAAAGATGCTCTTAGGTCTCAACTCTCAAATCTTTCAAACATTTGCAAGGCTCTTCCAGGGATACATATTCAAAACATTCGAAGGAGCAACAGTATATATACAGGAACTTCTCTACATCTTAGGACAATTATACGCTGTATAGAAAAATGCTATATTTGAAAAAAGGAACGGGGGTTGCAGTAGTCGTATATGGTGTTGTTTAATGGTGTTGTATTAGAAAAGTGTTAGTAGCATATAAACGGACCTCTCAGCTGGTGTTAAAGTCAGTAAATACTGGTACCAAGTGTTTAGCCAGCGCTCTGATATTAGCAGAACTTTGTAAAACATTTTTTTGAAATGTCAGCGACTGTTTTTTAGTCGGTTCAGAGGTTTAAACTCCCTTTCAGAACATAATAACAAGCTGATTCTCTATTGCCATTGCTGACTTTGAAGGTGTGATTCTATTGGGATACCTACAATAGTACCCAATTAAGAATTTTCATTACAAAATCTGGAAAATCAACAACACATCCTGTCAGCTTCAGTGCACCTACACCCATTAAGCAAAGCTTCATTGATACGAAACGATATACGTGTTTTTTTGACGTATTCCACAATTTTTTTTTTTAGTTTTCAAATGATTTTTATTTCATAAAAGTTACAATAGTTTGGTTTATCTTTCATTTTTTTAGCATGCCTCACGCCGTCTGTCAGTTGACTATTATTAATATTTTTTGTTTAATTGTTTAATATATAAATTAGAAGATTACTTTAAAAAAAATCATCTAAGATTCGTTTCCTGTAGTTAAGTGCTGGCTTGATGTAATTGTACAGGGCTTCCCAGTCCATGGCTCCATTTAGAGCTCCTATGATTTCCTCTTTATCAAGATAGCTTACACCAACTGTACTGTATTGCTAATAAACCAAAAAGTACTCTTGGCTAAGAATTTATGGACAAAAAACTCATTGAACCTACATCAGAATGAATTTTGGTTGACTTATTTTACTACTTCTACCAAGTGCTTGTTTTTGCCTCAATTCTTCGAAAAAATTGGTGGTCCTCTTAAGCGAGATATTACTCTTGGCATTGCAATATTTATTTTTCAGATTATTCTGATCTCCAAAAAATAATATTACGTAATAAAAACTCTGGCTTAAAATAAATTGAATAATTTTTAGCGCCATCACACGCCACTTTCAGTATTTTTATTAATATGTTTTTGGAAATGCGCCATAAAACATTTTCGCTGTCAAATACACTGGTTCACGAAAACAAATGGAAAGTAACTCAAATGCTAATTGTATTCCATGAAAGCAGTAGGCACTTCTAATTTAAACTTCACTATTTCATTCACCTTTTCTTCAAGTCTGGAACAGTCATTTCCATTTAACTGTTGAAGAATCTGTTGATATAATTCAAGGACAGTCAGTGACATCAAAACATTCCTTACACACACAATTTGAGAAGCTAACGCTGCCTTTTTACAAAACACAAAACATTAAAAGAAACGAAAAGAAGAGAAAAAGCTCACAAGAATAATAATCACACATTCCACATTCATTTCAAGCCAACCAACAAGCAACAACATTGGCTTTTCACTGAATAAATGGGTCAACCTACAAGCCGATTGAAAAATAGCCCCGAAGCACCAAAGTATAATTTGAATACCAACAAGAGAAAATGAAAGCGAAAAGTCAAGAAAGGACAGGGAATTTAATGTTGAAAGCGAAAGGCAAAGGATTCCTTTAAAAATGCTTTAAGAAAAATGAGACGAGAATAAAAAAGAAACTTTACTTTCAGTTTTCTCATTCTCGACTGAGTGATTCCTCTCACAACAAAAGAAACAAAAAGGAAGACAGATAATTACATTTTTTTTTCTCGTCCTTAAGTTGGTTTTTCTACACTTATACAGGCACTTGCGCCTTCCTTGGTGTTGCCAAACCTGGCAGCACTAACAAGTAATACCAGGCTTAATAAAAACCGGCTACCGACTAAACGCTAAATAGACTAACCAACGAAAATTAGCAGCAGCCTTTGGATTTGAGGATTTTGCCAATTGCCGCGGAAAAAAGAAGATCGAAAGAAAACGATATTTTTAGTAGCTACTTACTAGATTCTGTAAATTTAAGAAAATGAATTAAAGCTCTTAAACTAAGAATTTGAAACACTCTTTTTTATTTATTCACGCGGCAACATTCTAAAAATATCTTTTATTAAACTAAAAAATTCACGCAATATAATGCAATATCAGTAAAGAATTACTGCAGCTAATTTGGATCTGGTCAGAATCATCAATATAAGACTGCGCCACCAGCAGCAAGAAGATCGCCAGCTAGAGCTCCAGAGCATCATACCTAACCTGCTGTTTAATTCTCATTGCAGTACAATTTAATAAATGCTGCCCCAGCACGCGGCTACTCTCAAAGAGGTTATGTCAAAACATATACGTACTCATACACCCAGTTTTTCCTTTTAATCTTTTCCAACAGAATTACGATTATCTGCAGCCAGTTTGCTTGATACAAAAATTTGAAGATAAAAGCAAGCCCAAGAACATCATCCTGAATATTTTCGGATATAAAACGAATCCAATACCCGCTGTCACTGTCTGGTAAGCAATGTCAAAAGATGCATTTGAAAAATCTCAAAAAATACCACGCTCTCCTCCGCCTTCGCCTACGCCACCGCCACCACTCCCTCCACAGCCACAATCAAACCCTTCTGGTCCAAAACAGAGGCAAACTTCTTCTTTGCCGACTGGTAAAAATAAACCTCGTGCGTCAAGAAAAGAATATCACTGTAAATCGTGTAGTATGCCCGATAACAACGAAATGGTGCAGTGTGACCGCTGCAATGAATGGCACCACTTCAGTTGCGTAAATGTAACAGCTGATATTGAAAACAAAGATTGGTGCTGTCAAAAATGTGTCTCTAATCATACTGATGAGACACAACCAACATCGCAAGTATTGCTAGAAAGCTCACAAGGAGCAACTCACTCGAACCTACGACCATTGTCACCAAAACCACCGTCAGAGATCCATTATCCTCCAAACACTACCAAGCCTCAGTCGTCTATAAGAGATAGAGATAGAGCTCCGAGTATGAATTCAAAAAGCTCTGCTAAGTCTATAAAGCTTAGTATTAGAAGATTGAACGAAGAAAGACAGCTTAATGAAGAAAGATGTAAAGAATATTTTTTGGAAAAGGAGAAAAGAGATAGGGAGTATCTTGATGCAAAATATAGTCTTTTAGAACAGCAATCATCTGACGATGAGAGCGACATTCAATCAATACATAAAAGTGAGAGATTAGACAAGTGGTTCTCTGAACAACAAACACACTGTAAGAAGTCGCAATTTAATCCTCATTCCATCGCGCAACACAATGGTGAGACGATAACAAAAGTGACACGCGAGTTTGCCTCGGAGCAGACGGTTAAGCCAACCTGGAACGGGAATGAAACTTATGTTGATACTAGAGTTACCTCAGCACCAAATATAAAGAAAAACAGTGGAGTACTATACAACAGCACTCGACAATTTCAAGAGCAGGTTCCCCTTCGTGAGCCCCAGCGCAGTTCAGATGCGTTTCAGCTTTTACCCTGTAATTCAAATGGTATACGACATTTGAGTAGTACACGGTTAAAAATCCTGGCGTTAAATTTAATATTTTTGAGGTTGCATATATGACCAGTCCAAAATCGTATTTAAATGTAATACTTTGAATATATTTAATTTTCAAATTCAATAGAAGACATATTGGAATTCAATACTGTTTTGTATTAAAAAACAAGTTCGTATTATTAAATAGTAACACAGATAAGTATTAGTATTTGAACCAAAATATTAAAATTTATCACTTCTTATATTGGTTTTAAGGTCATTTATATTAGAACTAATTACGTTGGGTATTGAAAACATGTATTTTTTATTCAAATTCAATATTTTTTTACTTGTTTTAAACCCAAAGCGGGTTTAAATGTAATACAAGTTTATTAAATCTTAATACAACTAAAGGCTTGATTGGATTACTTTTTAACCCATTTAGTATTGAAAACTAATACTTATTTATTAAGTTTCAATACTATTGAAGATTTGATTGGATTACTTTTGTATTAAAAAGTAATACTTACTTATTAAATTAAAAACAAAACCTTAGATCCTTAAAAATCTAAAGTAAATCTTAAACTTTCAGAGTAAACAAAGAAACAATTCTTTTATAAAACGGTTATTTTATTGAAAAAAAGAAATCTTATATATATGTAATGACTTAAGCTTTTAAACACAAATATTATTCAAAAGAAAAAGGCTTCAATATGAAAACTTAGTTTCTTAAAACATAGTGCTCAAATGGCTTTTTAAGAATAATACTATAGAACTTTAAGAAAACTGTTTGGTTCCCACTTACTGACCGTAGGTACTCAGCTCCCGCGCGCCGTCACTAACGTCCTTGGAGAAGAGTCCTTGAGCGTATTTGTTCGGCTGTACTCATCCAAAATGTACGCTGCTGAGCTTGTTTTTATAAATGCTTTTAATCCCTGTAACATTAGGAAAAATTTTTATTTATATAATTACAGTAAATTAAAAATTAAAAAAGCTACTTACTTCCTTGTATAAAAGAGACTGCTTCCAATTGCTGCTCCTTGTTTTTCAAATGTTCAGATTCAGATATTTGATTAGAAGGCTCTTCATCAACTGTTTCAAAAGAACCACAAGGAAGCAGGCACAGTCTGAATACTGCCGCACTATATCGATCTTTCTAAGTGAATACGTTCACCAGTTTTTCGTTTTCTACGACTAGAACAAAAACAAATTTTAAATTAGCAAGGTTTACACTCACCAAGAAATAAATATACATAGGTATGTACATATATTAATTACACTCAAACTTGCTGTTTATTGCTTACTTGTAAGAAGGATATCTCCATTTGAAACGCCAAAAGATTCAGATGATTCATTTGTCTGACTTTTACTTTTTTTAAAAGTGATAGTTTTTTTTTTCCTTGTTTTTCACTTTAATGTAGTAACTAAATTGTTCATTTGAAACTCCATGTTGAACGACCGACGCGACGTGTTAAAACAAACTAACGTTTTCTTTCGACAAAACTATATTCGATATTAAAATGTAATATGTACTGAAGGGCTAAGTATTAATACCAAGATACTAAAATCGAATACTGGAGGGTTAAAATGAATACCAAGATATTAAAATCTAATCTAAAAGGTTAAAAATCCATATCTGGGTCTTAATACTGGAGGGTTTAAAATTAATACCTGGTGGGTATATAACTCTAATATTAATGTGTTCAAAATAAATACCTCGAGAGTTTCGCACTAAATAAAATTATTGAATTTTAATACAATCAAATGTTAGATTCCAATACTTTATTTTACTATGCAGTTTCTACTGGAATGTAGTACAGAAATATTAAAAATAAGTATTGTTGTGTATTAGAATATATACTGTTCCATAAGTGCAATACAGTACAGTTTCGCGTTAAATACAAAATTTAGTAAATTTTAATACAATCAAATATTAAAATTCAATACATTATTTTTGAACATTATAATATGGTCACTTTAATCCCAATCTTTTACTAAAATCAAATAACAAATTATTGGATTTTAATATTTGAAGGTTAAATTTCAGTGGTAAAGTATTCAAAAGGGCATTTTAGTGGGAGATGTATTGAATTTTAATACCAAATTATTAAAAAAAATGTTTAATAAAGTTGAAATATTAAAAACAAATTATTCTTGTATTGCATACGGCTGTAATACGAGGGCCGTATTAAAAAACACCCCAGGATTTTTAACCGTGTATGCAAATAGAGACAAGGCGTATAATTTCCAAAGAGTTGCCAAACTTTGCTGGATATTCTGAGGAATGGCCTCTATTCATAGCCGCTTACGAAAATTCTACTCGATCATGCGGATTTTCTAATGACGAAAATCTTCTCCGTTTACAGAAGTGCTTGAAAGGCAGAGCTTTAGAAGCCGTTAGGTCAAAGCTGATGTACCCAGAGCAGGTGCCTACTATTATATCAACTTTACGCATGATGTTTGGTCGCCCAGAAATAATTATCGACAGCTTGATTGACAAGTTGAAAAGCGAACGTCCACCCAGACCGGACCGATTAGATTCACTCGTAGAATTTGCACTATCAGTTGAAAACATAGTTGACGTCATGCAAGCGGCTGGATTACACTCCCACTTGAACAATCCTTCTCTATTGAGAGAGCTTACTGAACGCCTTCCTTACCAAATCCGTCTAAACTGGGGTATTTTTAAATTAGAGAAAAGAGATGTTGATCTCTCTATATTTAGCGGTTGGCTTTACCAAATAGCTCAAGCTGCATGTGAGGTTACAAACATGGCTCGGCATCGTCCATTGGAAACGAAATCAGAAAGAAAAACAAGTTCAACCTTTTTCAATGCGAGTCATGATCAAGTTCAAAATATCAACCGGGCCCAACCTTCTTGCATTATTTGCAACAGCGACTGCAAATCGGTGGAAGAATGCACGCAGTTCAGAAATTTGAGCTTAAAGCAGAAGTGGGAGGAGATAAAAAAGCACCTTCTCTGTCGAACATGTTTAGTTCAACACAGCAACCGTAGATGCACATCCAACCAGAGATGTGGAGTAAATGACTGTAGCTATAGACATCATAGAATTCTACACAAGAACGAGGATTACTGCAACATTCACGAAAACGAAAATAGTATTCTTTTTAAGGTACTACCAGTTACGCTTTATAACAACCAAATAGAGGTAAGAACTTACGCGTTTTTTGATGATGGCTCATCAGTTACTTTGATGGATGAAAAGTTGGCTGATGAACTTCAGTTAAAAGGAAATCAAGAACCACTGCATTTAAGGTGGACCTCAAATACGGTTAGGACCGAAAAGAAATCGAGAAAGGTGAGCCTTCAGATTTCTGCCTCAAGTAGTTTGAAAAAACACCTCCTTTCAAACATTCACACTGTTGGCTCGTTAAATTTACCATCTCAGACAGTGAATTTCGACGATCTTAAGTCACGCTTTCCTTATTTAAAAGGCATCCCTATAGAGTCCTATGAAAAGGCCAAACCACAGCTTCTAATTGGAATTGATCAAATACAGCTAACAAATTCGTTAGAACATCGTCAGGGTGACATTAATCAACCAGCTGCGATAAAAACTCGTTTAGGGTGGACAGTGTTCGGGCCATGTGATAACAACAGAGAAGAGAACTACATTTACACCCATGTATGTGACTGCCAAGAAGAGGCTGACGGGAAACTAAATGAACTTGTACGTGAGTTTTTTGCAGTCGATGGTATTGATTCCAAAGATTCAAAGCGCCTCTTGAGAGGAAATGATTTAAGAGCAAATAGCTTATTGGAAAGCTGTACTCAACGTGTTGATAAGAGATTTAGTGTCCCACTGTTATGGAAAGAAGAGCGCTTAGAAATGCCTGATAGCAGGCCTTCAGCTGAGCGCAGAATGATTTCCCTGGAGAAAAGGCTTCGTAGAGATCCAACACTTGCAAATAACTTGCAGTCACAAATCCGTGAATACGTCGCTAAGGGATATGCTCGTAAGCTTACCGAAACAGAAATCCACAACATGAATGATAAAAGAATTTGGTATCTTCCTATTTTCTCTGTTGTGAACCCAAATAAACCCGCCAAGGTCCGAATAGTTTGGGACGCAGCCGCAAGAGTAGATGGCGTTTCGCTTAACTCTATGCTTTTATCTGGGCCAGACAATTTACCATCACTTCTTACAATTTTATTTCGATTTCGTCAAAGAAAGGTTGCAATCTGTGGTGACATAAAAGAGATGTTCCACCAAATTAAGGTGCGGGAGTCCGACCAAAACGCTCAGAGGTTTCTTTGGAGAGATTCGGATACTGGAAAGCTTGAAGATTACGTTATGCAGGTATTAACATTTGGCTCCACATGTTCTCCTTGTTGTGCAGAGTTTATAAAAAACAAAAACGCCCTTGAATACTCTTCAATGTATCCTAGAGCAGCGAGCGCCATAATTCAGAACCACTACGTTGATGATTTCCTGGATAGTGTGGATACGGAAGAGGAAGCTGTAAAACTTGCGAAGGAAGTAATACACATTCATGCACAGGCAGGTTTCGAAATAAGACATTTCATGAGTAACTCTGCGTACGTAACAGAAGCACTGGGAAAAAGCGCAGCTCATTTTGACAAAGACTTCAGGCAGCGCTCAAACGTTTTTGAAGCTGAAAAGATTTTGGGTATGTGGTGGTCTTCAGCCACAGATGAATTTTCATTTTTGAATAATTCGAAAAAGTTTAAGTCAAAAATATTCAGCGGAGAATGTATACCAACGAAAAGAGATGTTCTAAAAATTCTGATGAGTGTGTTTGATCCAATTGGACTTATTGGACATTTTATGGTTTTGCTCAAGATAATTTTGCAAGAAGTTTGGAGGCAGCAAACTCAGTGGTATGAAGAAATACATGCCGATCAGTTGCAGTTATGGCATGAGTGGGTTAAGCTATTGCCTTTAGTGCGTCAAATTAGAATAAACAGGACATACCTAAATGATTTGAAATTTGGAAGTGGATGTTCAGTTGAACTGCACACGTTTGTGGATGCGAGTTTGTCGGCTTATGCAGCGGTTGCCTATCTAAGAGTTCAAAAAGGGTCTTATATTGAGTGCTTTCTGGTGTGCTCGAAAACACGAGTAGGTCCAATCAAGCAGATATCGGTACCACGCATGGAACTTGAAGCGGCTGTATTGGGCGTAAGACTTGCTAAAATTGTAGAAAAAGGGCATTCGATTAAAATAGATAAACGGGTTTTCTGGTCAGATTCACAATCGGTTCTCTGCTGGATCAAGAATGAAAATCGAACACTGAAGCAGTTTGTTATGTTTAGAGTTGGCGAAATCTTAGAAAACTCAAACGAAAATGAATGGAGATGGGTTCCCAGTGAAGAAAATCCAGCCGATGATGCCACCAAATGGAATCTAAGAATTAATTTGGCATCAAAAAGTCGTTGGTATTGTGGACCACAATTTTTAAGTGAACCTAAGGACACATGGCCATTATGTGTACCTCAAATCAAAGAAGAGAAGTTTCAGGCCTTCACTAACGTTATACATCTCGAACCTTTGGTGGAATACACACGGTTTTCATCGTGGAAAAAGCTACGTGGGGCAATGGCTTGTGTTTATCGTTTTCTTGACCTTAAACTGAAAAGAAGACCACCAAAGGAAATCGTATGCACAGAGGAATTTAGCAGAGCTGAGGATTATCTTTACAGGTTGTGTCAACGTGAAGTTTATGCAAATGAAATCCATATGCTTGAGCAAGCGGACACTGAATCGTCAGCTCAGGCTTTGACTGACAAATCTAATTCATTGAACCGCTTAAATCCTTATTTAGACGAGAAGGGTATAATGCGAATAAGAGGAAGGATAGATGCCTCAGAACATGCCTCATTCAACTGCAAAAGGCCAATCATTTTGCCAAAGATGCATTACATATCAAAATTAATAGTCCAAGATGTACATGAGCGCTATAAGCATTTAAATTTTGAAACTGTAGTTAACGAGCTTCGACAGTCTTATTACATTCCAAACCTGCGAACAGTTCTAAAAAAAGTTCAACAAAGCTGTCAAGAATGTAAAAATAGAAGAGCAATTCCAGTACCACCACTAATGGCTGACCTACCCGTTGCCCGATTGAAGGCCTTTACTCGGCCATTTTCTTACGTTGGTGTGGATTATTTTGGCCCAATAATAGTAACAGTGGGAAGGCACAGTGAAAAGCGGTGGGGAGTACTATTTACGTGTTTGACGGTCAGAGCAATTCACGTAGAAGTGGCTTATAGCCTCTCCAGTGACTCGTGCATTTTGGCAATTCAGCGTTTCCAAGCAAGAAGAGGAAAACCAAAAGAATTTTGGTCAGACAACGGAACGAATTTCAGAGGAGCAGATCAAGAGCTTAAAGAAGCATTGAAATCACTATGTGTAGACAAAATAGCGAACAACTGTATTCATGAGGGTATCAAATGGAAATTTATTCCTCCAGCTGCACCTCATATGGGTGGGAGTTGGGAAAGGCTTATTCAGTCAGTAAAGCAAACCTTAGCCCATATAATCCATGTTCGAAATCCGAAAGACGAGCTTCTCTTGACAATGATGGCGGAGGTTGAGCACATCGTAAATTCTAGACCATTGACTTACGTACCTATAGATGGCGACAGTGACGAAGCGTTAACACCCAATCATTTTTTGATGGGGTCATCGTGTGGTATAAAGCTTACAGGACAGCTTAGTGATGATGGGTTTGCTCTTCGAAAAAACTGGGTAATTTGCGAACAATTTGCAGATCGTTTCTGGAAAAGGTGGGTTTTAGAGTATCTTCCCACACTTACAAGAAGGACTAAATGGTTCAAACCGGCAAAGCCTATATCAGAGGGTGATATTGTCATAATAGTGGACGCGAACTTTCCTAGAAACACTTGGCCAAAAGGAAGGGTCTTACAAGTTATCCGAGCCAAAGATGGACAAACCAGATCAGCTGTAGTGAAAACGATGAACGGAGTTTATACTCGACCAACTACAAAACTAGCAGTCCTGGATGTAAATCGGTTTGGCGATAGTGGTAACCCGGCGAACGAACCAGCTTACCAGGGGGGAGTGTTGCCAAACCTGGCAGCACTAACAAGTAATACCAGGCTTAATAAAAACCGGCTACCGACTAAACGCTAAATAGACTAACCAACGAAAATTAGCAGCAGCCTTTGGATTTGAGGATTTTGCCAATTGCCGCGGAAAAAAGAAGATCGAAAGAAAACGATATTTTTAGTAGCTACTTACTAGATTCTGTAAATTTAAGAAAATGAATTAAAGCTCTTAAACTAAGAATTTGAAACACTCTTTTTTATTTATTCACGCGGCAACACTTGGATTGTTGAGAATTATCACCAGGGCCGATGGGTTTGTTCTTCCTATCTAGACACTTTTTAATTAAATAGTGAAATGGCAATCTTGTTATCCTTTCCTTTGGGCACGCACAACTTTTAAAATGGACGGACAGAGCGGAGCGGAGCTGCACGGAGCAGCGCATAGCTCTTGTATGTAGACTTTTGCTGGTGATTGCTCTAATAATTGTTTGCAAATGAAAAGTAAGGGCGAGGTACTAAGAGCTGCTTAGTTTAGAATTTTCGAGGAAATGATTAAGTTCAATGTTATGGAAAATGGGATGAGATTTAATGGCTTCGGGATGATTGTATCTTAGTGGGACCAAGTTAAAGGATTCATCTAATATTGATGTATTTGGTTTTAGTGAAAATTAATGATAGTTGGAAAATTAAAAGAGAAGTAGACTTTTTTTTAAGAAAGAAAAGTATGAAACAGAAAAGTTTACAAAAGAATGAATGTCATAGCAACGGGCTTAAGTACAAAAAACGTAACGTAAGAAGCAAAGTTTCAGGAAGTTTGCAAATCAACACTGCGTGTAATTGCAACGACCAACAGTTGCTCGAAAAATAAGTACATCCAAAGCGAATAAAACAGCCTTCGTATTTGAGCTAGCTAGTTCAATAGAAGTTAAGGCTGTACTGTCGTCGCCAGAAAAATTAAGCTGGCAAACGAATTTCAATCAACAAAGATCTGACTGGAAATTAAGGCAGAACAGTCTCACTTGCGACAAGTCAAACGAAGTCTTACTAAAGCGGGCAACAGTCAAAAACTTGAAATTAAACAGTGGATTCTTATAGTTGATAGTTGCAGACAATGCAAGTGTACCCCTGGAGGAAAAATTAAGTCGGCAAATTTGAAATATCAGACCTTTATTGAAAATCTCCTTTCAAAAATACAGTATAACTACTCAGTCAGCTTAGATTCACCCTTGCACCAAACCCATAAGCCCAAAAGCTTCTTCATAGTAATAAGCTACCGAATGTCTGTCACGATTTGTGTTGTAATGCAGCTGGTCTTGCAAATAAATAAATTACGACTTTTTTTTATACGAAACATTTATTACATCGGAAAGGATACGAAATTACGAAAAAAATGTTAAAGGTTTGAAATTACACTATATTCCTGCAAAAAAGAGAACAAAACATTTTGGTAGAGCAAGTGAAGGATGTTTGATTGGGTACAGTGAAAGTATTGAGTCTTTGCATAAGCTGCAGTTATTTAACTTCTACGAAACTCTATACTGAGTAGAACTTTTTTCGGAACCACAGTCAACTTTGTGCCTCACTATTTCAACTGCAACAACTGGATGAGAGACTTTAGCAACATAAAAAAATGTTTTGACGAGCTTGGTTCAGAAAATTTTATACTGATTGGTGATATCGGAACAAGACCTGTAGTTTCTGTAGTTATCCAGGCAGATGTTCAAAAGATTCAACAAGTGATGGCAACTGCAATGCGTTCCTTGAGTTCTTGGAAGAAATCGGAACGTTTATTTTTAATAGTAGAAGCTTCAATGATAAAAATGCAGAGATTAGAGACTAGGGGTCTCATCAAAAATGGTTTCCATTATAAAATCTTTGTACAAAGAAACTTCTGCGACAGTTTGGGAAGGATAATGTGCAACTAGCTTCTTTCAGACAACCAAAAGAGTTCAACAAGGCTGCGTACTAAATGCCTTACTTTTCATCCTGTTCCTAGAAGATCTCAAACTTGAACCACTAACTGAACTTGAAAATAGACGTTATTTTATATGCAGATGACATAGTTCTCCTTTCTGATAGACCTAATACACTGCAATCGACAGCCTCAATAGGTACTGTAGCAAATATTGTCGGGAAAATTCCTCTTAGAGTTTCGTATCATAAGGGGGTTGTGATCGAATTTCTTTGCTGTCTTCGCTCACCCTGCTAAATGCAGGCCAGCTGTTTTGGCACTGAGTGAAACACAAGTAAGCATTGAGCATTGTTTCTGATCCCTCAGAGTTTGACCTGCTTTGGTATAGCAGAGTGTCTTTTTTCTTTTCTTTCCATGGCCTCACCGTGTATGTTCGAAATAACATTGCTTATCAACTTCTACCACAACAGGGTCTTTGTTCTGGTACGAACTTTGATTTCATTCTAAATTCAGGTAAAATTCAACATTTATAAGGAAATCATTCACTATTGTTTTATTTACAGAAGCTCTAATTTCGATAGAAATTCAACTTGTAGCGAGTCTGATGCGCTATCTGACTCCATATATCAAGAACTGTCTCCCAGTATCCTAACACTGAAATCTAAATTGCGGGCGATTTCAATTTATACAATTCTGAATCACTTCGACATTCTGGCCAGACAACACCCTAAGGTAAATCTTTGCGAGTTAAACCATTTGACCCAACTTGTAGATGACTCCAACCGGGTCCTGATATTGAAGGCCATGCGGCCAGTACCTTTGACCTTTCTCTCAATCCTCATCTCGGAAAATACAGGGTTAAAGTATCATCTATCCTAGGCTAATCTGACCATTGTTTCATATCGGAAGATGTTAAGTATTTTGTCACTGTAAGAAAGTTTAAATTTCCGAGAACAATTGTGAGTTAATACGAGAAAGCCAATTGGGACGGCCTAGATAATTTCTATCGAAATTTCAATTGGTCATTGTGCTTTCTCGACGGAAACGTTGACGCATAAGTTGATATGATATCTAACGTAATTCTCAAGGACATGAGAAATTTTTTTCCTCACAGCACCAAAATTATCATCCCCAAAGAGAATTCCTGTTTTTATTCGAGCTGTAAAGTGGCAGTTAGGGATAGAGAAAGAAGTCTTCGAGTATTTAAAGACAACCCTATTATAGAAAACCGAAAATTGTTCTAACGGGCTAAAAATATCTGTAATGCTCATATACGAAAGACTAAGTTTTTGAATGACCATAAAGTAAGTCAAAAAATATTAAGAACATTAAGAACTCGACCACGTCATCGGTCTCAATGCTTTTTTCAATGACTCGCCATATGTCGGCTACATCGATGAAGCCAATTTGCTAGCTGCTCAATTTTCTGCTAACTCGACACTCCTGATAGCATACTGGCTCCACCTTGCTCGGTTGCGAGAGTCCTAAAAGATCTCAATACACATAAGTCCGCTGGTCCAAATGGTAAACCCGCAGTTATTCTAAAGAGTTGTTCTACGCTGGCAAAGCCAGTTCAATTGCACTGAAGTCCCTTCTTTCCAAGGTCATGGAAAGTTGATAAATCGTCAGCTAATGAAATATCTTGAAGAACGAAAGCTTCTTAATGGCCGTCAATACGGCTTTCGTAGCAAATTTTCTACTGATTTGATGACATGTCTTACTCGGCCTCAAGTCATTAATTAAGAGCATTATTGGGATTAAAGAGTACCTTCAAGTTGAAGGTATGCTTCGATTTGCCAGACAACACACCTAATTATGCAGTTCATATTGAAAGCATTTCTTATAAAAAAGTTCGTCTTATGTACATACGGAAAGTAATGTCAATGCCACGTAATCGCCTCCCAAGTATTCTCTCTGTCGTTGTCATTCAGAAAAATATTATTTCGGCACAAGAATGGTCAACCTTTTTCTAACAAACACAAATGGACTTTAGTTTTTATCCTGAGACTTAAATAAAACAAAGCTTTGTTACTTATTTAGTCAACCTTGGGTCCGACGAGCCATAAACAATGAAAGGAGGACAACAACAGGAACATCAACATTAGCAAAGAAACAAGGAAGCCTTTCACTGAGATTTTGGCTTTTTTACCATAGCGGAAAAGTTCATTTCAAAAATTTTTGATGCGAAACAAGAACAAAAATCAATATGGGCGCTGTTGGTCTAGAAAAAAAACAAAGATCAATACATAAATGGTTTGTTTAAAGGGCCAACTATAATGCACTTATCTCAGCTTAGGCTAGTGTCAAAAACCAGACGAAAAGTTTCCGAAAGTGTTCGTTAAACAAAGAGCAACTATAATGGATTCTGGCTACTTAACATGTAAACATGCGTTGAGATGAATTGAGTTGATTTGATACCACAGAAGAGATACACAAGAAGTCAAACCACACTACACAATGAAGACAAATGGCAGTTGCGGGGCACGAGAAGTGTTTGTTTTCTCTCTTCTTTTCATAATCTATGGTTGATACGCTTTAAATTTGACATTTACGTAAGTTCGAGCCAATCCAATGGCTCTTGCTTAAGTGAGCGAAAGAGTAGAACGTCTATTATAGTTACTGTCATATAAAATAGTGTATTGGCTCGCTCGCGTAAGTGTGCTTAAGGCCCTTCTCAACCCTCTAACCACTTCGAAAGTGATCCAGGAATGCAAGAGCTCTCTGAATGCGATCGGAAGATTAAATTCCTTGAGTCTCATTTGGGTTCCAGGCCATCACGGCATTACTGGAAATGAGATCGCCGATGAACTCGCTAGGCAGGGATCTCAGACAGCTTTCTCAGGACCTGAACCGTCGCTAGGTCTGCCAGCGTCCTCAGTGAGGACTTCAATCAACGATTGGATCTTTGAAGAGCACAACCGTAGATGGCATGCCTCCATTGGATGCAGACAAACCAAGCGTATGCTCCCCAACGTTAGTAAGAAGACTGCAACATTTTTGCTAGCTCGTAGCAGAAAAGACTGTAGGAAGCTTATTGGCGTTGCCAGCGGGCACTTCTCTTTTGCCAAGCATTTAAACGTGTTAGGCTTAAGTGATACCACACTCTGTGAATCTTGCGGAGAAGATGAGGACACCGCAGAGCACTTCCTCTGTGAATGTCCTGCTTTTTCTCGCATAAGGTTACAGATACTCGGCGCAGACATGGTGAGAGCTGGTAACTTAGGCTCCTTACCATGGCAGCGTCTTTTGGCTTTTCTCCGAACATCTGGAAAGCTATAACAAATAGAAGGTTGCTATCTGGTAGTACAATGGACCGGTATTTAGGTCTGAGTGCTCCAGCTGGTATTTTAAAAACCTCCAACAAAAAAAAAAAAAAAGTAGGCTTAAGTTCGGCAAAGTGCATTATAGTTGGCCCTTAAGGCTTTGCGCACAGTAATGCAAGAAAGCGATGCGATGAGAGAAGCGTTTGAATGCGAGAAAAATGTTTACATGCTTTCATATTCACGTGCGTACAGTAAAGCGATATTTGCGAGTCAGGCTCAATGTTCTTGCCGGCCTCTGACACAAAAAATCATTTGACCTTTTTTCAAGCTATATTGAGCTAAAAGTGTTTGTTTTGTAGTTTAAAGAAAAAATCAAACATCGCTTTTACTGTGCGCACTTTGTCGCTTACTTTTCTGGCTGAGCTCAAGTCACGGCACATCTCATAAAGTTCTTCATCTTCACAAATCGTTCTCATAATTCATTAGGTTTTAAATTAGTTTCTATTTTTTTAAGACCTAAGCAAAAAGACAGACAGCGGAAGCGACTTTGTTTTTAAACTATATAATGATAGTGAAATAAAATTTGAATTTTTCTGGTATGTCAGTCCATTGCTAGTTTTTAAAAATCTCAGTTTTATATTCTTTATCTATGAAGAAAAACCGAAGCTTTTTTTTCGACCAATGGTTCAGGACTGGAGTGATCAAGGTCTTCAGGTTTATCCAGCAAGATCATCAATGTTATTTTCCATGTCTATAGCGTTTTCTAGATGAATAAAATCCTAGACAACCTCCAAGTTTTGTTTGTCTATTGTGAAGAGTTGTCCAATTCGTCGATGTTCCTGTTCTGTTTGATGTCAGCATTTACTTTACAGCCCTCATTGACCAATGAAACCTCTTTTGCCCCTTGTGTATCAATGCTCCCAAAAGCACTTTAGACACCACGCTTGGTACTACTTCCCATAACGTCAATTATGCCTACCTCTTTGTAAGTGAGCCATTGTTGTGACCTTAGAAAGTTTCGTAGAATCTTTTGAAGTCCTAGATATTTCATTACAGTTCCAAATGGAAGTGAAAGATCTCTAGAACTATCCAGCAAAGTATAGTAAGAGAATTGCAGGTATAAAACTAGAAATTGAGTCGATAGAAAAAAGGTGTGTTTCGATATCACATATCAAGATTTTGCAAATTTAAGCCAATGTGAAAATTAATTTGATTATGAACTTCTTGGTGCAAAATCACACTGAAATCTTTTAATAGGTGATTTGTCTCCATGTTGCGTGTTTTATTTAGTTAAACTGAATTCGAATCAATGAATGAAAAACAATTTTGAATTTTTTGTTATTTATTAACAACATTTAACACAACATTTAATATATAAATTTTTTTACAAATTTTACGCTACGCGTTTCGGAATTTATATTCCATCATCGGGCTACTAAAATATCTTTTGTTTACCTTTCGCCAATTGAACTGTCAAAATTTTCAGTTCAATTGGCGAAAGAAACAAAAGTCCTTTAATTCCAACATCTGCCGCCGCAGTAGTGTGAAAATTTGGTTGATTGTGGACTTTTCTAGTCTGAATCGTTCAAATATTACAGCAGTAAAAATCTTGTATGCGACGTTAAATTAATAAATTGGGTGGCGCAACAGAGCCTAGCGCATTTCTCACATAGAGAAATTTGCCTTGTCAGGGAATGGAGGAGCCCTACAATTCTCTGCCGGATCCGAACGGCTAATTGAGAAAGCGCTTTTTATGGCAATGAATTTACTAACGGAGGACCTGCCAATTCCTCGTGAAACCCATAGAAAAATATTTTTACCTCGAACCAAAATCCTCTGATTAACAGGCAGACATGCTAGCAATCACACCACGGGTACCACATATGTATGCAATGTATGTTAAGGAGGCTTATTCATCTATAATCCCTTCTTTTAAAATCGAAAACACTATACAATGGTGGTACCCGTGGGGTAATGGTTAGCATGTTTTGCCTGTTATGTGGGAGGATCGTGGTTCGAATCCCAACAAAAGCCAAAAATGTTCTCCCACCGGTATCGCCTTTCGCAAGTTCCGCGGTACTAGATTCATAACCATGAAAATCGCTTTCTCGATTAGGTATCGAAATCGACTGAAATTTCGTGGTCCTCTCCTTTCCTTTTCAAGTTATGGTTGTAAGAGATGTACTAGGCCCCGGGACACCACCGCTCTGTTGCACCACCCTATTTATTTATTTGTTTTATTAATATAATACAAAGGTTCCATTCATTAAGCACGGTTTCTTTTGATAAAAACAAGAAGCATGCACCAGTCTTTTCCAACGCATCTGCACTACTTGCAGTTTTGCTTGATTTTAAGCGAACCTAAATAGACACCACCCATCCCAAATCCTGAGCTTTAAGTATTGAGAGTTTTTGTGGGACTTGCAAACAACAAAATATCGCCTAAAATGTTTTCCTTTCCTTAAACCAAAACTAATCAACTCAATAGAGTATTTAAAAGAAGGACGAAATGCCACGAGCTTTCGATTTAAATGCCATGGTTATTAGTTAAAAGCCACAGCTGCTTTCACGTGGTTTTAATATAAAAACAAATTTAAAATCGTTCATACATTTGCAATTAGTACAAAATCCTTGTTGTAATTAGAAACAGTACGTCTTAATTTCTTCTTTTTTCCCCAAAAGAAATTCTTGGTTTCCTTTATCTTTCAAATTTCCATGACATTCATCGTGCGGTGCGGAATAAATAACACTGGCTTTTCCTGTCACCAAATACCTGAGCACGTGTCGCGTCGTAGTCATAAACTTAATTAAAAACAAGTAGGTACATCAAATTACTCTTCGATAGCTCTGGTTACCACCAGTTTTCATTAACTCTTACATTTCTGGCCAAAGCAATTACTGGTCACGAGTAACAATTACGAACAAAGAGTAATACGATATATCACCCGAACCTTTTTGCCAAAGGCGAGGGCAAACAAAATACAACGAGAAAATGAGAAAATAAACTCTCCAACAGCCACAATTCACAGCAACAGTTAAGGTAATGTAATGATTGGTGTGGCTTGACGTATAGTCCTTTCTATGCTGCTACTGTGCTACTAATTATGATATATTATGTCTAGATAGTTGCTTGGGAGTTTTTCTCCTCGTATACGTACTTCAAGGATGATGAACTTTTAAATAAATCTTCAGGATAGGCGTTGAAAGAATTCTTTAAGAACCCATCACATTTAAGCTATTAAGCTGTTTAAACTTCTTATAGCTGGCTCCGGCACACACGATATTCTCAAAACCACAATCTTAAAAGCGTATTCAAATAAATTCCACAAATCTGTTTCTTGATTTTGAATCAACATAATCAGACGACTGCAATTTGAATACAAAATTATTCCCCTATAGGCACATGGAGAAGTGGGATGCTTCCCAAAAATTTTTACTTTTCTTTACTTCAATTTTGAGTAAGTACATATTTACATACGTATGTTAGATTCATCATGTTTGGTAACTCGTTTGAATACTCTATCCGAAAGTGATGGGGTTTCGGGAGTCTTAAAATCCTGCAAAACTTGAGGTTTCGCTTTGAAAAGTTTAATTCGCAGTCCTTGAAAAAAAAAAACTGCGACCATCGAGTTTAACCAAACAGACTCGAGTAAACTCTTTGAACATCACTGAGTATTTATCTTTCAAATCTATTGCAAATATCTATCAATTCAATCTAACTTTGGAGAACGTCCTTAAAAGATTGCATCACAAAGAGTATATTTATCCCACCCTACATACTTTCAACGATTCTTAAGCAAAATTTAATACCAGCCAGTCGTTGGTATGAATGTCTGCCAAAAGGAGGACATTCAATAAAATAAAAATGATCCTTATACATGAATGAAGAAAAATGACGAAAGTAAAGATGAGAACTTCATCAAATTCCTGTCTGGTTGTCTTATATTGACTTAGTGGAAGTCCAAATGAATGTCATAAAAAGAACCACGAGGGAGCAAAACAGTCCTTATGGTAATAACTAGAACGAGGTACTTTCGGTAGAAGAAATTTGAAGACTGCAATAGGTTGAGACAAATGAGTTAACTTTTCAAATACTTTTTGGGGTGTTAGTTTTAGTTACTAAGGCAGACAATGTTTAGCCAAAAATAAATTTGGTCGTAAATTCTTAATTGCATCATAGGACGATAGGACGACACACCACTCACAACACACATAAAGCACATCACAAACTGTCTCCTGTTTTCAGCTGTCCTTGAAAGATAGCACCAAGAGAACGTTAGAACTTAAATAATACAAATTAGGTTTATTGTTATGGCTTTAGTTTAAAGAAGTATTTATGTAAGCTCATTTCTTAATGTCGTATATTTAACATTTTGGCATTGCAAACATCACGCATAAGCAATGAATTTTATCAGCTTTTGCTTTCGTTTGTATCGTTTGTTGGGAGAAACACTTTTTATTTGATGTTTCTACATTCCTTGTGGTATGTAAGCTGTAATTTATTTTGGTCCTATTTTAATTGGATAGAATTAAGTCAAATGGAATAAGACTTGTATGAGCTTATGTATGTTTGGAATCTTCGCACCATGAGAAAAGTTTTGGTTTTTAGGCCTAATGTTAAATGTAAAAAAAATTATATTTTGATGCTTTAGTTGTTTAATGTGAACTTGTATTTAGAGCGATTTCTAATCTTTATGCCACCAGAGTGTTGAAAAACATGATTTGAAAAACAAGTTTGTGAAGTAACATTCGCTTTTAACGATACTTATAAATATCCAAGCTCCCCTTACCAAAGGAAGGGGCAAGTTAAACAGAGGAAGCTGTTGAAATGAGCCATGTTTCCTTAAGAAAGGTCTCGATGGTTTTTATAAAATTACTCAGGAACAATCTGCTTCTTGTTGAACTTTAAACGATTAGTTAAAGTTCCAAAGTGTAGCAGTCATCAAAGAAAAATCAGCCTGGTAATAAAGATTGTCTTATTTGGTCTTCAAGTAAAATGTGATGGTCAAGAAATTAATTAAATTACAAAGATAAGGGCTTGCTGTTATGTTTTAATCGTGGTTTCAGGCAAATGGCTGCAGCGGCTGACTTGAATTAAATTCCAGCCGAGAGACCTAATTTACTTACACTTTTTGTAGGATCTGGAGCCGTATACCAGCAATAATGCGCCGAATATTTTCTTCCAAGACTCCTAAAAAAATGTTCTGCGGGGTTAAATCGCCTGATTTTAGAGGTAGCTCAAAGGTTTAAAAATTAAAACTCGAAATTATGTAAAAACCGCTATCAACAGCGATTTTGCTTCGAGACAATTTACCGAAAAGACGCAGTGCGCAGTGCTCGTTTGGTTTGAATTTTTCTATCTACACATATAATAAAAACGAAACAGTTTGTTTGTATGTGCACGCTAATCTCAGAAACGGCTTATCCTATCTAGATGAAATTTTCAGTAATATATTGTGGTAAGCTTCACTTAACATTTAGTTTTTATTTCATGTCAATCAGTTGATAAATAAAAAAGTTATGCCAATTCTTGCGGACGAAGTCGCTGGCACACCTACTACACAATAAAATGAAAACTATACTGAGGGTAGATCAAATGACAGCTGTCAAAATGACCAACTACACGTCTAAAAAATTGCCTTTATGAGTAGGATGATTCGTATTTTTCCTGCTCATTATTCCAGTCACTGAGACTTAGCAGCAAAGCGACACACAGTGGGCCCAAATGCAGTCTCGCGTCTCAAAAATCTGTAACTTTTTTGTCTATTGGAGTAATTAAGTGAAATTTGGAATATATTATCTTGAATATATAGAAAATCATAAAATTTAAAAGTTTTTAAGATCTATCTAGTGTTTTGGTATTTAAAGTTTATTAATAGTTCAAAAATTACAATATTGACGAATCAAAATGTGGATTTTCAGTATAAATTTTGCTTTTATTTATTATTTATGCTAAGGATACACCTGTTGAGAAAATATAATATCAATAAATTATATGTACATTAAAAATACATCCCAATATGAGACAACTAAAGCAATATATAATTACAAAAATGTAAACAAAAATTGTTTCTTTAGTAGCTGAATGGCTTCCTCAGAAAGCTCTGAGCTTCAGCTGTGTTTTGTTTTCATATACTTTATATAAGAGGATCTGATGTCAAAAACAGCCGATGAAAGACATCCTCATTTGTTGCTGTTCTTGAACATTTTCTTGAATGCGTCATCCTTATTTTTTTGTAATCTTTGTTACGTGCTTCTTGTACATCTTCAGAAAGCTGACCGATTGGTAGGACTCCAAAATGTTGAACTATAGCTTCACCGTGAATTAGTATTTTATGGACTGAAGATGTATTACCATTTATATTTTTCAACGTAAATGCGAGCTGTATAAAATGCATATTTATCAAATTTTTGAGCATCAATGTGCATTGGGGTGTGTCATTTTTGGGCAACTTTTTTCGACTATAGAACAGGCTTGATACTTTAAGGATGGTATAAAACGAAGCCTCTGAAAATTTGAGCTCCTAATATTAACATTTAGAGGTCCCTGTTTTTAAATTTTAATTTTCCATACAAATAACATGAAAAAAAAACTTAAATTCTTTCTTATTTTTATAGCCTGATATTTGAGCAATGTAGAATTAAACTGACAAATTATTTAAGTAGAAAATTGAACGCTCTACAAAAAAGCTCAAATAATTTTTTTCATAGAGTGAGCCGTTCTGAAGATATTCAGAGTTTTATTTCTAGTACTTCATGGGGTAATGTTGTCATTATTCGAAAAGGGGCAAGTTTGGGCAAAACCTTTTTTTTGTGCCTTTTTGTTAATGTATTAAGGACTAAAATGCACTATGCAAGAACACAGCGCAAGGTAGCGCAACCATTTAAAACCTTTATCAAAGATTAATATATAAAAAAAAATAGCATGTTAATTAAAATTTATTAATATATAGAAAAAATATATTTTTTGAAAATGAGTTTGCTGATATTTAAAGCTTAAATTACAAGCTTTCCAACGATATATAACTTTTGCGTAATCACAAAATAAAATGCCACAGAAAAGTATATTAAAAACGGTCTTTATTTCGTCATAGCAATGGGGCTATACGAAACGACCACTTCAGATAGCCATATCCTAAAAGTATGCAGCTTTATCCTTTTAATTTTTTTTTTCACTGCGAAATTTGACCTTTTCTTGGTTAATTTGCATAAAAAGTTCAGCTCCCACATTACTTTCGAAAAAATCATTTTTGAGACGATAAATGCCATTTGGGCCCACTGTGCGACAGAGCGGTGAAATCAAAACTAAATTGAAAACTCAGCGACATTACTCATCTTTAACTTATGATCGGATTTTGTTCAGCTCAGTTCGTGAACGATTGATTGTTCGTGTCAGTCTTTAATATGCGTATACTGACACTTCAAAGGAGTTATGACCTGTCTTCAAATTGGTAGCATTATTTTGAGAATAGAGTCAGCATATCATCCTTTGCTGCATTGAATACTTCAAAGTTCAAACTTAGATGTAGGATTATATTTGTTGTTAAAAATTTTAACCAAATGCGATCTCCAATTTTTCTCATGTGTATACTTTAAGATTCAAATTGTGAGTTATTTTGAAACCTAAGTAGGTATTTGAATTCTTTCAAAAGTTCAAGAGTGGTTACTACCTACCACTTCTACTGTGCTACAACTTTGGGTTCTGAAAACCAATAATTTTTGATTTTACTATGTACTGATTTATAATCTCACAGATCTTAAAGTTGTAAAAATCTGCTTATCAGAAACTGACACGTCTTTGCTTTTATTTGTTTAAAAGGCCAACAGCTTCCAGTTTGAAGAGAAGCGATCTTCTGTTAATGGTGTCGCTGATTTAACACAGCGAAGTAATGTCTAGCAATACTTGTGAGGTCAAAGTCTTGGTCAACCGTAGAAACTTCCCTTTTAATAAGCTGAGTGTCATATTTCGCCCTACCAACGACACCTGTCTGAAGTAGAGAATTTACCAAAGTAGATTTCCAAAAGAGCTTAGTACAGAATTTCTTCTGTAATTTTCGGGTTACTTAGGGTCTCATATAAAAAAAAATTGTTGATTTCGAAGAAGATCTCCGGATTATTTTCCTCATAAAACGTTTTATTGAAAAGCATCAAAACGTGCCTCGAAAAATTAGAGTTGATATTTTTATAGCATTGCTTTTTTTTTAGAGCAGCAAGCTCTTAAATTGGAAACGAAAAGGACATTAAGTTTGCCATCCAAATTCCGCTATAGGGGAGACGTAACTGAATTTTTATACTCATCTAAGATATGCCTCTTTTAATCACAGCATTTAGGAAGATTCATTTTTTTGCACACAATATCCTGAAAGAGTTCTGGTCGCCATCTAAGGGATTAGAGAGTTGATCACCCTCTAATCGAATTTGGACTTACAAGTTAGTCAAACCATGCAGAACTTCGTTTGGTAGAGTCTTTTTGGGTTATCTAAATTGTTGGCGTCTTCAAAAAGGATTCTCAACATACTGTTAGCGAGCACGGCGTGAAAAAAAAAGAGTTTGGACTGTTTTCTCCTCCCCGTCGTCAATCCAGCTTCTACAAAATTTTTTTTGCGTGTCAACCTATTGGGAAGTGTGCTATTAAGACACCTATGGTCGAGCTAATATGCAGACGATTTAGATTCAATAAGATCCTTGAACGTTTCTAGTCTACACATGACCAATTTTGTTAAGTCGTACCACACGTATTACTCTACGTCCATCTAGTGCTCATCTTCTTAGAAGCGTCCTACCTTAGCAAAAGTTTACATGATGTGGCGATAGGTATACCTATGTTGTTCCTTTCAGATCGAAGAGAAGAAGTTCTTTTTTGGCGAGTTCGTCTGCCATGCAGTTGCCTGGTATATCCCTGTGACCTAGCACCCACGAAAGGTGAATGTTTAACTGTTCTGACATCCTACTCATGCCTGCATATGCAATCAGAAGATTGCGCGATATCACTTTCGCCCTACACTACTCATGCAAACTGCGCAATCTTCATTCGTGTTTTTCCATCCGTGTATAGACAAGTTGTAAGGATGTCAGGCTCCAACTCCGCTTGACTGAGCAATTTTGCCCATACACCACACATGCATGATTGCGCAAACAAGAAAATATCAGCAAATTAATTCTGATATTGCTCAAGCCGCTGGAACAATTACTCAGTCAACACCATACACCTTCAATCTGCTTACGCAATCACTTGGTTGCTCATTCAGGCATGAGTAGTGTATGGGCCCTATTAGAGACGAGCGACAGTTTTGGGAAGTAGATTTTGTAGAGACAGAGGAAAGAGCTTTGAGAGCAGCCTGACTGTCCGAGAAGAGAAGAATGTCTGTGGAGGTTACAACCTTTTTTCTAAGCCAGGACAAGGCTTCTTTTTTCACTAGAATTTCCGCTTGGAACGCAATACAATAGCTAGGTAGGCGGAAAAAGGGCTTAAATTCAGCCCTTTCGAGGTCATCATAGGTCTTAGATCCGTCACTGTAGAAGTGTAAGGCGTCATTATCCAAGAGAGTTTGCCGTGCTCCCAAGCTTCTCTTGAGCGAGTGGTTACATGGAAATTGTTATCAAACACCAACTTGGTAATGGTCTTATTAGATCGATGATGAATTTCAAGCTGTTTAAAATATTACTATGACCAATTTGATTGCTGTCCTTTGTGGATAGCCGAGTTCACACTGTACAATAGGGTGGAGTGAATTTGGGTAAAAAAATTTTTTTTTCGAAATTCACTTTTCCTGTGTCATTAATCGATGACGGTACATAAGGTACATAAAAGCTTTATTCATGCAAAAAATCAAAAGCCTACGATTTTATTTTGAGGTGGCGCGCCATTAGGTAATTTAAAAAAAAAAACTATTTTTACGGCTATCGTGTGTGTACATGCAGGTCAATGTTATTGTGTCTATATGTAATAAAACTTATAATTCACGTTATTTTAAAGGGTTTACTTGTCCGTTTTTGCATAATTTTTTAAAACTTTCTCATCTCAGTGCTAACGAAAAGTGTAAAAAAAGTTTGATTATTCGTCGATAAAATGCCAAAAACTCGAAAAGACTTACGATGCCCCTCGTTTGGCGATCCCACAAAACTAAGTGATAATGTGTTACCAACTTATTGTGATATAATAAAGCATTACTTGTAGTTAAGAAATGACTTGCTGGAGATGAATAATGGTAAAGATCCTGCAGTGAAAGTTTTGTGGGAAATGACAACCGCTGATATTGAAAAAAATTGGAAAAAGTCGTCAATTCCCATTATAAGCCATCAACAAATAGTTACCAGATTGATTTCCTATATTATAATAAATACAAGAATGTGAAGAAATTACGCAATGAAAAGAAAAAGCAAATGTTCTTCGAAGAATCTGAATCAAAATTATTTGACATCGCTACTGGTGTTTTTTTGACCGATCAGCTGCATTAATCGTAAATGCTACAGTGTTTAATTTAGGTGTTATCGGCACTGAAAACTCATCAAAAGTAATAGATCGAATTAAAATACGTAGAGAGCGGAAAAAGACACGCAATGATTTACAAAGCTTTGATGGCAAACAAATTTTGACGGCTATTTACTTCGATGGTCGTAAAGATAAAACTTTAATCGTGACTAAAAGTGGCGGTTTCAGTGATTTCGGAGCCTGGTTCGGAATATATCGGGCTTCTTTCTGTTGATTCTGGAAAACCCACGACTATTGTGAAACATATAATTGAGTTTCTCGAGTAAAGTTTGAATATCGGCAATATTTGGTAGCTATTAGTTGTGACGGTACCGCTGTGAATACAGGACATAAAAAAGGAGTCATAACTTTATTAGAAAAACATCTGTAAAGACCTTTGCAAAGGTTTGTCTGCTTGTTACATGCAAACGAACTACTACTTCGTCATTTATTTACCAGCCTTGATGGTACAACTACAGGACCCAACAGTTTTTCTGGGACCATAGGGAAAATGTTAGAAAAATGCCAAAAGTTTCAAATACAGGTGTTCGAACGCATTCCCATAGAATTACTGGATTTGAATACTAATACCCTTAGCGCTGATCAAAAATATATATATGAAATATGCTCTGCCATTAGGTTCGGTCCCACAAAACTTAGCCAGCAAAGATCCTGGTAAACTTGCACATTCATGTTGGTTGACTTGCGCTAGTAAAATTCTTCGTTTATATGTCGGAACAAGGAAACCTTCTAAATCTTTAAAACATCTTTCAACTTTCATAATAAGATTCTATGCACCAACTTGGTTTGACATTAAAACGAAACCTTCTTGCAAATATGGTCCAACTCATATGTTTAACATGATTCAAAGATGTTTGTTTTTACCGGATGACCAAAAACGCGTTGTAATAAAAACTATTCCGAGAAATTCCTTCTTTGCACATCCAGAAAACATACTATTAGCAATGTTACAAGATGATGAGTCTCACATAAGGGAACTAGGACTTCGCAGAGTCTTAAAGGCAGTAAGTAAGAGAATTTCAACTCCCAAATCTTAAAATCAATGCATCGAATTATTATGATTTGATTGACTGGGCAAATGAAAAAATAACAGAACCTCCGATTACAATGAAATATAGTGACGCAGAAATTTCAAGTATGATTTCTTCAGGTGACCAATTATTTGAAATTATCCTTGAAAAGTATCCTTGCCACACTCAAGCAGTAGAACGGTGTATCAAGCTCGTTACTGAGGCTTCTTCATCTTTTTGTGGACCAGAGGCAAGAGATGGATTCATTCGCACTAGGATAAAGGCAAGGCAGGACAAAACCAGTATTCGACACAAAATCAAAATTTTTTAAGTAAAAAGAAGAGTCTGTAGCTCCAGCTTCCGAATGTTAAAATGCTTTTATATATTATAATTTCAAGCTTCAGTATTTTCATTTTGATAAATAGATTGTCTCAAATAAAAACTATAAAAAATTTGAAATTTGATGCGACACCTTAAGATGTTAACTTAGAAACTTCAAATTTTTTTTGTATGCCTCTAAGAGTGCCGGTCATCGATTGGTGATACAGGAGTAACAAAGTTTAAGAAAATTTTTTTTCATTCCACCCTACTGTACAATTAGTTGGACAGACTTCGTTTGATGGAAGTTGGATAGTCGGATGTAGTTTGCGTTCACACTTATCAAGCTTGTCGTTCAACAAGTTGGTCAAGCGGTCGTCTGAGGGTTCACACTATAAAGCATTGGTCGTTCAAGTCAAAGTCTGTCCAACTAATTATACAGTGAGAACTCGGCTAATTAGCTTTTAGTCGAGTAACTGAGTTCGTTGCTGACTGTTCACCGAAAATATCTAGGGGTGTAAAAATTAGTAGTATGTCTAGGGCATCCGAGGGAGTCAGTTTTTTATAAAAAATAACACTTAAGACAGCAACTGCCACATCATCCGCGTAGGCGGCAACATTGAATCCAGCTTCTTCGTTTTGCAGTTCGTTAACGACGAAATTAAAGAAAAAGGGGAGAGAGTACTCCTTGCGGAGTAAGTAAGTAAGTTCTGTTTGTAACTACCTTTCTTTGATTCAGGAAGGCGACCAGAGTGTAATCTCTATAATGTTGAGAGTATTCAATGTTTCGCCTGTGAGCGCACTGTGAGCACAGTATAAAAATGCGTCAGACTAATTTGACGATTTCTATTGGGGAACACCATTTTCTCGTTGAAGCTCTTTGGGCATAATTTCTACTGCAGGTTTGAGCCACGGGTCACTGCCAGCTCATCAAGATGTCATTCGCTACCATCATTGTTTTGACAACCTGTTTTTAGTATAAAAAAATCCTAATTCTATTCGAAACCACATACATATTATGTCAGAGCAGCCCAGTTAAGGTTTTTCGGCTCTTTGATTGTTGATACCGTTGTCATTACTGCGAAAAGGTATGATAAGCAAAGCAAACCAAAACCTTGGGAATCAAACAGATTAGACAGAAGTCACTCACTTTTATGATGTCATAAAATGAGAAACCACTGAAAAATGTATGCCTACTAATAGCTTTTTTTATCAGATGGAAGTTCCATCTTCGTTTAAGAACTGACTTGAAAAGGAAGAAGAAAATTTCAGCAATCACATGCTTGCATAGATCCCAGGTTCAATTCTTTAAATTCTCTCTTTAAGTCTTTTGAGTCTTAGCTAAACATAAAATTAACCAACTTTGGGCTTTGCATAGAAAGGTGCTTGGTTATCCCATATGAGAGTGTATGTTGTTTTTTCGTATTTTTTTTGAAACAACTTCACTTGAAATTTTCAAAGTTACTGTTTTCAATGTGTTCTAAGTAGGTATGAGTACTATCGCAAAATCTTAAAGAGCCCTGATTTAGCAAAGAGCAAAGCAAGCACTTCACAAAGTTCAGTCCTTAACTTTTTACATTCCAACTTCGGCAAACAACCATTTGAACATTGCGTTACATGATGGCAATAGGGTGGGAGTATTATGTGCTGAATAACGTTTTGAACTGAAGAAAGAGTTCATATATCGTTAGAAGTACAAAAGCGGCAAATTTGCTTTTTGACAAATTTTTCTCCTCAAGTCTCACGCTCTGATGGACTTTTTTTTGGAAGAGAGGACAAATAAATTCAATTCTCATGTGCGACAAAGTTTATCTTACAAATTTATCACGGTGACTTGTTTTCTAAGCAAGAAGCAGATCTTCGTGCTCTCCTATTTTTATTTTCTGGTTTGATTTTGAAAATAAATGACTTTCTTCCATTTCTGAATTCCATTTTCATTTTCGTTTCAACTGAAAATGAAAAGGACTCACGAATGAAAATATAAAAAACTTATAAAATGATTTAACTTTATCTCACGAAGACGCAGTCATCAGGTGAATCTGTTGAGCACAATCTGTGCTCCCTCGACTCAGAAAAGATAAACTTTGATTTGACTTTATGTGCTTCCGGTTTCATGGTGCTAAAGTTTTCATTTCAGTTTGTCGTTTTGGGTCCACCTTGACGTTCCTTGCACTTGGCACAAGAAATTTAAAATGAAAAGTAAAGAAAATATTTGAATGACAAAAAAAAAAGAGCCTTTAGCGGCGCAGCTAAAGTGTTCTTTTATGCGGCATTATCCTTTCCTTGAGTTGGTTTTCGGTCCTCCCTTTCCACTTTATCAAGGACAGAAAAGAGTAATTGCAAAGTATAAATTGCATTTAGAAGGTGGTGCTATGTTAGGAGAGAGTGGTGTAGTTGTGGGCAAGGAAATGTGTTCTGCATGGGACCGGAAATGTGCGCATAGTAAATCGTTCTTTAAGCAAAGGACAACTCGGGTAAATGCTAAAATGTGGTCGTCCGTCCTGAGTATGGATTATTTACGACTTTAAAGTTGGACCGGAGGAAACGAGTTAAGATGGCGGTGTACTTTTCTTTTAAAGTTTATTTGTATAACTTTACTGGCCAGAGGGGATTTAAAGGTCACGAAAGGAAGTTAGGTATTTGAAGGCCTCTTAAGACAAGTAATATTTTTCTGTTGCCAATTACTATAATTCAAGTCGGGCAGTTGGTCGACACAATTTATTGCTAACTGAACTTCGAATGACTTAGTAGAGTGACTGCGCGACGCAATGAGCTTTGTAAGTTTATAGCTTGTATTAAGCCTAATAAATGGGGGTAAATTAAAATTCTTGTACCAAGCCAAAATCGAAATGCAGAATACAAAGGAAAAACCAGATTCGCCTATTCGAACTCACCTTTTCATTTGCTTTATGTAACTATACAAGGGGTGAAACGTGCGATGACGCCTTCATAAGCTATCACTTTGTTCAGTTGCCCGCCAGGAGATTCAATTTCAGGTTCAGCGAGTAATCTGGTCAAACCTTAAGGTAAAAGATAAAGAACACTTTCGCAATTATTTCAATATTATGCTGTCAAGCATCTCGTCTCTGGTCATCGAACTTTAACCCTTAGAATTCAATCAGAGCAAACTCTCCAAGTGAAGTCAACCCATCATTTTGCTGACCATACGTATTATTATGTCCACCATAAACAAGATTATTGGAAACCAAACATGCTTCTAATCAAATCATAAACTTAATTTCAAAAACCAATCAAATTCAAATCAAATACCATCTGAGCCAATAAAATGCCTTAAGTTATGCCTCAAATTACCATTAATAACGTTTTCATTAAGGAAAGTTCACATATACACACATCATACAAACAAACACATAATATCGTTTCTTGAAAATTAGATTATCGCCCAAGGATACTACATCTGAAAATCCCTTATACTCGTATATGTTAAAGAGTATATGGTATGCTTATGTTAAGACGCTGCAAACCGATATCCCTACCATTATAATGGACATAAATGGAATAATAATATTTTGGAACACCAAAGTTAAACCGATTTGTTTGGAACACATGAAGATGAAGATTTGTTTTTGTGGATGTATGTAGTTGTAGATTGAGATCTGAGGGCTGGGTGCAATAGCAATGTTCAATATAATGCTCAATTTTTAACACTGTTTTTTTCACTGCTTTTTCTCAATGATGTCAAAACGAAGGAAAAGAAGCTCTGATCGAACTTTAAAGCAAGAAACTGCGTTGATTTGAATAATTGATTGGAAGAATTTATAACGAGACGAATGAGAACTCTTTAGAGTCAGAGATTAACGTGTCTGCCTCTTATGAGGCAGCTCTTATGAGGGAGGTTTGGGATTGAATCTTAAGAATATTAAACTTTTATTTACGGTTATTGCCTTTCGATAGAACTAGGCAGGTCTTTCTCAAAAAATTACACCGCCGTGAAAATCGTAATCAGAAAAGAACTTTGCTGGTCTCATTCTTCCGTAAAAGGTTTTATATTTATCTATCAACACTTAATACTTTCACTTTTGCTATGTATAACTCTTTTCCTTAATGTCAAAAACGAATTGTTAATGACATATGAAAGTAATAAGCTTCCTTCTTCTTAATTCAATCATCAAAGGAACTGGTCGTCTTTTCATTTAATGGGTAACAAAATCTCGGAACATTTTATTAATCCTAATTATTTCTCATCATTTACACAAATTAGCTAGGCCCGGAACTTCTCGAGCTTCGAGCTCAACACGACTAACCTCCTAATCAATGCATAACAATGCTAGAGTGACGAGATGTCCTCTTTAAAGAGGGCAAGTCTTCTTTTTGATCTGTAAATTCTGTGTCCGGAATCTGTTTTTAGATTTGTAAATTTTTTTCGCGAATCATACCTTCTTCGGAAGTATGTTTTGATGCGAACATAGCCTTAAGGGCCAACTATAATGCACTTTGCCGAGCTTACGCCTACTTACGCGAGCGAGCCAAGCCAATACACTATTTTATATGACAGTAACTATAATAGACGTTGTACTCAGTTTACTTTTGCGCAATTAAGCAAGAGCCATTGGATTGGCTCCAACTTACGTAAATGTCAAATTTAAAGCGTATCAACCATAGATTATGAAAAGAAGAGAGAAAACAAACACTTCTCGTGCCCCGCAACTGCCATTTGTTTTCATTGTGTGGTGTGGTTTGCCTTCTTGTGTGTCTCTTCTGTGGTATCAAACCAACTCAACTCAGCTCAACGCATGTTTACATGTTAAGTAGCCAGAATCCATTATAGTTGCTCTTTGTTTAACGAACACTTTCGGAAACTTTTCGTCTGGTTTTTAACACTAGCCTAAGCTGAGCTAAGTGCATTATAGTTGGCCCTTTAGACTCATTGAGCGGTGGAATATCAAACGCGCCGTTTCGACAAGCTCTCGAAAGTATAACTCATGGCTATAGTGAAAGGGACAGACCAGGTCTAAAGATTAAAAGAGGTCCTCAACTTGATTAGGGGCATTTTTGGGGACATGTTCACAAAGAACTAGCTTAGATAATCGAATGAAGGGAAAAGGCAGAGCAAATCGATCCGACTTACATAGAAAATTAAACTGAACTCAAGCTAATCGGAAATAATACTAAACCATTTGGGTTTTAAAACACAAAGTAAGTAGATAAACAAACCTTTAACATCAGTTTGATTTGAAAATTACAAAAAGCAAATTTTATCCAGAAATTCGTGTAGGTATTCTCTTATTCCTTATGTGTATCATTTGAAACGCATTAAAAACATGAAGCCTGATTGGCAGCAACATTTCAATTCAAACAATGTATGTACACAGAATGAAGAACTATTCTGGATTCCCACCATCTCCTTTTTGTTTGAGACGTTGAGCTTTTTCTCAAAGCAGATAATTTTAACCTCACGAATAATAACCGAGAAAAAACGTACGTACAAATGATCAAATGAATTCAATTTAGTAAAGAAGACGTAAGAAACTGAACCATTAACTTTAACTTTCAAAACATTAATCACATTCACTTTATCAGTTGCAAGTGTCATTCAAATAATAGGGAAAACAATTTTTATCAAATTGAAACCACCCGAGAGGGAACTTGGGGTAAATGTGATTGCACAGGTATATTTTCTTTCTCTGCAGAAGGGAAATGCAAATGTGTTATTGTCTTTAACAAGCCACTTTTCGAAAAAGAGGTCCCTGTAATTGACATACTCTCGGTCGCTTTCGTATTTTTTTCTGTGTTTAAAGAAAAAACTTAAACGCTTTCAGTACACCGTGAATAAAAACAGAAAATACGAAAAAAAAACAAGATAAGCTTTATTTTTTCATAATTAAAATTTGCCCTTATACTTTATACAGCCTTTGTTATGTCGAAATCCATTTTGAGGTTTTGATAATCACGTCACTCGGATTTTTGAAGCCAAAGCGACATTACCGTCAAAAACTTGTAAGCATATCCATATCTCATGCTACTGGAAGAAATGTCTCTCTATTATTTATTCAAGGACGTCGAATCCTTTCCTGATTGTTATGAACCAAGCACTGACTTGCCGAAGTAAACGACTTCCAGTGTGGTTTTTTTAGAACTTTTCTAAATTGTGATATCAAAAATTTCACAAAAAATTCATTTCATACCTTCACTGTGACCTGCCGTGTAACCTTGACCACAATTTCATGCTTCTTCGAACAAAATACTACTGCAACATAGATTGAGTCATTAGATTACTTTTGGTTAGCCTACAATATCCTTTCTGTGTCCACAAAGAACAATGAATAATTAAATTATTCAATATCCAAACACGATAGTACAGCTTTGTCAACAAACCCAATCTATTGCAGCGCTTCACTAGAGGCAATTATTTTACGTATGTTCGTGCACAGACAGACTCTAGTAAAAGAAAGACGATACTGCAGCCAATTATTCACCACCCAGAGTAGGTACGACAAAACAAAAAAGTGTGTGTTTGAAAAAAAAGTGCGTTTCGTTCCGAATCAATGGCAGGCACATTGTGATTCTATTAGCGTTGCGAATTTTTCCGCTATTTCCTGGCCTCTGAACAGTGCACTCGTGTGATTGTTTGTTCAAAAGATCTCTAGATACCGGCCAGGACAACTAGCTTAGAGTGAAAAGTTTTGCATCCACAGGCCATTAATCAATACATGATGATGATGACGGCATTTGAAAATTCTGCAGTCATTCTGAATCTAAAATTCAGGGGTTGGATTAGATAGAAAGACTTTCGTGAGGGCTATCGAAATAAAATGGTAGATAATCAATTTATCCCATTATTCAAATGGAAGTTGAAGTTCGTGACTTCTGACGCAAGTCAATTGTTTGGGTAACTTTTCTCAATACAAGTTAGATACTATCTAAAAAAAAAAGAAGAAATAAAAACAAGTTAACACTTAACGGCCGCACCACTCTCATCTCACCTAACGGCTACATGAGTTAACTTACCCCATGCTGAAAAACGCGTTCGGACAATATGTGTAGATGTTTTAAGCTTTCTAACTAGTTGTTTCATGTTCGTTGATAAGTTTTTCAATATTTCTCATGGTTTATGGCCAAACTGGGGTAACAAGTGACCCCAGGCTTAGAAAACCAGCGCTTACCACGCCACCACGCCTTTCTTTAGCTTAATTAGAAGTAAAGTCACATCTCGCACATGTTTGTCACCGGTAAATGCCGTTAGTTGTGTTTATTTAAAAGGTTTAAGACCTCTAATCTCTGAGACTGTGGTGACTAATCACTCCATGTGGCCGTTAAGAGTTAAGAAAGGTTAAAGGAAATTTTGAAAAATAATAATAATTCTAAGGATAATCACCTTCAAGGCTTAAAAGTGCATGTTCCTTTATCCAATTTTATCCTCTTTTCAATTTTAATTTCTAGAATGTGAACTGTATCACGAAAAATGTATAAATTCCAAGATTTACAAAAAAAATTCAAGAAATCGAAGAATGAAGTTTTGGAATACGGACTCCTAAGCCCATCTTCAAGGTGAAGGCAAAGTTCTTGTTTAAAATTTTAAATAGATGAACTAAATCGCGAAGAACTTTGAACATATGAAACGTTTTTCAACTTTAAATTAAATTTCAATAATTTAAGTTATGATTAAAACTAATGACTAAGACTAATGTCTTTCATTCTTCCTTAAGGTTTTCAAATCACATAATAAAAGATTGTGTTAGAATAATTCATTGCATAGCTCTAGGATTTCCATTTTTCTCTTTAGTTATGCGACAGGAAAGGTCAGTGTTGTCATTTTCGCAACATCGAGAATACTGTTCTTACCATGAGACGAATAACGCCGAATTGTCTATGGTTGCCCACCCATACCTCTTCAACGGCATCTAGTGGACAAACGATCTAAGACTCAAAACCAGCAATCCCCTCACAAAGTCAACCTTACGGTACAGTCAGAAATAAAAGCTTCTATATACAAAGGCATCAAAGACGATGTCTCAACAACTTCATAACTAAAAGGACGTGTGAATTGATATTAAGTAACAACAAACCATATACACTGCCGAAATTTGCAATTTCACCGTTTTATCGCAATTTGACTTGTTCCTAATGGTGAAGGCGTCTAATCTGATACAAGTTTTGTATGAGTTAGAAAACTTTGCCTGCACTCCACATTTTCAACTACCCTGAACCAAATAATGGCTTAGATATACCCAGGCCGTCAAAGACTGGTATCAGCTACTAACATCAAGAGGCTCAAACACCCATGGCTATTGATTAAAATAAACGCTGCAAAAGAAATACAAACGCATCCTGAAAGCGAATATTTTCAGTTTAGAGTTCTGTCCGTGCGGAGCCCCAAAACCATATGCATTCCAGCAAATGTAGCAGCAATAAAAACAGAAATGAATTACCATGAAACGATCAATTATTTATTTTCGCATATACTGATTTAGAAAGGAGAGAAAGATCCAGATCATCCAGAAAATAACATCATATTCAATGATGGGACGCCCGCGCGCCGGTCGTAGTGAATCGATTACAGGAAAAAAAACATTTGCGCAAATTTTTAGTTACTTAAAAATCGTCTTAAAATGAGCCTTAGTGCCACACTAGCTTAAAATGACACTTGAATCAATTGATTTTAGCTTCACACTTTTTTAGAGTCACTCTAAATTTTAAAATCAGACAACCCCCATTTTAAATACTTAATACTGGCATTTCGTATGATTTATTTCCGAAAATCAAGTATTTCCACACCAAAACAAAACTTTCATTTCAAATTTTCGTTTGCAATCAAAATTTATGCTATTTTTCGCCAGAGTTTATTTAATTTTTGTATTTTTCTGTTACTTCACTACATTTGACTGAACTGTCAAAATTTTGGTACTGTTCACATTCTTTTAACACATAGAAATCGATGATACACAAAGTGAAATGAACAACAAAGGATATGGTACCATGATTCTGACTGAATTATTTAATCGTGGTAATTTTATTAGACTTTGACTAGTAGATGGTCTTACGATGCACAGGTGCACGGTGTATGTTTGATCCTTAGTGTTGACTAACGGGAAGGTATTTATAAAATAATAGTATCAAAGATAGCTAAAAACACCTTACAAAGAAAAAACTGTTAATAGGCTTGGCAATCTGCAAATATAGCCTTTTTCAGATTTTTTTAGGTGCGCACTAGCCAGCCAGGCTGCGGCAGCCACTTTTACATAGAATTTCACGGCTACGTAGCGCGTAGGCTTAATATAATATTTTTAACTGGCTACATAGAGTGCGCCTAACCAAAGTGTTTGTTTTTTATGTTGTGTTGATGTGATTATTTAGCTTGAAGACCTCAGTAAGAGTCAACTGATTCTTAACTTAATGTCAAAATAGTGATTCATATTTAAGTCTGCAGCTGGACCGTACATCGCTCATGTAAAAGACCCCAACTAATTGAAATCCTGAAGATGTTTTAAAACTTATTCAAAGTGGGCATCGTTGAAAATCAACTGGGACAGAATATCTAAATAGGCCCTAAAGAAGCTTGCCCAGACGAACGCAAATAATTGCTCTCTGCAAAAGAGTCCTACCTGTGGCGTGATGGTTAGAAGGTTCTTCGTTCGAATCCCAACAGAGGCAAAAATGTTCTACCGCAGGTATCGCATTTCGCGTGGAATTGGCAAGTCCTCCGTTAGTGAATTCATTGCCATGAAAAACACTTTCTCGTCAACCGTTCGGAACCGGCAGAAAATTATAGGTCCCTTAAATTCTCTCAAAAGGCAATGGTGGTGAGAAATGCGCTAGGCTCCGGGCTCTTCACTCTGCTGCGCGACCATATTTTTTTATTTATCAAAAGATGTGGGTAGAAATGAAGATTGTGACCAAAACGGAAGAGTTATGTCCAAGCAACTTCACAGAAAACAGACCAATATTAAGTTCGACCGTTGAACTTTACCCAGGGATGGCACAGGTTTTCTTGACAACCTTGTGTTATTGTCAAAAAAACCTGGGTTTTCCAGTCCTCAAAAAACAAATCACCAGTCATTAAAAAAAATACATGGCATTTGAAGCCCTCAATTTGCCACAGCAAAAACCTAGGGCGAGTTCAGGTAAAACCTATGTCAACCCCAGGACTCAAAAAACACTAGGTTTGACAATTAGGGCGACTTTAGGTTTTTTCTCAAAATCTGCTTTGTGGGCTTCAACGAACAAACCTATTTATGCACTAGAATCTACTGAAAGTTGTGATGATTTTTGTTTTTTTTCTGACTCAAGGCATTCGGTTGCAACAACATGCAATTAAGACCCCTGAAAATACACTGTACATTTCACCATTTCTTGAAAACACAAAATACGTTTCTTGTAGCTTAACTAAGAAGGTGTTGGAAAGTTTTCCCCTGTGTTCAATTAGTAAAAAACCAATAAGCAATCAATGAAATCAAAGCAAGGGTTGCTCAGAGATTATTACTTGAACTTTTCTTGTACTTCTTAATTCACTTCTAACCATTGCCTCTCCTCCGCCGGATGACTCATAATAAAAACCTCTACAATAGTTAGAATAAAAAGAAGTCTCTTCAAGACTACAGATCTGACACTCAGAAAGTAGTTCAAACATAAGGAAGTTTACTTCACCGCACTGATGCGTTTTTAACCGAAAGATATTGCAGTCAAAGGACGACTTGCTTTCCATCTTCATCATCCAATGATGCGCAAAGATTTAGCTATTAGTATAAGAACAATTTGTTCAACAGTCACAAAATGTTTTCTTGTTCGGTTCACTATCTCCAAGCCTGGAACGTAAAAACTGGAAGTTTTTGAGAGGAAAAGAGGAAATTGCGAGGAATCGACAAGTCCTCCGTTAACAAATTCAATCCGCAGATAATTGGCCCCCTCTATTCCCTCAAAAAGACAATAGTTGTGAGACATAGGCTAGGCCCGGGGGCTGCTCACTCTGTTGCGCGACCCTCATTATTTATTTTAGTTTTAATTAAGTGTAGGCCGTTTTCGATTTGGTATTGCGGAATGTAAGTAGCAATCAAATGTTTCTTCCACAGATTTCCGAAATAAGATTTCAGGAACTAGTAAAAGCTGCGATTTGTGGTAAATCTAATCACCAGACGTATGGATTTGTGCAGCACGGAGTTGTTCAAAATAGCAGAGCAGTTGCATATGAAAGTATCTGTAAGTTTTTTTGTACCAAAAAATTATAAAAACTCTTAAAACTGTCTAGAGTAACGTACCTATATAGTAAACATTTGCAGATTGAACCTTTGTAAGACGCAGTTTTATAATTTTTCGACGTTGACCATGAACACCGACGAGCAAAACGCACTTCATTTCAGTTTCCCTTTTGAAATGATACCTCATCCGAAAATGAAGAGGCAGTTCTTAATTTTTACTTAATTAAGTACCAGAGAAAAGCCTCTGAGATAGGCCGAAACTTCCCAACGAAATCTTTAAAAGTGACTTTAAAAGCCTAGGTTCTGTTTTTGGGACAAAACAATATACCCAGATGATTAGCGCTCGGTGGCGCCTCAATCATAGACCTTAAAGACCCAACCCTGATCATGGATCTGTATCTGTGTGCTTTCAATATTATTCTGCAAAAGTTATTTACGTAGTCATCGTAATCATAAAACTTGTGGCTGTCAACGCACACACATTGCAGACTTCGAATAGAATATTCTCATTTTCAATTGTGGGTTGGTGTTGAAACTGTTTCCAAACAAGCGGGCAGCCGGAAAATTTAACCGAATTAAATTCGTGGGTGACATCGCTGTATAATTCGCGAAACAATTGTCGTTGCGGTGAATGCAGTTGAGTTCGATGAAGAAAAACCAGGATATGCATGTGTTGTGTGTGTGGTTAATGTGACTTTGGGGTTTAGAGACCGACCATAACAACCTCGCCCACTCTATTTTTAATGTGAGGTATTGATTTTTGTGCGAAATAGATACACTCGAACAAACAATCATTAGGGTTTTCGAGTGGGTTGATTTCGCTTAAATGAAGTTTTCCAGTAGGTGGGTACTTCAAAGACTTATTGAATTAAAGTCTGAAATATTTCAGAGTTTATTGACAACGGAATGGACATTTAGAAGGGTTTAGCTTTAGGTCTGCAGTGAACAAAAAGGCACAGGGATTAAGAAACAGAGTTTACAGCAACAAAATAAACGGCAACAATAAGCTCTCACTCGACATTGTGGATTTGTTTCTAATTTTTGAGACCAAAAGCTGCGTTGTAAACGAAAACCTAACATGTTCCATAATTTTTTTCGAATAAAAATATGAACAAAAGGATTAAATGAAAAACAATGGAGAGTCATTAAAACTTAGTCCTCGAAAGTTGGAATCGTTATTTTGTGAAATAAACGCTGCAACAAGAAGCAAGGCAAACTACCATAATTAAATTGCATTCAATCCACATATACATCGACTAGCAAGCGCTTTATTGGTCTATAGAAAAAAATGAAATAGCATTGAACATTTCAAACTTAAACCTTCTTAAATCCTTAAATTTTTTTTTTTTAAATTTAAATGAACAAAAGAATAATTGTTTGTATACATTTATACATTGGATTAATGAAGCTTATTTAAAAAACTGAGAATACATCCAGGTTATTAAAATTTTAAAGCCTTTTTATGATTTTTAAAATATAGGATTATCCTCGTAGTTTATGGAAGACAGTAAACGGAAATAGAATTGTAAATCTATTTGAATGTGACTTTCATGGCTATAACAGAAAAACCAGTAAAGTCGTACGGCTTCCAATATACATACCCGAGGGGATGTAACAGATATCCTGGGCATCCATTGTTTGCGGGTTTAGAAATCTGTTTTTTTTTTTTTTCAACTAACGTTGTGTGATATGACGTTTGAAAGCTACAACCGTAAGAGATAGCAAATGTAGTATCTCTCTGACTATATTTTAATACTATTCAGCCAGCATTGAGTTTCAAAATTGGCGTCAGCAATGTTAATAGCCGTCAGAGCCGCAGCCTTCGATGTTTTGGGGTTTTCTCCCCTAATGCAACAAAAAAGCTCGGCAAATGTTGATGCAAAAGAAAACGAAGCTCCTTTGGACCAGAAAAACGAGATTTGAAAGGAGAAACGAAGGGAAGAACCTCGAATTCTTGAAGAAAACAAGCACCATGAGAAGCGTTCTTTTAAGGAAATTGAGAGATGTCATGACAGGAATGAGATTCGAAAGTCGAACCAAAAGGTAAGTGATAGAATAGCAAACCTCAAACTCAAAATTGTAAAAAACCAGTAGGGAAACATAGTGATAGAATCGCAGTTGCTGCTGAAGATCAGGAAAGACTACTTCACGACGATGCAGAAACTAATTCTACTGTCAGGCAGAATGCCCCATACAAAGAAACCAAAATCAAATAAAATTGAAGGTGCAGACAATCTTGATGCCGAATTTTTCAAAGCAGTTGGAAAGCAGCATGGACCAGCTGATCTGCATGATATAGTCGGAAAAATGAGTGTCCAATCATATAAATAGAAGACCCTCACAATTGCGCCAATTATGGAGGATTGAGCCTGCTTAACTTCGCATATAAGATCTTGTCAGCAGTAATTTGTGAACATGTCAAGTTTTGTCATACCTGCAAAACTCGTACGACTATGCAAGGTGACTTTGGAGAGTTCACGCAGCTCCGTCAAGGTCGGTAGAGAACTTACCGAGACCTTTGATGTCGAAAAAGGCTTTAGACAATGCGACAAACTGTCATGCGATTTCTTTAACATCATACTTGAAAAGATTGTACAAAACTCAAACGACAACAGCAGAGGAACAATCTTTCAAAAGTCTGTACCTATACCTACAATTACTTGTCTACGATATTCACTGGGAAGAAAAAAGCGGACGGGTTTTCGAAAGAATTTTGCAGGGAAATCGCGGAAGGGGAAGACCTCGTCTTAAGTGGCGAAGAAGACCTCAACCGACTTAGAGTGCAAAACTGGAGAGAGCTCGCCTGAAATCGAAACTGTTGGTGTAAGATGTTAGTATAGGCTCAGGCTCACTCCGAACTGTAATGCCCACCTAAGTTAGTAAGCAAGGATGAAGATAACGAGGAAGGCAAGCGACTCCACGAGCTGAACACAACAGTGGAGAAACTGCATGCCACATGAAATAGCTCTGATAAAAGCAAGGCAAGTGGCCCGCAGGCAAGCGGAAAGCGAGACCAAACAACAACGATTGCTCGCGACAGAAAAAACTGCCAATGAATAACAGCAGCCTACAACAACAAAGGCTGTAAATATCAAAACTGCGCCAGCTAGTAAAATAGCTGTTGAAAGCAAAAAAAGAAAACTGCTACAAAAGAGCAGCAACGTGGGACAGCGGCTAAAAAAGCCGCGGCATCGATCCCCAGCCAGCAGCATCCAGCCGAAAAGAAGCAAAACCAACAACAACAGCCAGCACAACAGCAGCAGCAGCCAAAGAAGACACGGGGACATTTTACAATGTCTCCGATGCCAACGGTTCGGTCACGCCGCATTCAACTGCCAAATGCAGTCGAGGTGCGTAAAGTGTGGAGAGAACCACAACGACAAAGAGTGCAAGCTCGGTGAGGCAAGGGTCGAAGATAAGACCCTACTGAAATGTGTTCTCTGTGGTGGAGATGGACACTCTGCAAACTATCGGGGTTGTCCTCGATACCAGGAAATAAATAAATCAATAAAAGGTTTTGATCTGACGAGGCGACTGTTTCACAGCAGTCAACTTGATAGCAGAGTGAAGGTGATTTGCTACAAGGCCCTCATAAGGCCAATGATTGTCTATGGGTGCCCTGTTTGGTTCAATATTACAGCGTCTCAGATGGAAAAGATTCGGGTGTTTGAGAGACAGTGTCTGCGTACCTGTCTTGGATTGCACAGAACACCAGAGTCGGAGTACAGAAGATATTATCCTAATGGGGTCCTTTACAACGGGGCTCAAATAAACAGGATCGACAACTTTATGATAAAACTGACTCGGGGTCACACTGCAAGGGCGATGTCTTCAAACAATTACCTGATATTTGGGGCTTACTACCCCAACATAGAATATATGGAGAGAACACGTTTCAGTGGATTTGCCACACCGGAGGCTTTCCTCCATTTTGACATGATAGGGTTTGATTCAGGACAGATTGGCGGTTCCGTTATTCTACCACGTCTGCCGTAAGTCCGTAGAACGACGGTTCCTTTACAACCGTGACGTCGCCGCAGTAGGCGGAGAAGTTGAAGAGCTCCTCCGGTTCAGTAGGGCGGTCACAGATCGCGATCGTCGTGACGTTGTTAAAATGTCAGATATGTTCTGGTGGTTGTCCGAGCAACAAATTGTAATGGATGATGATAGTCAGTCGCCAATGGCTGGCTTACACATGCTTAGCGTGTAAGTCTTAGGGTAGGGGGTGGACACAGTGGCAAACAAAAAAAAAATAAAAGATCAGAAACAAAATACAAACCAAAGATAGAAGAAAAAGAAAAGATCTAGAAAACTAAGTTTTTCAATTTTTCTTAGTCCTAACCATATCTATAAGTTGTAAATTAATAAGTTATCCTTAGGCCGAAAGGTATTAGAATTAAGATATTGTTTAATTTAGAGTACCTGATTAGGGTCAGTAAGTTAGTTAAGATATTATTATAAGCTAGTTTTATACATTTTTATTAGCATGTAAGTAGTTATAAGTGAAAATGAATAAAAAATGGATTAAAAATGAAAATGAAATAAGTAAGCAAGGAGTTCACACTGTAAAATTAGTTGGATAGACTTCGGTTTGAACTACCAATGCTGGATAATGTGTACCTTCAGACGAACGCTTGTCCAACTTATTGGATGGTTTTCAAATATTTTTGAAAATATTGTGGTTGGATGGAGTGGTGGGATAAATAATATAATATTGAACGACAAGTCAGGTAAGCCTGAATCCAAACTACTTCCGACCATCCAAAATTCATCAAACGAAGTCTGTAATTGTGCAGTGTGAATTTTATGTTTATAGAAAGTTTTTTAATCAGTTAATACCTAATGAAATGTACTGCTAATTTTGGAAATTTTTAAAACATAAACTAAGGAAAAAATTGTTCTACAGTAAAGTCCGTTTCTCAACTTTGACATCACATTTTGACAATTTAAGAAAAGACTAACTTTGGTGTACCCTGACCAGTGTTAAATTCGATTTCTCTGTCAATAGGGATGGTAGAAACCTAATTTTAGACATAATGTTTTGTAAAAATAATAATGTTTAAAACTGTATTTGAGTTGGGCTTCTATAGGCTTAGAGTTGCCACATTTTTAATTTTAAATGGTGTTAAAATTTTTTCCCCCAAGCAAAGTTTTGACTTTGAGGTAACTTTTTTCAGGAAATACCTTGTTTAACAGGTGTTAGAGTTTCTTTATTTTTTACAGATAAATTTTTAAATAACAGCCCTCAAAAACCCATACATTTTATGATGATTATGAAAATCGCCGCGATTTTTTGGACTATTTTTGAAAACTGAATTTTGAAATACATAAACTGAGTAAAAAAATATTTCTCAAAACTCGAAAACTGAATTTCGAAATAAACTGATGCTTTTTGATTCTATTTTCAGAAAATGAATTTTGAAATAAACTAAACAGATATACCTACTTCAAGAGTATTACCTTTAATTCGAAATTTTAACAATTTTACTAATTAAATTTGGTATATCGATAAAAGTAGTATTTTTTTATATTAGTAAAATTTAAAAATACTTGAAAAACAACTTTTTATACCGGGAATTTATTTCACATTCAGAGGGAACTAAACCCCACAGTTTTTTGTAACGAATTTCCCACTGTACATGGGAACAAAGGCCACTTTAGTAAAATGGATTTCGTTCCCATTAAGTGAGAACTTAGACCCTCAGTGGACCTTGTTCCTGAGGACTTATTTCCCTCTACAAATGAGAAGATAGTCCTGAGAATATAGTACCTGTGGACTTATTTCCCTGCACCGCATTAACCTTGATGTAAAAACATCGGATAAATACGACATGCCAACAGAAAGAAGAATTCGTCGTAGAAAGCGAATGCTTGTGATGAGTTGGCAACACTGATACAGGACTTTCTCTGAGCGATGAACTACGGAAAGACATGTTCGAGTGCCTTGATCGATTCATCACTGAACTTCGAACAAAACCAAAGTCTATTAAGGAGGTGGCTTCATTGTTTGAAGTTGTACAGATTTGAAAATCGGCCCTATCGAGGTAACCGTCGCCGTCGGAGCGAAATCTTATCGATTCGGACACATTTTGCTTCGTGGTAGTTCTTTGATCGTCCGATCCGACGTCCTTCGATAAGTTTTTGCTGTGAAAAGTTTTAGTTTTTTAAATGCAATGCGTTGTCGCATTTGTAAGAAATTACTTACAATGGCAACTACTGCGAAACAAAATGTAATCTCCGAAAAAGTATACGTTGCGGAGAAAACTCCGCTCCGACGGTTACCTCGATAGGGCCGAATAGCTGTTTCAAATTTTGCTGGTGCTTATGATGAGGTGTCAGAGTCAGAACTATCTCTCAGGGATACCAAGGTTGAGAAATCATTTGAAAGCGGCTAAAGTGACAACATTTAATTGGTTATTTTCAGATTTTATGAAATTCATCCTTGAATGGACTTTGCAGAATCTTTTCCGAATCTCATTGTCACATTAACAATGTTCATGACAATATGTGTGTCAAATGCGTAATGTGAAAAGAGTTTTAGTAAGCTTAAATTAATTAAAAACTATTTGCGGGCAACAATGACGGAAAAGATGCTCAACAATCTGGGAATTTAACAATTGAACATGTGGCGACCCAGCAAATAAATTTTGATGACGCTGTCAGCGAATTTTCGGCTTTAAAGGCTAGGAAGAAGACGTTTTATTAATGTTTTCTGGTTTGTTTTTTTTTTAAACAATGTGAATATGTAGAAACATTCATTTTTGTTCTCCTTTTCTTAAATTTTTTATTTGAATTCTAAATTGGAATCAAAAATTAGACATTAATACTAATAACATCAATCTTTGAATGAACAACACCGTGAAGTCTATTGTAATCACTATAAACAATCGCGTCAACAATTGACTTCACTTATATAGGATTCAATTAAAACATATTATTTAGTATGCATTTCGGCATGATAAATGCCATCTTCAGCTGTTCTTTATTATGACTTAAACTTACATCAATTACTTCTGACTACATACATACAAACATGGTACGATTATTGCTATTACATTGCACAAAAAATTAAACAGAAATCAATTAGTCTCTTTTTACATTACATTAAATTTAAAAATATAGGCTATGGTAAAGTTAAGTTATTTGTTAAAAATACTGAGTTACATACTATGTTTATTGACAATTTTAAGCAAGCAGATAAAGTAGAAGCTTTTTCTTTTACACCAAAATCATTAAGAAATCCTTCAATCCTCCTAAAAGGTCTTAATGGTTGCTTCTCTCTAGGGTTGCTCAAAAAACATCGATACATCGAAAACATCGATGTTTACTATTCGATGTATCGAATAAATCCGATGTTTCGCACCCTTTCGATGTTAACCGATGCATGGATGTTTTTTTATTCGATGCATTGAATGAAGCAAGCATTGAAAAGACTCACTCAAAGTGCCAAATCTACAGTTAAATTTATTTCATATCAGTGGGATGGTGTATTTTATTCGATCCATATTGAATAAAGCAAGCATCGAACAATACACACTCACAACTCACACAGTTACAGTACCTAACAAAATCGATTTCAGTGTTCTGTTTCTGTTTAATTCATGTCATACATAATATGCTCTCTTCTCGTTTACTTTATATATCCAGATTCCAGAGACAGACTACAGGATGTGCAGCTGCACACGTGACGCGTACGCTTTGCTCAAAAAACATCGATACATCGAAAACATCGATGTTTTTATGCGATGCATCGACAAACATCGATGTAAGGTTACGATGTATCACATCGAATAAAACATCGATGTTTTTTTTTCCATGAGCATCCCTACTTCTCTCCTGAAGAAGTCAGAAAAGAATTACTTGAAATCGATAATTCTTTAAAAATAATTCAAATCAAACCTTTTTGCACAAAATGGTCTAGAGATAATAATATTAGTTTAGATGTTTTTATTTGCACTGTCGAAAATTAGGAAGAAATTGCTAAATTGAAAAAAATTAAGTTTATTATGTATCATAGCATATGGTGGGATTCCATAAAAAGACACGGTCCAATCCAATGTTTTAGATGTCAAAGATTTGGTCATTCAAGTAGATATTGTGCCTTTACTCCACGCTGTGTTAAATGCAACAAAATTCATGGTGAAAATTCTGTAGATTGTTCAGCTAATACAAATGAAGACGGCTCTTCATCTCAAGTTTATTGTGTCAACTGCGAGGAACTTGGCCATCCAGTAAATTTTAGGAAATGTAAAAAAAGACTTGAATACATTCAAAAACAGGAAACTAAATCCTCTATGAATAATAATGACCGATTAAGAAGATTAACTGAAGTAAACTCAGCAATTTTTAAACGAAATCCTCAAATTTCTTTTGCTGAAGTAGTTAAGGATAACATTCCATCTGCTCGTTCTGTAAAACCAAACAAGTCACTTCAAGGTGAAAAATCAATTTTTGGTGACTTTATGAATGAGTCAGTTAATCTTTTCGGGATTCACTTAATATTTTACTGTCAAAAGTAAAAGACTTTTGGCCACGGTATAAACTTCTTAATGATCAAGATAGACCGAGTGCATATCTCGGCTTTATTGCTTCACTTTTAACATGAATATGAAAGCTCTAACTATTAATATAAACTCTTTAATATCCTCTGAAAAGTGCGCAGACCTGTGTCTTCTCATTGAGGATATTAAACCCACAGTTATTTTTATACAAGAAACACACTTACAATCTAAGCATAAAAGACACTTCGATAATTATAAATTCATTAGAAATGATTCAGGCGTTGGCACTGGAATTCTTCTCAAAGATACAATCCAACACTCAGTCATACATTTCAAAAACAGTATTATTTCGGCTACAATCGTAAGTATTCAATCTACTGACTCCACTGGTCATTCAGAAAGAATTGCACTTGCTTCAATTTATTTACCTAGCAGCATTGGACAACCATTTCAGCAAATTTTTGATGAGTTCTTCAATACATTATCTGAATTTAGTCATTTCATTATTGGTGGTGACTTTAATTCCCGACATCATATGTGGGGAGACACGGTTATAAATCTAAATGGATCGAATCTCTTTAATTGGTATCAAAATAATTTTTTCCAAACAGATATAATTTCTCCGGGCGAACCTACGTATCCTAGATCATCTTCTCACATTGACTTCTTTTTAACATCTCCCAGTCTTACTTCTGGTTTTCCACAATCTCAAAATTATTCCTGTCTTACTCTCGATGCACTATCCGATCATTTCTCAGTTCTTTTAGCTCTAAATTTTATAAATTTAAACCCTTTACCTGATACTCAATTAAAACCACTTTCTTTCAAATACACCAATTGGAATAACTGCAATAGACAACTGGACCATATTATTTCTAACCACCATATCCCTAATGATGTAAATTTATCAAATACAGAAATTGAATTCAAATAGAGAAATTGAATTCATCACCAATGTTTTAAATACTTGCTTGTCCAGTCATTCATCTTTACGCAAAATTAAAAGTTCATTTAAAAATATCAGTCAGAATACAATTGCCCTTATGAAAACTATTAAGGTTTGGAAAAGTCAACTGAAACGTATCTTCCATTTAAATGGAAATCGATTTAATCCAAATTATCAAGAGCTTTCTAGTCGTATTTCTTGCTTAAGTAAAATTATAAAAGATAAAATTCGAATTGATCTTAACGAAAACCTTAAATCAAGACTTAAAAATCTCGGACAATCGCCTCAAGTTCTTAAAGAAATTAACCAGCTTTCTGGTCGTAACAAATCAAACCCATTTCACCACCCACTGACATATAGAAACACTCCTCTTTATATAGATTCAGATAAAATTAATGCATTCCAAAATTTCTTTAGTGAAGTATATGCAGAACGCAGTCATATGCTTAACCCTGCCATAGCCCTTGAAATTTCTACAGCCAAAAATTCTTTCTTTAATCTTAATACATCTACCATTTCGTCTTTTTCTCTCCAAAATAAATCAGATTCTACTTCCGGAAATTGTTTTGTTTCACCTCCCTTCATCGAAAACATTATTACTAACTTAAATAATAAAAAATCGTCTGGTCCTGACAAAATTTCAAATTTCTTAATCAAAAAATGCAGTAAACCAGTTCTAAGACCTATTAAAATCATCATTAGCAATTGTATAAATAGTTATTATTTTCCCACGGCTTGGAAGGAAGCCATTCTTATCCCTATAAAGAAAAAAAGATATAGTAATGACCTTGACAATTTTAGACCGATTTCCCTCATTTCAAATTTTGGTAAAATTTTAGAAAGAGCTATATATAAACAAATTGAACCATTCTGTAAAGAAAACAATATTCTCCTAATACACAATTTGGATTTAAAATAGGTCATTCTACAGAACATGCAATATTACTTTTAGAAAATAATATTTTAGATAATTTGAAAAAAGAGAATGTACGGTAACATGCGCATTGGATCTTAAGAAAGCTTTTGATTCAATGTGGCCAGACGGACTTATTTTCAAAATGATTTCACTAAATTTTCCAGTTTATGTTATTAAAATTCTCAACAGTTTTTTTGCAATCGTTACCTTAGAATAAAAATTGGTTCACTTTTTTCAAATCATATTCAAATTCATACTGGTGTACTGCAAGGTTCTTTTCTAGGTCAATTCCTTTATAATATATTCATTCACGACTTCCCATCTTCCATAGGACCTTCAAAGAGTATTCAATGCTGACGATACAATCATTTATGCCCCTCACAAAAGACCCCATGAAGGACTTAAACTAATTAAATCTCACCTTGAGCAGGTAATTTCGTATTCGTATAATGGGGAATTTCAATAAATTTTCAAAAATGTGAACTGATCTGCTTTAGAAATGCTTCCCCTAGAGGACATTACCTAGCAGTTAAAGAGAGTAAACAGCTTCAACTCTTTATCAACGGTAATCCAATTCCATTAAAAAATCAAATAAAATATCTAGGAATAAATCTTCATCATAGACTAAGAATGAATCCCCACGCAAGACTCTCACTCAATAAAAGTAAAGTAGCAGCCGGTCAACTTAAATTCCTTTTTAGATCTAAATTTATTAATAAAAATACAAAACTTTTATTGTATAAGACTCTTATTCGTCCCATACTTTCTTACGGTTTTATTTTTTGGTTCAAAATTTCTCCCACAGTAGCTAAGGAATTTCAAATTTTCGAGAGATATATTTTAAGAAATTGTCTTCGCAAATATAGAAGGCCTAGTGGAAAATGGTTTAAAAACTCAATTTTATATAAAGAATCCAAAATTCAACTTCTTTTATATTATCTTTCTGACCTGGCAATTAAAAGAATACAAAAATTTAGTTATCATGAAAACCCTCTAATAAAAAATATGTATTTTGAAAATATAAATTTTATGTTAGAAGAAAGATATTATATGTCCCCAATTAGCCGAGCTAACGACTAATCCAGACAATGCCTCCAACTAAACAACAACGAATATCTTTCTGGCTTCTTCACGAGGAGCAATCCCGTCACTTATAGAGGATAACATTTCTCTAACTATTCATCTTGAATTAATTTAAACATTATTTTATTACATTAAAATGTGTAGTGTGTTATTTTCGTTCATTCCTAGATTCGGAATTGTGCTAATGTCATTTCACTTGAATTGACTTAAGCACCTTTTCAGTTCTAAGTTATTATTATTATTATTATTATTATTATTTTAGTCGTAAGTTGTAAATAAGTTCTTTCTATCATTAGTTTTAAGAAAACCTTCACAAACTGTAAAATCTATAAGTGTCCTTGAGCAACGCTTAAAAACTTTTTCTTTTTTTTTCATCTGATATATTAATTTGTTTTAAGTATTAATTTAAATAATTATTCTTTAAATCAAAACCATTATGTTAAAGCTAGACCAATTCAAAGTCAGCCACTTCATAATATATATATTTTACTCACATAAAATTGTAACTATGAAAAAAAAAGTCTCAATAAAAACTCAATTATCAATTTTTACATTACATTTAACATTTGAACAAAAATACATTAAGTTAGCAAGTTGAAAAGAGATGAGACGAATTATGGAACACCCTGTATATCCATCCGCCTATGATAAGTTTTTTCAAAAATTTTATTTCAATAAAATTTGTCACTAGCTTTAAGCTCTAAAATCGAATTTAAAGAGAATTCTGAACCTTTTGTCGCATCTTGGACAAAACTCCCTGTACATGGTGGTGAGTAAATGGAAGCTATTCTTCCCTTGGCGAGTTATCTTCTTTTTCAATAAGAGTGCTTCATTATTCCTGAGAAAGGTATACAACACCCGTGTTCCAATAAAAATTTGACCTCAGAAACTATTCGACCGATTTCATGCTGAGGCTTATTTTCTGTTCTTTTCTTCGAACTTAATTTTATTTATTCTTCTTTGAGTTAATACGTTCGTTAGTCGTCAAACTAGTTGCTTTCTCATGTCATTCTTATTGTTCACTAAAATACAAAAGTTGAGATTGAATCATCAACGTTGATAACTCAATTGAAAATAATTTCTCAGCAGAAAAAATTCGATCGATAGGAAAAGAAAATATTGTCGAAAACATTTTGTAGCTCTCACATTAAAGGAAACAGCAAAATAAGCAGCTACCACACTGTCAACTCAGCGCAACCTTCATTTTAGTATTCGCAACATCACCCATCGTTCACGAACTTCAAGGGCTCTCAATATTGCAGCATTCAATTTTGCTTCAATTGAATTTGTTTCCAAATGCTTAGAATATACGATGAGCTTGGTCGGTCTACGGTAACCACTACAATACCCTGCGAGTATTATTTTGCCAACCTTGAACCTTCATATTTTGCCGGCAGCGCTGTTGGATCAATGGTCCAATGGAAAAAGTATACCGATTTAATTTTCTTATTTTACGAGTACGAGTTTCATTGTTAAGGGTTTGTTATTGTGTATGTTTTTCCTGTCGCAATCACTACCTCCTATTCAAAGCTGAGTATTTCTATGAGAATCATAAAAAAAAACCAAAACATGTGTGCTACATATTTTATGTTATGGTGGACAGTATCAGGCTTCTATCACACAGGGATTACACCCATTTCTCGATGGCAGTTGTAAAATAAAAATTTAAAAAGATTTATACAAACCCATACAACATGGAACACAAAGGGACAACAGCAGGAGAAAAAGGAAGAAAAAAAAATAATCGAATTCGGATTACAAATTACCTGTAAAGTGATTTCTTGTATGGGCACGAAGCTGGTTTGTTTTTCGGTTTTGTAGAAATCTGAAAAAAATAAAAAACAATTTAGCTGAGCAGATGTTTTGGCACTCTTAAGATAACCTAATGGATTAACAGAAAAAAGAATGAAAGCTTTTACAACATACATCCCTGATTTTGGTTTCAGCTTTCCTTTCATCTCAAAGCCAAAGAGTCATAATCCTAAGAAGGGAATTCAAAGACGGCACACTTTTAGTAGATACACGAAGAATCAAACCACTCTTTTTCTCTGTCGTACACCTGTTGGGCTTCGCATTCGAGTACGCCTCAACGAAAAACTGTCATGATGCAAATATTTTGACACCATTCATAGAAGAACTGACACAAACAAAAAATAAAAGTTTTCCTTGACTAAAGACAGTGCTTGTCAAAGGGAAAGTATAAAATCATTACAAGAACGTCGCGCAACATGTTCAAGGCCTCGTTTTATTGCCATCAAGCGCAAAACGCTTTCAAAGATTGTGTAATATATTTTCTCAAGCAGAGGCATTCATTGGCTTTATGGTGTCTATTGCTCCATGTAATTGCCGTCTTTGTACATACATATATAAAGAAATTTCAAGTCCCGCATGTGAGACACAGGTGCACATGAGCGTTTACAAAACTCGTCCTTTATACAGGCATGTCTCTTAAGTTTACTAGCAAATCCCTTTGACAATAACAAAACGTTTTTAGTGAATTTAAAATATATGTACATATTTCCAAAGTACCCGCAGTTTGAGCTTTCACAAGAGGCTCCTTAAATAAAAACCACCATCACCATCAGCTGGTGTATTAGTGCGAGAGTCACATTTCTATGTGCGATAATGAGCTCGTTTTTGTTTCCTTTTGAAGTTGCACAGAACATTAGTTTAAAGGGATGTAGGTTTAAATTGGATAAAAGGATAAAACTGAATGGGAGGGAAATACATTTTGGCTTGAGAGCAAAGGACCTTTTATAACGAGGAACATCACTTTAGAAAATAAGAGGAGTAGAACCAAGAGATGAAGTTAGCCTGGTTTTTGGGTTTCGAAAACTTTTATTAGGACATATGTAAAAAGTAAAGTTTTTAACTAGTTTTGGAGTTTGTAGACCGAATTTCGTTGTCAAAAATGTGCAGGCGTCAACTTGGTGCTGGCGGAATGCGGGAGTTATAGTTTTGAAAGAATGATTTAAACATTTTGAAAAAATGTTCCAAGTCGTTAAAAGGCAAAAGAAAAAACTACTTTTGACTATTGGAGGATTCCGTTTCAATGGATTACACTGAGTGGCGTTGTTTTGACGAAACACAGAGGCGTTAAAATAGAAAATATTTCTTAGCACGTAACTGTCGAATAAGAATGAGAACACAGTTTCGGATATTTTTGCAAACAAAATCTGATAAGAAAAATGCTGCATATGTTTTGAAAACATAAAATAGAAATTTAAATTTTCTATTAACTTTACTAAATTTAGTTATAATAATAAATTATATTAAAAAAATTTTTTTAAAGTCATTCAAGCAGCAGATGCTAGTTTTTCGAGAAAATCTTGATTTTCCTGATTTTGGTCATTGTCAAAGAATCACTGAAGCTTTTAAAGTGCGACGCGACGCGACGCCTTCAAGGTGCAATGTTTCAGTACGATCATAGTTTTCAAATCATCATTCTACTCACTTTGAAAACTGATAGGAGAGTCCAATAAAAAGATGTTATAAGAAATATTTTATAATGAATCTGTGAAAAACCACTGCTGACATTTATCTTTTCAAAAAGTGTAATAAGTTGAACAATTTTATTGGTAATTTTATAGAGAAACTTACTATAGATGTACAAGACTAAAGTGAAGGAACCATTGCACAAAATGTGTAAAATTGCTTGCAGCAAATTTAAATAGATGGGTTTCAAAGGAACAGTACTAACGAAACACGGTGGTAAAATGATGAAACTAAAGCAATGACAAGTAAGAAGGAAGTGGTTTTCAAAGAATGGTCAAAGTGGGCCTCAAATAATAAAGATAAAAAAAACTCGCTTCGAAGTGGAATACTAAAGCAGCTTATTTATCTGTCCGGCTGCGGCTGCGGGTACAAACAACGCTTTCAAATAATGCGAAAAAAAAAATTTAAATAAGGAGCACCCATCTTCAAAACAGTCGCTCAAAAAAGGAGAAAAGCTTAAGAAAGCTCAAGGATAACCAACTGTGGATGTCGATAAAATTCTGAACTGTTGGCGACAGCATTTTGATGGCATATTGAACAATAATCCTAGAAAGTAGTAGTAGTAGTAGTAGTATTTTTATTCTTTCATATTACTTAAGACTACATAACAATATTATTAATAAAATAAATAGAATAATAGTGTTCATTCTACTAAAAACTAACGAAAAGTTAGTGGCGAAAGACGCATAAGAAATTAAACAATTCAAATAAAAAAAAGTGATAATACAGAGGAAAGGAAGATAAATATAAAAGCGTTCATATCATAATATTAGCTTACTTTTAATGAAAAAAGTAAAGTAAGCTTACGTTACATTACATCTGCTGATGGAAATTTTTTAAATAAAAGATTCGATAATATCATAGTTGAAAGTGAATAACCAGTGTTTGACTTTACTATTAAATGAAGAAAAATACATTGTTTGTCTTATATTTAAATGTAATTTATTGAAAATGTTAGGCGCTGTTAATGAGTAAAAATGCAAAAAATTAGTTTTGTGTGCAAAAGGAACATTAACTGTGCTCATATTATTAATATGAAGGTTGTGCATTTGAGAATTCCTGATTGGCATATTGCCACTTTTTTTATAAAACTATCTCAATACTTTAAAAACATATAAGTGTCTCATTGGAAGTATTCGCAATTCCTTAAATAATGGCCTACTTACAGCAAACCGATTTTTTTTTTGCAAATACAGTGGAGGTCCAGTATAACGAATGCCGATATAACGAATGATCGATATTACGAACACTTTTTTCAAGTCCATTAGGTATTCTATATAACGAACAAATAACGAATTTCAGAAAATGAAAAACAAATGACTGTAAGTGGATTAATGTGTCTACTTACATGTATGTTCGTGATAATATTGGAAGAAACATACACAAAATTGCACGTTTTATTTATTTGAAGATTTGTATGACAAAAAGGTTTCGATATAACGAATTTTCGATATAACGAATTGACTCTGGACATTATATCGTTCGTTATACTGGACCACCACTGTAATTAGTATTAAATGTTTCTGAGCTATTAATAAGGGCTTAAAGTGGTATTATAAGAACCTCCTAAGCTAGTAATACCATATTGTAACTTGGAGTGAGCAAGACCATAATAAATAGTAGTTAAAACCTTTTGAGAACAAAAATGTTTTATAAAATACATTTTACGGGTGATTAGCAACATGTTGGTTTTTATCATTTGAATGTGATGTTTCCAATTTAGTTTGAAATCAATTACAACACCTAAATACTTAAAATGCTCAACTGAGTCAATTGTGAAGCAAGAATTACTGCATTGCATATTCATTACAAAATTACTTCTACCACATTTTTTATGAATGGGTAAGGGAAACTGTTTACAGTTATGAGCATGAAACCATGAATTATAATCGTATAGCCTGTTACCAGAACTTTAGAGACATGAGTTTCGTTTTTTCACTTATAATTATTAATCTATGAAAACTAAACCATACTCTTAGTTTTTCAAGATCTTCCTGTATCCTAGCGATGCATTTAAATCAGAGTTGCGAGTTTGTGAATTAAGAAATCCTTAAGTGATAAGTTAGTAAGTGACTTATGGGTTAAAAAAAAATTAATTCATAAGCTAGTAAGTGACTTATGAATTAAATAAATCATAAGTCATAAGCTAGCAAGTAACTTATGAATTAAAAAAAAAAAATTTAAGCCGGTAAGTGACTTATGAACTATTCTATTCACAGCACAGTAAGTGACTTATGAATTAAAAACCTTTAGTACATGAGTAGCTGGTGACTTGGTGGGGACATAAATACTAGGGTGCTTTTTTTTAACTATCTTTTTTTCACTCCCATCCCGAAATTTTGTGGAAAATACCTGAAAAACAATTCCCTCAAAATTTGAGAACTTAATATTAACATTTAGTACTCGCCCAAGGCATGCAAAGATTTCCCGTATAAAATACACGTAAATTTAAACTTTTTTTTCTTCAAAATTCTACAGTTCAGAGGCATTTTATGGTATAGTCTGGAACATTTGTAGGTTTTCTTTAGAATTGAATACTCTACAAAAGTGCTCATTGCGGTGAAGTTGTAACTCACACCGGCGAGGTAGCACGGGTCACCAAACGCAAATTTTTCGAAAACAATTTTTTTTGCCCCTATCTCGTAAATGACAATAGCTACCAAAAAAATGTATTCTACAAACTTGTAGGAAATTTAATTTCCTACAAAAAAAGAACTAAATTGCTTACATCGATATTTATTGAGATATTGAGCTTTTCAGGCTGACTTTCAAATGCAGTTTCAAACTCATAAAAAGACGATATCATCTGCAAATGCAGTTGAAACACCATTTAATCTAATTTTGAAAATTGAATTGATATATACACATTGAGAAATACAAAGGGCCGAGTACAGATCTTTGAGGAACTCCGTTTTTTAAATCACTCTGTTCACTCAACACTCCTTTCACATTGACTCTCTGTTTCCTATTTTTTAAGTATGATTGAAGCAATTTAAAAATATTTCCACGAAAACCATCGTTATACAGCTTGGTATAATGGCTTGGTGAGCAAAAGATCATGGTTAACTAAATCAAAAGTCATGTCAGTAAACAGAGAGCAGACCCATAGTAGATTTATTTTTATTTAAGCCTCCATATAATTGACTGCAAACTCTTAAAATGGTATCTTCAGTTGATAAACCTGCTCTGAACCCAAATTGGTTGTCACAAAAAAAGTTGAACTTTTTAAGGAATGAAACAAAGCGTACTTTAATAAGCTTTTCAAAAATTTTTGCAAAAGTTGAAAGAAGTGAAATTGGCCAATAGTCAGAAACATTTTTATTACCTTTCTTAAAAAGTGGTATAACTTCTGCACATTTAAGGTGTTCGGGAAAACAACCTACTTCAACACTTCTGTTGAATACAAAGGTTAAAACATCAGCGATATACCAGGCAACATTTTTCAGTAAAATACTCGAAACACCATCACTGCTGCATTTTTACTTTTTAACGATAAAATAACATTGTAAACTTCTCTTGGTGTGATCGCATCAAAAACAAAAGTGCTTGGTTGTATAAAATCTTTCAACAAGTATATCCGAAGACTGTAAACAATTGCAGTTTGAACATTGTTCGACATCTGGTTTCAGTTTTTCTGAGATTTCAGTAAAGTACCTATTAAATTTATCGGAAATACGACTTGAATCTTTTTCCATAACTCCCTCGATTTCAATAGCCTCAATTTCAACACTATTCCTACTTTTTCGTAAAATGGTGTCCACCACCCTCCAATCTTCTTTAACATTATCTACCTTGAGCTTCTGTAAACAGACCAATGTAGTAGTTGTTACGAGTATCATCGATTTCCTTTTTGACTTTCTTACACAATGTATCGTAAAATTTTTTTAGGCTAGTATTGTTAACATGTTATTTTTAGCTTTTTACTTAACTCATTCTTTTTTCGAGTTTTAATAAGAAGGTTATTAGTCATCCAAGGTTTCAAATGTTTGTTGATACTTCTTAGCCTTCGTTTGTACGTACAATACTTAATATGTCTTGAAAAACGAAAAGAAATTTATTAAAAGCTTTGGAAGGAATACTTTCTGAATAGACCTGGTCCCAAAAAATATAGTTTCCAAGCCTTACGTCGAAAAAAGGGAAATAAAGTCGAATTCGAAAAAAGCTCATTTTGGCACGATATCCTTTCGGGTCCTTTCCTTCCTATATATTGGAAGAGAGCAATGGTTTTCGAAAGTAAATTGTAATGCGTCCAAAGAATTGTTGAATGAGAGGGAGAGAGGGTGCACACCGCCCCGCACAGCCCGCTACGCACTGCCCCCCCCCCCCCCCCCCGCACTGTGCACCCTCTCTCCCTTTTATTCTGAATTTCTTTGGACACCAAGTTTATCATATTGCGATCGACCATACATTCAGAACTAATAGCCCCTGGCCCAGCACATTTTTACAACCATGTCTGTTGAGGGAATGAAGACCCCTTGTCCAACTCCAAATCGTATTTATAAACACTTTCATCGCTGTCTAAGGAACGTCTAACTTTAGACACCGAAATTGGTTGTCTAAACTATGGCTAAAGTGGCATTTGCTACAGCAAAAAACAATTTTGTTGAACATGTTATAAAACACTGTTGAGAGCTCTAAGATCGAAAAAAAATAAGTAGTTTGAGGTGCAAAAATACTACTTTCAACAATTTAATTTATAAATTGCACAAATTTCATCGTTTTATGAGACTTGGAAAAGCTGTAACTCAAAGTCAAATCAGCTGCTTTTTTGGTCTGGTTCAAGTGCTACGCCACATTCTTTCAGATCCATTTAGTTGTTGCACTCGTATATCAAAACACAAAAAATGGTACTGCAAAAAATGGTACATCATGAACGCCACCAGCTAGTTTTTCATTCGAAGTTGACAGTTTGAGGGGTTGTTTAGACAACTGTTGGAATGCATTTATAAATACGAAATTGGCTAAGGGTTGTCCAACTCTTTAGACACCGTCTAGTTGGACAGTTGTCTAAGGATGTTCTAAGCAAATTTTATAAATACGACTGCATATGTTCCGGGGTCAGATATAGAATTGGACTTAGTATAGAAGCCATAGAGGACGTTATTATACCACAACACAAAAACAGAACTATCAAAAAGCCAGAACCCATGCCGACTATGACCACAAAAGCCAAATTTATAAATGCTTGAAATAGAGTGGATGAAAAAATAGCACATATTTGAACTGTTAAACAACTTGACTAAAGTCTAAAAGCGTTCTTAATCAACCAGTTTTTAAAATTTTCTGGCAACAAATTGGTTTCTTTTGCTTGCTTAAAAAAGGTATATTCTCATATAAGGACTAGTTGTTCTATAAAAATTACGTGAGGGTTAGTCATTGTAAAAAGTTATAGATTTGAGACTCAAGCAGTTATCAGAAGACTTTTTTTGGTCATGGTCAGGTTCTGTTTTCGTTTTCATTAATTATGCACATGCAAATTGATATCTGCCAAGAATTTATGCACTTGTTCTTGTTTACGTTAACATTGAATCAAGCCTACCTTCAGCATCAAATTCTGAGGATCAGTGGCAACACTTCCAAACTGCCATCTTACAGAGATACATGAAAATCACCAGTCGTACAAACATTTTGAATTGAAACAACAAAAATTCATTGATTGTGGAACTAAATAAGAAATGGTTATACGGTCGGACTGTTACGTTCGAGGTTAAGTTCGATACTTAACAAGTTCAAAAATCTATCGAGCGGCTATAAACAATCGTACGAGTCAAAATTTCCGAGAGTATTTCTTTTTTATGTAGTCATTTGGAGCCGCTAGACAATTTTAGGACCCTTCAAAAACACACTCCCAAAGCACTGCTTAATGTAAAGTTATAGTTGACTATGCATTTTGACGCTTTTCCCAGCTTTTGACGAACTGCTGAATCATCCTGCTCGTGATACCTATTCATCATAAGGTGTACTCTCAAAAACCGTTTCCCGTTTAAGGAGGTGCAGTCTCTGGTGTCTTACAAGCACCAAGTCCTTTGACTCACGTCTAATACATTTGACCTCCGATATGAAACCCAAGGTTCAAACTGTTTAAAAATGTATGGTAAATTTTCCGTCGGTTCATGACCGGTTTGTTATCGGTTCTTCACCGATGGTTCCCAGACCGATGATGGATCTTGCGCTGGTGCCTTTGTGGTGAGCAAAGACATTCGACTGCATATGCGTCACTACTCACTAGTCACAAATGCGTCCGTCTTGCAAGCAGAGACGTACGCTATTCAAAGGGTTGCATTACGAAGAATTGCTGGATGGAGAGAAGTAAGTGTGTCTGCATCAACAGTCAAACTGTGTTTAAGGCTCTTCTCAACCTTCCTAATACTTCGGAAGTGATCAAGAAATGCCGAGCTTTTCGGAATTAGGTCGGAAGACTCAATTCCTTGTTACTCGTTTCGTTTTCAGGAGTGATTGGAAATGACATAACCGATGAATTTGTTAGACAAGGATCACAGAAAGTTTGCTCAAGATGCAAATCCATTTGATGCACAAAGAATAAACGTATGGTCCCCGGCGGCGTTGATAAGAAACACTTCTGCTATCCCGTAGCAAAAAAGACTATGAAAAGCATGTTGGCGTTACCATGGAGCACTTCTGTTTTGTTAATCGTTTTAACATGTTGGGCTAAAGTGAAGCCACAATCTCTGAAACCTGTGGAAAATGGTGATGATTAGACCGCGGAGGACCTACACTGTGATTAGATGATGTGAGATTTGTCAGGGTTGTAATAAACCAGTTGATATACTTAGTGGGCTTGAAATAATCACTGTATTAACGTTACTTTCCCTTTTCGATGCTGTTCCCATCCCATGTAGAAAAAAAATCATTTTCGGAAATATAAAGCATCTTTCAAGTAAGTTTTCAAGCCGTTGATCTCGGTATCTCACATCACACCTGTTTTTTATTGTGGAAATAGAACTTAATTTCCTAAAATATTATTAGGAGCTCCTTACAAGCTTCAGCAAAACCTTTTGTGTCTCACTCTAGAGGCTCACACTCATCTACCGTATAATTATTTACCTTTGAATATCGCCTTCTTGAAAACTTGAGACTTTGTCGAATCAAAAACCCTGCAGAGATTTAGTAAAGTGGATTTTTTTTCTGAGGAGATTGATAAAATACAACCAACAGTTCTCAGACCCAAATATCGGTTCATTTTATTACCAAATAGCAACCATCTTTTGTCATAATTTTACAAATATTCGCACTCAGAAAAGTCGTAAGATGCTGCCATGACAGAAGTGTGGAGTAAACATTTTTTTTTAGGCTGCGCCTAAAAATTCATGATTTATTTTTGCTTGAAAAGAACCAAAGTGAATTAATAAGTCAGAGAACGTTCATCAGAATGTAATTCGTCATGAGATTTTGAATTAATAATTCGTTCGTTTCCTAATGGACTTGTCAACTGATGTAGAGACATACACACATGTATGAATGACATATGCAAACATATTCCAAATATCATCTGTTCAACGCAATCACATGCCATACTTTTCAAGTCAATCAAACTGCCAACTCACAATCCAAAAATCAAGAATTTTTGACATAAAAGCAATGATAATCCCACAGACACATTTCATGCTGCACGGTGGGCAGGTTTAGACATTAAAACCGAGTGGGTTTTGAAAGCAGGATTTGAGTGAAAGAATTCAAAAGCTCTTATATTTGTACTTATTTTAAGTTAATAATTAAAAGAGAGAGTGAATCAATACTCGTGCGATTTTTTACTTGAAACTTCCATCTTTCGCTTATAACTTATTTAGAACTCAACGAACGTTTCAGTAAGTAAGTAAGGTTCGGGTCATTGCTAGAGCACGGAAAAGGACGGTATCCACCTTTTCCGACAGGTAAGGTGTCTCAAAAGTACTCAGCTCTCATGTTGTCATATGATCCAAACTAGTTCGGTGGCTCTATTCGGGTTGTACAAAAAAAAAAAAAAAATTTTAATTCACATCCGATTTTCAGTGTTTGAGTCAGAATTAATAAGAGCATTGCTAATTTGAAAAGAAGTGAGCAATGCAAAAGCAGTATAAAATTTCATTTGAATAAAAAACAATTCTGCTCATGCACAAAATTTTGAAACTGAGATTTGATTACTTAAAACCATACACCTAAAGAATACAAATTAAAAAATTAATAGAAAAACACAGTAATTGTTTTCAAAAACAGTACAAAAAGTGGTAGTTGACTATAAACTTTTTTTTAATTTAAGTCAATCTTTATACCTCATATATAAAATTCTCGAGTCACAGTGTTAGTTACCATACTCCTCCGGAATGGCTTGACATTTTTATGAATTTTTATATGCATATTCAGTATGTCTGAGAACCGGCTACAGTCCTTTTTTCATGCCAATAAATGTCAGCCCAGCAGATGGTGTTGCAATCGGTATCTACGTTATTTTACGAAACGGCTAGGTCAATTTCGTTGAAATTTTATAAATATACACTGCCCACCACTAGGATGAGGGCACAAATTTTGCGATCGATTTTCGCTTTTTATACCTGGTGGAAGTTTTGTACCCGGAAAAGTTTATTTCCAGTTAATAGAAACGTATTTTCCAAAAACATATTCATAAAATTTAAAGGTTAATTCGAAACGACGCGACGGTTGGAATTTCCCAAGATCAATTAATGAACTACTGAAAATAGGTATAAAAAGGTGCTACACTAGGATGAGGCCACATGCAAAATTTTAGAGAAAACAAAAAAATTAGTGAAGTGTTAACATTTTATGATTTAATAATATTTATTAATAACGTTTTTTTTACATTAATAATGAGTAAGTCCGCCATTTTTGGATATAACCTCTATTAGACGGTTTAAAATAGAATCATACAGTTTTTTTAAATAATCATATAAAACTCGGGCCCGGGCACTACGAATAGCATCAATTAGGGTGTCCTTTTCTTCAAATTGGTGGCAGACAAGTAAACTTTACGAGATAGCCATGACCAAACGTTTTCAATAATGTTTAAGTCCGGTGAACATGGCAGCCATGACAAAAGTTCCGCGTCTTCTGATTGAATCCAGCTTCTGACAACACTGCTAGTGTGGATTGGGGATTTGTCTTGTTGAAAAATCCAAGTCAGAGGTCCAAAAATGTTTTTCATTTTTGGAAATAACTGTTCCAGCAAACATTTGAAGCTATTTTCGTTTATTGTTGTGAACAAAAACTCCAACTCCAATTCTACTATTCGTGTCATAGTAGGTAATAGCTCCGCACACCATTACACCTGATATACGGCTATGATGTCTTGCCAAAATAAGCTCATCCCTTCTAATATCATGGAAATTGAAGTTGTAACCATCAGGACCGTCAAGGTCAAACTTTTTTCATCCGAAAAGACAACGCGTTTCCATTCACTGCTCCAATCAACATGCTGTCTTACAAAGTCCATACGATGCTCCTTGTGTACTGGCTTCAAAACTGGTTTCTTTTTTAGTTTCCTCCTTTGAATAGTATCACTTTTTTGTATTATTCTTCGACTAGTTGTTATGCTGGTTGAAACTCCGCTTTTGGCCTTATCATAGTCGCTGGTAGAGTGGAATTTGAGGCAAGTCGTAGAATCAACCGATTTTCTCTTGGTGTTGTGGCTTTTCCCGTGCGTCCTTTTTGATTTTTACCATAGTTTTGTAGATCAGCAAGATAATTTTATAACTGTCTCCCTCCTCTTAAGTCTCCTTGCTATTTCACGGTCTGAGAGTCCTATTTCCTTGAAAGCATCTATTCTGTCTGTCGCTGTCAAAGTTTTTCCGGAACCCATATGTGCCTCAAACTAAATAAAACGGTTATTTTTAACACTCTCTTAGATATTTTATAAAATAATTCGCACATGCGATTTCCTGTACGGAAATATTCGCAATGGCCTCATCCTAGTGGAGCACCTTTTTATACCTATTTTCAATAGTTCATTAATTGATCTTGGGAAATTCCAACCGTCGTTTCGCATTAACCCTTAAATTTTATGAATATGTTTTCGGAAAATACGTATCTATTAACTGGTAATAAACTTTTCCGGGTACAAAACTTCCACCAGGTATATAAAGCGAAAAACGATCGCAAAATTTGTGGCCTCAACCTAGTGGTTGGCAGTGTATATCTGAGAATTGGTTTGTGGTTTTTTTCATTCCAGTATTTCCACGGGAACTGGGACAGGAAAGGGAACCGGAATGAGAACGGGAACTCTAAGAACTCTGAGCCGATATCAAAAATTCTTTCGACATTAGGAGGTTACATTACATTATCTTTTGCATTGACATATCTCATGACCATACTCCCATGGAAACAATAACGTAACACTAGAAACTTTCCGGCTATCTTCAGCTTATTTCAGCGGGTGTTCCTGCCAATTTTTTAAATAGCTTAGATCCGAGCGACGATGGGCGGGGCAGCTATTTTTATATAAAATTTGCCTTCCCGCTTAAACGTCCTTTCCTCACATTTATGTCTAGAAATAACCTATCAGTCTTGGGTTATCGCTGCATCTTACTCAAAACACTCTGTATAAGCATAAGTTTCCAATAGAGAACTAAAATTTCAATCGGTTTGTTTCTGAAACACATCAGAGAACACACTTGTGCTGAAAAGATCCGAGTGTCAGTACATATTTGTAATTGGGCGAATTTGGACATATTTGTTGACGATCAACTGGAGCGATATGATGTCGGAAAGCTACAATGAGTTTGCCAGTGCCTTCTCCAATCGAGCGTCCTTCCAACTATCCTTGAATCTTATGACGGCAGCACTAACCTGTTATGGCTTATAACAACCGCTACGTCTGAAGTTCTGGGCTTCACTCGGCCCCCAAAACGAAACCCATGGTTCGTTGAAGAATGTAGGTAGGCAAATGCAGCCAAAGAAAATCAACGAGAAATGTTGATGCAAAAGAAAACAAGCGCTGCTTTTAACCAGTTTAGCATCATTTACAAGAAGAAATGAAGGGAAGAAGAACACCGAATTCACAAAAAGAAAAAGAAGCAACATGAAAAGCGTTCGTTTGAGGAAGTTGAGAGATACAATGACAGGAATGAGATTCGGAAGATTTACCAAAGGGTAAAAAAATCTTGCCAAGGTGACAAGGCTCAACCCCATAAAGACCAGCAGGGAAACATAGTTATAGAGACGAAGTCGCTACTTCTGCAGACTCCTTAACACCAATGAAGATAAAAATTCTTCTGTCAGGTAGAGTGCCCCATTCAACTTGGACGATGATCAAGAATGTCATCCTCTCGATTAGGAAGAAGTTAAGTTTTCCATATGCAAACTTAAATCAAATAAGACTGCAGGTGCAGATGGCCTTGATGCCGAACTTTTCAAGGCAGCTGGAGATGAGTTGAAAAGGAGCATGCACCAGCTGACCTGCATGACATAGTCGGAAAAAGTATTCCCGATGAATGGGACCTCAGTACCGGATGACCGTTCCTGAAAAAGGAAAACCTTAAATAATCCTCGTTAACGTCGCTTATAAGATCTTGTCTGCATTAATATGTGAACTTGTGAACGTCTGAAGCCCTACGTTTTAAACCAGAGAAGTCCACAATAGATCAAATTTTCACATTACGGCAGAGAAAACCCGAGAATATAATGTCGATATACACCATCTAATTATCGATTTCAAGGCCGCATATGACAGATTTTAGTTTCGGCATCCCTGCAAAACTCGTACGGATATGCAGGATGACTTTCTCGAGTTCTGAAGTCGAAAAAGACTTTAGGCAAGGCGACAAACTTTCATGCGATTTCTTCAACTTGAAAAGATTGTACATAACTCAAACGTCAACACCAGAGGAACATTCTTCAAAAAGTCTGCACAATTACTCGCCTACGCAGACGATATTGATGTAATGAGAAGAAGGAACAGAAGGGGCAAAAATGGGTTCGTCTGCATAGGACCGACTAAAGATACGGAAAACAACATCAGTGCGGACATCAAACGGAGAACTACTCTTGCCAACCGTTGCTTCTTTGGGTTAAGAAAGCAATTGAGAAACAAAACCCTCTCCAGAAAAACCAAGGCAATCCTGTAGAAAGTATTGATCATCCCTGTCCTGCTTTACGGCGAAGAAGCATGGACCATATCGGATGCGGATGAAGATACTCTTGACCGTTTCGAAAGAAAAATATTCCGATTGATCTCTTATGCAAAGACAATGTGTGGAGAAGAAGATATGACAACTGGCTGTGTGAGTTATACCGTCACATGGGCATAGCTAGAAGAGTACGCATTGCGAGGTTACGATGGCAACGCCATGTAGAGCGGATGGACCCAAACGCTCCGGCTCGATGGATCTTCGAAAGCACATTGCCGGGAAATCGTGGAAGAGGAAGACTCGTCTTTGGTGGCGCAATCAAGTGGAAGAGGACCTCAACCGACTTAAAGTGCAAAACTGGAGAGAGCTCGTCTGAAATTGTTAACTGTCGATCTTGCGTATAGTCACCGCGAACAGTAACGCTCTTCTGAGTAAGTAAGTATAAGTTAACACTGTTAAAATAGCCAGTTTCATTCATCTCCTTTGACACTTTACACGAAACACCCGCCTCGCTGCTCTACTTCGTCAAATAAAAAGATTCCTATTTTAGAGTATTCGGACTTCTTCTCACAAATAAAAATATTTCAATGTTTTGTCTAGACCCCTCAACGCCAAAAGTTCCATTGGCATCTAAACTAATATACGCAATTGGAAAATATTTTCGTTATCAGCTGCTCCTGGGCTACCTTTTTATAATATATAATACGAGGGAGCGTTTTTATATTCGCGGAATGAGGGGGTTAGAGGGGCATGAGTATGCTCATTATAGTTGTAACGAGTTCAGCTACTCATAATTAGTATAAATACAAGGTTTCATTGTTCTTAGACAATTTGTCTTCGAGCTATTGTCAACCAAGTAACATAATCGGGAGTAAAAAGTGAAATATGGAGAAAATCGAATATCGTGCCGTAATAAAGTTCCTTACCAAACAATGAAAATCAGTTCAGACCATACTGAATGAGATGTCATCGGTTTACGGCGACTTTTGCCCAGGAAAAACAATGGTGTACAAGTGGCACAGTTTATTCAAACAAGGAAGGGAATCACTTGAAGACGACCCAAGGCCGGGCAGAAGCATCGAGGTGACCACACCAGAACAGATCCAAAAAGTCGAAAAAATTGAGTATGCTCGACTAAAGAAGAAACAACAACTCGCAGAAGTGGTAGGAGTACCCGATACAACCGTTTTTAAAATCCTGCATGATCATCTTGGCATGTCTAAGGTCAGCGCTAGATGGGTGCCGAGAATGCTCACGCCGCGCCGCCGCAAAACAACAGCGCATAGAGTGTTCACGTGCATTTTTGGACTTCTGCAATGAAGACAAGGACCGTGTATTTAGCCGAATTGTTACTGGAGACGAAACTTGGATTCATCATTATGAGTCTGAAAATGAAAAAGAGCATCGGGGTAAGAAATTTACCAATGATGATGAAGTCAAAGAGGCAGTTTCGGCGTATTTTGAAGATAAAGACAAAACATTTTTTTATAAATAAATAAATTAATTGAAAGATCAGAAAAATGTATCCGTCTTGCAGGTGAATATATTGAAAAGGAAAAATAATTTGGGTTTTTTATTTCCACCCTACATCCCCCACTCCGCGAATATAAAAACGCTCCCTCGTATATATAACATGTATATGAAGCTCTTTAAGTTAAGTCAAATTAATATGACGACGCAGTAGAATTTATAAATAAAAAAACAAGTCAACACAAGCACGGTAGGACTAAAAAATACTTTTTCCCTCTTTTATTTTCCCAGTCGGATTTTGTCTCATTGCATTTCATTTCAACCTCTGATCTCTGCTCCTCTCATTTTTCATTCACTAACAATGTATTTTCTCACAACATCGCCTACACTCGTCTTCGAGATAGTTTCTGTTTTTCATCATGCGCTTGGATTTCATTCTAAGAATACGTCGGGAAAAACGGTACTCAAGAATGTAATATAATTCCACTTGTTGAGTATTCATGTCCTTAATACACACACACATCCACTGGCACTGATGAAGCGGGCAAAAAATCTATAGATAGAAACTTCTTCAGCATGTTTCCAGGGAGTTTATAAAACATATATCTATACATACATTTGTACGAACCTACTAAAGAGATAGTGGGAGGTAAAAGATTAATTACGGTTGCCTCAATCGAACGTTAGACTTGTTGTACTCAATTCTCAAGTGTTGAATATATTTCAAGAAGGAAGATTGAAAAATGAACTGCCTCTAAGGATCCATTATACATGGAGTGACAAATTCGAAAAATGTCCAATTTCATGCCTTGGGAGTAGTATATTGTTGGACTGCTTTGACCTGTTAATGGATATATGGTGTATATTGACAGCGTTTTTACAAAGGTAGAGATACAGAAACTCTATCATCAATTGATAGCTTTGGATGGGACAGTTTATTGAGGAGCTGTGTTTGGTTACTTAGCGAGGAAGTTATTTCTAATGATGAGCAACATTTTTCGACCATCTTGAAGGAATACGAATGTGAGGATATAAGCAACAAAAACTAAACAACGAAAATTTGATAACATTCACAACTTTTTCTTTTTGGATCAGCAATATCCAAGTGGGTTGTAGCCTTTGTACACTCAAAAACTTAGTATTTCGTGGAAAGAGCGGCATAGTCCCTCGTTAGACCATATTATCAGGGCTTACCATTGAAAGTACATAACAAAGTACATACGAAGTATATTAAGCGATTGACAACAGGAAAAAACTCATCAAAACGCAGTTAAAGAAAATGAAGTTTCGGAGCACATCAAAAAAAAGTAAATCGTTTTTAAAAAAAGTTTATTCAAGTAAAAATTAGGTCATTTAATCGTTTCTTTCCACATTATAGGTTATTTTGTCACTGTAAGCTGCACCCCGGAATGAACTTATGATAGAAACGCATGACACGCCATACTGTCTGAACTAAAGGTCGTCTTAGTTCAATCTCATTAAAAAAAATTTATACCATTTGTTACGACCACCGATAACTGAGGCGTAGAGACGTCTTCGTGGATTGTGTCTTTACTTTTGGCTACAGAAGTCATATCCCCAGTCTGTGCAGACCGCACGACGATGATCTTGGTATTTGTTCAATAGCACCACTTTTTGCACAAATTTGCTTGTTTACATCGGTAAGCTGGGTCCTTCATTTCGACCAAAACTTCTTTCAAAAAACGCACCGTTTGGGTTCACAGTTCAAGCTTTGGAAATAAGTTCTCAAGATTTTCCAACTTTGTCCAACCGTAGAGCGAATAACGTCTCTTCGCGGAGGTATGCACTGACTTTCCATTATGCCACACAGCCTATGTCACAAGTAGTCTTCAAACCGCAATCGCTCCAAATTTTCAAATTCGTCTTTCGCAAGGAAATGGCAAGTCAAGAATATTATAATGCTGTGAAAGCACCATCTTACTTTTCAACCATTCTAATTTGGCAAAAAATTGTAGATCCTTGGATTACGATACGCCCCGTGACTATCCGAGTTTTGTTTAATTGATCCTTACTAATCATGCTTATTTTAGAATTCTATTTCGATAGAAAGTGAGTCGAATTAAAAGAAGTGCATTTTGAAACTCGAATGATGCTAAAGCTTACGTGTTAACTTTCGAATCGTTCGATTCTCAAAATGAATTCTTTCCAATTCGACTCATTTTCGATCGAGCATGAATATATAAATGTGAAAGTAGATCTGTCTGTCTATTTGCTTTGGTATCATCTACGGCCCAAACCACTGAACGAATTGAAATGGATTTTGAGGAAAGACAAGGAATATATATTTTATGCATATTCCATAGGAATGGGGACATAAACGGGAAACTAGAAACTATTGGATCAATTTCAAAATTTTTTTCACCGTTAGAATGCTACATTATCCTCTAGTAACACATACTTTAACTCATCCCTATATTCAAACGGGAATCCTTACTTATATTATAAATTCGAAAGTAGCTCTGTCTGTCTGTTTTTCCAACCGATTAAAATGAAATTTGATTGAAATTTTAAAATCAAAATTGTACTTATTACGGAAAAAATTAAATTTCATTAGTAATAATAATAATAATAATAATAAATGAAATTTGGTTCAGAAATTGTAAGGTTTGAGCACTGGTTCTAGGTGAACCTGGATCTCAACTAACACTTTTAACATTTTTTATGCCTGCCCAGTTTTCTGTGACCTAGATAGCCTGTAAGTTGAAAGTAGCCATAAATAGTACAGTAAAGTTCGCCTATAACATTGGTCGAAGATAACATATCTCTGTATATGTTAAGGCTTTCCTTGGAATGGAGTAACAACAGTATCTCGAGTTTGAAACACTAACTTTTCTTTTCAGTCTTAAAGAAAATAAAGAGCCCGAATATCTTTTCCAAAGAATTCAATTTGCATCTTCTTCCGAAAGAAGCAGAAGTTTCGTGCCACCTATTACGAACTACTCTATATAACTCAAAAACATTTTTTTGTCAAATAGTATGCTTGATTACTAGCGAATAGAGGACTCATGGTTGCTGATTATTCAAAAGGGTGTTTTGTTTTATGTTAAGAAAAAAATTCATTTTATTTTTTTTTTTTCAAAATTTTAACTTTTAACTTATTACTCAAAAGCTCTACACTTAATTCCAATTTTTGGAAGTTTTTTTTTTAAAGAAAGTACTCGATAGAATGTTTTGAAGTTTTTTGGACATAGTAAGGTATATTTTCAGCTATGTTTTATGATTTTGTTCTTACAAAAGCATTGAAAAATAACGGAGTTATGTGCTGTCTTCGGAGGTGCAAAACAAATAGCGGCCCAACTGCTGACATGATTTCGGTCGAAATTGCGTTGTTTCAAAAAAAATAAGTCATTTGGGGTAAGAAATGATCGTTTGTATAGCCAAATTGATAGTTTTCAACCATTCGAAAAGTTCGAAGGTATTATAATAATATAGTAAACAAATTCAAAAATATTAAGTTTAATTTTGAAGTCGACGTAAGCAATTTTGAAAAATAATGTCGTTTCGAGAAAAACGCGATTAAAGTTTAAACTATCGGTGGTCGCTCTTTAGAACGATGCCTTTCAAAATGAATTCAAGATACAAACTTGTTGCTAGCACAGAACATTTTTGAAGGTGTAAGCTATCGAATAAGCCAAAAAAAAAATCGAATTTTTGAAAGTGTCACACTGGTATATCCCCTTAAACTTCTAAAGCATTTTTCTCGAAACTACGTTTCTCTACGGTGGTTGACATAATATCTCGATTCCTTTAAAATTTGGAGGAGATCTTTGTGATACATGTATCTATCGCATCTGAAAATTTTAAAGTTAGTTTTGAAAAATTCGATAATGCAAAAAATTACGACGCCATTTTGTGATTTTTTTTCTTTTTTTCAGCAAAAATCAGTACGATAGCGACATCTTTACTGATGAAGAATTCCATTAGTTTGTTTGTTTTGGATCACTACAAGGGTGGGAATCATGTCAAATATGGAGCAATATTTTTTTGGAGCCCCCACTTAACTGGTTTGAAATTCGACGCCTTTTTTATTTAATTTTTCATTTTATTTTTTTATTTTCCTTAAACAGTAATAAAAATCATATAAGGAATTGATATTAAAAATAGTTTTAAATTTTTTTCCCGATATGAAAAATTCCTAAAATTTAAGCTTCTAGACCAGAACCCCCTTAAGATTGAAGTATTAGCTTTCAAAAGCACTTTGTAGGTGCGTTAGTAAGTGGCTTAAAGGGAGGAAGATAGATCCCCCCCTCTGTTCATACAATTTTATTTTGTATTGGCCCAACCTATTGAAATTGAGCTTTTAACGCATCTTATGCGAAACACCCTGCAAAAATAAGACTGATATCGAACACATCCGATTGGATTCGAACTCCAAAAGGTTTCAAATGGAAGTAAAGACTTCCAGCCCGGTTGATAGCTGTTCGCGATTTTACCGTTAAAAAAAAAAAATAAGTTTGCCACCAGAAACCTTGCTTTTCATTCATGACTTAGATGAACGAAGATATCTAAGATAAAGCACGTTGTTTGGATCCAAGGGAAAAAAATGCTTTATCTAAGAAAGATGCATTTTTACCGAATAACAATTTTTTGTAACATGTCTCACCTACAAATTTTCACTTACAGGTTGGGGCATCTAGCGATTTTTTCCTTAAGTTTTAGGTTATTTTGATAGTTTAATTTTAATTTATTTATTTATCAGATGGTTTATATACATTAAGACATGTTCTTTTTTAGTACATGGTGTTTTATATATCAGTTATAATAATTTCAAAAACTTAAATCTAACACTAATACTTTTTTTAATACTGAGACGTTATTTCCACTCGAAATCTAGACAGGAAGTCAGTATCATACCTATACAAAACGAAATATGTCGCATAACGCCTCAACAACTTTGGTAAATATTGAAAACTTAGTTTCAAATTGAGTCCTGTGTAGCCAAAATAATACGTTTCTTGAAATTAAGTTTAAGAAGTATTCACCGCAATTGTTATCGAGCTGCGATTTGACAAATTCGGAATTTTTTGTGGGGAACCGTGAAGGACCTATGTTATGAAAACAACCCGGAAACAATTCCAGCTCTTAAGTCTAATTTTATTCAAGCAATCCGTGAGCTACAGCCTGGAACCCTCAACAAGATTTTGAAAAATTTAAGTAACAAAATATGGTACTGCTTAAACCCAAATAGTCACACAAAATCACTTAAAATTGTCGCCCCCTTTAAATCTCGGTGGGAGGAAATCACATGATCATATACTTCCTCAAAACAGTGGTGAAGTGAGTGATGTTGTACTGCCTCATGTGGGTGTCACTCCAGAAACTAACTATACTGAAACTATTTGTAATTTTATCTGACGTCAAATATTTTGTTAATATTTCGACCTTTCCATATTTCAGGAATAAATTTACAAAACATGTAAAACAAAAGCTACAACCAAACTAGGATAACGAACAGCTTGTCAAATAAACTGCCAATTTATATAAGACTAGATATGCACCTACTTCTATAATAAGTTATGCTTAAAACCCTTTCCTCTACAATGTTCTGTGGGAGATTCTACGAATTACGGTATTACTGCTTCAAAATTCAAAATCAGGAGCTCAGATTCGAGGAATATGGCTCTATATGTAGTTGTTTCTATGCAGCAGGATTTTTGGGGGAATATCATATCCTTCGGTTGTATTGTCTGCTGTTGATTGTGAATTGTGCTCAAAAGGTTTTATGAGCAGATACAACGGCACAACAACAAACACTTCCAACCATACCTATACAACCACATAGGAGAGGAACACAGTCAATAGCTGTATTATGGTTTAAATTAAATTCTTGTCCCATGCAAAGCAAAGGGAGACTATCTCTATGGAATCAGTTGTTCGGCTCTTAGTCTGAATCTGGCCCCACCAAAAACAATGGATAACAGACTAAAATTACCATGAATTTCACATACAATGCCATAGCTGGGGTTGTGTAATCAAAGTTATTGCGGCATAAATTGAATGCTAAGATTATGTAATTTACTTTGACTGTAAGGATGTAAGGTGTTTGCATTTTCATTAAATTTGTTTATAGAAAGCTGGTAATTATTATGCTCTGCAGGCCTAAAGTTTAGCATGTGAAGGTGTTGATAATGCAATTTCATTTTGAGTTATTTGAATATGGGGAAAGGAAACGTCTGAAGGCAATACGAAGACGTACATATCTATAGTAGGTAGGCAATGTGTGTGCCACAAGATCTCCGCTTGGGAATTCGGATGCATTATTTGCAGTGAAATATTTGAGGAGCAGACTTACAACTTTACTTATAGAGGCTGAACGTTCATGACCATGGATAGACTGGATGAGTATAGAAATATTAAGAAAGATATTTTGGAGTTCGAAATCAAAACAATTTAAGTTTTTGAGACCATAATAAACTTATTTCATTGTTATAATTAAGGTTTGAATGAGATACATATTTTCGGTGAGAGAGGTTTCCAGACTAAGTCTTTAAAGCTGACAATTCTTTGCAAAAAATTTGGATTAAGTCATCTTTTCGTTTGTTGGTTTGTTTTGTTCAAAAACAGAAACTTCCTTCAGAGAATAGAGTCGTAACTCAGTCCTCACCCAAAATGGTCGCATTTGAAGTCCTTCGCTAACAAATGAAATTCTCTTGCTTATTTGGGTGAAAAAAAATAAAAAATTGCCTATACTGCTTGTTACGTTTCGCTTGCTGTCTTCTTCTTGGAACCGTCTTCCTTCTTGGTACTTCGAAGAATTTTTGACAAGCTATAAATGAATAAATAAATAAGTAAATAAATAGGGTGACGCAACAGAGCGAGGAGACTCACGACCTACCATATTTTTCACAAACATGCCCTGTGAGGGAGTTGAAGGGACCTACAATTTTCTGACCGTTCCGAACGGCTAAACGAGAAAGCGCTTTTCATGGCAATGAATTTACTAACGGAGGACTTGCGTGTTTCTCGTGAAATGTGATTAGCGTGAAAAACCTTTTTTACTATTGAGATTCGGTTCATACGAACCTAGCGGTTAACAGGCAGACATACTAACTATCACGCCACGGGTTGCATCTTGCATGGGTTGATAAGGCCGTTGACTTCTTTTTGAGCTATACTTTGCTCACTGGGAAAGATCTCCACTGCAAATGGGATACCAGTAAGAAAATTGACACCGCTTGGATTTAGCAGGACAGTGTATTTGCATTAAGCCACATATTCACCTGGCGCTTCACATAGCAATTGGAATGGTTCATTCAATAACAACTTATCGCGCCTTTGATATCCGCTAATTGAAAGGCATGTAAGCTTATTTGGTCTTTGCCTCTGCTAGCAATTCTCTGGACATTTTCAATTGGACATTTTCACCTTTAAAAAAATAGGTGGCTCAACAGAGTGTAGAGTTCCGAGGCCCAGAGCATATTTTACATCCATACCTTGTGAGAAATGGAAGAGATCTACAGTTTTTGGTCGTTTCCGAACGGCTGGTGAAGAAAGCGATTTTCATGGCAATCAAATTACTCTCGAAGGACTTACCAATTTCTCCCGAAATGTGATATCCGTGAAGAAACTTTTTTTTTGTTGTTGGGATTCGAACCACTAACCTAAAACGTAATAGGCAGATATGCTACGGTGGCGCACGTCCACCGTCTTATTGAAATCACATGTCATGCAAGTAAAGCTCTTCCATTTTGCGCAAAAAAAAAAAATTGTTATCATCCTACGTTAGCGCAATAACAATAACAGTGAGTTTGAAGAAACACGATTAAAGGATTCCGCAAGCCCATAATCTGCACCAAGCAGTGGCTTTCCTGCTCTTCACACCAAATGCTGCAGTTTTGTTTGTTTGCGTATCCATTTAACCAGAAATGAACTTCGTCACGAAACACAATTTTTCCATATAAAGTGTAAGGTCAGCCAACTAAATAAATAAATAAAAATAAATAGGGTGGCGCAACAGAGCGAGGAGCCCCTGGGTCTAGTGCATTTCTCACAACCATGCCTTGTGAGGGAATGGAGGGGACCTACAATTTTCTGCCGGTTCCGAACGGCTTATCGAGAAAGCGCTTTTCATGGCAATGAATTTACTAACGGAGGACTTGCCAATTCCTCGCTAAAGGCGATAACCGTGAAAAAACATTTTTGCCTCTGCTGGGCTTCGAACCTCTGGGTTAGCAGGTCACGCCACGGGGTCGTAGGTCGTTTGGCTGTATTTTAAAAGTCTTCTGATTTAAATCCAAAATTTTAACAAACGTCCAATTGCTGCAAACGAAGCCGAATCGATGATTCATGGTCATCGTTAACACTGACTGATAAAGCTTCGCTATTTTCCTCTGTTGTCACTCTACGTTAGCATATGGTGGATGAGTGTCTCAACACGTAAATTTGTTGCGAAATTTTGACTCAGTAGTTATATAACAGCCGACTGAATTGGGTGAAACTGACTATAAATCGGAAGAACTTCCCAATGAACTATATTAACAAAGCACGCATTTTAAAATCAAAGTTAAACAACTTACCGGATGATACATGGTAAAGTTTTAAATCAAACTGAAGATATTTGACAGCGACACAAAACACGCAGCATGAGTGAGCTGTCAAAACCAGTGTTGACAAAAAGAAAATAGCAAAAACAATCACCCATTATCTGATTATGTTCAGTAATATGAAGTTTTCTTTGGCCATTGCGTGCTTATTTAAGGAGCGCTTTTTTTTAAATGCTGTGCTTTTAAAAAAAAGTTTTTTGTTCTTATACCGTTTCGTGTTTCTTACCATTTGATTGTGGAAGTGAGGAAATTCTGCATCAAAGAGTACTCTTCAGCTGGTCTAATTATACCTTGTGGTTGTCTAACTGAAAGTGACTAATTAAAATGATACTCATGAGCACGAGCATTAAGCTGAAAATAATTTCAGCACTTTAATGCTTTACTCAATTCACAGTATTCCACACGCAATTTTAAGAAAGACGTCACAGCGGAAGAATTTAACTTCCAAAGTCAACATTTCAAAAGCAACCGCCAAGAAGAAGAAACCCCTAGAATCTGATACTGAGACATATTTCACTTAAAAGGTCTTCAATGCTGGGAAAAGATCTGCATGGGGTCCGTAAGGTTTGATGCCAATAAAGAGGACCTGTGCTGCTGGAAAATCAGGTGACAACCTGGTAGATTACAATGCGCCGGTAATATTAAGTTGGGTTAAAGCTAACCACGTTAGGGTTCAGGGGCTAAAAAACAACGGAAGGAACGGGACCAGGAATCGTTGAGACATGAATGAAAATGTCAGTTCCGATGGGAAGGATGCCAAGTATATTCGAAGCTAAAGTCTATGTAATACGCAGATGCGCGGAATTAAAAATTAACAGTAAATATTAAAACAAGCAAATTGCAATAATGTAGAACGCAGTCAAGCTGCAATTAAGGCCATAAAATCCTACACGACTTCTTCAAAATTTGTCAGCGAATGCATTGAAAAACTGAACGAACTGTGAAGAACAACAGGGTTACAATCTACTGGGTACCAGGAAATGTAGGAATCAAAGGTAATGAACAGGCAGACTAACTGGCAAAGACAGGAGCCGGATCACGTCTCATAGGACCGGAACTTTTTTGTGGAGTAACGGAGAGCCACATAAAGAACGAAATCAAAAAGTCGGAGGAGGACAACAGAGTTAAACACTGGAATGAACTCCCAAAAATGCGTCAAGCCAAGCTCCTACTAGGCAATTTCAACCCAAAAACCTTTAAAGACGTAAAAAACCTTAATCCTCACCGGATACTGCAGACTAAGAAAACACCTAAAAGTACTACGCATAGAGAACAATGACCAATGCATATACTGTAACGAACAGAAAGAATCTCCGGACCACCTCTTAAGAGACTGTGAATCTTTCATACACCAAAAAAAGGAGTGCCTTAGGATCCTCTTATATAGAAGAGAGGGAGTTAAGACACCTATAAACCAGATGCTTAGTTTCATCAAGGAGACTAACTTGGATGAAGTACTTTAATAATACTGAAGAAACCAGTTAAGAAGAGGTGCAAGGACGAAGTGCAATATAAAACCACAAACCATTCCTTCATTCATTCATACGACCGAAATTGGGCTGAATGAAGACCTGATGCGCATTAATGGCGAGTCGAGTTTTGGAGCTTGGTTTCTTCATCGGAGGAATGCAAATCGCTGATTCACTAAAGAGCACTTTTTGTAAAAGATACAAAATAAATAGACATGAAACGTAACGACGATAATCCGGAGATCCTACAGTTGAACTGTTACCTATCAATTTCAGTGCTCTATTTGAACCCTATCAAACAAGCGCAATGTTGTTTGAGAAGCGTCTGCCCAGACATGGGTATTTCACTTTAGTTCAGGACGGTGTAGGCTTTTCAAATTGTTGTCTGATCAGAGGAGGTGAAAAATTTCTTACATCGAAATAGACATAGAATTCTAAGCATTTTTGGCCACTTCAGGTGTGTTGATCGTTCTTACGATGACCGTAGTTCGAACACATATCAAGCACATAAAGCTTTTCGGTTTTTTCTAGGCAGGAGCCATTCATGGATAACGGCAGAGGGAGACAGTCAAGCTTTAACGACATAAGACAGCACTGGGATCCTGGGTGGTCGAAACATTGATTTCTACATGAAACCATTGACAGTTACAATTCCTATGAAACAAAGCTTTCAAGGTCAGAATTCAATGAGCTTATCATACACAACCGTTTCAGTTCCGCATCCGAAGAGCGGGGATGTCAAATAGGAAACGAATATGAGGTGCTGAAAGTAGGGAAGCTAGCAAAACTGTTAAAAGAACTAGAAGTTTCAGACAGGAGATCGTTTATGAAAATTATGAAGAGAGTCGGAGATAAAGCGGAGCCCTGGGGCACACCAGCATTTATAAGGTCAGTATCAGACTTGAAACCATCCAACACAACTTGCATTGAACGGTCCGAAAGGTAGTTTCTAATTCAACGAAGAAGGGACTCATCGATACCAAAAGCCTGCATTTTCGATAAGAGAGCGTGATGAAAAACTCTATCAAATGCTTTAAAAACTCCAAGCGTTATAATCTTACTTCCTCAAAAACAATGTAAGGATTGGTTCGACTTTTCAATAAGATAAGACATCAATTTGATAATTGGACCTTTTGCTACGAAAGACGTACTTTCGGTCATTGAGAAGCTTTTATTCATGCAATTCGACGGTAATTGGAAGGAAGAAGAAGAAGCTTCGCCGTATTTAGGGACACACTGGACTAATGCTGTCAGTATGTCCATATTTGTCGTTTGACTGAATCGATAAACTTAATTGATCGACGCAACGTGGTAGGACAGCAATTGGTTCTTACGATTGTTTTGGAAATGCTACAGTAGTTTGATTTTTTCATGTGGAAGAAGTTTACTCCTGAATTCTCCAACTAGATTCTTTGATACAATTTCCTTTTGGACATACTTTTACAGTCTCAAAACCTTCAATCAAATTTATATTCGATACTTTTATATCAACTGACATGGCCGAATACATAAAAACAGACAATTCATTTCATGAAAAATTATTTTATCCCTCAAGTATCATAAATAGCAATTCAATTCAAATCATTGCCGCTTAATTTGGCTTTTAATCAAGCACAAATACCCACCTCAGTTTGAATTAAACAAAAAGCGCGAACGAAATCGTAAAATAGAAACCACACATGCCACACCCTATATAATCGATAAAATTATTGAAACTGAAAAACGTTATTCAGAGTCAATTTCCAAAGGGCTGATTGTTAACTGATGGCCAATAATTGTGGGTGGTGCTCTTTTTTTTTGCCATACAAATGGGTTTGGTGGATCGATGTAATTAATGCAAGGGAAGTGAAATAAAACATTTTATCAACGTTTAAATGGAGCCCACCTTTAATTTAATCGACCTGGCCTAAATGAATAAAGAGTATTGCATACGAGTAATTAGCGCTTTGAGTGACTGACTCCTTTCAATCGGATTTGTTTAATAATTATTATTTCCAACTGGAAAAGTGTTGCGGCGGCGAATGGGGAAACCTTTTTTTTCATATTTCCCATTTGAAATATAAAACTCTCGGAAGAACCAAAGTAATAAGGGAATATTTATGGCATCGTAAAAGGACAATGATTATTAATGAGCCATACAATTGGGAGCATGTGTACGTGGCCATTGTTCTTAATAAAACATGTGTCGTAACTACGTGCGACAAATACATTGCGAAATGATTTTTTTTTTATTGTTTTTTTTTATTAAAGGGCGTGCATTTAAAATTTGAATGCATTGAATGAAATAAATTTAATCGCTACTCATTAATTGGTGCGATAAACGCTTCTACATATGAGTGAATCGTTGTGAGAATAGCCCTGATTTAAATTTCTGTGTTTCGACTTATTTGTTGGCAAATTGCAGTGGAAAGCTCGTAATAGTCAAGCAAATATTCTCCCCCAAAAACATAAGCACTCATAATTTAGTAAACATGAGGAAAAACATATTATTGGATCACCTTTTGATGAGAACGTGTATTCATATTTCTGGCAAATCAGTATTTGTTCCACTTTTATCCTTCCCACCGGAGTCATCCACAATTTAGCCCTTGTTTTTCAATTCGTTTGAGAAATCAACTTCTTTGTTCAATTTATATGACTTTAACGGAAGAGTTACAAGTGATCAAAAGGTCACAAACAACACCGTTCATCACCTACCAAACTTTTAAAACAAACGTAGAACAAATGATTTCATTCCACTGTTTGGTATCCAAATAATTTTTTGTTCGAAAAATGTAAAGTTTGAGTCGAGAAAAAGTAGAATGGAAGTAGAATATCTCATAACAATCCTTGCATTGTTCTTGAGATGAATCGTAGTCTTTAGTTTGAGAATTTCTTAGAGGAAAATCAATTCTTCTGCTGAGCAGAATCCATTTTTTACGTATACATATTTCTCACGTATTGGAAAGCTTCAGGGGAGGCTTAACATAATTTTTAAAAGCATAGTTTGCTATATTTTTAATTTAAGGATATGAATCTACGCACAATTCTTCCATACACGAGACGAGACCCATAGAACATGATAGCTTGAAAAATCACTTTAAATATCAATCACACCTCTCCCCGAAGAAAAAGTGGAGACGAATTTTGAGCCTTTTACTCTCAGCAACGCTCCCTATATTCAGCATCCATGTGGTTTAAAAATCGGAAGTGACAGTTGAAACGAGAGCTCTTCTGTAAAAACCTCTTTTTCATACGAACCACCGTTTTTTAAACGCTCTCTATTACAATAGCAGCACCAACCACCGACCGTTCGAGTTTTTTTAAAAATAGGAAAGAAGAATGCGTAGAAGTATACCTTTTTTTATTTTACATTTTCGTATACATAAATTATGTTTTTTTAGTCGTTTAGTTTCCGATCAGGCAAAACTTTTCATCGAGTTGTTTTTTCGACAACAGTCACTTGATTTGTGCTTAATTCGGTCTGTCATTCCATTTGATTGAGCCCCCACGGCCACTCACTTGGCACTGCGTACGTTCTGTAAATTGTCTCGAAATGAGATCCCTGTTGAAGTGACGCCGATTTTTTGCATAGCTTCGAGTTTTGAATCAGTGATTTTAGAAGATCAGGCGACCTAACACCCCTGGACTATTTTTTGGGGGGTTGTGCGACGCGGCGTTGTGAGAGAATATAATGGCAAACCCTTATTTCTTAATAAAGCTAAGTTCTTGAACACAACATTAAATTATATGCGCTATACTTCTTCTTTATATCCAACCTCGAGACTAAAAAAGCCACAATTTAAAAGGTATTATGATAAATATGAAAGGAGTCTTGCCGGTCGATCAGAACGGCAAGTTATGTATTTAATTTTTTTAAAACCGGTAAAAATAAAACTGGGTATTCCTTTTATATTTTTCCAACACTAAGTTAAACATTCTGATGATTACTGGTGGTTCAAACAAAGCGCCGATTAATGAACTCGAGGATTTCAGCAAGAAAGATCGCCAACGCGGATCACAGGCACATGCCAGACGAGAAGAGGTAGTCACAAGAAAAATTTTGATTTAATCAAAAGTCTAGTAAATAATAAACTGCAGGGCAGTGGCGTAGCAAAGGGGGGGGGGAGTAGGGGCGGACCGCCCCGGGTGTCATCCATTTGGGGGTGACACCCCAAAGCTGCCAAGGAGTATATATTATATAGGTATGCTATGGCGTAATAGATTGTAGAAGATGCAATTAACCTTGATATAAAAACATCGGAGAAATACGACATTCCAACAGAAAGAAGAATTCGTCGAAGAAAGCGAATGGCTGGTGAATTGGCAACTGATGCAGGACTTTCTCTGAGCGCTGAAGTCAGAACTTCTCTCAGAATTCAGAGATACCAAGGTTGAGAAATCATTTAAAAGCGGCTAAAGTGGCAACATCTAATTGGTTATCTTTAGACTTTAGGAAATTCATCCTAGAATGGGACTTTTTGCAGAATCTTTTCCGAATCTGGCACTGTCGCATTAAAAATGTTTATGACAATATGTGTTTCAGTTGCTTCATGTGAAAGGAGTTTTAGTAAGCTAAAATTAATTAAAAACTACTTGCGGGCAACAATGACGGAGAGGAGGCTAAAGCCTTGCTGCGATTTCTGTCAAAATGAAATACATGTAACCTTATGGAGGTATGACTTAACGCAATCGCATCGCACGCAAAAATCGCACCGGTTTGTGCAGGACTTGAACAATCTGGGAATTTTAAAAATTGACCATGAGTTGACCCAGAAAATAAATTTTGATGACGCTATCAGTGAATTTCCTGCTTTAATAGCTAGGAAGAAGACGATTTGTTAATTTTTCTGTTTTTTTTTTTTTTCATAAACAATGTGTGATGTGAATGTGTAATTTTTAATTTTTGTTCTCCATTTCTTTAATTTTTTATTTGAATTTAAATAAAGGTATCGCAATATTAAGATTAGCGGAATTTTATTTATTTAACTGTTTTACATTCTAGGGGTGACACCATAACTGCCACCCCAGGTGCCACCCATCCTAGCTACGCTACTGCTGCAGGGCTCGCAAACTAGGCACACCGACACTGGTCGGATACGAAATGATTTTCACTCAAGGCAACCTCAAACACTCGAAGGCCGATACTCGATTTTATTTTAAAATGAAAGCTCACTTTTAGGGGATTTCATTCATTTCATTTTTCATTTCATTTTCATGCATTCCAACTCAAAACTAACTTAAAAATTTAAAATTAAATAAAAAAATTTTTATAAAAAACAGTGCGTTTCCTTATACAGGGGAGGAATAGAGTCTGGTAAGGAATATCAATATCTGCACACCTAGTCAGCTTCATAGATATCAGTTCGGAAAAGATAACTTATAAATGTTGGATATTCCAAAAAATAATGTCATTTTTCATAAAATATATTAAAATGAAGCGATCAAAGTTGACAAGTTCAAAGTTCAAAATTCACGGTACGAAATAGGTGTAAAATGTAGTGTTTACAGTTCATTTATTATCTATGCATGAATGCAATCTAATTCCCCTTGAAATATAAAGTTCACAGTGTGTTTGCACTGTAAACTTTATATATGTGTCGACAAACATCGACCAAACATTGCGTCTTAGAAAGGTACAAACAGCATCTAACTGATGAGCCCACTGTTTGTAACTGGGCGAAACGCATAAGGAGTGAAGGTCACTTGAACTTTTCATTTTGATTTTAAAAATCAACACTCCGTAAGAAAACAATAAATTCTTTTATTATTTTTCTTTTTTTCAATATCTATGTTAGTATTTGAACAATTCAAAATATGAAATATGTCCGTGAAAGGTAAAGATGTATAGATTTTATCTTTTTAACTTCGCTTTAATTTTGCACAATAACTTCCGTTCCAGCAAAAGTTTAGCAGATCTATGAACTGCCTATAACTGAGACATATTTTCTTGGTAAAAATGTGAAGGCAGAGTGGTTAAGCTTTTGTCTGAAGTAATATTTTTTTAATAAAAAAAATAAAAAAAAAGATCATAGCAATTTTTAAACAGTGTCAATACCAAAAATGATAAAAGAAAGTAGTGAAATCATTAAGAAAGCTAGCTTAGTTTTTGGTTTTTGGCTTAAAAGAAAATTGTCTGTGTCCAATCCACAAGTCCCCCTAATTTATTGTCTCCCAAAAATTCATAAAACCGGTGATAGACCAATTGTCAGAAGCATCTCGTCTCCTAGTTATTTATTGTCAAAATGGCTGGTTAGTGAAATGAGACTTTTACCTCCAATTAACAGCCTCTCCGTAAAAAATTCCTTTGAATTTGTCGATAAAGTAATGATTGAAACAATACTAGAAGATGAAGTGATGGTGTCAGTGGCGTACCTAGAAAATTTAGCGCCCGGGGCAAAAAATGATTTGCCGCCCCCCCCCCTCCCCCCTTTTCGTTTTATATGATCCTCATACAAACTCCGTAGATCACGTCCACTCATAATATTCCAGATATTTTTTTACAATTTTGATTATCTATTCATTATTCACGCAAATTTGCGTACATATTCATAGGTTACTGACCAATCGCTAATACTTGGTCGGATATATTTGGTATAAAAACGATCAATACTATAGATAGCTTTTAATGATCCGATATTTTCTCGTGGCCACAACATTGTGATACATTACGGTGTAATGAAAATATGAAGAGTGTTTTGCCGGTGATTTGAATTTGAAAACATGCGCGCGCTTCTGCAAATGATATTAATCGATGTGATCCTGAAGATGACAAGAGTCCAAACGCAAGTGGTGTGAATGCTACTTTTACACAAGATGTGGGAACTTGGCCTGTTAAGATCGATTCATCTTTTCGCGATTTTATGGTTGGGCAAGGCACGAGCAAACTTTAAAATATTAATGCGGAAATCCCACAGGATGATACTGGACGATCTTTAACCAAAACATGATTTGAGAAAACTTTGAAAAATGGCGAACGGATCGCTCGCACGTGGATGTGTTTTTCCCTGATCAAAAATGCTTTGTTTTGTTTTTGTTGCATCTTATTCCCACAAAAAAGTTGTCAGAGCAGTCAGAATCACTTTACCAATGCATTGGGGTTTTCATCGTGGCGTAAATTAAATCCACGTGTCCAAGATCATGAAAATAGTCCTGCTCACCGCTTAGCTTTCTTAGAATGGAAGGAATTAGAACGAACTCTGAATCAAGGTGGAGGTAACGATGATGATTTACAACGCCAAGTTGCTGAAGAGGAAAAATATTGGAGGAATATACTCGAAAGAATTATCGCAACTATTCAAACGCTTGCACAACAAAATTTGCCTCTGAGAGGACATCGCGAGTCAGTCGATAATCTAAATCCTAGGAATTTTTTGGGTCTGCTGAGATATTTGGCCAAATTTGATCCTGTCATGAAATCTCACTTCGAACACATTTCTTCACAACCAGGATGCTTATCGTATCTTTCTCCCAGAATTCAAAACGAACTCATCACTATGATGGGGAACAAAGTGCGTAAGTTTCTCATTTCTCAGTGCAAAGATGCGAAATATTACAGTCTAATGTTCGATTCAACTCCGGATTCCCCACATGAGGAACAGATGTCTCAAATTATCAGATTCGTCGAAGTTAAACCAAATTCAGTAAAAATCAGAGAAGTCTTCATTGATTTCATACCTCTGAAAGTCAAAACAGCAAAAGGAGTTACTGAAGCTATTACGAACAAACTGGACGAAGATGAATTAATCCTGAAAGATTGTAGAGGTCAATTGTACGACAATGCACCAACAATGAACGGTATCCAAACAGGAGTATCCAACAGCAGAGAATCAGCGACCTGAATGAACAAGCTGTTTTCGTTCCTTGTGATAAATCATTCTCTCAATTTGGCAGGAGTACACGCAGCCCACGTCAATGTCCGAGCGGTAACATTTTTTGGAACAATACAGCGTCTCTTCACTTATTTCTCCTCTTCTACCCACAGATGGGACGTTCTCAAAAAATACGTGAGTATAACGGTCAAAAGGCATTATGGAACTAGGTGGAGCTCAGAAGTTGAAGCTGTGAGACCAGTATCAACACAATTGGACGAAGTCACTTCAGCGCTGGAACACTTGAGAGACACGGTCACAGAAAATATTGATACCAGTCGAGAGGCAGCGTTGGTTATCAATGCTGTAGAAACATTTGATTTCTTCGCTCTTTTTTTTTTTTTGAGCAGAAATTCTCGAATCATTTGATAGAGTTCAGAAACGGTTACAAGAAAAAGGAATCAGTTTCACTTATGTACTTGGGCAATTGCAAATGTTGACAAACAAACTGAATGATTGGAGAATCGACTTGTGCGACCGTGCCATTTGTAAAGCCACAGAAAAATGTAACGAGTTGGGTGTGAGCACCGCCAAAAGAATTCGAAAAAAGCGAAATATGCCAGGAGAAACATCTGAAGATTCTGAATTGAATTCGGAAGAAGAAATGCGAAGATCTCTGATTGAAATTTTGGATAAACTTTCAATGGAAATATCTACACGTTTCACAAATTTGAAGAAGCTCGATGAATGTTTTGGTTTCCTTTGTAATTTTAAAAAAAATAATAAAACTTCCCAGAGATTCTTACAAAGATAAGCTTCTCAAAATAGAAGGAAAATGCAAGAAACTTGCCGAGTTTTATTCAGATGACTGGACAACGAAGACTTGTTCAATGATATTCAAGACGTCCTACTTTTATTGAAAAGAGCGAAGAAAAACGAAGAGGAAATTGGATTTTCGCCTGAACAACTTCTGTTATACATTTCATCAATGGAACGAGAAGCTTACAAGACATTAGCGACAGCTTTGCAAATTTTACTAACCATACCTGTTTCAGTTGCTTCTTGTGAAAGATCATTCAGCAAACTTAAATTGATCAAATCTTACTTGAGATCAACCATGAGTCAAAGTAGATTATCAAACCTTGCAATTCTTTCAATCGAAAGTGAAACTGCTGCAATGTTAGATTACGAGGATATAATACTTGAATTTGCAGCAATGAAATCGAGAAAAGTTAACTTTTGAGTTTTTTCATTGTTATGAAGAAAAAGTTTGAGGTTTCAATGTTTCGAGAGTATGAAAATAAGATCGAAGTTTAATTTTTCATCAAAAATTCATATAAAATGTAAAACTCAATTTGATTGTGATTAAAAAAATTTTGTATGAGAAAATTTTTTTGTGTATTACTTCTCAATTTTGAGGAACAGCGGAGCTCATTTTGTCGCCCCCATATCGTAGCGCCTTGGGCGACAGCCCCCCTGCCCCCCCCCCCTTAGGTACGCCACTGGATGGTGTCGTTTGATGTTGTGTCTCTTTTTCCAAGTATTCCAGTTGATGTTGAGTTTTAAAGCTATTTGAATACTGTTGATTTAAGTAACGAGAAAAAAGCGTGTTTCCTGAGTGTGGCTAAACTTTGTATGCAACAAAACATTTTCCAATTCAGGGATAAGTTTTATAAGGCTGAAAAAAGAACAAATATGGGTAACCCAATGAGTCCTCTAATATCGGAATTATTTATGTCAGCGTTTGAAATTCGGTTGAGAAATAGAAATGTATTACCAAGGTTCTGGTGTCGAAATGTGGATGATGTATTTTCGATTGTGAAAAAAGATAAGATAGAAGATACATTGAGTGTTTTAAACTGTGAATTTGAAACAATTAAATTTACAATTGAAATGGAGGCAAACAATAAAGTGTGTTTTCTGGACTTTGAAGTCAGAAAAACGTGTGAAAATAAAATAGATGTTTCAGTTTACCATAAACGAACAAATACACTTCGGTTTATTACAAGTGATTCGCATTGTCCAATTCAACATAGGCATTTGAAATTTGCAAGGCCCTGATGATCCTTAGGTTAGGTTAGGTTACAATGGATGTCAAGAATACACCTGACACACTTAGACCAATACTAGGTCCATTGTGATACCATAGAAATTATGCGGGGGAGTACCTCACTTAACAAAACCATTTGGAGCTTTTAATAAAGCGAAGGAGATGCAGGGGATCTGTATTCGCCAGATCGCTTTGATCATCGAGAAAATATTTCCTCAGATGCCGCTTTCTTTTAAAAGAGAGTGCAGGACATGAGCAGAGGAGGTGTTGGATTGTCTTCTCCTCCTCCTCATCTAAGCAACTTCTGCAGAAGTCATTACAGGGAACGCCAAGTCTTATGGCGTGTCTTCCTATCAGACAATGTCCGACATATGTCCTGGCCATATACGTTTTGTTGCCACACACGTGGTGATATTGTTCCACCTATGATTTGTTCTATCCATTGCCTCTTGCTTTAGCATAAGTTTACATGTAGTGATTGGTATACCAATATTCAACCTGCTGGTTGAGATCGGTAGAACGGTTCCTTCTCTGGCGAGTTCATCGGCTTTGCAGTTACCCAGGATATCTCTGTGCCCCGGCACCCAAATAAGGTGAATATTGAACTGTTCAGCCATCTCTCTAAGAGATAGGCGACAGTTAAGGGCGGTTACTGAGTTCGTAGAAACAGCGCCGAGTGATTTGAGGGCTGCTTGACTATCTGAGAAAATCCGGATATTCGTTGAGGATAACACTTTTTCTTTTAGCCATGATAGGACCTCTTTGATCGCCAGAATTTCTGCTTGGAACACGCTACAATGGTTTGGAAGGCGGAACGAGAGACTTACGTTAAGTCGGTTTGAGTACACCCCGCAGCCTACCCCTTCTTCGGGTTTTGAACCATCTGTATAGAAATGAATTGAATCATCTCTCAAAAATTCTTCGTCTTCCCAGGTCGTTCTCGGTGGGATTGAGACTTGGAATTTATTATCAAAAACCAATTGGGGGATGGTGTAGTTGGAGTGGCATGGGATTGATCCGAGTAAATTCAGGATTGTAGCGTGACCGATGTTATTTACGGTCCATTGGGAGATAGCTCTCATACGAATGGCTGCACTCTCATACGAAATGGCTGCGGCTTGTTGATCTCAGTGCTCCGCTTATACACAGACAGGCTGTTCGTTGGACCTTGCTTAGATTATCGCAGTAGGTCCTTTTATCAAGAGCGGTCCACCATACCACTACTCCGTATGTGAGTATTGGTCTGATGACCGCGGTGTAGAGCCAGTGGGTGATTTGGGGGGAGAAACCCCATTTATTACCAATGGCTTTTTTACAGGAAAATAAAGCTACGGTGGATTTCCTGATTCTTTCCTGTATAGTGGCTTTCCAATTTAGCTTTTTGTCTAGGATTATACCTAGATATTTGGCTTCGTTTGAAAGTTCAAGTGGGATTCCATTAATTGATGGAGTTATTAGTTGAGGAATTTTGTATTTCCTGGTGAAGAGAACGAGTTCAGTTTTCTGAGGGTTGACCCCTAGATCACATTTTCCCGCCCATTTTACAAGTTTATTTAGAGCGGTCTGCATCAGGTCCGTAAGGACGTGAGCATGTTTGCCGGACACCGCAATGGAGACGTCATCTGCATATGCAATCACTTTGAATCCCTCAGCTTCTAAGTCAACTAGAAGTTCATTGACTGCTGATCCCTGCTACTTATTTAAATTTTTATTTTTATTTACTTTGATCACTTAAACGTGCTCTTCTAAATTATCAATTATTTCTGCTTTATTCTTTCTATTCCCATTTTTTTAGGATTTAAATCTTTACTTTAAAAATGTATTTTCATTGCGTTTCATGTTATTCGCAATAAAAAAGACTGGCCTTGTGAACAATCTCTGCAATTGCCAATAAACATTGAGTGCAGATAGAGTTTAAAACTCTTAACTCTTTACAGTTAAGAGCGTACTAAATATTCAAATCATGTAGCGATTAACTTCAAAGTTTATTTCTATTCTTAATCCAGCAACATTTGTTTTTGTCAGTGTCATTGAATCTCTTCAATTGAGTGTAGACGCCATTTTGAAGCCCTTTTGTTGGTTTACTTTCAAATTATTACCCAAATATAAATAAATGTCAACTCATTTCAAAGAAAATCTCATAAGAGTCCCCAAACAAAAATTTTTCAATTCGCTAAAGAGCAATGAAAGCGTGAAATTTTTTAATTACCAAGTGACAGAAAACAGAAACAATACAAGCATTTTTATAAGAAGTACTCGTATATTTCTCTTGGAATAATAATAATTGCTTTATGAATCGTACGTATCTTGTTTCATCTTCTTTGCTGTTGCTGTTGCTGCTTAATCTCTGCCTTGCCTCTATTCAAATATTTAACTTGTACCCCATCTTTCATTTGCTTGGGGTAAATTATGTTACTTTCGTGGGTAAATACAAGAGAAGCCTCCAAATTAAAACAACTCTGTCAACACCCTCTGACTTGCTTAATACGTTTAATCTCTTGCTTTATTGCGTCTACAATCTGACGGCAACTTTTTCCTTTTTCTTTTTTCTTTTTTGTTTTATTTGCTGTGGGAAGGTTCCTTATAAATGGGAAAAAAGGACTTAAATGAGACAAAAAAAAAAATCACAGCGCTTAGGAAAATATGAAATATGAGAAAGATCCGGTATTAGCCTTTTTTCCTATGGCAACTAAATAACGGCCCACATAAATACCTGACAGTCTTAAATATAAACCTTTGTTCGTGATTTCATCCTTTTTGTGTTTTCCTGCGAAGGTAAATTTGACCCCTTGAGAGAAATGCTAGCTTTATTAAGTAATTATAAACGTAGAATAATAAATCGGTTTTTCGTTTTTCCATTTTTTAATTTACTGATGAATAACAACCTTGAATGTTGATGAAAATAAATATTTAAGAAAAATCCCTTAAAGATCTGCTTGTTAAGGCAAAGAAAGGTAGGTTTTTTGACATTTTCACTCTGAGTGCTAAGGTCTGTGTTATTTTTTTATTTCTGAACTGAAGTAGGCTTTTTTAAGTGACACGCTTTCCTCTTTCTCTAATCGAAAAATCGACCACTTAAGCAATCCCATTATAATTTAGCAATTCTCCTGCGTGGCCAGGACTATAATATTCAGGTTGCAGAATGTAGGCTTCCAGTCTTGAAATATTTAATGAAATGTAGTTTTTGTTGGGCTTCTTGGAAACAAAATAGAAGAAATGAAACGGCTTGGAACGATGAATGAGGAAACCCATTAATCAGGATTTGGCAACGATATATTTTTCACATTAGGAGACGAAAAGGACGCACCGCATAGACATTATGTTTTTTGTCTGAACAAAAAATAATTACAAGATTAAAAGTAAGTCAAGACAATTTGCATGAATTACTTAAATCAGTAGCAAATCAATGGAGAAGAATATTAAAACATTTTCGATAATTAGTTTCAATTGAATTTGTGAGTTTGGTTTTCGAACCCAAGTGTTTGATTTCTCACGAAATTAGAAACTGCTAAGGAAAATGTGCGAAAACTGTCAGTTTTCCCACAGGCCCTAGTTTTCACATTTGAAGGGAATTATCAATTTAAAATGATTTAATTTACGCAAACAAGTGATTGAGTTTCCGTATGAGTTCAAATATCATATTTATGCACTTCATTTGTCGTTAATTTTTTTTTATTTGTAGTGTGTGATGCCCTTCGTGTAGTGCAGTGATTCCCAAAGTGGTCCATATCGACCCCTTGGGAAAAGTTCTACAATCGCCCCCTTTAGACAAGTTCTTACTTAAAACATTTAAGATAGTGTTTCGTTACTTTTGCCATTTTATTAACCCTTAAACCCTACCCATCCCGGGAGAAACACAATTGCTACCCTGGGGTCTTAGGGACCCCAAAAAGTTTTTGCCCCAATTTAATAAAAAAAAAACAATTTAATCAAAAATTTTATTTACTAACATAAAAGATAGGAATGTTTAATTATGAAAAATGTTTTAAAAGTTTACATCAGAAAATTATGACATACTGAGCGGATATTTTCGCCACAAAGTGGATTTCGGCAACTGGTGCATCGTATTTTGATCTTGCGGTCTTTGTCTCGTGGACACACGGCACATCTACTTTTTGTAGTGACTTAAGATGTTGAGTCAGCCACAGGTCGCTTCTTTTTTAAAATATCTCCAATGAGGACCTGGAGATTGGATGGCAAAGTTGGCCAAGTAAACCTCTCCTTCATTTGGGGTTTAATGAGTTCCAAGGCTAAGTTTCTTAAGAAATTTCGACTTATTTGAATTTTATCGGACGCTATTTTGAGAAGGACATTCGAATTCACACCAACAATATTTAAGATCCCATAAAACATAGCCAATGGCCATCGTTTCGCTCGTCTTGAAATACTGTCAAACTGTTCAAAAACTTTAACTATCACTACCCTGGGGTCTATGGGACCCTGAAGCTCAAATACTTTCAACTGCACCACTCGAAAATTAATAAATGACAGATTTTTAGACGTCTGCTGCGATAATATGAGAATTCCATGGGTGGCACTGGTGTGAGTTGCTTAGTTTTTAAAAAATTCAAGAAAATGTATGTTTGCAGGTATAATTTGTCGATACTTTCCATAAGACTTAATAAGCTGCAGGTCCGTCAACGGCGGCGGCGCGCGGTACAAATAAGCGGAGTCAAATGAGAACAATTGATAGTGTTCGACATTGAAGAAGCCCAATGGAAAGCAGGAAACCCCACATGCAGTTTGTCCAAATATAAAAAGATTTTTTTATTCGAAGTTCAATTCTGGCTTAATGAACAAGCCTAAAGATTATACTGATAGCCCATGAGGTTGCTTCGATAATAGTCAGCTATTGTTTGTTAAGTTATGTCAATTTTTATTAAACTGTCCCTCCTGCCTAAATGGAGGAAGATGGACCCTCCCTCCGGTACGATTTATTTCTAAGAACATGACCAAAAATCATATGCCAGAGTATGTAACACGAATAACGGGATACCCTGTATATAAGGAGAAGGAAATCATCACTTTACCAGAAGAATACAGCACTATTCTTAAGAATCATGGCACAGTCATTTTCGGAAAGGACTGGGCTGTCGTAAACTATAACAAGACGCTAAGAAGCTCATTAAGTCAAAGCTTCAACATAAGTCAGACATGGGAAATAAGCTGCGAAAAACAAAACCAAAAAATTACCAAATCTGCGAAGAAAACCATCAGCGGCCTCCCCACTATGGTTAAGCCATTTTAAAAAGAAGTTTTCAACTATTTATGAAAATTGCTTACTTGACGAAGCTACATCATAAAACAAAGTGTCCCTTAAAAAGCTGGCTGATGTCAAGAAACTCATGAAGTTCATTACTGTTCCAAAGGCTCCCCAGGACTTTTATTACAAAGTACTGTCAGTCATTGCCGAAGAATGTACTGAAGAGAGGGAGGATTTAGGAAGAAAATCTGAAGAATTAAATAACCGATGTTTACTATCAGTCAATTAGTAAATATCTTTGGCATTTTCAACAAAGTCAACTAGCAGCAGCAGGATGATGATCAGAACTTGATCAAAACCAAATTAATTATATAAAATTAATATTATAATTGTGGGAAAATGTATTCTTTACAAACAAAATTTAAGCAGGAAAGAATACTTAAAGTTTCCACATTTGCCAAAATCATCAGAAATCCTTCAAGAGGACACAGTATGACACCAATGGAAGACGCCAATGTGATTATGCAAGAAGAGTCGATCACCCTCAAAACTGACGAAGAGATTAAGCAAAAGTTCAATGAAGTTTTTCAGAAGTTACGGTTGCAGCGCAGCATTAAAACTCGATATACTACATTGAAGAAACAATGCTGAAAAAAATTCTCATTGCTTTTCCAACATCTTATTTGGTTGAAAAATGCTTCATTGTGGTAGCAAGCATTTCGACGAAAAAAAGAAACAGCTTTTTCCCAATTAAGAGTTAGTTTTTAAAAAACTTTCAATTATAATAAAGCTTACAAGCAACAACTGCAAATTTTTCAAGTTAGTTAGTTTTATATATGTATCAATAGGAAAAACTAATCCCTCACACAAAATTTTTTTAAAATCTTTGGAGCCGCTTTTGAGAAAAATAAGTATTATCATATTGGAAAACGGGTACCGCTTTTTCAAAATCTGGAAACGCGATTCTAACACAACTGTAAATTCAATTTTGAACAAAATCCATCAAGTGGTTCAGGCTGTGGATCCATATACGGAGAAGCGGTGCAGTGCAATAAGGCCCGCGGCATTAAGACCCGCGGGTCTTATTTCCTCTTTGTTTTGGAAGTAAGGTCCACGGGTGTTATTTCCATGATGAAATGGCAGTAAGAGCCGCGGGCCTTAGTTCCCTTTTCGGCGAACTCAAATACCATTTCGTAATGGAAAGAAGTCTCACCGTTTGCACTTAAACTTATTTTCAATGTGAATAAACTGGCACAGGGACGTAACTCCACTAGACATAAGTCCATGCTCTGATTGTGGATTATGATTTATGACATACCAAAGAGGAACACACGTACATAAGAAATATTTTTGGAACTATGAATCATACTATGTGTTTGGTGCGGTCAATTCGCGTGAATTTCTTAAGTTCAACCTCAAGCACGTATAACAGGGAGGCAAATTTTTTTCGCTTTGCTTTTTACTCACGGATAGAATAATGAAGCTGAAAGCGAAGCGGAAAAAATTTTCTCAAGGGAGTATGGATGTGTGGTGTAAAAATAAAAATTCGCGCGAATTTTTATTTTTACACCACACAAACATACTCCTTTGAGAAAATTTTTTCCGTTTCGCTTTCAGCTTCATTATTCTATCCGTGAGTAAAAAGCGAATCGAAGCTAACGAAATATCCCTTCGGGTAGTACGGGTTTGGGGTTGAACATAAAAAATTCACACGAAGAGAACAGAAGAATGGCTATCTAAAAAAAGCTAAATAAGTATTAAGAAAGTAGATTAAGTTATTTTGTGCGCATAAGAAAGTGGACTGGGCATCCATCCTCCTATGTCACGAAGTGGGAGACAACGTGAGCTATGAATTCATATCCATGAAAAGCTGAAATAAGTTTCCAAATTTTGGAGCTTTGTTTTTCGGTACCTCAAATGTTATTTTCTTCAAATAAAAAGAAACTAGAATATATTTAGCGCATCCGCTATGTTCTTAATCCTTTCTAAGAAGGAAAACTAATTTTAAGATCCCATATGCATCAGACTCATATAAATGTGTTTCCAATTGACAATAAAAAACATGGACCTTAATTCTTTTCTTTGGTGGGTCTTATTGCCATTTCAAAGTGGAAACAAAGCCCGGGGGTGTTATTTCCATTGGTTTGGGCAGTAAGACCCACGGGTCTTATTGCCGCGGGGCTTATTGCATTGCACCCGGAGAAACAGATAGATAGACTGACAGAATTGGAGTCTCCACTTTTTTCGTATTCTTTATCATCGTAATGTCATGTTTCATCGCAATTTTCTTTCTGCAGGACTGCAACACTTGCCTTATAACTAATACATATAAAAGCAAAAAAAAAATTTGAGACATGATTTTCAATGTAATTTGGCTATGGGGGTCTAGGGTATCAGTTCGTTTAGGAAAAGGGGTCTCTTGCTCAAAATAGTTTGGGAACCCCTGGTGTAGTGGTTAAAGAGAAGTTGGTAAAAGTAAGAAGTCGAACCACAGAAAGGTCTAAAATGAGACCAGCAAAGTCAATTGCTCTTTGCAATACAGTTTTCAATATAAGCAACTTTAAAAGCAAACCAAAATGGAATGCCGCAAGGCTGTGTTCTTGTACCAAAATTGTTTCAACATCATCATCAGAATCGCACATAAAATACAAAAGTGTCACAACTCAAAAATCATAGTTTTTCAGTAAGGACGAAAAACTGTTTTAGAAATGCAGAAAACGTATAACAACTAAATAAGGCACGTAAGCAATAAGAATCAGTTTATTAACAACCTACAAAGTAACAGAAGCATTTATTTTTGGTTACGTGAAGTTTAATTTCAAATTTTTGAGTTGTGACATTTTTGTTAATATTTTCTCAAAAAAGGTAACGACTTATTTTGAATTCGTAAACTTTTGCATGCTTTTATTTGAGTTGTGAAATTTATGCTTTGAAAAAAATGTTTATACTTTGCAGTGATTAATAAGTCATTTTTATTATGAATTTTTTAACGAAGTACATAGCTCGTTGGAAACTTAAGTTTTTTAACTTTTTTTGTTTCAAACCTCGTTTCCAAATTGTCTTCCTTTTAAAATAGAACCTGTAAAAAAGCGAATTATCTGGAAAATTTTTTATTAATGAGAACAAAATTGATTTAATCAATCAAATAAGTAAACTTGAAATTCATATTAGAGAGAATAAATGTATTTGCTCAAGTACACTTTTATAAAATGATACGTAGTACACTTTTATAAAATGATACGTAGTACACTTTTATAAAATGATACGTAGTATAATTTTGGAAAAATAATATTCTTGTTGATCAGATCTTGGATGTCTTTTTCCTTGTTCTCAGACAAAAGAATTTTATTTGGATAGGCCTTTGTCAATCCGTGGGAGTAAATCACGGCATTTGCGCTTTCATGTTTTCTTGACTTTCGTACTTTGACTATTTTTTAATGTTAGATTTTTTTCATTTTATATACTGCAAAATATGTTATTTATCTAAAGTGTCACAACTCAAAAAACCTGAAAATGCATCAAAATGGTGTTGGATTCCAAATGAGAAACAAAAACAGACTATGAAGCACAGCAACTCTAGACCTTTTCTTAAAAAATAAAACCATTTTCTTTCATATGGAACAATAAAAACTATTCTTTTTAATAAATCATCAAAACTGTCCTAACTCTAAATTCTTGTTTTTCATTTTTGAAAAGTGACACAACTCAAAATAATGCAAATAATTTCCATAAAAAAAAAACAACAAAACTGTCTTAACTCAAAATAAAACGCTTGTGCTTACCGAACTTCAATACTGTAATGGGCAATAAACAGCTTTGACCCTCATAAATCACCAGGGCCTGACGGAATCATCCCTGCGGAGCTGCAGCAGGTTTCAAACATCATCATCTATAACTTAGAGATGATCATGAAAGGATACATCAGCTATGCATATATTCCCAAGGCCTGGAGAGAAGCTAGGGTTGTCTTCATACCTAAAGCCGGCAAAAGCTCCCATGTAAATCCAAAAGATTTAAGACCTATTAGTCTATCATCCTTCCTCCTTAAAACACTGGAAAGAATGATTGACATACACTTAAGACAAGAAATTGAACCTAGTCTGATCTCAACGGCGCAGCATGCCTATACAATAGGTAAATCAGTGGAAACTGCACTTCACTCTCTGGTTTGCACCATTGAAAAATCCCTGGTCCCTGCACTACAAAGAATACTCTCTCGTCTCATTCCTAGACATAGAGGATAGAGGGTGCATTTAACAATGTTAACTATACAGCAATCACTAATGCTCTTGATGGCCTGCTCATAGAGGAACACATCAAGAACATGATAACAACAATGCTCAGCAGCAGAATCATTAGTTCCGAAATGGGGAACTACAAAACAAGCAGAATGGCCAATAAAGGAACCCCGCAGGGAGGAGTTTTATTTCCCCTACTGTGGAACCTGATCGTTAACAAATTGTTAATCGACCTAGAGGACGAAGGTTTCAAAACCATAGCCTATGCCGATGATGTAGCAATTGCTTTTTCAGGCAAGCACCCACAAACCCTAGCTGAGCTGCTACAAACAGCACTTAACAAGCTTAACAATTGGGCTGTAGGTTGTGGTCTGAACATCAATCCAGACAAAACGGAATTAGCTCTCTTTACGAGGAAATACAAAATTCCGGACTTCAGACCCCCAACTATTAAAGGGGTAACTCTCACACTGTCAAATCAGGCTAAATATCTAGGTCTCATTTTTGACAAAAAACTGACCTGGAAAACCAATATTGAGGAAAGAGTAAATAAAGCCAACGTTGCACTCTTCTCCTGTAAAAAAGCCATTGGCGGGAAATGGGGTTTCTCCCCCCAAATCACCCATTGGCTGTTTACATCGGTAATTAGACCGATACTCACATACGGGGTGATAGTCTGGTGGACAGCACTAGACAAGATGATCAACTACAACAAGCTGGCCAAAGTTCAAAGAACGGCTAGTCTGTGTATTAGTGGCGCACTGAGGACAACCCCATCGGACGCCCTCAATGTACTACTAGATCTCACACCCCTAGATATCTGCAGCAAACAAGTCGCAGTTAGCTCAGCTACTCGACTCAGAACTACATCATTACCATTCTAGATAACTTTAGATTCTTACCGAATCGATCCGACTACACCACCCCCAAGTTGGTGTTTGACAATAATTTCCAAGTAACCATACCTTCAAGAGAAGCTTGGGAAAATGGCGCTCTTTTGGAAAATGAAGCAATACACTTCTACACCGATGGTTCAAAAACCAGCGAAGGTGTGGGAAGTGGAATCTACTCAGAAAAACTGAATCTCAGTCTTTTCTTCCGCCTACCCGATCATTGTAGTGTGTTCCAAGCGGAAATTCTGGCGATTAAGGAGGTGCTGTCTTGGCTCAAAGAAAACGTCATATCCTCCACGGATATTCGGATCTTCTCAGACAGCCAAGCTGCCCTTAAATCTCTTGCCTCTGTCTCTACAAAAACCATCACGGTCCAAAATTGTCAGATGTCTCTGAGGGAGATGTCAAATCAGTTTAACATTCACCTTTCATGGGTGCCAGGGCACAGGGACATACCAGGCAACTGTATGGCAGACGAACTAGCCAAAAAGGGCACGACCACTTCCCTACGCTCAGAATGGAACAACATAGGTGTACCTATCGCTACATGTAAACTCCTACTTAGACAAGACGCTTCAAGGATAACAAACGCTAGATGGACTGAGAGTAACAACAGCCTTGCAACCAAAAAAGTTTGGCCGTGTGTAGACTCAAAACGCTCGAAGAGTTTGTTAGCCCTGAACCGCCTGTATCTAGGTTCTAACATAGGTGTTCTTACGGGACACTGTCTAATAGGGTGACACGCCAAAAGACTTGGTGTGTTTTCCAATGATTTCTGCAGAAGCTGCATGGACGAGGAGGAGGAAGAAACCGTTCAACACCTTCTTTGCTCATGCCCTGCACTACTTCATAGGAGGAAAACTCATCTCGGTGAATTCTTCTTCGATGATACTAGCGACCTAGCTTACATAGACCATAAAAGTCTTTCGAAATACATTAAAAGTTCCACGTGGTTCGACTAGCAGGTGATTAACCGGCTAGTCCCGTAATGGAAGATTAATAAGTGATCAACTCGTTAATTTTACATCGGGTTTCTGAGATCAGTAGGTGATTAACTTGCTGATCTCTGTGGTATCACAATGGGGTCTTGTGGCCTAAGTGTGTCAGGCAATGTACTCATAGGCTGACAGCCACTTCCACCTAACCTTACCTACCGAACTTCAAATTCCAATGACTTAACTCAAAATAGTACACTTTATGACTTTAAAAGAGCGCTTGTTTCCTTATCGAACTAGTCACAACTAAAAATGTGTCATTTTTGTCCAAGCAACTTTGTTGACTTTTAAAACATTTAAAATGACATTTCATCTACTGAGCAAAAAAATATTCAATATAAATCAACGCCGGCTAGATAGATAGGTTTGAAATAAGTTTTAATATTTTTTCAAATCAAAAACCCCAAAAATGAGTTTTTCGAGCTGTGACACGTCTGTATTACATGTGCGAGATGTTCTCTTACAGTTATAATTGTGAAAAATTAACAATTTATTGCTTTTTTTAAATTGGATATGGCGGAAGTAATAACACAAAGCTGTTTTGATTTTTGGTACTGTTCCCTTAAGGGACTCGGCTAGTTTCTCGAACTCAAATGGAGGTGATTTTTTGAAGGCGTGAAAATAAAAATACAGTGGTGGTCCAGTATAACGAATGCCGATATAACGAATGATCGATATTACGAACACTTTTTTCAAGTCCATTCGGTATTCTATTTAAGCAACAAATAACGAATTTCGACAAAATGGCACTGAAAACTCTAAAGTCTTAGTTCTAAAAAGTTTACGGGAAGAGCCATTCAACACAAATGCATATTAACGATTTTTTATTTAATTTGAGTACAAATTGAGCCTATTTACCTAAAGATTTGTATGACAAAAACGTTTCGATACAACGAATCTTCGATATAACGAATTGACTCTGGACATTATATCGTTCCTTATACTGGACCACCACTGTATAGCTTCAAATATTCTGTAATCTAAGGAGTTTATTATACATATGTTCATGTAAATTGTCAGGAAATTTCGAGTTAAAATATTGAAATCCCAGAGAGATATTGAACTCCTTGAAATTAGAAGAAGTCAATTTGCCGCATTTTTTTGAATTTTTCTGGTACCTGTAACAAGAAACTAAGAAAATGGCGTTAAAGTAGACTCTTTTTTCCATACAGCCATTCATTGGAGTGAAAAATTGGAAATTGACAAAATGGCCGCAATTTAAAAAAAGAGGTCTACATTTCGTCAAAAAATCGTCTTACGATGGCTGCCAAATTTACAATTTTCATCCGATCGGAAAATTGTAGATGGCTGTATGTAAAATCATATGGAGAGTATGCAGTTAAGATTTCAAGACGATTCGTTAATATTTGCGTGAGTTACAGCAGCGGCAAATTTGAAAAATGCAGTTTTGAGAAAAACTCATTTAAAGTTTTCAGAGTATTTCAAAAATATCCAAGATATCATTCCAATATTTTAGGACATCTTTTTTGTCCACCTGCTTACCCAGAGGTTCGAGGTTCGGATCCTTGCAGAGGCAAAAGTGTTTTTTCATGGGTATCGCCTTTCGCGAGGAATTGGCAAGTCCTCCGATAATAAATTCATTGCCATGAAAAGCGCTTTCTCAAATAGCCGTTCGGAACCGGCAGAAAATTGTAGGTCCCTCCATTCCCTCGCTAGGCATGGTTGTGAGAAATGCGATAGGCCCAGGGGCTCCTCGCCCTGTTGCACCACCCTATTTATTTATTTATTATTTGACTAAAGCATCCACAGCCCAATATTGAACCCCACAGTCGATGTCAATAGCATCATACCTGGCAATGGATAAATAATCAAGACAAATTGGATGATCTTTCATCTTCTTATCCGAAAACGCTTCTGGGGCTGATTGATATTTGAATTTATTTTTGTGTGTTTTCTAAATTGGCATCAAACATTTGCAGAAGAGCCAGGAAAATTTAACAATACTACATTTTATTTCATATTTTATTTAACATCGCGTGCAATATAAATTTCTAAGAAAAACAAAAAACACAAAAAATCGCCGAAGCCTTATGAATATTTCATTGCGTTATGTTGCCATTTAGAGGGTATAACATTTGATGAAATTCCAATCCAAATACACATAACAAAGGATCTAACAAACAAAAGAAAGCGAACGGAATATGAATTAATAATCGAACACAAAGTGTGCATTTCCATCCTTGTTTGCTTGGGGGTGGTAAATGGCTGTGTGCTGGTGTGTTGGTGTGTTAGTGTGTCGGTGTGTCCTCATGCCCCGATTCTCGGAATTGTTTGTCGAACGATGTTCTTAGAATAATTTGTAATAATGGGCCGTTTTTGTATTAGTGACTGTGGTTTTGTTTTAATATCCCTACAGGACTTATGAAACAACAATTTGCTGAGCAAAATCATAAGCCGAGTTGTTATGAGCAAGGTCGTGGTCCCCTAATGGGCTTCCCCACAATACACGGGTTTACTGAAAACCTAGCAGCCTTTAAATACTGCAGGAATGTATTACTTTTTTTTTGTAAGAGTTGGTGGCAGCTTTTCTTTAATTGTGTGCTAAAAGAGAGTGGGCAGGATGGTGTTGTCGCGCATTCTAGTTCATTTGGGTGTGAGAAGCAATTACATTTGTAATAATAAAAGAAATCGCAGTAAAATAAAAACAAAACTAATTCGAACCGAAAGGACTGAATATTGCCTAGTTTCACTACGATATTGCTTTTTAAATGGCTTTTCACTGATGGGATTTATGTTTAATGAAAAAATCCGCACCACTAGTGCAACTACTATATCCAACGATGTGTTATGCCACTTCAAAGAAAAGCTACTATCTCTCTTTTGATACACATATGTTGTTTATACAAAGGAAGGTAATGGCCGATTTCATGAACTTCACGAATGGGTTTCCTCAATACAAACTGATGTTTATTCGACACTTCAAAGGTTGCATAACTGTGTATATTCAGCAGTGTTTTCGTTAAAATGTTTATATAGCATAATACATTTAGAGTGGTGACGACTCTCTTTGAAAATATTGCTCGTTTAATGAGTGACTTGCATAATGCCAAAAAATGCATCAAAGTATAGGCTCAATTCGTATGATACATAAAAGTATCTCCTCTTAAACTTTTCAAAAATAAAATAAAGAACTTTGAAAAACGGTACATGGGTAAATTAGTTGTTTTTACCCAAAAACATCGAAAATATTAATTATTTGACAATAATGCCTGTTGAAAAATATAAGTGAGTAAGTTCGCTGGGAAATATTTAAAATCAGCTATATTAAATATTTGCAAAATAACTAGAACCCTTTATTTCACTTCATAAGCCTGGTTTCAATTTCAACAACACGGTCAACATTTTTAAAGGCCGGGAGAAATGATTCGCAAAAGACATTTCTGCTTACAGGCGAGATTTTGGAGAGACTAAACTTGAAGTCGCACAATGCGAAAGTCCAAGCAAAATGCTAACCGTAAGCGGAACTGAAGATAAGGAAAGTCCTTGAAATCAGGCGGTTGCTGCTACAAGTTTGCTTAGAAACAAACGCCTGCGCAAGGAAAATATGTTAAATTTGACGAAGTCCTGCATGATACAAGTAGTGTTTGCTTGCTGTGCAAGCACTGAATGGCTTGTTAAAGTCTGTACAATAACTCACTTATGCAGATTATATTGACGTATTGGGAAGAAGCAAGAGTGATGTCATAGGTGCTTCGACGAGCATTGAAACAAGCGGTTTGAAAAGGTTTAATGGTAAGTGAGGGCAAAACGAAGGTTTAATGGTAAATGCTGTCATCAAATAGGAATTGGGCAAAATAGACAGACACAGCTTCCAGATGGGCACAAGTACAAGAAATTGTGATAACTACCGCTCGATCAAGCTTATGTCCCACACTTAGAAAATCGTTGAGCGGGTGTTGTGTAGCCGACTTCCGAAAATAATCAGGCTATCAGATAAATCAATGCGGGATCGCTGCGGGCAAGTCATTAACTGACGGAATCCTTACAAAAATATTATTTGAAAGAAAAAATAGTAAAGAAATGTGTGTTATTGTTTTTGTTTTTGTCCAGGAGTTGTAATTGAATTAAATTATTACAAAGCATTTTAAAAAGAAAAAATTTCTAATAAATTGTCTGTTGAAGATCGAAAAGATCACCTCAACTCCACATTACGTTTCGCTCAGGTACGGTACGGCATAAGTGTTGGTGTAATCCGAACGAAATTTGCGTCTTAGAAGGGTACGCTCATGGCCGTTTGCCGTACCTGGGCGAAACGCAACATGGAGTTGAGGTGATCTTTTCGATCTTCAACAGACATTTTATTAGAAATGTTTTCTTTTAAAATGCTTAGTAATAATTCAAAATTATTATGGTGTGTTTGACACATAATGAGATAAGTTTTTACCATATTTTGATAGAAAACATGTATTTTTGAAAAAGATAAAAATAAAAAACCGAAAACATTTGAATTTTTCACAAAAATTTTAAGTTTATGTGAAAAAGTGTGAATTCAAAAGCTGTGGATCTTTTTATCTCCTATAACTTTGCCGTTAAACTTTTTTCCATAAGACTAACAGTTGTGCCGGAAATCGAAATGGACCATTTCTTTCCCTTAAACCTTTCCACTTCCCGACCACAGATCTGCTTTATTTTATTTTTCCTATCATTTTTGTTCGATTATATATCTTCAATTGGTTTCATTCTATGACTAGCAACAGAGCGAGGAGCTCTAGAGCTTATCGCATTTCTCACAACCATGCCTTGGTTGGGAATGGATAGGGTTTATAATGTTTTGTCTTTTCACGGCAATGAATTTACTATCAGAGGACTTGTCAATTCCTCGCGAAAGACGATACCCGTGACAAAACAAACCAAAACATTCCCTGATACAGACAAATGCAAGAACATTTGCGTTCGGTTGGCCTCTAACACAGAAAAATCTAAGACCGGAAAGTCGGTCGACGAATTCTGAAGTCAACGTGGGGCATCCCAGAATCGGATCTCTAATGCGAAGCAGTTCAGTGGGAGAGGATCATTGCCCTTTGAGATCGCTGTTACTTCGAGTTGAAAATGAGTTTCCCTAGGAAAACTCTTAATTTAACCCTAATTGAACATCCGAGTCCTTCTTTGCGGCTTGGAAGCATGGACCTTAACCTTATCAATAAAAAAAGGCGGAAACCCTTTGTCATTTCGAACGAAAAGTACTCCAAATAAATCTTTGGTCTCGTAAGCGAAGGAAATGTGTGGGGAAGAAGATACAGCTGTATGAGCTGTACCGCGACATGACCATTGACCATAGCTAGAATAAACCGTGTCGAGAGACTACGATAGTTGGACATGCAAAACGGATGCACACAAGCGCACAGAATCGACGGGTTTTCGAAAGCACATTGCAGAGAAAGCGCAGAAAAGGAAGCCCTTGTCTTAGGTGGCGTAATCAAGTGAAAGAGAACCTCAACCGAATAAGGGTACACAGACGTAATTAAAATTGTTGATTGGGGCCAAGCCCTAACTGTAATGCCCATCTAACTGAGCAAGTAAGTTACTCACTTATTACAAAATAGTAAAAGAAAGGGGAAAAAATTCCTTAAAATTTGTGTGTGAAAAACGATCTATTTTTAATTGTTTTTTGGTATAACTGTTAAAATGATTTGTTCAAACTTTTTACAGCCTTAATATACAGTTTCTCACTTTCCTATAAAAAATTTCAAAAATCCGCCTTTGCGACATCAATTACGGCAACATCTCAGAAAAAAAGGACGTTCTCGTGTACAGCAGAACTTTTAACTATATTATCTGAAGTGAACAATAAAAAATCTCTTTTTGTTAAGACCATAAACTATAACTTGAACGAAGGAAAAGCAAAAGAAATAGTAATTTACTTTTGGCTGACATTTTTACAAAAAATCAGGATTTCAATTTCTTCATTGTTTATGCTAAATAAATTTTACAATCGAAAAAATAAAAAAAATTTCGTTTAAGTGTTATGAATTGTATTTCGAAGACGTGTGTTTAATTTCATCAAGATCGGTTGAGTAGTTCCCTTGGAATCTTGTCTTGAAAAACGTTTTTAAAGTTTTTAGCGATACGGTTAGATGACTTCGAGTTGCGACTTCTCAAGGCTTTATCTCCAAAACTGTAACTCAGATCAACTTGAAAATTTCGGACAAAATTCTAGAGATATTGCAGAATTAAATCTTACATCTACCTCATTCAAAATGCAATCAATATTTTTATGTTATAAGTTTGTGGCGAACTTTTGTCATAAACGAACTGACAATGGCAATACTTTTCTTAAAGCAGGCAGACAACCACGTGAGAATCAGGCAGACAACCATGCAAGCATAAACTGAAATTATTTTAAAAAAAAGGGAAAGAGAGAGAGAAAGAATTCAAAGAAGCACGTATCTAAAGCAGATTTAAAGAAAAGAAAAAAACAAAAACAAAGAAACCAGTATCAAGTATAGAAGAGGAACCAGAACCAACCCCCCCCCCCCCCCTCCCCCTTATGTACCTTAGAAGAAATGTGCAAGTGAGCCTTAGGGGAGTTTTAGCCGGTAGCCACGGTTGACAAACCTTCGAAATTCCGGCTCATGGCGTAGTAATGGATACTTCTTAGGAAAGCGTTTTTCCACACGTTAAAATTATACCCCACGGCCACCACACATCGGGCACACATTTTTCCACATAATTAATTATATTCGAGAAAAGCCCCTTCGACAGGCAGACCGACACCAGATTGATCTCATAAAATAAAAAAAATATTTTTCGGAAGTCATTTTAGCTTTAAGGAATAAAATTCAACAGAACGCACTATGTATCTTTGTTGCTTCTTAATTTTTACATCAAGGTCTTTACGGACTCTACAAGAAGTAAGAAATTCCACAAGCAATTGTCAGACCCTGGTGTGCCCCTTACGCCATTGTCAAACCTTTTCTCACAAGACAAAATTCGGTTTTTATATGACAAAATATTTGTGCGCTGTGCTGGTAAGGACTTCCCCTTCTTAGATGGAGTTTGAATGTAAGGTAGCTACATATAGAATAGTACCACAGAAATGAGTCTAAATGTTTGATTCGATTTGATAATAATTAAATCATCGAAATTAAAAAAAAAAAAACGATTTTTCTAATTAATTGGAAAATTTGTGCACTACGTCATTAAAGATGTTCATACAAAAACGAACTCTTTCCAATATTTAGTAAAAGTCAAGCAAGTTGTGAAGAAAAGAAAAATAGTTTCTTACTTTACTTATTTCCCGTCATAGCTTTTTTCATAAAATTTCAAACTTTTGTCAAAACTGTCAATATTACGTCCTTATGAAAAATAATCTCAACTTTTCTGCTTTCACTTTCTCAAGATATCATTTTTCTCAATCCTTAGCCATCAATCAACCGACAAAATACGCTTTGACACTCGTTTAGTACTAAATTTTGCACTGAAAACCATTCAATTATTATTTCTTACGCTACTTGATCCTAACGAACCGAATCCTAGCCAAAGAAAGGAAAACTTTTTTCTTCAAAAGTATACAAAACCTATAAAATTTACGAGTATGTTCATATACATTTTAACATCGTGGAAGTGTGCGCAGTTCTTTTCCCTTATGATTTATGATGCAGATTTTTGTAAGAAAACTTTAAAGAAAACCCACGCCCCCCTCATATAACTCAACTTTCGTTTCGTGTGCTTTTAGTGACATAAATTCTACATCATTTTGTATCAAAATGTCAAACTTTCGACTTCGTGAAATAAATGGGCTTGCTATGCTGCATCGGTAAATTGAATGGGTTAGGAATTGATTCATATCCCAAGTCATATATGATATCAAACTTTCGATTGTTTGTTAAATATTTATATGCATGTGTGTATGTATGTTCGCTGCTGAGGAAAAAGTTCCTGCGAGAACAATTTTCTAAGTTTCCAAATGCTTTTGGTTAAAGTATCCAGAGAGCTAAAATTTTTTATTTCTTGCGAAATAAAGATGCTTTTCATTTTGAAGTAACAGGGTGTTATTTCCTGAGAGAAAAAATACACAAAACGTTTGCCTTCTTCTTAAATGTTCCAGCCATCTTAGGTTGTTGTTTTGTTCAGAGGGATGGGAGTGTGTCAAAAAAAAAGAAACCGAATATATGTAAGGACGAACAGAAGAGTGCAACATGAAGCCGATTATTGAAAATCTTTTAAAAACTTGAATATTTTTCTCAATTGTAACATCATTTTGCTCTCCGCATATCGATTGCGTGAAAAGAAACTACACGGATAGGCCTTTTAAAAATTTTGAAAAACTGAATTCCGGTGACATCCTGAAAAGGCGTTTAACGTTTTGCTAATGGAGATAACTTTTTCTTGTTCTTTACGTTTTAAAACATTTAGCAAAATTACCTACAAGGCATTGGAGTACATTTGGAATACCATTCTATTCAAGTGATCAACTGACAGACATTTTTTTGAATTCATTTTGGTTATAGGTACATATTCATAAAATGGTGGCACCTAACTTTACGGAAGTATCCGACGTCACAGTCGAAGAAGTTAGGGAGGCAGTTAAGAACTCCAAAAAAAGGCAAAGCGATTGGGCCAGACGAGGTACCATATGAGTTTTGGAAAAATATGGTAGACATCGGGTTGAGATGGCTCACGATTCTCATCTCCAAACTTATAAGAAGTGACAGTTTGCCTAATCAATGGAGGCAAAGTTTTCTTATTCCAATGTACAAGGGAAAGGGAGATACCAGAAGCTGTGACAACTATCGTTCGATCAAGTTGATGTCCCACACTATGAAGATCGTTGAGCGGGTTTTGGATAGCCGACTGCGGAAAATAATAAGGCTGTCTGATGACCAATGCGGGTTTGTCGCGGGTAAGTCAACTACGGAAGCAATCCAAAGTATAAGGATCATTATGGAAAAAACACCGAGATGCCTTAGAGGATTTGCATATTGTGTTGGTTGACTTCGAAAAAGCATTCGATCGACAACCACGAGATCTGATATGGGTGGCCCTCAGACACCGAGGAGTTCCTGAAGCCTATGTGCGAATAATTATGGACATGTACGAGGGAGCAGTTACAAAAGTGAGATGCCCAGCTGGAGTCACCGAAGAATTCCAAATAACAGTAGGTGTACATCAGGGAAGTGTCTTGAGTCCACTGCTCTTTATTGCTGTTTTGGATTATTTGCTCGAAGGAAAAGTAACGGACAATAAAGTACAACAATTATTCTTTGCAGACGATGGAGCCATCATAAGCGAGGATCCTACATCCCTGTAACGAGCACTTGACGTTTGGATTGATGTTCTGGAAGGAAATGGGTATCGTATTAGCGCTAAAAAGACTGAATACCTGTGCTGCCCTTTTTCTGATCCAGACAAGCTTATTCCAGACATTTATTTCAATGGAAATGTGCTTCCCAAGTGTGAAAAGTTTAAATATCTGGGATCTATGATAAGCGTAAGGTGGATGAAGTGGCGAGAAAACTCCGCTATCTTCTGTGATCGAAAAATGCCCCCTAAGCTGAAGGGAAGACTCTACACAGCAGCTGTCCGTCCAGCTCTGACATACGGTTCACAATGTTGGACAATGTACAAAAAGTATGAGAGCAAATTGACGGCAGCCGAAATGAAGATGCTTCGGATGACAGCAGGAGTAACAAAGCTTGATCGAATTAGAAGTACTAAGATACGTGGAAGCCTTCATGTCAAAAGTACCATCTTGGACAAAATTCAGCACGACCGGCTCAGTTGGTATTGTCATGTTCAAAGGAGAGATCCGCAGAACCCCGTCCAAAAGGCAATATCGTACAATGTTTCAACAAATTCGCGACGAAAAAGAAAAGGCAGGCCACTCCTGGTACAAGCAAATGCAAAAACAGCAGCATTTGGTTGGCCTCAGACATGGAACAATCCAAAACCGGGAGGCTTGCCGACGCTTTCTGAGGTCAACGCGGCGCGGCGTACCCCACAGCCGGATCACTAGTGTGAAGCAGAAAAGTGGGAGAGTTGTGATCGCTTCAAGATCACTACTCCTAACGCCGGAAATGGAAAGAAGAAGATTCATAAAATGGTGGCGAACCTATTTTCTCCGGTCCAACTAAGCAGTCTCCGTTCCAAGCTATTGGTTTCACCATTGTGTATAGAAAAGCGAATGCTGCGCCACCGCGTTCCTCCGGTCCATAACATTGTTAAATCGCGTTTTGGACTAACTATTGTTTCTATATACAATTCTAAAGTCAAGTTTCGACATGCGTCCGTCCGTAACCCGAAATTCTTTAGAAAGTGTCAGACACAGCGGATGTGTTTATATGTGATAACTGGTTCTTGTTCACCCAACATAATTTCACCACATCGAATACAACATAACCTTTTGAGGCCTTTTCATCAGCTAACCCGTATTTACTACGAGATGAGTGTACACACTACCAGCACTTATCTAACCATCAAAAGACTCGTTCCGAAATCAACTACCACTATAAAGATGACTAGGAAATTTTGATGCCATTTTAAAAAGACGCTTTGCTCAAGTCAATTAAGCTTTCAATTGGAAAAAAAATCTCACCTTGGTAAAGTGAGATCTTTTCCAAACTCAGGTGCAGTTGAAGTTGTTTTTCATTTGATTTCATATTTCCGGTGAAGTAAGATGTCGTCATTTCTTTTTCTAAAAAAATCTATCAATTTGTTTCTACTTATTCAGCATAGTTTAAGGCTTAAGCCAATGATTGAATTGCTTCCATGAAACGGTAAAGGCATCATGAGCTTCCAAAACAACTTTTGAAACGACAGTTGATGCTGCTTTCTTCCAACAAATCTACAAACGTATTGGTCTTTTAAATTTACTTTTTCCTCGCACTGTTTTATATTTTCAAATACCCTGTAAACTTCGAAGTGTAAATACTAAACGAAACATCTTTGGTATCTCCATAATGAATCCTTGTTTTGCTTTTGAAACCAATGTAAATATGAGTGAAGAGAAAACTCCTGCCACATGTTGTCTGTCAATGTCGGAATTATTGTAGTAATTTTGTGGTATGTTTTGAAAATTTACAAAACTATGTACAATGATTTATCTTACACATACTGCAGACTAACAAACAACAAAGTTTGTTTCGGTTTTTATTACAGGCAAAGTTTGAATAGATTTTTGTTTTTCTCATTTACGCAGACGGTAGAGATAAGTTTTGCTTCCTTTGACTGAAACTGAAGCCTTTGCGGCTTCTGGGAAACGTTTATATTAATTCAGAGTAATGCGTTTGATTACTGTTATTCACATAAAACATTGTGATTTCCCGGAAGATTCTAGTTTTGGAAATCTTTTTGAGGTTTTGATTAGATGAGAAATCGATACTCTTTAAGTAATTACAAATACCTAGTTTTGTTTGTTTTGTTTTGAGAGAAATAAGAACGGAACACTGATGATGCGTGGTGCCTTTTTGTGGAATGGAAACGAATAAAGCCTCACTAAAAGCATAAGATGGCTATAAACATAAAAAATTCCTTTTCGTTGCTGAAGTGAAAATAAACAAAAAAAAAAAATTGCTCCCTTACATCGAATTCTGTTGAGAAAGACTAAACGTAAATTTATAGGGTTTCTGATAAGTGAAAATGTAAACAAATTTAACGGAAACAATTCAAGTCCTTTTCGAGTCCTTTTCACTTCATTGACGAAAGACCGATGCAGTGGTGGTGTTGATGAGTGCATCATCAGCTAATCCCTATCCCACACAATGGAGGCGCAACTGTTGTTCTTAATTAACAATCCAATTATGCTCACTCTAATTCCGCTAGTTTTCTTTCAGCGTCGCAGTAACGAGTTTCTTCTGGACGCCGCTCTTGAGATCACAAGTGAAATGACAGTCTCATTATTGGCATCTACTGCAAAATAAAAAAGAAAAAGTTGCTATCATGGTAGCGCAATAGACCAGTAATTTGTCTGAGTTATCCAACTAAAGGCCCCAGCCCAAAGAACGCGTTGCGCGCGGTAGGAGCGGCGCGGCAACTGATGCGGTGGGTTTTTCCGCGCGCAACTGATGGGGGTGACCCAATGAACGCGGCGCGATGTTCTGATAATTGTTTATTTGCTAGAATTGTTTTTCAATAGGCAACACAAACGTCAAACGAACTAGGGATGAGTCGATGAGTCACTATAACTAGAGGTGAGTGAGGTTTTCACTGGTACAAGGATTATATTTTCTTGAATGCTTCAAATACCTCATTTTCACTTACGATTGAATCCCGTTTCAGTTCGAATTAGTTTCAGGTTATACCTTTTTAGGATACGTTAAAAACAAGACAGCAAAGTTTTTGACTTTAATAACCAAAATATGTTGTAAGGTTGGGTTCCACTGGTTATGCGTTCCACTGGTTTTACGATTCGCCTTTTCTGATTTGAAAAAGGTTTTTGTGGAGCTGTGAATATAGGTGGCGATACCAGCGTTTTCACTACTTACTACTACCAAAACCACGTTTTTGTCCCAATGGGAATAGACTATAAGCCTGAAAAGTGCATGTCGGAGTTCATATATTCACATATCATATACCTATAAAAAAAACATTGTATCTGTTCTGGGACCTGGCTTAAGAATCAATTTTTTTCTAACAAATGAAACATAAGCTTTTTGAATTGTGACTACAGTAAAGTATAGCAAAAAATTCGTTTTTCAATACTTTTTTTGCTGTTGTCAAACCTTAAAATGCTTTTGTTTCATTATTTTCAAAAAGAAAATTGATCGTTATGGCTTAACTAACATATTTTCAACATTTAAAATAGTTTGACAATAAAATCTGATTGAAAATGCTACTTAAACTGTTATTTTAGCAGCAGTAGCAACCACAGTTGAGTCACATCTCTGAGGTATCAGTATCAGTTTGTCCTATCTCATCACTAGCAACAAGAGAGAACTTCAAATTTGCTTTGACAGCAAATGTCACCGCGTGAGAGCCGCAGCAAAGTAGAAAGTTGGGCTACTCGGCGCGTTCGGAGCGTTGCTCACGGTCACCTCTCATAAGAACGTGTGTATTTAATCGAGCTGTCAGTTGGAAGCGGTGCCGCACGCGCGCAACGCGTTCTATGGGCTGGGGCCAGCGTTACCGCTGTGCCACTTTAGTGTCAAATTGACACTTTGTTTTAGGCTGTGCCACCGAGCCACCGAGCCACTACCTTTCGGTCTGTGCCGCTTTTCCTTAGCATTGTTTCTGTTTTTAGTAATTTCACCAAAAGTCCCGAAAAGGCAATTGAATAATATAAATTTAATGAAAAAAAATCCGTCCACGCAGATTTTAAACCAATTTTTGAATCTCACAATATCGAATTGTTTTGGTTTAAAGTGGGTAACATTAAAAAAAATTTAATGAATGTTGGCTTCCTTAAATTTATGTTGAATTCCTTTCACCAAAAGTATCGATTCGCCATCGATTCGGCGGCGATATTTTTTGCTTAAAAATGTTCCTTTGGAGAAATATCGATTCGGCGGCGATTCTTTTTTTGAGACGAATCTACACCGATTCTCACACAGATTATCACACACACAACTAGCTTGACAGTTTGGATATGTCAAATAAAGTTATTATTTATTGTGAAACTTTTGCGAAACAATAATCTAGCGCGCCCAATTATTTGATAAATTCAAAATTTATTATTTAATATTATAATAAAACAGTGTATAAATGGTTTGTGTTGACTTTATCAAAATATGGAAACGTAAAATCGTTTTATTAATGAAAATTTGTTGCAGAACATGAATTCCAGGCTATTTGAAACTTTGCTGTCTTCATCATCGAATTGACAGATGGTACGCACGCACACATTTACAAAAAAAAATCGCTACGTTTTTATATTCCTTTCACCCAAAAACGAATCGAAATTAGTATCGCCGGCAAGTGGTTGAAAGGAAATCGACATAAGTAAGCAAATGTGACATAGTTGAGTGGAGTCCTGATGAGCTCCTTATAAAAAAACATAAGGAAACCATCACAAGAAAGTAAAATGTGATACGAATTCTTTTAAATTAATTATTATTTATCTCTTATTTATTATTTATTCATAGGAGAAATAGGGGCACATTTGACACTAAAAAGTTGACAGTATAAGTTTGGTCAAATGTACCCCTAACAGGAGTCAAATGTGCCTATTGGGGTTCCGTATAACTTTTTTTAAGACTCTAATCGAATCTAATTCTTATACTTAAAAAGAATAGTGCTATCATAATACTGTTTCACAAAAAAATAACTCTTACAAAATGCTTACCATGCCAGTGGTCAAAAATTACATCGAATTTCTGAAAAGCACAAAAGCACGTGTTGCTCTGAAAAGAGGTAAAGCAAAACTGTCAAAGTACATTACGTTTCTTTCCATTAAATACGGCTTCGTTCAAAATGCTAACTTTTCTTCTTAAGGACTGCGGTCACACCAAAACTCGCAAAGTCAAATGTGCCCCAATGTCAAATGTACCCCAGTTTACCCTACTTTTATTTATTTATTTATGTTGAGTTATCAATACATAAATTTTTAGTTTTTATCTTACGTTGCAATAATCCATAAAATGATGGTATGTGCTATTCTCAGCTCCTATGAATTCGTTGAGATGTGTGAAATTGTTTCCATTAAGTCAATTTTCATACATATTTGGTGTTGTTTTGTTTTTAATTTCAAGTGCCACTTTATTCCAACTTTCCCAAAATATCCAACGGTAACGCTGGCTGGGGCCTTAAGTATTAGACTCTTTAGAAAAAAAATCTTCTTTACCAATCAATGAAGCAAGAAACTCACAAACCTTTCATTGCTTTTTAAGCCAGTAAAAAAATCCGTTGTGATATCAAAGTAAATTTTTAACTTCATACGCAAAATCAAAAGGTTACACTGAAACCTAGTACAGGGAGTTTGTATGACATTGAAGTTTATCGAGGGTTTTTAGAGAGAAAAGTGTAGAACAATTTATTAAATCAACTATTACATAACAAATAAAATAAGAAACTTAAAGATGTGAATTATTAATTAACGATCTTCGGACATCAACTGCACTTCAATCTCACTGAGCCATGACTCAATGTCTTCCATGTTTCGGTTAAATTGTTGCTGATGGAATGCTTCTTACAACTTTAAATCTTTGTTGGCCGAAGCTTGCACCAGAGTTTCCCATAAAACCACAACTTCTTGCATTCGAGTGTTGATCTGATCGGCAGCATAGTGCTTTTTCTCAATCAACTCGGTTCCCACAGTAGTTATATTTATCTTCAATACGAGATTTTTTGGCACTAAGCTCATGCTCAAAGATTTGGTGCTTCTGCATATTTCCATTTACATTTGTTGGATCCAAGTAGCTGTCGTCAGTAGCGAATTTAAGCTTCTCACTGATCCATCCTTTGGTTTCATCGCAATCTCTCTCGAACTGCTGGTAGCGGTTTGAGTCATCCAGCAAATGCCTACGCCTTGCAGATTTTTCTTGCAGAGCCAATCTACGATTGAGAAGCATTTGGCGTCTCTGAGCAACATCATCAGCAGCATAGTGCTGTCCGTCAATTAGTTTGGTTGCAAAGATATCTAAAGCTTTAATTTTTTCCTCTTGAGCGGCCAAGCTTTTTTCTAAATCTTCATGCTTTTTGATGAGAGCCTCCACAGAATCAAGATCTTCATTTGCCAAAAAAGCTTCTTGTCTGGCCATCCATGTGTCAGCTTGTTCAGTGTCTTGATAGAACAGCTGCAAGTCCATGCACTGCTCATAGAGAATACGTCGGTCTTCCCAAAGTGACAACAATGAACTCTTGTCATTCTTAAGAGCTGCTAGCTTCTCTTGAATTTCAGCGGCAGCGTAGTGTTCCCGGTCCAGTAATTTTTGTCCAGACTCAATGTTCAATTTGAAACTGTCTTCGCGAGCGTCAATTTCTCCCTTATGTTCTTGGTGGCGTTCCAGCAACGCTTCGGCTCCAGCGACATCCTTTGCCAACTCATCCGCAGAGATAAAAGCCTTCGTTTCATTAATCCATGACACCAAATCACGGAAATCGGCAAGGAAGCGATGTAAGTAATACGATTCATCCAACTTCTGCTTGCGCTCTCTGCCCTTGGCTGTCAATCTTTGCCAGTAATCGGTGATCTCCGACTGCTTGTCGCGGATTTGTGCACTGTGATCAGGATGAATCGAACACAGACGTTGAGCTTCTGAGCCAAGAGTTGATACCTTGTCCTCCAAAGCAGCCAGATCGCGTTCTACTCCCTCGTGTTTTCTTTGCAACGTCTGGACGCTAGCCAAATCACGGCCATAGTAATCGAATGACAAAACCACATCCTTCTCTGCAATCGAAACAACCGTTTCGTCAGCATCACGATTGAAACGCTGAATCTCATACGCTGCAGAAAGTTTCACCTGCCTTACAATTGCCAGCTGCTTCAGCCTCTGCCATGCCTCATTGAGCTCCTCCTTCCTCTTAGTGATGGTGTCCCTCTCTGGATGACCATCTTGGACCAACTTATCAGCTAACTGATTTACTTCTGTCACACGATATTCATTCGAAGCCATAAACTTCGTAAATTCGTCAAGTTCGACGCTCTGACGTACAAATTGCAACAACACCAAATCCTGTTGGATTTTTTTTCTTTTTTCCAACTCAAACAAACGATGTAACTTATCCAGAGCTGAAACTTCACCCTCAACTGCTTGATGCTTCTGGATCTTAGCCTGCAAGTTTGTTGGGCCGCGATAGTTTATCTCACAGGCAGCCTGCAGCCTCTCATCAATCAAGCTTTCCAACTCATCAGCGTCACGCTTGAAATACTGGAAGCGACGTGAATCCTCGAGCTTTTGTTTCTTTTGTCTTGTCTCGATCATATAGTCATTGTAACGTGATAGGACTTGCTCACGACGTTCTTGAATATCTTCGACGGTTCCGGGGATTTTCACCTCCTTGGGAGTAATGTTCTCCATACTGTTGTTGTTTTGTTTACTTGTGCTTCTTCGTTCGTTCGATTCTTTGTAAAGTGGATTTTCTTTTTTGGGTTATTCTGCAATTTATAAACAAATTTATTAGATTCTTATGAATCACAGGTCTACAAAGAAAAAGCTGTCTGGATGCTTTCAACTGATTTCTGTGTATTTAGGTGTTCTGAAAACTAAAAAAATACTCAAAAAGTTCTAGAACGTCAGGTTACTTTGCTAATCCAAAAATTTTCTTTAAAGATTGCTTTTTTTGAGCTAATTTGAAGTCATAAATAAATAAGTACATTTTTATGTTGTTATGATTACTATTACTTTTTGTGTCTATGGGATTGGGATAGTAGAGACTGGACCAAAAAGTGTTGGCTTTCGAGGGAGCTTAAATTTGGCGAAAAGAACGCCCTGCATATAACTTTGGTATCTCTTTATAAAGTTCTTTTACTGCCGCTTCACATAAGGCTGGGATTGATGAAGCAGTTTGAAAAGTCACTTCTTAGAGATAGAAATTGCTTCAAATATGATATTAAAGTTTCCAGGCCTCTCAGAGGCAAAGTTGAAAGAAGGTGTTTCCACTAGACCATATATTAGACGGATACCTAAATTGTCAGAAAACGTGACGTTCTACGAGCAAATAAAAGTCATTTTCAGATTCAGCACACCCAAAAACATAAGTGTGTCACAAAATAACCAGAACAGCTTTCAACTTAAATTTTTTTGCAGACTTGTGAATTATTGATTTGCTCTGTAGTCATAATCTCAACTCTCCTAGTTTCGCACTTCCTTTCAATTTAACTCTAATTCAGTTCAACGCTGGTTAGCCCATTGTTTCAGAAAAAAAAGAAAAAATCAATGAACGAGACTGAATAGAATGTACAGTAATACTTAACAATGTTAATTATACAAGCTAGCTCGCTTGTAAAGGGTTAGAACTAGTCTCCATTGGTCGGTAATCAAATGATAATAATCAAATCCGAACAGCAATGACGCAATGGTCATAGTTTACCTGTTCTATGCGCTGTTCGTAATAGGAAAGGCCTTTCTATTAATACTCTCACTGGAGCATAAATTGGTATCATGGACAATTACATGGGGCTAATAATTCGGTAACTCAACACGTCTTTTATAAATGAAATTTCATGAATGCGCCTTCTAGAATTGAGTATCTTAAGTCGTAAAAGTTTGAATCTAGAAGTATATGATAGCTCAAAGCTCCAACGCATTTTGAAAAAGAAATATTTTGTAAATGCAGAAAAGAGGACGGACGGCGGAGTCCACACAACATCAGCATATTCAAGAACTGATCTTACTTAAGAGGTAAAAAAAGAGATACAAAAGTGTAAGGGTCACGGATGTCACTAGAGTTTCACTTGATAAACCCAAAGAGAGGATTTGCTTTCGCAACAATGTAATCTACGTGATAATTAAAGTAAAGCTTATCATCAATAAATCCACCAAGATCTTTAGTAACCCTCGACAAAGTGACTTGATCAATACAGTAGGTATAGGTAAGAGTAGTTTGGCAAAACATAAACGTACGCTTAACATCAAACAGTTATTCACACACCATGTTTATAAGCTGTTTAGACTTTAGTTCATTTGCACCTTAAAGCAATCTTCATAACAATTTATTTGTCGAAAAGCTTGAGATCATCAGCATACATTAAATGGTTGCAGTGATTAAAATGATGAACCATATCATTGATAAAAATTATGAAAAGAGTTGGGTCAAGATGGGTTCCCTGTGGAACTCCAGAGGTGAAGCTATCAGCCGAGAGAAAGTATTGCAAAGGCAAACTTTTAGAGATCTACCAAGTTGAAAAGATGGAATTCATTTCATACTTCTTTACGAGAAGCCAATAGTTAGCAGAGTCGAAGGCTTTACTAAATTCAGTGTAAATGGTGTCAATCTGTTTCCCTTTGTGCCTGTCCAGACGGGTTATTTCAATAACGTTATGCTGTTAACGCTAGGTGTCTGTTGTTATAATTCCTCGCACAAGTTCTCCATTTTGTGTTGGAAAGTGTATTAAAAAAAGCATAACGTTATGAGTATAACCCGTCTGGACACGCCAAGTGTACTGCTTAGGCAGATAAATCTGATTTCGTTTTGCGCATCCAACCTCTTTCTTCCTCACCCCTTTTGCCCAGAAACGGCCGATATAACGTTATTGGAATAACACGTGTGGACAGGGACTTTCCCAATAGAATTGATGGCAGTTGATGTGAAGTAGTGCTCTTAATTTTACCCGGGTAGTACCCATTATAACAATTACCCGGGTACCCGGGTACCTGGGTAGCGCGGGTATTACCCAAGTTGACGGGTACCCGGGTAATGCGGGTAGCTCGTCGGGTACCCGGTTACCCGACAGAATAAGCTATACATGACAGTGTTATGTTATGGGTAGCGGAGAGTGAAAATTCTCTAATGCACTTTGAAATATCTATCGGGTATCGACATCAAATGATTTAAATATTAGCAGGTATGAGTTCTTTAAAAACATCAATCTAGGAAATTAATAAAGGGCGTTTTGATACATGAGCACCGCAGACTCAAATCTTAATTGATATTTTTATTTTTATATTAAGATTCAATTGTTAAATTTTATTTCAGTTTTTCGAAATAATCACAACAACACAACATGCAACTCAAACACTTTAAGCTATTTCACTGTTGCCAATCCTATCATCAGATTCCCTTGTTTTTATGTGTTTTTACTCCTCATTCATATTATTTTTACGCTATAAGCGGGTACCCGGTACTTTGGTACCCGGGTAATACCCGGTTCTTCGGTACCCGGGTAATACCCGATATTGCGGGTACCCGGGTACCCGGGTGGGTACCCGGGTATGCGGGTATTAAGAGCTCTAATGTGAAGTGCATCAGATTAGATGTAGTTAAACGACCAGTGACAGACCATGCTGCACCTCTGTTATTTGTTCCTTGATATCTGATATGAAACTCAATTTTAGATTTAGCAATGAGAGTATTGTTAAATCTAAAATTGAATTTTATATCAAGGAACACATAACAGAGTTGCAGCATGGTCTGTCACTGTTTGAGAATAGATGAAAATTTTCAAATACCTCTATAGTTTTCAACAATTGTTCTTAACACCAGACTCCCAAAAATATACCATCCAGGAATGAAGGATTAAAAGTTTTTAGCAAAGGTTTCCTTATTGAAATTACATATCAGCTCCAGTCCCAGGACTAAGCTTAAGACTATTAATAGCATACTCGATTTCATCAATTGTTATATCTAATTCAACCTCTAACGAGTTTGATGCGCTATCTGACTCCATAGTAAGAATTGTTTCCCTTTATCCTCACACTGAAATCGCAATTGCGGGCGATTTCAATGTACACAATTCAGGTTGGCTTCGACATTCTGGCCAGACAACACCCGAAGGAAGGTATGTTGAGATCTTTGCTGAATTAAATCTTTTAACTCAGCTTGTTGATGAGCCCACTCGGGTTCCGGATATTTCTGGCCATTCGGCCAACACATTAGATTTGTTTCTCACTTCTCATCCTGAAAAATATAGGGTCAAAGTGTCATCACCTCTGGGCACGTCGGACCATTGTGTCATATCGGTAGATTTTCCGGTTTCCGTCACAGTAAAAAGAGAAAAAGTCCCAAAAAGAACTGTATGGCAATATGAGAAAGCCAATTGGGACGGCCTGAATAATTTCTTTAGAAATTTCAACTGGTCTTTGTGCTTTCTCGACGGTAACGTGGATGCATCAGCTGATATGATATCTAACGTAATTCTCAACGGCATGAAAACTTGTTCCGCATAGATCAAAGAGCATCATCCCCAAAGAAAATTCGTGGTTTGATTCGAGCTGTAGGGAGATGATTAGGGAAAGAGAAAAATGTTTTCGGATTTTTAAAAATGACCCTATCGAAGAAAACAGAAATAAGTTTAAGTGCGCCAGGAACGCCTGCAATACTCATATACAGAAGACCAAGTTTTTATATGACCAAAAAGTAAGGCAAAAAATACTATTGTGTCCAAAAGGAAGTAAAAACTTTTGGTCTTTTGTTAAGAATATTAAGAACTCGACCACATCATCGGTCCCAACGCTCGTCTTCAATGACTCTCCGTATGTCAGCTCCATCGACAAAGCCAATTTGCTGGCAGCTCAATTTGCTGCCAACTCGACACTTCCTTATAGTATTTTGGCTCCACCTGAGCTCGAGTCTGCAAATTCTTTGATGAAGCAGATATTTTTTCGAACTCGCTCGGTTGCGAGAGTCCTTAAAGATCTCAACATACATAAATCCGCTGGTCCAGATGGTATCCCCGCCGTTATTCTGAAGAGGTGTTCTTCTACGCTGGCAAAACCACTGCGTAAACTTTTCCATCTTTCCTATTCTGCTGGGATTTTTCCGAGCAGATGGAAAACTGCATTTGTCCAGCCCGTCCCTAAAAAAGGCGAATCTTCCTCCCCTTCCAATTACCGTCCAATTGCACTAACGTCCCTTCTTTCCAAGGTCATGGAAACGTTGATAAACCGTCAACTTATGAAATATCATGAAGAACGAAAGCTTCTTAATGACCGTCAGTACGGCTTTCGTAGCAAACGGTCCACTGGTGATTTGATGGCTTATCTCACCGAAAAGTGGAACCAATCTTTACATTGTTTTGGAGAAAGTAAGATTATTGCGCTTGATATTTCTAAAGCATTTGATAGAGTTTGGCATCAGGCTCTTTTATCGAAAATGCGTGCTTTTGGTATCGATGAGTCTCTTCTTCGTTGGATTAGAAATTACCTTTCCGACCGTTCAATACAAGTTGTGTTGGATGGCTTCAAGTCTGATACCCACTTAATAAATGCTGGTGTGCCCCAGGGCTCTGTTTTGTCTCCGACTCTCTTCCTCATTTTCATTAATGATCTCTTGTCTGAAACTTCTAATCCGCTTAACTGTTTTGCTGACGACTCGACCCTCAGCTTTTCATATTCGTTTCCAAATTCACGTCCCTGCTCTTCGGATGTGGAACTGGAACGGTTGCGTATGATAAGCTCATTGAATTCTGACCTTGACAGCATTGTTGCATGGGGTATTATGAACCGAGTAGAATTCAATGCTTCGAAAACTCAATGCTGCCTCTTGTCGATGAAGCTTAACATTCCCCCATTGCCATTATCCATGAATGGTACCTGCATCGAAGAAACCGAAAAGCTGTCAGTACTTGGTATGTGTGTAAACGATGATCTTCGTTGGAATGACCACATATTTGAAGTCGCCAAAAACGCTGCTAAATGCTTAGGTTTCTTGAGACGATGCAGGAAGTTCTTCACCCCTTCTGATCTGGCTACAATTTATAAGGCCTTCATCCGCCCAAAACTGGAGTATAACTCTCATATCTGGTCAGGTGCTTCTCAAACATCTTTGCGCCTACTTGATAGGGTACAAAATAGAGCGTTAAGATTGATAGGTGATAGTTCAATCGTAGAATCGATTGATTCTCTTGGACATCGTCGAAACGTCACCCTTCTCTCTTTTTTTTTTTCGCTTTTTCCACAAACAGTGCTCTAGTGAAATAGCCAGCTGCATTCCTCCCTTGAAACAATTTAGCCGCAACACCCGCCTCGCTAGGAATGCTCATCAGTTCTGCCTTGAGCCCAACTTCGGGCGTACAGTCAAGTATAGAGATTCTTATTTTAGTCGCACCACCCGAATGTGGAATGCTTTACCTGGCTCTGTGTTTCCCCTGCATTACGATTTACAAAGATTCAAAAGCAACGTGCATCGATGTCTCCTTTCAAATCCTCTCCTATTTTCCTAAATGCTCGCACTGTGTTTAATAACATTATAAGGGTAGTCATAACCCCTTGATGTGCGCGTTAATTATAAAAAAAAAAAAAAAAAAAAAAAAAAAAAAAAAAAAAAAAAAATCGACCCAGGTTCGGAACCAGCAGAAAATAGTAGCTCCCCTCTACTCCCTCACATGGCATGGTTGAAAGAATTGCGCTACGCAACGGGCACTCCGCTCTGTTCCGCCACCATATTTATTTATTCTATAGATCGCTGGTTCCCAACCCATGGGTCGCGACCCAAAATTGGGTCGCCCAGCCATTTTCGGTGGGTCGCGAGCACAAACTGACATTCTGAAAAAAAAATCTTATAATTTGAAAAAAAAGTATATATATTTTGTTTAAAATAAATCTTACGCTGGCATATTTGTTGTGTGTTGTGTCGCAATCGCTTGTGTGTATTTCATAAGAGAGCAAACACATTTGTCTCACATATATACATACATACAAGTTGCAACACAACACAAAACACCTGAACAAACAAGTAAGTTCCCTGTTTTAAGTATAATAATTTGAACACCGCTAATAAAACAATAACAGCCGTATTTATAATCGCATAATAAACTTCGCAAAACTTTAAAACACTTTTATTCATTAAAGAAAACAAAAATCGTATTTATAATCATTTTTCTTCAGTGAATAAGGGGGGGATTGCTTAAACGCCGATATGCGTGTCTTAAGCGTGTTTTAGAGCATAAATGTCATTTGATTCTGAGTATTGAGTTGTCATTCAGTGGTTTACTTACAACTTTGAGAATTTGAAAAATAACTAAAATGAAAATGTACTCAAATTATATTAACTTTATACATAATTTGGATGTCGTAAATGTGTTTTCAATTGAAAGAAAAATGCTGTGTTCTCCTTTTTTGTAAATTGGTTTCTTAAAGTTTTCCAGTATTTGATTTTCCCTTTTTGGACAAAAAAACAAGAAATTAAAACCAAAGAATTGTATTTGTTTAAAGCTAAAGAGAAAATAGGTACAAATGATCTTCCGGTGTTTGGTTTCGAGTGAATTGACAAAGCAAATTTTTGCGTCGTGTATCGATATCATGCACTAAACAGCCCTGTTGGACTCGAACTACGCCGCGTCGCGTCGTGTGGGTCGAAGATAACATTCATCGCCTGTGTATATGTACTGTAGAGAGTGTGTGAGCCAAATACATTTGGGTGTCCTATGTTATTTGTCAATAAAAAACATAACACAGAAAGTGTTTAATTGTTGAAAATTTATTTTCTTTTTTATTCCTAAAAAGGCAATAGACATCGAATGTTCCATAGCTAAAAAAATATAAACAAAAACAAATTTCTGTAGTCAGTTTTAACCATTGAGAAACCAAATTAGGGAGTTTCTTTATGATTTTGACATAAGGTATGAATAACTATAATGGCTGATGAAAAGTTTTGTAAATAAGGATTTTTTTTTATAGAGTCTTAATAAGTTCTTATTCACTGCATAACTATTTTAAGCGTGCTATAGCGAAATCTAATAAATACGGCTGTAAGAGTTGGTGTTATTTCTATCTTCAAACTGCAATTAGGTATGTCTATGTATGTGCCAATGTGCCGATCTCAATGTTGTCATTTTCATCGACTTTGTTTTTTTTTTGTAAGTAATCGCCATGAGGCAAAAATCGCATAGACACGTCGCAAAACACATACTACCATTAACTAACTGGACATCAATTTCGCTAAATTTGTTCGCCGTGCCGAATTTTTAAACGTTAAAATAGTGTTATCTTTTCCTAGGCGGAGTGTGAAAAAAAATATATCAAGTAAAAGCTTGTTCGTTGTGTGTTCTTTTTACCTTTTTGTTTTATGAAGCCGTTGAACTGTGAAATAAATAAGCATTGATAATTTGCTAAAGTCAGTTTTGTTGCTGTTTGTTCTTTTATTTAATAAATATTGTGTTTCTATTGGCAAAAATTTGTAAAAACTGTTCAAAAAGGTAAAGCACTGAAACTTTTCCTCTGTTAAAAAAATGTTTGACTAGGTATTTATTTTATTAGGAACAATGGCAAAAAGAAAATATTGTGAAGATTACTTAAAACTCGGTTTCACTTCATTGATCTCGAATTGCATCGAAAAGTCTCTATGTGTTCTTTGTAATAAATCGTTTCTTCGAACTAAGAAAAGAAATTCAAATGTTTTTTGAAATGCGACATACATACATATCACTATAATTCAATTTAAAGATCATTTACAGTGTTTTGTTGAAAAACTTGAAAACTGGGCATATGAATGAATGAAAATTGGGGTTTTGTATTGTACCTCGACCTTTTTAGATCTATTGTACCCCATACTTCTTAAGTGGTATTCCTTAATTAAAGTACTTCATCCAGATTAGTTCCTTTGATGAAACTTAGTATTTGGGTTACGCTTAGGAGATTAAGCTCCCTCTCCTCTACATAGTAGGATCCTAGGTACTTCTTTCTTTGGTGTATTAGAGATTCGCAGTCACCTAGGAGGTGGTCAGGAGACTCTTCCTGTTCGTTGCAATATCTGCATTGGTCGTCGCTCTCTATGCCTAGCACTTTTAGGTGTTTTCTTAGTCTGCAGTGTCCGGTTAAAAACCCGGCTAGCATTCTTACATTGTTTCTATTAAGTTTTATTACGTCTTTGTAACGTTTTTTGTTGAAAGTGCCAAGTAGAAGTTTGGCTTGGCGCATCTTGGGGAGGTCATTCCAGTGTTTAGCTCTGTTGTCTTCCTCCAACTTTTTGATTTCATTTTTAATGTGGCTTTCTGTTATTCCACAAAAAGGTTCCGGTCCAATGAGTGGTAATCCGGCTCCTGTCTTTGCCAGTTCATCTGCCTGTTCATTGCCTATGATTCCTACATGTCCTGGTACCCAGTAGATTGTAACCTTGTTATTACTGCCCAGTTTGTTCAATTTGTCAATGCATTCGCTGACAAGTTTTGAGGAGATTGTGTAGGATCGTAGGGCCTTAATTGAATCTTGACTGTCCGTCATTATTGCAATATGTTTGTTATTATATTTCCTGTCAATGTTTACTTCCGCGCATTTGCCTATTGCATAGACTTCTGCTTGGAATATACTTGACATTCTTCCCATAGGTACTGGAATTTTTGTTCTTGGCCCAAAAATTCCTGCTCCAGTTCCCTCAGTTGTTCTTGAGCCATCTGTATACCATTTTATTGCATGGGTCTTCATTGAGTAGGTCTCTTTTTCACCTTGCCATGCCTTTTTGTTACTTAGCTCAACGCTGAAGAGTTTATCGAATTTGAATTCCTTGGTCTTGCTATCCCGAGGGAAGTCAATGAGTGCTAACTCTTTCGATATTATGCTTTTTTCGCTAGATTTCAGGACACACTCAGTCTCTTTGGCAAATCTAGCTATCGTTGCATTTAAGATGCTTCTTATTACCAGGTGCAAAGGTGTCAGACTTAGCAATACTTCCAAAGCCGCAGTTGGACAGCTTCTCATTGCTCCTGATATGCATATGCACGCAAGTCTTTGTACTTTTTCTAATGCTTTTCTAGTGGTTACCTGGTCCGTTCTCTTGTTCCAGACTACCGCTCCATAGGAAAGGATAGGTATTACCATCATTAGGTACATCCACCGAATAATGCTCGGTTTACAACCGCATGATCTCCCTGCTATACTTTTGCATATCATTAAGGTTTTCTTAGCCTTTTCAGTTGCTGCTACAACTTGTTTTTTCCACAGGAGTTCACTATCTAGAATCACGCCTAGATACTTGACCTCTGCTGTGGGTACTATGGTTACTCCATCCAGTGTAATGTCTTTCATGAGTGGTAGGAGTCTTCTTCTGGTGAATGGTATAATTGTAGTTTTTGTGGGGTTGATGTTCAGTCCTACAGATGTACACCATTTTTTCGTGATTGCCAGACCCCTTTGTATTATATCGCATAGGGTTTCTTCATATTTCCCACAGGCTAATAATGTGATGTCATCAGCATAGCCAATGCATCTTATGCCTTGCGTGGTTAGTTTTTCTAATACTAAACTGGGCATAACATAGCAATGTTTTTACAAATTCAGCGAGACCCTGGAAGCCGAAAATGAATATATTGAATATGCTAAGGAAGAATTAGAAAACTTTATGATCAATCACCTGACTTATTTAAAACAGGAGATTGTTACATACTTCCAAGATTTGAATAATGTTCAACTCACACCAATCCGAGATCCTTTCTCTACAAATCAAATTGTTTCTGAGATTCCGGATACTCTCCAAAATTAATTTATTGAATTAAGAAATATGTAATTCTTTTGCTAAAGATAATTTCGAAACAACGTCATTGATTGACTTTTGGTACAGTGTGAGAGAAGTTTGCCCAAAAAACTTTAAAACTGTTAATATCTATCATTCGCTTTGACATATCTTTCCGAAGCTGAATTTTCTCAGTTTGTACATAAATATTAAAATCAAATCAAAGAATAAATTTTATGTAAAACACGACTGGCCCTGACAACAACACTCCCTAGAATTGATGAATTGGTATCTAAATGTCAATATCAAGTTTATCACTAGGAAACTAACTGCAAATATAATTATTTTTTTTATTATTATTAATTTTCAAATACGCTATGTATATGTACATATACACATAATTACATATACAATTGTATAAAAATATTCTGTGTATGTATGACACATTCTCTTTTCAATTGAATAAATTTGGCATTTAGGTTTGCTTTGAAGTTATTGTCATTGCGAACTTTGAGATTAGATATCTAGAAAATTCTTAAGTATGAACCTAATATGTATACGGAAAGGTTTATAATTCAACATTTATTCAAATACATTGGGTCGCAGAATTTTTCCAAAACTCCAATTTGGGTCGCTAGTTCTAAAAGTTTGGGAACCACTGCTATAGATCATCATTTGGTAACCAAATTTACGAGTATAAAGTCTTTGGTGAGAGACTACAAAGCAATAGTGAGAAAAGCAGTCAATTTAAGATTTGGGATGAAGAGATATCCGTGTAAAACCATTAACATTAGCACAAAGTGTGTGGGATTGTGCTCAATAAACGTGCTCAAAAGAGACTACCATTAAATCAAAGAAATCTGGTGATAGAATGATGAAGCTTAGGCAAGTAAGAATAAAGGGGATTTCAAAGCGTGGGAAAAGTGCCCCAAGTAAAAATAACCAACTTACTGTATAATAAAATGATCTGCACTGTCTTTACATGAACAACCGTGGTTAAAATAACCACATAACCGATCCCTGAGCAGCTTAAATCAAAAATTGATTGTGATATAATTATTCTGAGCCACCCTTATAAAAAATAAGTTTCAAAGCTACCCTCGAGGCAGAATACAAAAGCTGCAAGCAGGCCAAAAGAAGAACTTTATTTGATACCCAGAAAAGAGCACGAGGGCACGTGTGAGGAGATAGAAAGATTGTCCTCCCCAGCCACTTTTCGAGAGCTACTACAAAACAAATAAAATAAAATAAATAATTAAATCCAGAGCAGCAGAGGAATGCTCAAACTTATTAAAACTGTTCAAGGAGAGCATTAAACCACTTAAATAAAAATGTGTCCTTTTGAAAAGGCCACTTCTTGTCAAGTGTCTATTGAATCGTTTTTCGTTTACTGAATTCTCTTGGAAATTAGCCAATTATCAAATAAAAATTTCCTACCTTTTATAATTTAAAGAAATAAATGGTATTGGAAAATAAATTTTGTGATCATGTTTCAATTCTGAATTCAGCTTCGGGATACGTAATTATTTCTAAGAATTCCAAAAGTTTAACAGAATACGCTACTATTTCGCATATCAACATGGAAAAATTGAAACTTTTTAAAAAAGGCTTCTTTGAAAAAGGGCAGTTACGGTTCAGCTATTTAACAATTACATAATTTTTATTTATTATGTAATTTTCTTTATTTATTTATTGAGACAAATGGAAACATGAATTTTTTCCTGATGAGCGTTTATAGCGAACAGAAAAAAAATGTCAGTTACCAGGCTCTCAACTCCTCGCAGCCACAGACCAGCAACTGGTTTTCCTTATGCAATGCACACGAAAAGAAAGTTCACTGATGTGAGCCTGTCATTGGAATACATTAAAAATGGAATCCAAATAGTTGGAACGATTTCTTCCATTTTGGCCGAACATTTCAAACATCAGATGTATTTACAGAAAATATATATTCCAAAGGTTTTTATGGATAAAAATTTAAACGTTATGTTTTTGTCGTTGTTGATATACATAAACAATGAAAATTAAAGCAAGTCGCTGGACTGTTTTCTTTAAATCGGGCTGCTTTATTTTCATTTTTTTAAAACAATTTTTATTTAAAGTCAATTATAAATAATTTGGGTAATGGCAGAAAATGTTTAGAAAAACAACTTGAAGAAAATCAAAGAGACTGTTTTGAAATTATTTCAAAAAATCTGAATTTTTCTTAAAAAATTAATAAAAATTTAAATTTTTCAAATATTGAAATGCAATCTTTATTCAACGACGAACTGTACGGGCTGTACAGCGACACTGATCTGGTCAAACGAGTCAAGGTCCAGCGGCTTAGATGGCTGGGTCTGTAGAGCGAATGGACACCAACGCTCCAGCCCGGAAAGTCTTCGAATCCAATCCCGAGGGACGGCGCAGTAGAGGAAGACCTCGACTCAGGTGGCGCACACAAGTAGGAGAGGACCTCAACCAACTTGGCATGCAAAACTGGAGGCAGCTAGCTAGGGACCGAGTTGGCTGGAGAAGCATGTTGGTTGAGGCCCTGGTCCGACCCGGACTATAGCGCCACCTTAAGTATGTAAGTAAGTAAGTAAGTAATCTTTCTTAAAAAACTTACGACTTTTCAAATACAAAATTTGGTAAAAATTATGAAAGCTATTAACGAGAAAGTCGTTTTTGAAAAAATCTAAAAACTTCAAAAAATTCAATCGAGATCGTTAAAGCGTTTTTTAAGAAAAATAAGCATTATCATATAGGCTGTATGGCAGGTATCGTTGTTTCAAAAACTAGAGATCCAATTTCAAAAACTCCTCGGTTCATTTATCGTCATAGGGCTGCCCCACTGACCTTAACTGCAAATTTTGAGGACAATCGGTCAAGTGGTCTAAGTTGTATATCCATATACGGACAGACAGACAGAATAGCATGACCTACTTTTTGGTAGTCTATATGATCGTAATGTCATATTTAATGGTCTATTTTCTGCATGATTGTAAAACTTGCCTTATAGTACCTATAATCGCAAGTAAAAAGTACGATTCCACGCATGGCTCGAATGAAACGCATGCGAGAAGCTCAATTTTTAACTTTTCTACTTTCTGGTCCAAGTCCCAAAAAGGCAGACCGTCACAATTGGATCAATTACAGAGGAATAAGCCTCCTTAATGTCACGTATGTATAATCTCTTATTTGCTGTAATATGTGAGCGTCTGAAACCCCAGGTCAACAATTTCCTTATCAATGTGGTTTTAAACCAGAGAAGTCCACAATAGACCAAATTTTCACATTACACGCAGATCTTGGAAAAAAACCTAGAATATAAAATCGATATACACCATCTTTTTATCGATTTCAAGGCCACATATGACAGTATTTACAGAGACGAACTGTACAGAGCCATGTCTAATTTCGGCATCTTTATGCAAAACTCGTAAGACTATGCAAGATGACTTTGGAGAATTCACGCTGCTCCGTCAAGGTCGGTAGAGAACTCACTGAGAAATTTGGTGTCGAAAAAGGCTTTAGGCAAGGCGACAAACTGTCATGCGATTTCTTCAACATCATACTTGGAAAGATTGTGCAAGACTCAAACTTCAACGCCAGAAGAACAATCTTTCAAAAGTCTGTACAAATAATTGCTCACGCAAACGATATTGACGTAATGGGAAGACGGAAGCGTGATGTCATATTTGGTTTTGCGAGTATTGAAACAAAAGCGGAAAAAATGGGTTTGATGGTTAATGAGGCCAAATCGAAGTATAGATAGATAGATAGATAAATTAATTTTATTTTATTTAAAAAGTAGTTATAAAAACAAGATTATGCTGGTTTACAAAATTAGTTGAGACAATAACTTGTTAAAGTTGTCTGTCAAGTCATAATTTTACTATTTACATTTTGGCTTAGCTTGAATTTAAATTAATTATATTCATTTACAATTAAGTTGCGATAATTAAGAGCATTTTTTAAGAATCTATAAAGGTTTAAATAACATTTGCCATTCAATATTTGAAGAAATTCATTTCGATCAATTGTTTCGGCACCTAGAAATATTCTTCTGTAGGATTTGAAAATAGGACAAACGCTGACGAAGTGGTAGGTGTTCTCAGTTGCATCAAGATTGCATAACGTGCATAAGCCAACAGCGTCACGCTGAAATGCCGTAGCATTCAAATTAAGTAGCCCACACCGTGTTCTTAAGAGCAGACTTATCGTTTCTCGTGAGTTCGAGTCATCAAAATAATTGGGTACCTCTGTGAAGGATAGATTGCAGTATTCGTCATAAAATTGTGATTGTAAAGCCCGTTCGGTAGAATCATTCCACTGTTGTTCCTTAAGTTTAGTTAAAATCAAGTTGTGGGTCTGTTTCCATTCGAAATTGCTGGTTTCACAGTCAACAAGGATGCCAGTCTCGCGGAAAAGGCCTGACCATTCTTGGGCCCAATAAATATTTTTGCGGAGTAATGCTGTTGAAAGTATTAGTGGTAATCTAAAGCTGGGTAGACTCATAACTTTACGCATATATGTAAAATGTATTTCAAGAGTAGTAAGAAACGATTTTGGAAGACCAGTTTCGATGTGTACAACGTAGTTTGGTGTATTATCAGGTAGATTAAAGCATCTTTTGACAAAAAATCTTTGAAGTTTCTCACATTGTATGTACTCTTTGTACCCCATACTTGTGCACAGTAGTACATTATGGATCTAACGGCTGCATCATGAAGTTTAAACTTGGCTGAATGAGGTACGGATTTATTTTTTACGAATTTGGACCAGGTTGCGTTTACAGCATTTTTTGATGTAGCCAGCCTCTTTGTGAGATGTTCGGACCAGGACATGTTATTCGTAAAGACTACACCAAGATATTTATACAGATTAGTAATTTTTATTTCTGTGCCGTTAAAATACCATTTTTCACAGACCGATCTTCGTCCTCCATTCCTAAATCGAAGTATATGCTGTCATCAAACAAGGACACAGATCATTGACGCTTCATCTAGCTAGGATCCGCTGTAGACACGGAACACAACATCAGTTTGGAGATCAAATAGAGAATAACTTTTGTAAGCATTGCTTCTTTGGGTTAAGTAAACGATTGAGATAAAAACCCTCTCTAAAAGAACCAAGGAAACCCTTTATAGGAGCTTAATCATTCCAATCCTGCTTTACGGCGCGGAAGCATGGACCTTATCGAAAGCGGATGAGGACTCTTGGCAGTTTCGAAAGAAAAGTACTCCAAATAATTTTTGTTCTTAAATGCGAAGACAATGTGTGGAGAAGTAAATACAACAACGAGCTGTATGAGCACGACGTGACGTGGGCATAGCCATAAGAGTACGCATCGCGGGGCTACGATGGGGTCTTCGAAATCACATTGCAGGGAAATCGCGGAAGGATAAAACCTTGTCTTGGGTGGCGAAATCAAGTGGAAGGAGACTTCAACCGACTTAGAGTGCAAACCAGAAGAGAACTCGCCCGAAATCAAAGTTGTTATCGAAGCATGTTGGTTGAGGCAAAGGCTCATCCGGAACCGTAACGCCAACCGAAGTAAATTAGATTTTTACTATTCACATTGCTAGAAGGGTTCAAATCGTGAGAACGACCCTGTTCCATTCTCTTGCGATCCCCCACTTCATCATCCCTCTGAATTTGAATTTTTACTTTTTTTTCTCACTATGTTTTTGAAATGCTATGAAAAATTGTATAGTAGAAATTTTGTTAGCTTTTTTAACAGCACTTTAAAAATTCCATTGAATTCGTGACTCTAGACCAGAACACCACATTAAAGTCAAAAAAATGTATCAATCAATTAAGCTGCTCATCGATAAGTATAACGAAACCAGAACTGTTCTATAACTTTCACTTTCCAAAAACCAACATTTCATCCTGATTGAAGAAGATAAGCAACAGCTCGCAAACTTAACCTTTCCAAACCATCAAGAGCTACACTTCTTCTATTGCGTCTTATAAATCATTTTTAAATTCGTTCAACAGCACTAAAACTAATCTTGAATGTTTATATGTTGCACCAGCCTCTCTCGTAAGGAATGTTGATTCTTTTGCATATTTCATTCGACTTTTCAAACTAAGCTGCTGATCTTATTGTGAGTTCTTACCATATAAAGCCCTTATGACCATCACACAAGGAAAATGATGTACTTTTGAGAAATCTCTTTCATTATTATTTTACATTTCTCATAAAAATCCAATTGCAACCTGTTTCTGGTAAAAAAAAGAAACCATTTAAACCCTCAAAGTCTTCTTAAAATAAATAGGTATATGGTTCTGGTTCAACACAATTCAATCTGCTTCGGCTTCCCATTTCCATCCATTTGAACACAAGTATAACCGACAGAAATGCTCTCATCAAACACAATAAAACAAAAAAAGCAAAAAACTCCCACCTTCAAGCGAACCAAAATTAGCTATTCATATCATGCTTGAATTGTAACCTTTATCTTCTTATTAAAACTGATCCGATTTTATGCAAATGTCTATTTCCATGCTCACTGTACGAGTTGAGAGTACGTATATCTGTACAACTGTGCTTTGCATTGTTGTCTATTTTCAAGTTAAACCAATTATGACGTTGACTTTCCTGCCAAACGCTGAATGAAATGCCTTGCATGGATTTTCCTGAGGCCTTATTTAATTGTATTTCTTGGGAGATTACTTTTATTCAAGCCCCCGCACAAGCAGAGAAATTCGCTGCTAAGTAAAGCGAAGTAATTTCCCATATAATCCTCTACTCGTCGTTTTTGGTATTGTAAGGATGTGGTGAATAAGGAATGGAGATACCTAGATTTTCGTGCAAATAATTCCCTCCACTTTGAGAGTATTTTTATTTTTGCCAAACCTTTTTTGTTTGGGTAAGCTTGGGAAGAGTTGTCCCAATTACTTTTTTTTTGTTTCTGATCTTCCAACGGAAAACAAACAGCTGAAAAACAGGAGGAAGCAGGGTTGTAATTAAAAGAAAGTTTTACATTGAAAAATTGTTCCCTCAGGTAGATGGGATCATTAAATAGAACCCTGCTTCCCTCGAATCTCGAATGTCGTTATTCCAACAGTTACAGCATCACAAGGACGAGTAGTTTCATTTTTAAGACATAAGTTTTTTGTTCTGATGAATGCATAATAGAAGAGAACACATTTACCTGGAATTCTTTGCAAAGTTTCATAAAAGCCTGTTTCACATAAAAGTCTATTCTTACTTCCTCCTTTTTTCATTTTGCATTACTTGTTTCATGTTGTTCGACTTCATAACCAATTCTTAAAGCTCTCATTTTTACTTTAAGAGTTTTAAAAGTAAGGCCTTTTTTGCTAAACAAATACAAAACCTAATCCTTAAAAGCAAGGAGAAAGAAATTTAAAACCTTTATCTACTTCCATGTTTCCATGTCAAGTAGTAGAAAAAATCAAAGGCTAATCTTCTTTTTAGAAATTCTGCAAACTCAACCACTTTCAGCTTCATCCAGCCCAAATAACAGTGAGGATTTAGGGACTTTATTTTGCTCTAATTACTCCTGTCCTTGCGGGACTGTGTAATTTGCTAACTGACCTTTTGAGATAAAATCTTTGGATGGCGTTTTAAGGCTTTTAGTAGATTAACAAAGTCACCGTCTGACTTTAAAAATAGTTAAGAAGAGAAGCAATAGAGGATGGGGTTAATTTATTGCCAAAAAGTGACATAATACGTGCGATGGGGGATTAAACGAAGTGGTGAAAACTGGAAAACTAAAAATGGAACAAAAAAGAAAAAAACCAAACAAAGATGTGAGGTGAAACTAATTAAGTTGAAAGCTTCTCAATGAATGAAAAAACGTTTACCCAAGGACTACTTGTTCTCTCTGTTTGATGAGAGTGCTTTGGCAATTTTAAATATACAGAAAAAGAATCCTTTTTAAAAACTGTTGAAGCAGGATTGTGTAACTTCACTTTGATTTTTTGTTCTTAGTTTTAGACATCTATAAGAACTCTTTTTCTATTTTAAATTAGTCAGCAGACTATGTAAAGCTTACTCTCTTATGTTGGCCACATTGAAGTAGGAAAAAAAAATAGCACAATCGTACGTAAAAGAAAAGTACAAATCATTAAGAAACTTCAGCGGCACTGCCACATTAATTTATAATTCAATTAGCTATTAAAGCATAGCGAAATTGTTTTAAGAGTCTTAATATCTAGTATGCACTTTTTTTCATCTGACGTTCTTTGATATGGTAGCGCGAATGAGAAAACGGTACACTAAAATCTATTTTCAAATGCGAGCAAAAAAAGATCCGAAGAAAATTATGAACGCTGAAGTCAACATCATCTAGTAAATGAAAAAGGTTGGGCAAATTACTAAAGGAATCTTTGCCATAAGTGACATTAAAATATTGTAAGTAAGTCTTAATAAACTCCCTCACAATATCCTGTAAATTTTCGAAAAGATATCTGGATGAAAGAATAGTGACTGGAGATTAGCGTTTTAACATTTCTTGTGTACAACAAGAAGGTTCTGAATTCAACGCTCAAACGTCAGTAGTATTGAAAATGTTCAATGAATTTCTTTTATTAGCTAGCATGATATTAAGAAGCATCTAATTTTTTTATTTGTCTCAGCCGACCACTTTGCTTCTACATTGGAAAAGAATGCTTTGCTCCAGTATTTAACAAGTCTTAAGTGATGCCCAAGTCAATGAGCTGTAGTGCGTCTCCTATTGGAAAATCTTAAGTTCTAATAGTGGTGCTGTCTCTCAATGATCAACGTATATCCCCGAACGCAAACGTTGGTTCGTTCGCTTTGGTCTGTTCAATAATATGCAATATGAAATCAGAAAAGTCAGCAAAAATAAAACAAGTTTCGAAACCCCGCCAAGTAGTTTGGTCTAGTTAAAAATTTTGAAGACGCCGCTTAAAGTGCTATTCCGTGAATTACTTTTCAAAACCTTTTTGGAAGAAAAAGTTTTAGCATTTCTTCTATATATTCTTTTCTAAGGATGTAACTTTTCTTCTTCAGTTGAGAAAGCCTTTCGTTTTGTTGCACACCTTTGACAAGATGTTGGGCAAACAGTACCTGACCAGGAATCGGAGCCGATGTTAAATTCATGTCATTTGGATTAATTGCATCGGGTTCGACTCTTTAGCTTATCACAGCGACTCTTGAGTTTGGTTCATAGATTCTGGTGTTTTGGATTTCCATACCGTCATGAAAGACTCTTTAAATGGTTAGGTTTTTTGAAAAAAATTAGCTACATCTGATCGTTCATTTTTCATAGACCATAGTTAAAGAAATTGGGATCAAGATCAACAAATCTGGTGTACTCGCATCTGGCACAACTGTTGGTGCAAACTTCTAAGATGTCCACTAGTGCCTACAATGAGCATGTTACTTCAAATGGTATTTTGGCTCGCAGCAAGAGGTGGTTCCCTTGATGTTATTATATAAATTCTCGTGCATTTTCCTGCATCAAATGCATCGAAATGAATTTGAAATTAGGAATTAGAGAGGCAGAATTACTCAATATGGGGCCAAAGAGAATACAAATTGGACAGTAACGCATTGAATGTATTTTTTTTTTTTTTGTTAATCGCTTTGTCTGTTTTTGGATGAAATACCAATTTTAGTTAAAAATAAAAAAAGCGACGCTACGGTCTCCATTTCCCTTTCCGTTGTAGCTCAAAAAAAGGAATGTGCACTTAAACTTTTATTTTATTTTTATATATTTTGTTTGACTGTTTATATACTTTTGACTTTCGAAAAGCGAATTTCGATTTGCTCTCGAATGAATTAAACAGGGCTGGTATTGAAAATATATCAACCCTTACAAATATTGACGAAGCAGTCGCTTGCTTTTACTCCATTTTAAAAAATTGCATGAAAAAAACCATTCCCCAAAAGACGCTCAGAAATGCTATTTTTTGTCAACCGTGGTTTACCAAGGAACTAAAGGCTCTGAGGAATAAAAGAAACAAGGCTTGGAAGACCTATTTAATTACTCTTTCTCCAACTGACCACCAAATATTTATAAGTTTTTTTGAAGACTTCAAAACGCTTTCTCAGAATCTGTACTCTAGCTACGTCACCCAAATGGGCTGTTCTCTGAAAAACGATCCAAAAAGCTTTTGGTCCTTTGTAAATTCTAAAAAAAAATCAGACGGCTATCCAGCCAACTTTATTTATAACGCCATTTCGTTAAAAAATACTCCCGACATTTGCAATGCCTTTGCAGACCATTTTAATGGCTCTTTTTGTAATTCAAATCTAGAAATTGATGAAAAATACTTTGAATATTTAACTCACTGCTCGCAAGTGAATTTTAATAATATCCCTATTCAAAGAGACAGAATTACCTACTACCTCTCTTTTCTCAATGATGACGTTTCTTCTGGTCCGGACATGATTCCGCCAATTGTTTTAAAGAAGTGTTCCTCACGTTTATGCTATCCACTCGAACATCTTTTCAAGCTTTCTTTAAAATCTGGAATATTCCCCACTCTTTGGAAAAAATCTTTTATCACACCTGTTTTCAAAAAGGGTGAAAAAACCGATATAAAAAACTACAGACCTATTTCAAAGCTCTCATGTATACCTAAGGTATTTGAACAAGTAGTCTGCGAAAGCGTATCCTTTTTTTCAAGGAATGTTGTCTGCAACCAGATTTATGCAAAGAAGATCGACGGCTACTAACCTTCTATCCTTTCATCACAAGTGTTCCAATGCCCTTGAATGTGGGAACGAGCTTGATTGCATTTACACTGACTTCTCTAAGGCGTTTGACCAACTGTCTCATAACATCATTCTTTATAAACTAAAAGCTTTTGGATTTCCCACAATATTTATTGCTTGGATAAGTTCCTACTTAAAAAATAGGTCTTATGAAGTTAAATTTCGTAACGTTTTGTCAAAACCTTTCAATGCTATGTCTGGCGTGCCACAAGGTAGTCATCTTGGTCCCTTGCTTTTCATTGTTGCAATAAATGATGTAATTTCTTGCATCTCCTATAGCGACATTTTAATCTTTGCTGATGATATGAAGATTTTTAAAATCATCAAAAATGCTTCAGATCGCGACTTCTTACAAAAAGATATTGATAGTTTTGTTGTATGGTGTTCAATGAACGGACTAACTTTAAACACTTCCAAGTGCCAAAGTATGACTTTTTCCCGCAAAAGATCTCCTAGCATTGGAGAATATTTAATATCGCAACAATCTTTATCACAAGTTTCTAGATTCCGTGACCTCGGTGTTCTTTTTAGTACCAACCTCGAATTTAATGAACACATAAACCTCATTATTAACAAAGCTAATTCAATGCTTGGCTTTATTAAGCGATGGGCAAAGGAGTTTAATGACCCTTATGTCACCCTCTCTTTATACAACTGTTATGTTCGTCCCCACCTAGAGTATGCTTCTCAGGTGTGGTCACCATTTTATGATATTCATAAATCACGAATCGAAGCAATACAGCACAGATTCATACGCTTCGCTCTCAAAGGTCTTCCTTGGCAAGATCCTTTCAATCTCCCTCCTTATGAAAATCGTATTCGCCTATTAAATCTTCAAACCCTCTCACAGAGAAGAATCAACAATGATTTAGTATTTTTTCATCAATTAATAACCGGTATAATTGATGCTCCCGACTTGCTCTCCCACATAGGATTCAACTATCGCGGAGGAACTCACCAACTTCGTAATTTAGAGTTTATACATCGCTCCCAACACCGAACTAACTATGTCATGCATGAGCCATTAGCACGCATGAGTAGGTTATTCAACTCTAATCCTTTTATTGTCGATTTCAACATTAGTAAAAGTAGTTTAAAATTAATATTAAGAACCAGTGTACCATCTGCATGATTCATGTTTAGTAGATTTTTTTATTACTGTAGTTTAATTTCATTTTTTATTTATAACCTTGTTTCACTAGTTTAGTTTGTTCTCTTAATGTTAATTTAATTTAAGTTTTACTTTGTAATATATTTGTAATGTTTTTTTATTTTTCCTCGTATACGTTCTCTTTGTGCTTGTGTTGGCGTTAATTACTAACCACTAACACTTGCATTAATGATGAAGAGCGTAGATAAGTGTGTACAGACGAGCTTGCTCTAAGTTCAGTGCCACTTAAGTCTCTGAGATGCAACAAAAAAAAAAAAAAATGGCAGCAATTGTTTAATTTTTTGATTTAGTTGATTTCTACTTTAGTCAAATCGAAGTCAAATAACTCGTGACAGAGCTATGTGAGCTTGGCATTACAACTCACGTCATCGCTTTCTCATTTCACAATTTAACATTTCTCTTCTTCAATGGAACGTAATTTGATCTGACAGATGGACAGACGACGGATATTATATAGGTAGTCTGGTAGTTTTGAAAGAACGATTCTATTCTATCACTGATGCGATAATTGGGGATAAGCTTAACTTACAACTACTTTCGTTTCTATATTTACAAACCCTCTATATTATGGCTTGAAGCAAAAGCTTAGTGTCCCAATATATTTGAACCGGAGTAAATACCGAGTGTTTGTTTAAGAAGTTGGTTTTTTGAATAGGAATAAAACTGACATCTTATGGTCGTCCAACTTTAATGTTGCCTATGTTTAATTTAGTTTGCCATTTCATCATGAACAGGTTGACAAAAGAAAGACGCTTGCAAATCGGGCAAATTTATTTCGAAAATAAAGGTTCAGTTCGCGAAGTTTACCGCAAGTCCATTTTATGGTCGACATGATCGTCCATCAGAGCAATTAATTCGGTTAACTATGGATCGTTTTCGCACTACGTTTACTTTATGTGAAAATACGCATCCGCAGAGACGTCGAACAGTGCGCACCGAAGAAACTATTGCCGCTGTTGAGCAAAGTGTTGAAGAGAACCCGAATGAATCGATTCGCCACCGTGCACACCAATTGGAGTTTTGTCCATCAACTTTATAGAAGATTTTGCGCAAAGATCTTGGCTTACGACCTTACAAAATCCAGCTTGTGCAAGAATTAAAGACGCGAGGCTATACAATGCGTCGTGATTTGGGTGTATGGGCCGGAAATGAGATTGATCTGGATGCCGATTTTCATCGCAAAATTTTGTTCAGGGATGAGGCTCGTTTTTGGGTGAATGGATACGTCAACAAATAAAATTGAAGAAAATTGACATGAGTACCTTGAGACGCAATTACATCCACAAAAACTGACTGTTTGGTTCATTCATGCTCTATGCGGGCTGGTGGAGTCATTGGGTCATACTTCTTCCGAAATGATGCCGGCGAGCCAGTTACCGTTGATGTAGACCGGTATAGAGCCATGATAACCGACTATTTTGTTCACGAATTGGATGGCATGAATGTGGATAAGAGTAGTTTCAACAAAACGGCGCTACATACCACACAGCGCACGTCGCAATCAATTTATTGAAGGAAACATTCGATGAGCGCATAATTTCGCGGAATGGACCTGTCAATTGGCTACCAAGATCGTTAAGCCAACATTCGTGATTTTATTGCCGACATACGGCCTAAAATTAACGAAAAAGTGGTTGAAAATTGAACCAATGGACTTGGCTTTAGTCTAGCCAGTCGCGGCAGCCACACACCCAAAATCATGTTTAAACGAAGATGGCATAAAATTATCCTTTCAATAAAGTCAAATTGATGGACAATAAAATGATTTTCGTGTGTTTTATTTCAATTTGAAGTTCTATACTTCTTAAAAAAACACCCTATAGTAAGAAAATATATTTCTCTCGCTAAAATATTTGTGAATAGCGCCATCTGCCTGCCTAACACTCGATTTTAGCGATATCAAGCTGAAAAACTTTATTAGACTTCTATCGGACTGCTATCCGGGCTATGAAAAATTGGCCCTCAACAGAAAAGTCCAAACTTTATCTTTAAATAAAATTTACACTAAAAGTGTTTTGCTGTATGTGTTCTACTTTCCTTTCCTATCGAACCCGACAAATGAACCCCTTATTTTAATTTATTCGGTTGAATACTTCCGAATTTGTTTTAAAAAATAGCACATGGGTGGCCTACTGGTCCAATCACTCCCAATTTCTTTCTAACATGGGACTCGTAAGAAAATATGTGTCCGATAGTAAAACTGCTCGATTTCATATTATTGCCCAATTATTCTTATTACCAGTTGTGAATCGCATTGCGGTTGGTTGAGTCGTTGAAAATATAATGCCTGCAACTTGACAAATAGTTATAGAAAAATAGTTCAAACATTGAGGGGCCAAGTTTCTTCCATGTGAACTCCTTGGCAAAACAGGAAATGTTTTTTTAAATAATGAATAAAACGAAGGAGAAATGGATAAAAACATCATTGAATGTGAACCTTTACAGGAGCTGATACACCTGATGTAGACGAAAAGTCTAAAAGAGAAAATTAAAAATTAATTAGAACAGATGTGGAACTTAAAATAAAAGCTAAACAATGTAACGCGTGAGATATGAGAAAAATATCTATAACAACCCAGAAAGTATCTATCGGGCTAATCTGTTCATGTACGAATTGAGAATAAATTATTCTGAAGCAACTACAGCGAGGAAATTTTCTAAACACAACTTAAACGATACTGTCGACTAAAACAATTGTTGAGATACACACACGCAGACATGGCTGGAAACAAAATAATGGAGCACCTGCGTTCATTTCGAAGTGTTTAGTTTCCTACATTCGTGCCTTAAAGGAAAGCTTTGTAAGGAAATACAACTTTAATTTATTGGCTTTATGCAAGCATTTGATAGCAATGAATTTATGAAAGAAATTGGCGGACTTAATATATGTCCCAAATAAGTAGGGCTAATTATAATGACTCTAAAAGAATCAAAGTTAGAAATCCAATCTCAAAGCACAGAGTTGGGAGAAATCAACAAATTAAGTGGCTTCTTTAAATCACGTAAAAGTTAGTTTTCTTATCATGATATTTGTATAAATCAAATTTATAGCTATTCCATTAGTGATTTAAAGAATTTCTGGCATATGGGCCCCTTGTATGGCTTGAACGAAGCTTAATCGGAAAGTCCAACTTTCGGCCACTTTTTTGAGGAACTGGGGCCATGTATCGGCGATAACAGTTCACAAGTATTGTTTCAAAGAAAGTTTATTCATTGTGAAGTGCGAAAACGTACTGACTACAAATACGCGAATTGATAAATTGATAATCACTAGAAACAGTGGTCAAAGTTTTAGAACCAATGCTCTAAAAGTACTCCCCTTACCAAAGAACTATGCAGGACGGTCTTATGTTTTATCTAAGTATTCACAAAACGACGTCATGACGAATCGAAAGCGTATACGTTTTAGTATTAGTATTAGTTGAGCGTATTGTCCAAGCAAACTATACTTCTGTACCGCTGATGTGTTGGAAGTTCTTGTTTTTATTCAAATTATGATAGGATTTTAAACGAAATTATATTTCTTTGTTGGATCAAATCAAAATCCTCTTTTAATAAATATTTTAATTCTTATTTAGTTAGGTTAGATGGAAGTGGCTGTCAGCCAATGAGTACATTGCCTGACACACTTAGGCCGCAAGGGCCCATTGTGATACCACAGTGATCAGCAAGTTAGATAATCACCTACTGATCTCAGAAACCCGATGTAAGATTGACGAGTTGATCACCCATTTATCTTCTATTACGGAACTAGCCGGTTAATCACCCGCTAATCGAACCACGCGGAACTTTTAATGTATTTCGAAAGACCTTTAGGGTCTATGTAAGCTAAGTCGCTAGTATCATCGAAGAAGAATTCACCGAGATGAGTTTTCCTCTTATGAATTAGTGCAGGGCATGAGCAAAGAAGGTGTTGAACGGTTTCCTGTAAGAGACTTCATCTCTTAATCATTTAATTAATACCTACATAATATACTTTGGCAAAGCTGACGCTTATGTATAACAATATAATGGAAACTGGTCTTATGCCACATGAATTCAAGGAATCCATTATTTTCCCGGTATTCAAGAAAGGAAATTTGAATGAACCATCCAACTACAGAGGTATATCGTTTCTTAATGCGTCATATAAGAAATTCGATGAAAACAAACTCCTGAAAGAGTTTCAAGCAGGATTCAGGTCAGGATATTCCACGGTGGACCATATATTTACTCTCAAGAGCATTGCAGAATCATTTCTTCGCAAACAAAAGAAGCTATATGCTTTTTTCGTAGATTTCAAATCTGCTTTTGATTTGATCGATAGAAAAGCACTTATCTACAAGCTCTTCAACAACGGCATGTCATGGAAGTTTGGAAGAATTTTACAAAATCTGTATGAGAACACTACGGCAAAAGTATGGAATGGAGAATTGCTGTCGGAAGGATCAATACACAATCGGGAGTCAAGCAGGGGTGCACATTGAGCCCAAGTTTGTTTGCATTATTCATTGACGACCTTGCGGACCTTTTACCGTGCGGTGTCGAGTACGGTGAAATGATAATTAAAGTTTTGATGTTCGCGGATGACATTGTACTTTTGGCAGCCTCACCAGAATCGCTGCAGCTGATGATAAATCGTCTATATCAATATTGTAAACTTTGGAACTGTTTCGAATGCAAACATTCTGTTCCCAAGCGCCAATATACTATGACAGCCCATACGTATATATTTCACATCTCTTATGCCCACACACAAGCACAAGCCAGTGTATAAGCCATACACACCAATCCCCAGTGTATAAGCCATACACACCATGCCTCATATTGATTCTCTCCAGATGGAGACATCAGTTATCGCCTTGCTCTCAACCAGAGGACACGTTGATCGCCCGTCGTGTGCTAAGCCCGTACGCCTATATATATATATATACGTCGAACGCCCGTCGTGTTAAGTGTTAAGCCCATTTGCCCTACGCCCATATATACGTCGAACGCCCGTCGTGTTAAGTGTTAAGCCCATTTGCCCTACGCCCATATATACGTCGAACGCCCGTCGTGTTAAGTGTTAAGCCCATTTGCCCTACGCCCATATATACGTCGAACGCCCGTCGTGTATTATGTTAAGACCTTACGCCTATACGCCCATATATATATACAAATGCCTAAGCCAGCATATATACGATTGCCCGTATATATGCATATATGCCAAGTGCCCAAATGCCCTGCGCCTGATCTATGTTCCAGTAAGGGGGATAAAATAATTCAATTCAGTGATTTAAATAAATAAATAAATGCGCATATCAATCAAATACTAAGTGTTTTTATTTTTACTATATTACTAATTACTAATAGCTCTCCCACCCCACTTGCTGTCGAACATTTTGGTGCCGAAACCCGGGAATGAACCGGGGACATTTAGATACATATTCTAACGCCTATGCCAATAACTATGCCTATACATACATATGCCGTATGCAAATGCCCATGCCAAATATCAATCTAACGCCTATGCTAATAATTATGCCTATACATACATATGCCGTATGCAAATGCCCATGCCAAATATCAATCCAATGCCTATACCAAATAACTATGCCTATACGTACATATGCCTGTATGTATATACCCGAGCCAAGAAAACCGTCATGCCGACAAATTATCGATCATTCGAGAAAAAATATACATGCCAACCAAAGCCAATCTATCCAAAATGTGCACGCAACCAAATGCCGGTTTGCTAAGTACATAAAAACACAAATAGAGCAAAATATAATTGCCATATATTCGCCTCGACAACGCAAGCCAAAACAAGTTGAAACAAGCATTGAAATGACATCATCGCTTGAGTTCATATGCCTTAATCGAATACACAATTTCTTCTCCTTCTACATTGCCGTGCAAGGAAAGAAATAAAAAAAACCCGTTCTTGTGGCGAGATGTGCATCTGCACGTACTACGCCACATTTAATTATATTGTCTTTTTCTTCTTTCAGTTTTCTTTCTTTTCAGATTACATTAGATAATAAGTACAGTCAACAGTCGCTACGAAATGCCGATTGCCATACAAATGCCGACAGAAATATTTTCTGTATGTACACTGCAACGCCGCAGCATACATTTAAAATACTGTTTTGCCGTTCTCCATACAAATGCTGACAGAAATATTTTCTGTATGTACACTGCAACGCCGCAGCATACATTTAAAATACTGTTTTGACGTTCTCCATACAAATGCCGACAGAAATATTTTCTGTATGTACACTGCAACGCCGCAGCATACATTTAAAATACTGTTTGCCGTTCTCCATACAAACGCCGACAGAAATATTTTCTGTATGTACACTGCAACGCCGCAGCGTACATTTACAATACTAGTGTATTGTACATACACACGACACGAATGTGATGACATAAAAGAAAAGAAGAACAACGACGCCAATAATGCTTGTGCTGTGAGTCGTATTCCTCATTCGGAATTAAACAGCCAAGCAAATAACGTGTCCATTGTGTATCGTGTGTTAAAAAATAAAACAACCCCAACGAACAGAGAAAAGAGTATCTCGTGTGTTGTGTAAAAAAAAAAAAAGTGTGTGAAGCAAAAACAATTTAATTGCCCCTAAAGTGAATGCAAACTTATTCAGTGACAAGAATAAAAAACCAGTGCAAGTGAAATATTTCAAACTGGCCACGGCAAGAAAGAGCAGAGCCAAGGAAAGGGCGACGAAAGCCATGGAAGAGCCTCCTACGCAAGCAAAAGCAACGACGAATGCCCGTCGGTTGTATTTTGCGAGAAAGTTGAACGCCCTATTGGATCTATGCAGCGATAATGCCATCGCTGACATGGATACCATCGCCGTAAAAGACAATATGGAAAGGATAGCCAGCCTTTTCAGCAGATTTGAACAAGAACATCTGTCCTCCATAGCGTTGGCCACGTTCTTGGAGAGCACGGATGAGTACGAGGAGGAGTTCGATAGAATCGACTCGCTCTGTACTGAGTTACGCCTGAAGCTAGCTCGTAGAACCAACGCCATCCAGGTTGCCAGTGCCGAACAACAAGCCACAAATGCCGTGGCAGACTCCTCGCCAATACAGGTGGAGGTAAGGACGGACAAGGTGATAGATACCTGGGGATCGTTTGCGGGGGACCACGCCGAATTCCCAGCATGGCGGGATAAATTTAAAGGCAATGTCCATGAGAACCCAGCTATAAACAACATTCAGAAATACGAGTTGTTGCAGAAAGCCCTGCTAGGAGACGCCAAGGCCACCATTGCCGGTTGGCCGCAAACCGAAGCGAACTACATAAACTCATGGAAACGCCTCCATGAGGTTTATGACGACCCTTATATGGGGATACAAAGTACGTTGCGCAAAATACGTACAATGAAGAGGATGCAATGCCCATCGCATCAAGCCTTGCGTAGTATGCTGGACACTATACACCTGTGTCAGGGGCATTTGTCAAATTACTTCGCTAACATCAGAGAATGGAACATAATTATTATGTTCAATTCTCTGGATTGCCTTGATGCCGCCACGTACGAAGCTTGGGAAACGTATCGACAAACGTTGACCAATCAGGGAAATGCCGCCCATACAGAAGCCACTGACGACATCAGAACAGAAACTAACGCCAGTTTTGGCAGCGAGCCATATAGAGCATTGCCGCCTGTCGCCAAATATATAGAGTTTTTGGAGCAACGCGCTCGGGTATTGATGCATACCCAACATCAAGTGAAGGATGTATGTAAACCACAAGGTGTACAACCAACCAGATTCGGACAAGGTTATCGACAAGGCCCATCGACTTCAAGCAGTGCCACTCAAAGGCCGAGTGGACGCCAAGGTATGCCATATCCTGTCTATAAACAGCAGACTCGTTTCCCACTATGCCGTTTATGTAAAGAGGATCATGGCCTATTCAGATGCCCTGAATGGAGGACCATGTCTCTTACTGCCAAGGAGAATATGGTACAAAAGGAAAATCTATGCCGATCTTGCTTACATAAGCATGGACCAGATCAATGCTCTCAAAGAAAAAAACCATGCCCGCGATGCCCGAGAGAGCAGTATCACAATAGTACGATATGCCCGACTGTTGAAGCCGAAAAACGTTCGACACTGCTTTCAGTGATCGGTAATCGCCCAGAGCCGATATCTTTCGGAAAAGTTAAGACAGCAAAACGCCCGCATGTCGATGGCAACCTCAACAAATGAGTGAAATATGCCAAACGCCCACGCCTCAGTGCAAATGCCAATTTGTACTGCCCCCACGCCGTTCCTAAAGGAACATCACAAACGCCGATTAAAACATATCAAAAGCTAACATCTCTCGAAATGCCTCCTGAGATGCAATACCTGATGCCCCCAGGTGCTAGCACCACGGTTGTACTAGCCACAGCCATGGTGCGGATTCAAGATGGAACATACGTTTCAGCGCCGAGACGAGCCATAATGGATTCTGGAGCACAATGCAATCTAATTACATATGCCCTCGTAAAACAGCTAAATTTAAAAACAACAAAATGCCATTTACCATTAGTTGGTATTGGAGGCCAAGCCGGCATACTCCATAACAAGGTACGCGTATACCTTAAGCCATGGTTTGAAAGCCCAGCCACAATTGCCACAGAACTATATGTGATTCGTGATTGGAAAGCAATACACCCAGGAGCAGAAGTTCTAAAAGGAATGCCCAAAGAAAACGGTAAGGCTTTAGCCGATGAAAACTATAACATGCCCTCGCCAGTGGATATGCTGCTCGGTGCTGAAATATGGGCAGCAGCTGCCGGTGGAAACAAATATAGCCAAGAAGACGGTGCAACCTTCTTAGAGTCTGCATTCGGATATTTAGCACTAGGCCGCTTTACGTTATCCGATCAGAATGCCATTACAACACAAATATTCCACATAAATAGTAGTGAAATGCCTCTACTTGATGCCAAACTTCTTCAAAGCGCCTTGAAGAAGTTCTGGGAATGGGAAGAAGTAGCTGATGCCAAAAAATTGACGCCCGAAGAAGAAGCGGTTGAAAAAATATTCGTAGAGACACACTATCGTAAAGCAGACGGTAGATACGTGGTGACTATGCCAATAAAGCCTAATGCCCCAGCTCTTGGCGAATCAAAAGCCATCGCACTAAGAAGATTTTTTCAACTCGAACGCCGTTTGCAAGCCAATGACGACATACGCCAAAAATACATTGATGCCGTGAGAGAAGAAATCGCAAATGGGTATATTGAACGTGCATGGAAAAAGCCTTCTATTGCACCATATTATATCCCACATCACTGCGTGGAAAAAAGGTTCAGGATCGTTCATGACGGTTCAGCCCGAACATCAAACGGCCTATCTCTGAATGACGTTCAAATGATAGGCCCAAAACTACAATACGATTTAGCCGATCAAATTATGCGTTTTCGTCGTCACAAATATGCCGTTGTGGCCGACATAAAGAAAATGTTTAAGCAAGTAAAAGTTGACCCATCGCAATGGGACTTGCAGCGAATATTCTGGAGGGAAAACCCAAATGAACCTCTCTGTGAATATTGGCTTACATCTGTAGTATTCGGATTGGCCTCATCCGTACATTGTTCATGCCGAGCAATGATCCAATGCGCCCGTGATAATTCAAAAATCCACCCAGAAGCCGCAAATGCAATAGAAAATGACTTCTACATGGACGATGGTCTCACAGGCCATGAGACCATTGAAGCCTTAAAAGCCTTATGCCAGGGCATGTATGAAATATTAAAATCAGGAGGATTTGAACTTCGAAAATGGCAATCAAACGAGCCAGAAATAGAAAGAATGATGAAATCACAAAGCCCAGCTGAAGTAGCCATTGAAGAGAAGGACGTTACCAAAGTGCTTGGTCTTTCGTGGATCAAAGCTACTGATGAATTTGCAATACGTGTTGACATCAATGCAAACGTTGAATCAAAAGCCGATACAAAACGCCAACTTTTAGCCAAAATAGCGAGTCTATATGATCCAAATGGATTCATTTCGCCCGTGATAGTGAACGCCAAAGCTATCATGCAAGAAGTATGGAAAATAAAAGCCATAAACTGGGACGAGCCACTCCCAGCAGAAATAGCGAATAAATGGGTAGAATTCTATGCCAGAATAAACGCCCTAGCAGATTTCAGAATACCAAGATGGTTGTCAACCAAGTCTGATGCTAATTACGAAATACATGGATTTTGTGATGCGTCTAATAAAGCCTATGGAGCCGTGATATATATAAGAGCCACTAATGCCAGTGGAAATATTAACACGGTTTTAATGACATCAAAATCAAAAATTGCGCCTATTAAGCCCGTTACAATACCACGTCTGGAACTGCAAGGCGCAGTCATATTAGCCCAATTAATGAAACGCATATCAAAGGTATGTGAATTCAAAGAAGTCAAACAGTACGCCTGGACCGATTCCACAATAGTGTTACACTGGCTACGCCAAAAGCCAGAGGTCCTTAAAACATTCGTTGGAAATAGAATAGCCTCTATCAGAGAGAACACGCCCGCAAGAATATGGGCACATGTTGCCACACAAGACAATCCCGCCGACCTCATAAGCCGAGGAATGAAAGCCAATGAAATCGTTACTTCAAAGTTTTGGAAACAAGGCCCGGCCTGGTTGTCAAAAGCTAAACATGACTGGCCAGTTTCAAAACTTGTAGTAAACAAAGATGCCCAAGCCGAAATATTGAAAGAAACTAAGTCTCAGCATGTGCTAGCCATGCTCATATGCGAGCCATTTCTTTCCCGCGAATTAAATCTATTGGAAAGATTTTCCAACTGGGGGAAGATTACCCGTATAACAGCCATTATACTAAGATTCATTAAAAACGCCCGAATGAAAGACCCAAAAGAACGGGTAAAAGATCAAATAATAAGAGCCGATGAACTCATCAATGCCGTTGAGTTCTGGGCCAAATGTGCTCAAGCCAAAGCATACAAAAAAGAAATAGAATGTCTAAAAGCCAAAGACTCTGAAATGCCGTCAAAAAGCAAGATACTATCGCTCAATCCAATCCTAGACAAGAAGGATGTATTGCGAGTTGGTGGTCGATTGAGATATGCCCCTCTTGACTACTTGCAAAAGCATCCCATCATAATACCGCCTAAATCAAGATTGTCTTATTTGATAATTTCTCAAGCCCACATAGACACATTACATGGTGGTGTGCAAATAATGATCGCCCATATTCGCACTACTTATTGGATACCAACGTTACGCCTACAACTTAGAAATTACATTTCGAGGTGCCCGAGATGTATACGTTACGCCAAAAAGACACAAGAACAAATCATGGCCGATTTGCCACTCGAGCGTGTAACGCCAGCACGACCTTTTCTCAAATGCGGAGTTGACATGGCAGGTCCATTTTACGTACGCCTGACCGACAAAATAAAAATGTCTACTCGATCCAGAATTGCCCAGGAAGCTGAATTAAAGGGATACGTTGCCGTATTCGTATGCCTAGTTACACGTGCCGTACACTTAGAGCCAGTTATGGCCCTCACATCAGATGCCTTTAAAGCCGCTTTTCTTCGCTTTATAGCAAGAAGAGGTCAATGCGACAAAATGTTCAGCGACAATGGACTTAACTTCGTGGCTGCAAACAAGGAGCTTCGTGAAGCCCACGAAAGCTGGCATGCAACCGAACTGAAATACTTCATCAACTCACATGGTACCGATTGGAAATTCATTACGCCCGCTGCACCACATGAAGGAGGCCTGTGGGAAGCAGCCGTTAAGTCCATGAAACATCACTTACGCCGAGTGATGGGTCCTCACAAATATACATTCGAAGCCATAGCCACATTGCTTGCTGGCATAGAAGCATGCCTCAACTCACGCCCACTATCAGCTCTATCTGACGATCCAAATGATATGGAAGCAATTACGCCAGCTCATTTTATTATTGGAGGTCCGCTCAGATTGCCATTGCCCAATGCGACAAATGAATTGCCCAAACTTACCCATAAAGGGTTGTATGAACTCATCCGTACGCAACAAAATGCCTTTTGGCAAGCTTGGTCATCAGACTACTTGTCATCGCTAACGCAGCGACCTAAATGGAGAAAAGCCAGAGAAAATATCAAGTTAGGCCAACTGGTATTGATCAAATCGGAAATCTATGCGCCTACATATTGGCAGCTAGGCCGCATTGCCAAGGTTCATAAAGCCCAAGACGGATTTGTCCGTTCAGCCACAATCAAAGTAGAAGGTGGTACGCTCGACAGGCCCATCAGGAAGCTATGCCTCATTCCTACAGACGATTCAAGCCAAGTCTATTTTAGTTGAGGAGACCTCAAGGGGGGGAGTGTTTCGAATGCCAACATTCTGTTCCCAAGTGCCAATAGTTGAGGAGACCTCAAGGGGGGGAGTGTTTCGAATGCAAACATTCTGTTCCCAAGCGCCAATATACTATGACAGCCCATACGTATATATTTCACATCTCTTATGCCCACACACAAGCACAAGCCAGTGTATAAGCCATACACACCAATCCCCAGTGTATAAGCCATACACACCATGCCTCATATTGATTCTCTCCAGATGGAGACATCAGTTATCGCCTTGCTCTCAACCAGAGGACACGTTGATCGCCCGTCGTGTGCTAAGCCCGTACGCCTATATATATATATATACGTCGAACGCCCGTCGTGTTAAGTGTTAAGCCCATTTGCCCTACGCCCATATATACGTCGAACGCCCGTCGTGTTAAGTGTTAAGCCCATTTGCCCTACGCCCATATATACGTCGAACGCCCGTCGTGTTAAGTGTTAAGCCCATTTGCCCTACGCCCATATATACGTCGAACGCCCGTCGTGTATTATGTTAAGACCTTACGCCTATACGCCCATATATATATACAAATGCCTAAGCCAGCATATATACGATTGCCCGTATATATGCATATATGCCAAGTGCCCAAATGCCCTGCGCCTGATCTATGTTCCAGTAAGGGGGATAAAATAATTCAATTCAGTGATTTAAATAAATAAATAAATGCGCATATCAATCAAATACTAAGTGTTTTTATTTTTACTATATTACTAATTACTAATAGCTCTCCCACCCCACTTGCTGTCGAACAGGAACTTAATTGTCAACCTGGAAAAATCCAAGCAAACGAAAAATGGAATTACAATGGTGAACTCATCGAAGTTGTTACAGAATTTAAATACCTAGGAGTTTATTTCACTAGAACTTTAAATATGGAAAAACATTTTAAAGAAAAACTCATGAAAGCTAAAAGTGCAGTGAACTCAGTTTGGAATAGATGTTTCTATAACAAAAATGTAACCCATAGCAGCAAGTACAGGATATTTGAAGCAGTATCAGAATCGGTGCTCTTTTACGCAGCGCAAACTTGGGGAACGAAGATGTATGATACAGTCGAGAAGCTTCTGCAATACTATTGTAAAAGAATTTTTCAATTGCCGAATAGTACACCTAACTACGTAATCATGTTAGAAACCGGTTTATCCCCGCTTTTCATACGAACTTTGAAAATGCAGGTGGATTACATATTGAAGGCACTAAAGATGGATGATAATCGACTTCCAAAGATAACAGCTCTGCAAGCCATAAGGAACAAAACAGGCTGGTATGCTGATTGGATAGAACTAGCAACAGAATGTGGCATAGATATAAACGTAAATTATACCAATATTAAAGAGCTTGAAACGTCACTTTACCAGCTAATTTCTGCAGCAGATCTTAGACAACGAGAAAAATGTTTGAATGATGCAAGTGAATCTATGCATAGGCAAATTTACAGCAGATTAGAACACAATCTGGGGGACAAAAACTATTTCAATGACAAGAATAGTATTGCAGAAATATCAACAATGGTAAAACTGCGATCAGAACTTCTACCACTGAACTACATACCGCATAGAGAAGATCTACCCATTATATGTTCGCTATGCAACTTAAACGATAGAGAAGATGTTTCTCATTTTATGGGAAAATGTCCGATTTTCAAAGAAATAAGAAGGGAATTTTTTGGAAGCGACATTCTAACACTAAACCAAGTCGTACGCTTGCTGAATGACATGGATGTAAAGAAGTTATCCCAATTCTGCAGACTAGCTACTCTTTATAGAAAATGTATTATAGATGAAACCTTTTAAATGAAAAATATATTTGATAATTTATTTTTGAAGTAAACTTTGTAACATATTGTAATGGAAAGTTCTTTTTTTAAAACTTGTGATAATTAACTGAAAGGAAAATCTTACTTATATTTATTGATTTATTTTTTACTAGCTGTGCCCGCGACTTCGTCCGCGTGGAATAGTGACTTTCGGCAGCATTTTTGATTTTTTAGGCTACTTATTTTGCAAATAAGACACATTCATGCGTTTTAGTAAACTATTGTTATATTATTATATTTCGGAGGTTCGCTTTGGACTACGACTGTGAACGGACGTGTGCTGAGAGAGCTTAAATTTGCTATAAAAGCGGTGAACAATTTTGACGGCTGAGGCCGAAAAAAAGAAAAGAAAAAAAAACAATTAATATTTTTTTTTTTTATGGTGAAAGTGACCTTTTGATCTAAAAATTAGTGATAAAGTTGAAAAACACTCCCCAGCATTTATGCTGGGGCCCATAAGCAGTGATAAGTGCAGTGATTTTAATAAAACACGTGCAATAATTGACAATCCGAATGATCTCGTAAATAAAAGAGATAATACAAACTCTCTAACACGTGATTTAATTGATAATTCCAATGCACTCTTAAATAAAAGAGGTAATACAAACTCCCTCAGATCATTAGAAACTGGTAAGAGCAGTCTCGCAAATATGAACTCTATCGAACAAAGCGGTGAACATAGTTCATCAATTAAACCCACGAACACCCAGCATCTACCTATGGCTTATGAAAACGTTGGTGATTCAGATGATGACTCCATGGAAATCGGTCTCAGTGACGGTAACCCTCAATGGTCGACCGTAATAAATAAATTAAAACGTTCAGCTAAAAGCTTCCAATCAAACTCTGATAAAAGATTAAAAAACAATTCCAGTGAGCCAAGTTCAACATCTCACTCACATCAACCATCAACGTCAAGCAACAAATTTGCCTCTCTCGCTGAATTACCTGAGAACTACATTCCCCAACCAAAGTCTAGAAGAAATTCAAGAGAGATTAGTAATAATCAAATCGCAAATACAAGTACGAATTCAGCACAGAGCGAAGCTGCTCTTCAATCAACAAATATTGATAACTCTGTAATAAAAAATGTTACTAATAAGACCTTTTGCCCACCCATATTCATTTTTGGCGCCAATTGCACACTTCTTAGTGATCTTATTTTACTCGCTTCAAAAGAATGTAATATTTCCAATTTGACACATAAATTTGTTAACATGGGATATAGGAAAACAAAGGTTTATGTGGATAATTCTGCTGTTCACAAACTGATTATTGATCGACTGCGCGAAACGGGTATCGGGGCATTTTCTTTCGCTCCAAAAGACACGAAGAAGGTTTCTATATTACTGAAGGGTCTCGATGGAGACACTCCTGTAAACAAAATAAAAAAAGCTTTGGAAGAAGTTGCACCAAACATTAAGATTTGTAAGATAACACCTTTTGCTACATCACGTTCTAAAGAACTCAATTTAAAATTAAATATGTTTCTGGTACAGCTTGAGGTTGGTGAATCAATTAAGGATCTTACATGTGTGAAGTATTTACTTTACCAAAGGGTTTATTGGGAAAAGAAATTTAACCGTACGGTGATTCGTTGCTTTAGGTGTCAACGATTTGGACATTCAGGGGAATGTTGCGCATATGTAATGAGATGTGTAATTTGTGGTGAATCACATGATTCTGAGGTGTGTATAAAAGCCTCTAAAGAACGTAGGGAAAAAAAAGAGGAAAATCCTCCAGCTAAGTGTGTTAATTGCGATGAGATAGGACATGCAGCTAGTTATCAGGGGTGCCCTGCATTCCTAAAATATAAAGAAAAAAAACTGATGATAACCGAAATGGCTAGACAAAATTCAAATAAAACAAAAGGTATTGTAGAAAATGCAATTAATAACTTAGTCAACACAAATATTTCGTACGCTGATTCAGCAAAAGGCTTTATGAGGCAAACGAATACTTACAAACGAGGGCCTCATTTTCATGTGAATGTGAGTAATAACAACCAACCGCCATTGATTAGTCAGGCAAATGCAACGAAGGGGGATTTGAATGATTTCCTTAATGAATCAGAGAATCTTTTCAATATCCCGTTCAAAGATCTTTTGGTCAAAATAAGACAATTCTGGCCAACATATCAACAGCTGCAAAGTAAGGAAGAAAAAATGTTTTCTTACCTTAAGTTTGTAGCTTCCATTGTCACATAATGATGGACAATACCAAATTAAAAATAATGTCGATAAATTTTAATTCTATAATTTCAAATGCAAAAAGAACCGCACTTTTAGATATTCTAAAAAATAAAAAACCACAAATATGTTTCTTGTCTGAAACTCGTCTATCTGCAAGACACAAACCAACTTTTGACGATTTCAACATCATAAGAAATGATTCACGGAGAGGAACGGCAGTTCTTTTGAACAAAAATTTCAAGTTCAGCTCAGTTCCTTTCGAAAGTAGTAAGTTTTCAGTTTGCCTTGTTTGTATTTCGTCAGTGAATCCAAGCGGGTCTACTCTGCGCTTAATTCTTGGTAGTATTTATATACCATCAAATGCTGGTAATAATCTATCTGGAGAACTAGATAGACTTTATTCGCTTATTGTTAGTTTTGACGCAGCTCTGATTGGAGGGGACTTCAACGCACGACATACTGCTTGGGGTGATAGAGTGTGTAATAATAATGGAAACCTATTTCACAATTGGTTTAATAATGGTCCCTGTTTTAATCTGGATATAATTCCTTCTGATGGCCCAACATACCCCAGAACGTCCTCATATTTAGACTTCTTTATTAAAACATCAACAATGAGCATTGCTGACATTGCCACTAGCCCATCAAGCACCCTGACATGTAAAACCTTTCCGGTCGTATCGGATCACTTTGGAATCATTGTAGAAATAAAACTGTACAACTTTCTTCCAATCCTAGTGCCTCCAGACACATTCAGAAGTTTTGAAAACACTGACTGGGATGCTTTTAGACTAAGACTACATTGTAACTTGTCGTCCCTTGTCATTCCTGATGATAGAAACCTTTCGAACAATGAAATTGATTCGTCTATAGATAAACTTAATTTGATTATTTCATCAAATGTTGAATTGCACTCAGCTTTAGTCCAACCCCAAAACAAAAAATTTCATTCCATCTCTGAAAGAACTAAAAAACTAATTGATTTGCGTAGTTTGTGGCTAAAAGAACTGAAAAAAATTTATCATCGATATTTAAATAGAGTAAATCCAGAATATCATCAACTACATTCTAAGATCCAATGCCTGAGTAAAATCATAAGAGATAATGTCAATATAGACTTAAATAAAGCATTTCAATCAAGACTTAAGAAAATCAAACCTTCACCATTTGCTTTTAAGGAAATAGATAAAATAACGGGGAGGAAATATTTTGGAACTGATATCTCTAAGGACATACTTACATACAACGGGCAGAACTTGAATGATATGGAATCCAAATTAAACGCGTTTAAAGATTTTTACTCTTTACTTTACTCTGGTCCCGAGACGGTACCAAATCAAAATTTTGATACTGAAGTGTCAGATGCAATAAACTTATTCAAATCGATTCATTTTGGTCAAATCTTAACAAATTTCTCACTTTCAAACAATGCTACAAGGCCCAGACCCAACTTTACTACGTCCGAAGAAGTCAGAGAATTTAGGGTTGCTTTGAACAACAAAAAATCAGCTGGAATCGATCAAATTTCTAATTTCATTTTGAGAAAATGTCCATCTTCCCTAGATACGGTTTTGTCCTTAATATTTAACCATTGTATAAACAATGGTTATTTTCCTAGGGCTTGGAAACAAGCAATAATCATACCGATAGCAAAAACAAAAGCTGCGAAAGATATATCCAATTTTCGACCAATCTCATTGCTCTCTAATACTGGAAAACTTTTCGAAAGAGTTCTGACAGATCATTTGAATAGGTTCTTAGAAGAAGCAAACATTATTCCAAACAATCAATTTGGCTTCAAAAAAAGTTGCTCAACCGAACACGCGTTACTCGTTATTCAAAATAAGGTTGTGGAAAACTTAAGAAACAAGAAAAGCACAGTTAGCTTAGATATTGATCTCGAAAAAGCTTTCGATTCGATATGGCACGACGGGCTTATATTTAAGCTTTTAAATCTAAGATGCCCTGACTGGCTCGTTAAAATGATATATAGTTTTCTTGAAGGTCGAACTACGGCAATTTCAATAAAAACTGAAAAATCGGAACCTTTTCGTATACTCTCGGGTGTGCCTCAAGGATCAATCCTTGGCCCTTCCCTGTTCAATATATTCATTCATGATTTCCCTCTTTCTGATCCTATAACTGAGGAACCAGGATCAATTCATTACGCTGATGATACCACTATTCTGGCAAGCGATCCCCGGCCAAGTGTTGCGTTGGACAAAATAAAACAAAGCCTTCCACTTGTGGAAAACTATTTTAAAAAATGGAGACTCAAAATAAATACCGATAAATGTGGCTTAACGTGCTTTAGAAACTCCAGTGGTAAAGGTCATTATCTTGCTGTAAAGGAAAGTAAAACTCTTTCTTTGAGAATAAACGAAACCCAAATAACATTAAAAAATGAAACAAAATACTTAGGTATACATTTTCATAATAGATTTTTATTTAACAAGCATGCAAGATTAGTTCTTAATAGAGCCAAAATGGTTTCTGCGATGCTTAAACCTTTAATTATCTCAAAACAAGTGTCCACAAAAACAAAGACACTTATGTATAAAACGTTGATAAGACCAATACTTTTGTATGGTTTTCCTATTTGGTTTACGATCTCACCATCTGTAGCCAGGGAAATGGAAATTTTTGAAAGAAAACTTTTGAGATTCTGTTGTGGAAAATTTAGAAAGCCTAACAAAAAATTCTACTCTAATGAATACATATATGAAACAGCACAAATTATACCTCTGATGGCCTATCAAGTTGAACTGCTTATTAAAAAAATGGAACGCATTAGTTCGCATCCGAATCCATTTGTAAGATCCTTGATTGATTTCCACACTGAGCTAAGTATAAATGATTGTTACTACTTATCCCCGTTTAATGTTCTGAATGAACGATCTACACCTCTTTTGAGCCCTGGTTCAAGTAATATCCTCTCCGTGCCGTTTTACGAAAAAGCATCCCCGCTTAATTTTAGGGGATGATACCGATTAAAATATTAATTAATTAATGTATCTGTTCACCCACATTAACCTTTGTTTTCAACACACAAGTTTTGGGTTTTCTTGAGATAATATAATATTTATATTTTCTTTAAGAGAATTTTAAGCTTGTGTATTCCTGTATGTATGAATAATTAAATATTCACATCCTAGAAAAGATAAGATTGACCTTTTAGTTTTATTTAGTTTTAATTAGTTTTAAGTTATAGTCATAAGTAAAAGCCAAAAAGGCAAAGCTGAGATTGTACACCGGGAGCAAGTGTACGCTTTAATAATAATGTAAGCTTAATTTACAATGCAATCAATTTAATGAAATTAATTTAAATGGCATTTTCTTAAACTTTGATGAAGTCAGACATATCATTAAGTCGACCAATTTATTAAATCTAGTTTATAAGTAATAACATGTACTGAGTTATATATGCCTCAATAAAACTACTTACTTACTTACTTATTATTATATTTCAGTACATTTTGCACACGACGTTCTTATTAGTTTATATATTTAACTATCTCATTAGTCGGCCCCGAAATCGACTTTTAACACAGTCATTACCGATTGCTAATATTTATTTGAATATCAAGAAAGACATTTCTTCCCAGGTCAACTGTGTAATCGACAATTTGACAGAAATCACCTCACGATGAAATAACTTTTGAAATCGGTCCAGTAGCTTTAAGTTTCCCGTTAACGTTGCTGTTCCCGTAGGAATATTGGGATAACAAATACAGACCATGTTCTTCTTCAGGCTCAAGACTATCTCTGCACCAAAATTCATACAAATAGGTTCAATAGTTTGGGCGGCAGATATGGTAACAAAGATGTTATATACGTATATTTTCAAATAATGTAACAATTTAATGAACTTAATGAATTCCAAATGTAAACAATGTAAACACCATACTTCATTTACACATTGTTACCACCTTTAAGTAAGAGAACATGAATTGACAGATTATAAGAAATAAAATGAATTATGTCACTTTACGTTTAGCCGTCAAATACACGAGGTCTTATTTTTTCCCGCTTAACCTTCGACTACATATCCATCAGTGGCGACGAGGATTTTAAGATTAAGAAAAATCTTAGATGGCCCAAGAGTTAATAGAAGCCTTAACTCAGGCTTTACAAAATCTGCAGTCAACTTCCAATACACCGAACTTACATTTTGAACAATACAACGAGAATGAGGAGCCGTTCCCAAACTATATAAGGAGGCTAGAAAATTACTTGGACTTGAAAAACATCACAGACGGTACAAAAAAAAGGCAGGTATTAATTAATTGCATTGGAGCAAAATACTTCCAGTTGTTATCCAATTTAACAGCACCCAGCGACCCCGGATCAAAAACATACGAAGAACTAACTAAAATACTAAAAGACCATCTCAGTCCAATACCAAACGAAGTTACGGAGCAGCACAAATTTTTGTTACGCTTACAGCACGAGGGAGAATCAGTTGCTAATTACATAGCAGAGCTAAAAAAGCTAAGCACATATTGTAATTTTTCATGTGCTGCTTGTCAGGCATCAACGCTGAATACGCACCTTAGATCCCAATTCATAAGAGGTCTGAGAGACTCCGATATAAAAGAGAAATTGCTTCAAGACTCTAATGACATAACTCTCGAGAAAACGGTATCAATTGCTACAGCGATGGAGGCTTCGAAGACTGAAAGCCGCGCAATGCAAAATTTACATCAGGTTCAGCTTAGGACAAGCAATTCAATAAATAGCAAACCCTCTTCATACAATGCTAGTTCTCCTCAATCAAAATATAATCCAAATTCCCAAACGATATGTTACAGGTGCGGGAAAAATGGTCACATGGCGAACAAGTGCAGAGCCAACAATTTACATTGCTCTCTTTGTCGGAAGAGAGGTCACGTAGCCAAAGTGTGCATCAGAACCAAAAATTCACATAGAGCTGCAAATTCTCTGGAAATCAATGATAATGATGATAATGATGACGATGAACTCGACGTAAGCATGCATGATAATGTGTACGAAATTAATGCACTTGACCTTGCTCACAGGCAGAATGAAATTCCAGTGCATGCAGTAAAATTACACCAAAAATCAGTTGATAATCTTGGCCGGGGTAAGTACTTTATCTCTCTAAAAATTAATGGTAAAGACATGGATATGGAGTTCGATACAGGGGCAGCAATATCTGTCATGAACAGGAGCAAGTTCTTAAACTACTGGCCCAATTCACATTTAGCCCCTACAAATGTTATGCTTAAAACTTACAGCAATGAAATCGTTCCCACAGTGGGTAAGGCAAAAGTTCAAGTCAGGTATAAAAACAAAGAAAGTGCATGTGATTTATATATAGTTGAAGGCTCATTTGATTCATTGATTGGACGAGAATGGATGCACGCATTAAGCCTATTAGAAGTGAACTCAGTTCAATTTTATTCAGAATCCGACATTGCAAAAGTCAAACAACAAATCTTCGAAAAATTTTCTGATGTATTCGAACAGAAACTAGGCACGATTCCGCACATTAAGGGGGTATTGAAACTTAGAGAAGGCTCTACACCAGTCTATATTAAATCCAGGCCAATTCCATACGCTATCCGATCGCAGGTTGAAAACGAAATTGATAGATTAGAGCGCATGGGAGTTTTTGAGAAAGTCGCATATTCTGATTGGGCAACACCAATCGTACCCGTTATAAAGGCCGATAAATCAGTTCGTTTATGTGCCGACTACAAAATTACACTAAACAATTGCATTGTTAACGAGGGTCATCCTATCCCCAATGTAGACGAATTATACCAAAAGCTTAAATACGGGGAATATTATTGCGTTTTTGATATTTATCAGGCATACCTTCACCTTGAGATGTCTGAAGAAAGTTCTATTTATCAGACAGTCAATACGATAAAAGGGCTATATAGAGTACGAAAATTGATGTTTGGGGTTAAAACGGCACCAAATTTGTGGCAGCGTTTTATGGATGAAAACATTGTTAACGATCTCGATGGTACTGCATGTTTTTTTGATGACCTAATTGTGATGGGAAGGACGGTGAAAGAAGCTTATGATAGGTGCATAGCATTACTAGAAAAATTACAAAAATTTAACTTACATTTAAATCAATCAAAATGCAAATTGTTTGAAAGGAGTGTTACATATCTCGGTCATAAAATCGACAGAGATGGGTTGCATAAAACAAAAGAGAAAGTCGAGGCAATTTCAAAAATAGATCCACCTTCGAATTTAAACCAGTTACGTTCATTCCTTGGAATGGTCAACTACTATCATAAATTCATACCTGACCTTGCTACTAAACTGCACCCTCTTTATCAGCTCCTTAAAAAGGAATCAAAATATGTTTGGTCTTCTGAATGTCAGCATGCTTTCCACGCTATAAAAAAAGAAATGATGAGCGACAGCGTTTTGGTGCCATTCGATTCTAATCTCCCTCTCATTTTGGCAACAGACGCCTCTCCATTCGGATTGTCTGCCATTTTATCTCATATCACTAGCAAGGGAGAAAGACCAATTGCATTTGCATCAAGAAGTCTTACAAAGGCAGAGGCAAACTACAGCCAGCTAGATAGAGAAGCAACAGCTATATTTTGGGGACTGCATAAGTTTTTTAATCATTGCTACGGAAGAAAATTTACCTTGATTACGGATAACAAGCCTCTTATGTCTATTTTCAATCCAAGAAAGAGTTTACCGTTATTGACAGCGCAGAGGCTACTACATTATGCTCAGTTTTTGAGTGGCTTTGATTATACAATACAGTATAAAAGTTCAAAAGAGCACGTCAACGTGGACTTTTTTTCTAGGAACCCTTTAGCAAAAACAGGAATGGAAAGCTATGAAGTTCATCAAATTTGGGAGGAAATATTACCCATCACCAACGATGAAGTGGCAAAAGAAACCAAACGTGACAAGGAACTTTCTTCACTATGGATTATACTCCAAACAGGTGAAAGTTTGAGAAACACACCATACCAAAATATGGAAAACGAATTGATGCTGCATAACAAATGCATTTATCGCGGAATTCGACTAGTAATTCCACAATCTTTACGAATTCGCGTTCTATCTGAGCTACATTCAGCTCACATTGGGATAACCAAAATGAAGTCCTTGGCAAGGAGCTATTGCTATTGGCCCGGTATCGATAGAGACATCGAAGAAATTGCAAATAGTTGCAGGAATTGCGCAAGCGTAGCAAAAGAGCCAACAAAAGTCCCAAATCACCCCTGGGAAGTACCTTCAAACCCTTGGCAACGATTGCACATTGATTATGCCGGCCCTTTTATGCAACACTACTTTTTCGTAGTTGTCGACGCGAAGACAAAATGGCTTGAAGTAATTCCCATGAATCGAATTACTAGTTTTAACACTATTCGAGCGCTGAGAGAGCTTTTCTCCAGATTTGGTATTCCACAGACAATTGTTTCAGATAACGGGACCAATTTCACATCAAGAGAATTCCAGCATTTCCTCGACAGCAATAAAATCAGGCACAAATTAACATCACCTGCGCACCCTTCTACAAACGGGCAAGCAGAGCGTTTCGTTCAAACATTAAAAAACGGCTTACGCTCAGCTGTAAATGATGCGGGAGACCTACACACAAAGCTGCATAGATTTTTATCGCAGTACCGAAAGACTATAAGCTCCACAACCGGCAAAAGCCCAGCAGAGATGATGCTTACATATAATTTTCGTACAAGACTGGACATCATGCGAGAACATAACACTGATCAAACACAACAAGTTGACTTGGATGGTTGCAAGAGAAGTTTTAGTGTAGGAGATCGGGTCCAAGTTAGATATTATCAAAATAAAGACTGTAAATGGAAGTTTGGTAAGATCGAGAGAAGGGATGGCTATTTACATTATATCGTAAACGTTGAGGGTACCCTATATCGTAGGCATTTAGATCAAATAAGGCGCACTAACGTTGAAAACGAATTTTCTGAATTTTCACCATTTCTTCCTACAGATGAACAGACATCAATTGCAAGAAATACAGATATTGCAGAAAATGATAAGTCACCGTTAAATCACTCAACAGGAATAACCGAAGACAAACCAAAGGTTATGGAAACAATCGATAGGTCAGACAGCAAGGCGGGATCTGCAGCAGTTCCAACAAACTCGACCACCGAATCCAGCCAACTACCTGAACAATTGGACGTTCCAACCGGCGGATCAAGACCTACCGAAAATAACATCCAATTAAGAAGGTCGAACAGAATTCGAAGACCAGTTGTCCAGTATCAACATCAACCTTAATAAGTGGGGAAGACTGTTATATACGTATATTTTCAAATAATGTAACAATTTAATGAACTTAATGAATTCCAAATGTAAACAATGTAAACACCATACTTCATTTACACATTGTTACCACCTTTAAGTAAGAGAACATGAATTGACAGATTATAAGAAATAAAATGAATTATGTCACTTTACGTTTAGCCGTCAAATACACGAGGTCTTATTTTTTCCCGCTTAACCTTCGACTACATATCCATCAAAAGAAAAACAAACAGACGGAGTTGATTTCGGATCTATAATGTTAGTAAGTACTTTCGTTCCCGTGGGAATATGGGGATAAATTAAAGTTAATTTTACGTTGAGATAGTGTAGCATTCTAACGGGGAAATAATTCTTGAAATCAGTTCAGTAGTTTCTAGGTTCCCGTTTACTTTTGCGTTCTTGTGGGAATACAGTTATAACATATTTAGCCTATTTCCATCTTCAGGCTCAAGACTATATCTCTGTACAAAAATTCACAGATTTCATTTCAGACTTATGATATTAGTAAAGACTCCCATTCCCGTGGGAATATGGTGACCGTTTCTGTAGGAATATGGGGATGGATTACAGTTTATGTTACTCAGGGATAGTGTAGCATTCTAACGGTGGAAGAATTTTTGAAATCGGTGGTGTAGCTTCTAAGTTCCCGTATACATTCCCGTTCCCGTGGGATAAAGGGATAAAATATAAAGCCTATATCCTTCCTCAGGTTCTGAATAGTCTTTGTACAAAAATTCATTTTAATCTGTTCATTAGTTTGAGTGGGAAATGGTAACATAGAAAGGTGAACAGACAGAGCAACTTTTGAATTTATAATAATAGTGAGGACCGGTTCCCGTGGGAATATTCGAATGAAATAAAGACTATGTCCGTCCTTAAGTTCAGAACAATCTTTGTACAAAATTTCATTTAAAATGATTTATTAGTTTGGGCGGGAGATGGTAACATAGAATGACGGACAGACAGAGCTTCTTTCACACTTATTATATTAGTAAGGACTCCCGTTCCCGTAGGAATATGTGGATGAATTAAAGTTTATGTTACTCTGGGATAGTGAAGCACTCTATCGGTGGAAAAAATTTTGAAATCGGCGTTGTAGTTTTTAAATTCCCGTATACGTTCCCGTTCCCGTGGGAATGTAGGGATAAAATATATAGCCTATGTCCTTCCTCAAGTCTTAAACTATCTCTGTATCAAATTTTATTTAAATCGGTTCAGTAGTTTGGGCGGGAGATGGTAACATAGAAAGCCGGACAGACAGAGTGACTTTCACATTTATAATACTAGTAAGGATGTTTTGTCAACTAGGCAGACGGCAAAAATGCCATGCTTTTTGTTTTTTTGTAAACTTTGTAATAGAACAATGAAAACTAATAAAAAACTATCTATCTATCTATCTACTTTGGCAAAGTGGCAACCCATTTACGATATTATGCACTTGCACAAATGTCAAATAATAGCTTTTAAATGTATCGTTCTAACTTCAAATCAATCACACATAATTATGTATGTATTCATTATTGCGATTTCTCTTAAGTAACAGAATTATCGCACGATCTTTGGACAGTTTGTAAACTTAGCTTACTGCATTGTATTACAGTAATTAACAGATTAGAATATGTTATCTCTATTTTATAACGTTGTTATCTTTTTATATCGAGTCAGTCTCAATAAAGCCTTTGAAAAACCAAGAAGAAGAAATGGTCTTATGAATTGTTTGGAATTTCAAGTTAATTTTTGGATCTTTTGAGTTTAATTGAAGTCTTACGGTAGTTGAATTGACTCTTACATTCCTCCTCCTCCTCGTCCATGCAGTTTCTGCAGAAATCATTGGAAAACACACCAAGTCTTTTGGCGTGTCTACCTATTAGACAGTGTCCCGTAAGAACACCTATGGTAGAACCTAGATACAGGCGGTTCAGGGCTAACAAACTCTTTGAGCATTTTGAGTCTACACACGTCTACGATTCAAAAATTTTGTCTGCAAAGCAAAAGAGGGAAAGTTAACTTCCGTTAATGTACAAGGGGGGAAAAAACTTCAACCCCCATCAACCTAATGTCCCACACTCTGGATAGTCGTTGAACTGTTATTGGAATGCGGAAACGATTAAGCTATCTGATAATCAATGCTAGTTTGTCGCGGACAAGTTAACTACCGATACAATCCTTTGTATAAGGATCCTCCTTCGTGGAAAAATATGGATAAGAATGGAGATGCCGATCCAAATTATTCTAGAACTTATGTGCATTGTAATGAGTGGGAAAATTAAGTTGGGTAAAGCATTTCACAATCAATTTGAGCGTATAAGATTTGAATCTCTGTACTTAGCTGTAGAACAAGCAACTGATGCGTATTTTTTGTGAGGCGAGTTTGCGGCTAAACTGTTTCAGGGAAGGAATGCAACTGGTGACGAAGGTGAAGTCACCAAAGCATTCCAATCTGCAAGTCACAATAGATGAATACCAAGGATGCGTCTTGAGTCCTCCGCTCTTATATTACAGTCCTTGACATTCTGCATATTACACAGCATCAAAAAACCGTGGCGTGATGGTTAGCATGTTCGCCTGTTAAGCGGAAAGTTCGCGGTTCGAATCCCAACAGAAACCAAAAATATTTCTTAACGGTATCGCCTTCCGCTATTAATTGGCAATTCCGCCGTTAGTAAATTCATTGCCATGAAAAGTGCTATCTCGATTGGTATCAGGAATCGGCAAAAAATTGTAGGTCCCCTCCATTCCCTCACAAGACATGGTTGTAAGAAATACGCTAGGTCTCGGGGCACCCTCCTCTTTTGTGCCACCCTATTTATTTATTTATTTTTCATCAAAAACTTATTTACATCAATTACTCTCTTCTGCCAACGAAGCCATCATAGTGGAGATCCTACACATCTGCAAGAAGCATTTGATGTACGTGGAAATGCTTAAGAAGTGTGCGGGTACCTCCGAAGTCCGAAAAAGTTTGAGTTGTTGTTTTATCTACATTCTGACCCAGACCTGCTTATACCAGACTTTTATTTGAATGGAAGTGTACTTCCCAAGTGTAAAAAGTTTATCTGGGATCAATGATCAATAGTGAAGCACCTGTGATGACAACATCAATCATCAAGTTGGCGTAGAGTGGATGAAGTGGCGAGAAAACTAAGCCATCTTCTGTGATAGAAAAAGTCCTGCTGTGCTGATGGGAAGACTCAACACCGCAGCTGTGCACTCACATACGGTTCACAATATTGGACAATGAACGAAGGCATGAGATTCAGTTGAGGACATCTGAGATGAAAGTGACCATATGACAGCAGGAATAGCAAAGCTTGATCGTATTAGAATTACAAAGAACCGTGGAACCCTTCAGATAGAAAAAAAAACATCTTGGAAAAAATAGCATACGACAATGTCATTGGCATTGTCATTTTCAAATGTGAGATCGAGAGAACCTCATCAAAAAGACAACATTCAGACATGATCGCGAAGAAATAAGAATAACGGCAGACCAGACATATGCAATGGAATCTCCATTTGGTTGGCCTCAGGCAACGAAGGAATAATCCAAAAACGAGAGGTTTGTCGACGAAGTTTTAAGTTGGCGCAGTGTGTGTTGCAAAGCTGTGATCCCCCGAGATCAACAAAGAAATCAACATTTCTTACGGCCTATTTTTCAATTGAGGTAACAAAAATGGTTTTGTAACCAAATGCAATCGACATAAGCTATAAGCGATAAGAAACGTGTTTTCAAAAATTGGTTCCTACCCACATTTTACTATTTTGCTTAAAGTGGAGTACACTTGGCGATCGCTCCAAAGTTTTTCGTTTATTTCGCTTTCAAAATTATTGACTTCAATGTACATTGCAAAAGTTTTCTGTGACGACAAAACCTTCCAAACGTTTGTCGTCCAGCTGACGTCGCAATAAATGGCCTCTTTACCCTAAACTCATTTCATCTATTGTACAAACTTATCTGTTCCAAGAAGTTAATTTCTCCTTTTATATAAGCATAGCTTTAAAAAATTGTGCATTGCTTCTTTTTAAACGGCGAGGAAATTTGAAAAAGCGTTTCACCTTCACATGTACCAACAAATGACATCTGATGACGCCCTCCATTATTTCCATTTAGACCATTTCGTCAATTCGTTAGACAACCGCACAACTATGCCTCAAGAAGACACTCGAAGGACCAATAATAAACACAGCGGCTATTACATGCGACCCTGTCGAGCACTTTATTTTTATTAGCCCTACACGAAACTATTCAAATGTCAAACAGACCTGGAGGAAATCTTGAAGCCTGTGTTTAGAAGGTCATTTTGATAACAACAACGATACTACAATGGACTCAGTTCTTAAGTCGACTTTCTCAGTAAAAATGTCTTTGGGTAAAAGATAAGCTTTAAAAAAAGTCCAATCACACCAAATAGGCACTCTAACTCTACAACACACTCTTTATTTATTTAAATAAGTTCTTCATTTAAAGGACACTTTCTCCCACCAAAATCAAAAAAAAAAAGCAAAATGCCTTCCTAAACAAAACAACTATGCTAATTTGATATTCCTTCGTATACAACTCTCTCAACTTTCCGCACTTTAAAAAACTTTTCACTTAACTATCCGTTTCGGTTGCTCAATCATATTCAGTTACAAGTGGTCTTCTCTCAGATAACTTTCATTTATTTATCTTCCATTTGAGACATATTTTCAAGACCAATTTTTTTTTCTACTCAAATAAAAAACAAATCTCACTTAAAGCAACACGAACGACCGACGAACAGATCAATAAGACTTACACTTAGATAAATCCAATGGAGAAATTCCTTATTCACCCCATCAAAAATACTGGATCTCTTCTTAGAATCAGCCATGTAATGGTCTCTGCTCAACTATCCAATCCTTAATCCCTACAACAAATCTAAATAAAACACACAAGAAAAAATTTACGAAAGTACTAAAAGTAAGTAAAGCCACCCCGAATAGAGTAGACCTGGAAAAGTTAAAACAAAAATATCATTTTTCAGATAGAAACACACTTTTTATGTATGTATCTTGAAACGTAAAAGGCACCAGAAAACGTAGCAAGGTTCTTTGCTGAGTAAATAATTCAAACTGAACTCAAAGAGGCTTAAAAATAGTACTGATGGTCCACATTTTAAATTCAAACAAATCATTTTAGGACAAAGGATTGAAAACCTCTATAAGATGGGGACGAGAGAAAATGAAAAAAAAAATCTCAAAGGAAAGCTTCAAGTCCTTTAAGTATAAAGGAAGGAACATGCAAACTCATTTTAGAGAATTTTGTGCTACATGTGCTTTAAGAGCTCTCGCTTCCCGCAATGGAACAAGTTTGCTTCAAAGCAACACCACAAAACGTTAAAGATCGATTGTCATAGTGTTGGTTCGTTTTGCTTTCAGCCTGAAAGCTTTAGTTACTGTTTAATTTTATTTTAAGAAAATGTATGGAACAACAAGAGACACTGATGGAACAAAAAGCATTGAAGGGGGCAAATATTGAATATGAATGCCCATGACAAGCACCTGTCGAGTGTCGACCTTGTTATCACCGTCTTCATAGTCTTCAATATATTGTCACTAGTACGTGTAGTAATCTTTTTCAACGTCAAACACTTTTATGTGATGATGGTTGTAGATAGAATATTGTTTTTGCAGCATGTCCTGATCATAATATCCTTATGGTTTTCTTTTGCTTAAAATGAGTATTTTCTTCCAATGAGTTTTGTGTGTATCGGACGTCTTTGACATTCTTTCATTGACATAGGAAAAAAATAAAATGAAACCATCGTCAATGATAGTCGTTGCCTTTTATGACCAGTTGACGAGGGTTTTTCCTGGCACAGCAGCGAAGCTGTGAATGAGTTGGAAGTAAGGAAAAATAATCTTTAAGTAAATAGCTGGGAAACATAAGCACCATGGGGTTTCGACATTGCACGTATTTTTATTTAGGCATTGAGAAGTAGATGGTGTCAAAGATATTGTTATGACGATGCTTGATTTGACATTCTTCCCCAAAGCTTATAAATGTCATCTTCACCAGAGTAGGATGACAAATTTTTATTTGAAAGTTTAAGGAACAGTGTCAATGGCAGAAACAACGACATAATTGATGACGTAGCTCCAAAATTACAAAAAAAAAAAAATGGCAACATCATTGTTTGATATATTGAAATCCTTGGGTTTAGCTAAGGATGGGTAGATACAAATCGGGTTTATTATGGGGTGACGCTTGAAGTAATTGTGTAACTTGAACGTAATTAAAGTCTTCGCTTCAAAGATATCTGTCGAGAGTACGAGTGTTGGGTTTTTTTTTTTTGAATTCTAAAATGTTCAAAGCTGAATAGAACAAATTTCGCTACTAAATCAGAGTGATGATATGTCCTACAAAAGTTCCTTGTAAAAAATATAAATGAAAGAGACTTTTTTCTCAGAATTCGTCCTGACATCAGTTTCTCTACTTGGCTTTCGGCATCTTAGCCATTAATTCAAAAGTTCGTCAATGTTTAATTATGAAGGAAGCTAAGCATTTTCAGAGAAAAATCATTAAAAAGGAGAATAATGTGTATATTCTAGACACACAGAGAGATTTAATGAATAAGTTAAGGATCCTCAAGAGGCTAAACAAAGGGTTGGAGTAAGACAAGAGAAAAACCTTACGATAAAGAGGAGTCAACTTCTTCTCATTTAGACTGCAAGTGGCAAACCGAAAAAATATAAATATGAACCTGTCGAATTACGCATTGAGATTTATAAATTTAAAGAAAAGTAGTTTCAAAAGTGCTTTAAAAAAACTGTCAAAGTCTTGCGCCTTTCAGTGCGATTTTTATTAAGTAAACTTAATGCTCTTACAAAATCTATTTTCAGTCCCAAAAAGTGGATAAAAAGAAGGCTTAGAAGACAAATAAATTAAATGCTCTGAGAATGATATGCTCTCGTCGAAAAGGACACCATCTGGAAACGGCCCTCAAAATAACAGAAGCCTTAGTTGAAGGCTCCTTTCAGCATGGAATAACACTGTACATGTGGACTTCAAAAAAAAAATCTAGATAGCTTGGACATAGCCGTCAACGAATGCTACCGGAGATCGACAGGAGCTCTTAAGACAACACCAATTGAAGCCCTTAGATTAGAAGCAGGTTTCAATTCAGTAAACCTACTAGGACAAAAAAGAGCAGTCAACATGGTTAGTAAAGCCCTTACAGACGGTTCTCATCCTCTCCACAAACCCTCTCAAGAATCTCTTTCCAGAAAAAAACAAAACAAGAAAAATTCTATATCTTCTCTCAGCAAAATCCTTTGTATGATGACGGCTTAAGAAGGCAGCGAAAAATGCAATTAATTATCCTTACGTAAAAGAATTTTCAAACATCCCTCAAATCATTCGAAAAGAATTCATGGCCTTTCAAAATGCAGAGCTCGAAAGAACATGGCGAATACAACAGAATTTTCTCCGGCAACACCATCCAGCACACCGCCGCCGCCGCATTCCTTATAACAAAAAATTCTTCAGAGAAGAGTGCATTACTATATTTCGGATAAGGGTAGGAAAAACAATTTTCTCCAGTCGACATTATTTCTATCTATTTGGCACATTTTTGCCACTTGCCCGAAATCCCGTCTAACTTGCAACACCGACTCAATCCAAGATATGTAGAGCCAAATAGCTGAAGTACTTAATCCATCTGAAGTCCGATCCTTCCAGCGCATCAAAGAAGTCACACTAACACTACTACATAATAAATTCAAAGAAATATGAAATTGTTCTATCATATCAAATTTTTATTGCAATTCAACTTTTAGAGTTTCCCTATTTCTAGAGTTTTACTATTTTTCACAACATACATATAATAATTGAAGTTCAACAGGTAAGTGCTTCAACTATTGTCAAATACTCAAATTTTGCATTTGAATTTTTGTTTTTACATCTCAAAGACTTCATAAGTATAGAATTTTGATGAAACTCATATCAGTGGCGTAGCGTAGGGGGGGGGGGGGGGGGGGGGATTTTTCATATTTAAAATTTAAGTTCGAGCTTTTCACAAATCAGTATTTAAATACATGTATGTTTGTGTTTTGCCTACATTGAGCTATAGAAAAGAGTTGAAATGCGTTAGTAGGGCTCCTATTTATTAAAATCATTGACTTATTAAACATGGACTGCTAGGACCCAACTTCACGATGGTTCCACTTATTCTAAGCAATACTAGCGAGCATCATTTCAGCGGAAAGCTAGTGAAACATTTTTGAAACTGCTAAATAATCACGCTAGCTAAATCACAGCAGATGTCGTTAGTGTTTTAGTTAAGAGTAAGATATTGGCTAGTGTAACCAAAAATAAGTGCAATCATTAGGTCTGTTTCTTTACTTTGTGGACAGAAATTCACAAACTGTCATATTATAAGGAGTGGGGGTAAAATTCTCTCAGAAACTCTCAGAAACTCTCTGAAAGAGCCTAATTGTCCTAAAAGTAAAGAAACGCCTTGAACAAAACATTAGCAGCAACGCTTGGAAAAATGTCTGTTTGACAGTTGTTGTATTTGTTTTTGCTGTGCACGATTTCTGTCCATAGAAATTTAGGTGGCAGAAATTCACAGGGTGGGGAAATTTTTTACTCTCTCGTGAGCACTCTCTTTTGTGCACTGCTACGAAAAATCGCTGTGCTGGAACGGCATTAGACTGACTTTCGACGAATTTCGGTGCATTTCGTGCGAATTTTCAGTAAAGAAACACACCTATTATTATCCAACTTTTGTATAGAGAATTAATGCAACTAGCAGTCCATGTATCATAAGTCAATACAATGCTTCAATCACAATGATCTATTACGCCAGTTCCACAAAGAAAAATCTCACTGAGCGCTCAATGTCACTGTGACGGAGCGCAAACAGTTTTGTGGAACATAATTCTCTGCTCAACTGTGTCCTTGTTTTCAAACTTTTACTCATCATCATCAGAATGTACAATATCTATCAGTATATTCGCTGATGCTGAAAAAATAGCCGAGTCTATAGGAGAAAAAATTGAAGTTTCCAGGATTGTGCATCGTCAAAAAAACCGACAAAATTACCAAAGCAGCTCAGCAGAAGATTATTACCGTACATCAATATTCATATTTTTCCTGGATCACTTCATATCATCCATATCTGACAGATTTGGGAAACACAAAAAAATTTGGTCAATAATCGGAAATACCACCCCTGAAAAATTGGTCAGGAAAGACGTTGAGAATATTGATGAAACCGTGGAAGTAATAATGAACCAATGGCCAACAGCGACTGAGGCAGCTGCTTCAACCGTAATAAATGAAGTGTTATATTGGAGACAACGTTGGGTTGGGCCAGAAACTCAACCAAAGACATTTATAGAATCATTAAATCTTTGTAACGATGCACTTTTTCCAAACATTTTCAAGTTTTTGAAAATAGGTGCAACATTGGCTGCGACCATTGCTAGCAGCGAGCGTAGTTTTTCCACGTTGAGGCGTCTAAAATATTGGATTAGGAATTCTACAGGCGAAGATAGGCTGAATGGGCGCAGGGACATAACTCCTCGGGACATAAGTTCATTATGGACTTGTGTCCCACTTTAGTGGGACATTAGTCCAAAACTGGATTATGGACCTATGTCCCACAGCGGTGGGGCATAAGTCCATAAAAGAAATGTTTGGACTTATGTCCCATTTTACATGTTTTGTTTGATGCAAATACAATACCTTTGGCGAGATGAAACTTTTCCAAAAAAGTGGCAATCAATAGAAATTTGGACTGCATTCAAAACGTGTTTAACGGGTTTTTTCTTTGCTAATTACTAGGCAGGGCTACCATATGTCAAGGAGTCAGCGTAATGTCTTATAGTTAGAAAACCAAAGGTTGTTAGAATACCGCCGCTCGCTCTTCGAATTTATAAGCAAAAAACTGTAGAAAAATTTTTATGTAGCAGGGAAAGGAAAATGAAAAAAATGAAAGATTTTGCTTCTGAGAACTAAGAAAAATAAAAGTTAAAATTCGCAAAGTAGAGATATGGTTTTCAAGAATTTGGAGATAATATTTTATTTTAAGAAGTAAAATAGTAAAACTCCTTTGTTTAAAAAAGAAATTTAAAAAATTTAAATTTTTGAGAATTTCAGAAATTAAAATTAAAAAATCGCGCGATTTTTTTATTATTGTATATCAATAAATTGGAAAAAACCTAATCAATACAATTGAACAACGACTTTTACTTACGTACAAATATTTACATGTAACCCCCCTTTTTTATTATCTTTTGACTCACGTCTGATGGATATGCCGTCTGACACGATGATCCCAAGGCTCAAACTGCGTCAAAATTACTCAGTCAACTTTCCTTCCGTTCAGGACTGGTTCACTCCAGAATTTGAGCCTGGAGAGAACTGTTATCGTATCTTCACAGATGGCTCCAAAACCGACGAGGGTTCTGGTGCTTGTACCTTTGTGGAAAACGACGACACACGACTGCACACATCTTTGGGATCATACGCATCCATTTTCCAAGCGGAGGCTTTGCTATCCTAATGGCCCTGAGCCACGTTACGAACAATGGATGGACGGGGAGAAGTATCTTTGTTTGCAGCGACAGCCAAGCTATGCTCAAGGCCCTTCTCAACCCTCTAACCACTTCGAAAGTGATCCAGGAGTGCAAGAGCTCTCTGAATGCGATCGAAAGACTAAATTATATGAGTCTCATTTGGGCTCCGGGCCATCACGGCATAACTGGAAATGAAATCGCCGATGAACTTGCTAGGCAAGGATCTCAGACAGCTTTCTCAGGACCTGAACCGTCGATAGGTCTGCCAGCGTCCTCAGTGAGGTCCTCAATCAAAGATTGGACCTGTGAAGAGCACAACCGTAGATGACATGCCTCCATTGGATGCAGACAAACCGAACGTATGCTCCCCAATGATAGTAAGAAGACTGCAACTTTTTTGCTAGCTCGTAGCAGAAAAGACTGTAGAAAGTTTCTTGGCGTTGCCAGCGGGCACTACTCTTCTGCCAAACATTTAAACGTGTTAGGCTTAAGTGATACCACACTCTGTGAATCTTGTGGAGAAGATGAGGACACCACAGAGCATTTCCTCTGTGAATGTCCTCCTTTTCTCGCATAAGATTGCAGATATTCAGCGCAGACATGGTGAGAGCTGGTAACTTAGGCTTCTTATCAAGGCAGCGTCTTTTGGCTCTTCTCCGAACATCTGGAAAGCTATAACAAATAGAAGGTTGCTAACTGGTAGTGCAATGGACCGGTATTTAGGTCTGAGTGCTCTTAGAGCACTTTCATTTAAATTTACATAATCGGACTAGGTGGTACCCGTGGCGTGATGGTTAGCATGTCCACCTGCTAACCCAGAGGTTCGAGGTTCGAGTGCCAGCAGAGGCAAAAATGTTTTTTCCACGGGTATCGCCTTCCGCGAGGAATTGCCAGAAAATTGTAGGTCCCCTCCATTCCCTCACAAGGCATGGTTGTGAGTAATGCGCTAGGCCCGGGGGCTCCCCGCTCTGTTGCGCCACCCTATTTATTATTTTATAATCGGACTAGAGAGAAAGCAGTTCGTGCAGTTTTTGATCGTTTTTGCACTACTTTTACTCTTATCTAATCAAAACTTTCATCAAGATAAAGAAATTGTATTTACACATCATCGGTTATTTAGTATTTCGAAATAAGGAAGGACTGCAGTTAAGATGATAGTCCATTTGAGATCAAAATTAGTAAGAGTAGTTATTTGGCCTCTCTGGAGAGCAAAGTGTCAAGTGAACACATGACAAACGATACTGGGAGTAAAAATGTTCTTTTTGCATTTAATCACCCTAAACGCACACTTTTCGAATTATAAAATTGTTAATCCTTATGCTAAACTCTACAAATTTTACAATTAAGACAAAACAACTAAAAACGTACAGAATATGACATTTTAATCGCTAAAATATCATTTCAAAATACATTAAAATTTTGACTTTGGTTGAACAAATGTAACACCCGAAACGATGGAATAATCCTAATGAGGAGTTGACGCCGGAGATGAGCTCGCAGAATTGTAACATAATTTGTAGTTTATGAGTAGATTTCGGAGAGTCAAAGTTGCAAAACAGTGAACAGCTGGGGACACGAAGAAAATAAGAAAAAAAATGAGACTTTTGGGATTTTATGGAAGATAAGTTATTCCGGGATAAAAGCAAATGAAAATTGCACTGAAAATGAAATCTTAGAATTGTTGAGCATCTTCAGTTAAAAGTACTCCTTTAGAGTTTATGTAACATCAAACTGGCGAAGATATACTCGTACTCGTATCTTTACGGCACAACTTTCGACGCTGTAAAACAATTTGGCCACAACTTCATTTACAGATGTGGTCCTGCTAACTGACAAACACGTTTATGCGAATTAACGCTTCTATAATTTTTTTATAGGGATAAGTTAAATCATTGGCAGTAATCTAAGACTGTTTAGTTCAACGAAAACCGTAATTTTGATTTAAGCTGTAGGATATCGTGACATAACCGGTAATGAAATAGCGTACAAGCTTGCAATAATCGGGTCAGCACTCGAATCCAGTGAAACGAACACCTCTGTTCTCAAGCCACTAGATCAAGAAAAAAACAGAATCCATCGAAATTTTTCCAATAAGCTCCAATGACAGGTGGTCATCCTTAGAAACTTTCCGTGTTTCCAGAAATCTATAGGGGCAGATATTTCTTAGAGAAAAAATTTTATAAATCTCACTGACGATGGAAGCATTGCTTCTGAAATGTACATCTGAGGAAATAAAATAAGTGTTTTAACTGTTAAAAACTTTACTAATCTTTTCATTTATTAGAGAAAAAAACCAACGTTCTACTCCAGCTTAAGATGCCTCAACTCTCTCTAATGATCGTCATTCTCACGGGTCACAACTCATTGGATACCTACATGATGAGAATTGGCATTCACACATCCGACTTATATTGAGGATGCCAAGACAAAAAGGCAGAAGAGAGAAGACTTCAATTCTTTTATGAATGTCCTAGCTAGGCCTTTTTAGGAAAAAGAACCCTTGGACAATACTTCTTCGACGAACTGGGTGATATCTCTAACCTCCCACTGAACATCAATTTAAAACTCATTCATAGCAAATGGTTCAGTGAGGGTTCCCAATTCCAATGTCCTAGTCATTAACTCAATCCTTTACTATTCATCAACTTCATACTCCTCCCCACCTCTTCCTCATCCTCTGTTACCCGGTAACACAATGGATGATTGAAAGCCGAATGAGTTGTTGCCGCTTGCAGCTGCAACCCCATCCAACCTAACCTAACCTAAGTCATTGCTTTGTGCCGACAAATCAGCAACTCTGGAAAGACAATATTCAAAACTTCCATTGCATTTGCACCATAGACCACCGATTTTTTGACACCACCAGCTGTTTTAAGATCGAAAACTTGACATAAAGTCACCACCAGCGGAACGAAATGAGTTTCCTTACGCTTGAACTTTGAAAATATTGGAAAATTATTTCTGAAGTGACGTCTAGCATTCAAAGCTTAAACGCCAAATGCCATTCGGGCTTCTTAGTTTTGATTGGAGGTATTTTAATTGTTTTTATGTAATTATTGAATTATATTATTGTAAGCTTTTGGTTCTTAACAATGTAAACAGTCAATAATCAAACAAGCTGGAATAGGATAAGTCACTCGGGGCAAAGCTGTGGTTTAGTAATCGAAACACCTCTTCCTATAGACATTCCCAAACTTAAGTTGGTGTGATTTCCATTATTTGAATTTTATAAATTAATTGAGTCCCTCTGTGGCCCGAACGTAAATAACGAATTCAAAACTAATTCACAAAAATCCAATGAGTACTTTAAGTGCTTATTTGCAACATTACAAATACAAGAATTGACCCTTAGATGCAATTTTTCACCTTTCAGGGAATGGTCTAGCTGTGGAATCAGGTTTGGTTCTTAACTTAACTATTGAAAGCGTAAACTACTGGCAACACAAATTTTACGATTGCATCGCACAGATAGATCAACGCTTTTATGAAAGTTGTCTCAGTCGGGCGCGTTTGTCTGGATCTAGAAGTTTCGACTAAATCTTTTGCCTGTTCAATTTTATAATGAAAGGGAGGCGCAGCAAAGCTCCTGCACAACGCTTCTCAAGCCTTACAATTTCCAACATCTAAGTGAGAAAGTGCTTTTCATACCACTGACTATTAACTCGCAGAGCTCAAAAACTATCTGTCTCTTGGACTTGAACCTCGAACTCCCATTTCCGGTAATCAATGCTTCTGATTCGTACATTCGTACAAGCACCTTACCACTATTAACAATGTGATCGAACAAAATAGAGTACTTGTTGATGGACCATTAACTGGTATACCCCGTCTAGAATACAGGTTAAAAAAAATGCACTTGACTCTTGACTAAATATTGCATTAAGTTTAAGTTCACAACCCCAACCAGAATTGCCCGCAAGGCTTGGGTAGACAATGACTTGAAGGCCAAATGGAAGCAACGTCTTAGTCAGCCCATAACATTCGCCAGCACATCTGTCTTAATGACTTCGACATGTTCAAACAGAGATATTGTAAATGCCAGAGGGATAAGATTCATATGATCGCTTTCAATACTCATAAGAATGGGACAAAGTGGGACGGAACCGTTCGTGTATCAAAGAAGGATAGACATGAATGAATCCTCTAATTGAAGGCACAAAAGAAGAAGGCTGAATGTAACTTTTTGTATTGAATTTGAATTTATTATCTTTATCAATTTTTATACAAAATAATAAAATAACAATTAGTGTTTAGTTGTTGTAGCAGCGATAGCCACAATCAATAGTTCACGAGTAACTAGTGTCGAAAGCAGCGGAAGATGATAAAGTTAAAGATAATTAATAAATAAATAATTAAATAATAATAATTTAAAATAACATAAAAATGAAGAAGAAATAAAAATAAAATAATAATGATAATGATAATAAAAGTAATTAAAAAAGAAAAATGTTGGTAAGTTTAAAAGGTGACGTTTGGTAAATGACAAAGAACTCATATCACAAGATATATAAAAGTGTATTTATCTATAGATTCATCCAATCTGAGAAGTTCAACGGGTAACATTTAAGAGATTGTTAATTATATCATAGTTCTGATTTAAAAGCCAGAGCTTAACTTTTTTGAGAAAAATGGACTCAATTCTAATTTCCCTTAGTGGGTATGGTAAAGCATTAAATAATCTAGGTCCAATAGATGTGAAAAAGTTGAAGAATATCTGAAGACTGTGAGCTGGTATGACGGCGAAATTTTGGACATTAACTCTTAAATTATAATTCATGGAAAACCTATTGACTAGATATCCTGATCGATTAAAAAAAAACTTCAGAACTTTATAGTAATAGAGGTGCTTTAAGGGTAAAATATTTAGTTTACAAAAAAGTTCAAAACTTCTACTTCTTCTATTTTTGTTACATATAAGACGAATGGCATGTTTTTGAGTTATACCTCTTTACCATACAGTATACCTCTTTACCATACAGCTAACAATTTCTTTTGTAAACTGAATAGATGGATGATTACTTTGCGAAACATACCGGTGATTTGCACACCATGGTAACTCCAAATCAAACTTTGAAAATATAACTAAACAATTCAGTGTAGTTAATAAATCCAAAGCGGGACTAAGAACATATTTTAAAAACAATTAAATATATTGGCTCACTAACCCAAGAAATAATCTCTATTTATATGAATTGTGAAGTGTGAACTGCCGTTCTGACCTAACAACCACTCATCTTCAAAGCCCTTCTCGAACTAACTACCCCTAAGATTCATTTTTTCTAACATTCATCGATGATGCCGTAAAAAAATATAGCGAACTTCTCAGTTGAACTCACGATGATTAAGGAGAGCGTAAATGAATTGACAGATGTGCTTAAGACCTCGAGTAAGTTCGTAAGCTCAGCTCAGTAAATTCAATCGGGATGGCGCTGGTAAGTTCAGTTCAGTAAGTTGAGCCGAGATATGCATACTGAATGTCTGCCATTTCCAATCATTATCATCAAGACTTCATTTGAAAAAGAGTTTTATCAACCAACTGTTCCATTTATGATACCATCAACCTCGTCCTCATCACCGAATGGCACATGACTATATTCCAAGAATCAGGCTCCCAACAAAAGAAAAAGTGATTCTTTGGATAAATCAATTTAGCGTTTTGTTGAAATCAGGACTTTAGAAGCTAAAATTTGTCACTGGTAGGACAACAACGCCATCGCAACTATCAAACACCCTTCGCAGGACTCAGTGCTCCTTCAGATTAAGTTTCACCTCCAAAAATAATGCAAAGAGGTCTAAGTAAAAACTTAAAGTTGCTGAAAGTGCAGTTTAGATCGGTTCCTTTCGTTCATTGTATTAAATATTTATGCAAAACCAGACGTGATACCGTCTCCATTATGTTCCCCTTTCAATTTTCTGCCCAAAATGGCTGCCTCTCGGGTTTATTTTAACATAAAAAAAAGAACCATACAAGAACGTTGATTGGTCTTAAACTCTTAACGGCTGCTCAAGCTCCGCGGAATGAATGGGGAGAAAACAACACCAAGACGCCTTAAAGGTAGTGACACTTAAAAAGATGACTTTTCATTATTCAAAAAATATCAGGCCAACATCAAATTTGGGGTTTTCCATTAAATGTGCACTTATTTTCGGTCATTAAAGAGAAATATCCTTACAAACTGTCTCATCATGCCAATAAAATTACTTAAAGGAAGAACGCACCTATACACCCACGTCCTACGTGTTTTTGTTTAACTTCCAATCTATTCAACCCAACCAATAACCATTATAAAAAAAAATACATTACGTTCTCAAATGATATTTCGTGGGCACTTTATTGGCATCAAGATTTAATGCTTTCCAAAAGTATAAACATAAATTTGGAATCTTTTCCCTATCAAACCAAACCATGTTGTCCATTTTCTAACTTTGCTATAGTGGTATGGTATCGCTCATCTCCTCCAGCACCCTCTACAACCTATTCTTACTATGTGTGGGAGCTAGGAGGTGGTAATTTAACACTTTTAAGGTCCAATAACATTTGTACTTTATATTCTATTAAAATTTTATTCTCATTCCGCAAGGGTAGGAGTAAACCCCCTATTTTATGAACCACAAAAGATTTTCCTTTAACATACAGCTAGCAAGCAATAATGTACATTCATTTGAGTTGCTCGTTCAACCAACGAGAAAATATCTTTCAATTCGAAGGATTCCCCTTTTGTGTATCCACGACAAAAAGTACTTCAACACACCTGTTTGGTATCCTTTTTGTTCTTCTCTTTGTTTGAGACACACACAGATCGGGGGGGTTGTAAATCGGTTTAAGTGCTTTTTCGTTATTTTTTTTATGTATTTGAGTCAAAATTTATACAGAATGTTTTTCTGACATGAAAATGTGATCCATACAAAACACAAAACTCATCCAAAGGTAAGATTCTACATTTTTCGGATAAGTACGCACTACTGGGCACAAATACTCGCCTCACAATGTAAATTTATCATTGGTGGGCGTGTAGTGTACTGGAAATTTTGCTGTAAGTATTTCGCCTGTTATTATGAGCAGCGAACAAAAGCTTAGGTAAGTTTTATAGATTTTTTTTTATCTCGTTGTTGTTGTAGGTGGTGTGTGTTCTTCGAATAGATTGATGGGCTGGGCTGTTGGAGGTGATGGTTAGCACTCGAGGTGGAAGAATGAGAGGCTAAAAGGTTTTTGATTGTTTTTATTTTGTGGATGAATATTGCAGAGGTAGAAAATGAATATTATTTTCTGAGTTTTTTCTTATTTTCATTTTCAACTTTAATGAATGCCCTGAAGTATTTTTTTCTTTTTTTTTTTTGCAAATATTTATATCCTAATGGACCTTGGGGTATTTGTTTTGATGTTATGGTTCGGGTAAGGTTCTTTGATTTTTTTAGTCGGCATTAAAAAAGCAATGTTTTAAGGACCAATAATGGCTCAAGCTTAAAACAGACACAATTTCATTTGCTGTCGAATCAACAAACTTTTTAAGATGAAAAGCATCGATTGTTTTTCTATGTGGTCTTTGACGACTAAATAAGAATTTTTACAATATTTTTATGTGAAGATTATCTTTGATTGTAAGCGGGAGAAAATGTTCTGTAACACAAAATTCAAAATACCTCCGGCAGAAATTTTTTCTTCTAATTTACAAGTGTTTGGATCTTTCTTACAGATCATGAATGAGAGCACCAAAGATCAGGACTGCAACACAATATTCTGGGCTAAATGTGGTTACAAAGTAAAATATGTAAGGGCTACCGAACAGTGCTTAAATCTGGGACTTATTGTGAGTATTCGATGTTGATGTTAGATTACAACGGTTACACTCAAAGCAATGGAATTTCTTTTGACACCAGCTATACCAGCATTAAAAAGGATTGCCCTACACTGGGATCATAAAACAGAAATAAACAGAAATTCGTGAGACAAGGTGGTCTACTGCAATTATCTAGATTCTAGAAAAAAAATTAGTGAGTTTTTGAATAAATGTTACTTCACGAAACGTTCTTAACTACAAAAAGTTTCCTTTTCGGTGTTTGAAATTGTACTTTACAAGTAAAAAACATGTAAGACAAAGCAACTTGAATAAGGGAGCAACCATTTTCAAAATAGCCGCTCAGAGAAGGAGAAATGCGCTGGAGATTCGTTCGCCGAAGTTCATAAATGATGCTCAAGGACTGCTACTTGTGGATGACGACAAAATTCTTCACAGGTAGCAACAGTACTGTGATGATCTTTTGAATGAACAGTTTCCTCGGCGCCACTTTCCAACAGCTGCACCTAACTTTACGGAAGCATCCGACGTCACAGTCGAAAAAATTAGTTAGGCAGTTAAGAACTCCAAAAAAGGCAAAGCGATTGGGCCAGACGAGGTACCATATGAGTTTTGGAAAAATATGGGAGACATCGGGTTGAGATGGCTCACGATTCTCATCTCCAAACTTAAGAGGTGACAGGTTGCAAAGTTTTCTTCTTCCAATGTACAAGGGAAAGGGAGATACCAGAAGCTGTGACAACTATCGTTCGATCAAGTTGATGTCCCACACTATGAAGATCGTTGAGCGGGTTTTGGATAGCCGACTGCGGAAAATAATAAGGCTGTCTGATGATCAATGCGGGTTTGTCGCGGGTAAGTCAACTACAGACGCAATCCAAAGTATAAGGATAATTATGGAAAAACACCGAGATGCCTTAGAGGATTTGCATATTGTATTGGTTCACAGTTGACTTCGAAAAAGCATTCGATCGACAACCACGAGATCTGATATGGGTGGCCCTCAGACACCGAGGAGTTCCTGAAGCCTATGTGCGAATAATTATGGACATGTACGAGGGAGCAGTTACAAAAGTGAGATGCCCAGCTGGAGTCACCGAAGAATTCCAATCGACACATCAGGGAAGTGTCTTGAGTCCACTGCTCTTTATTGCTGTTCTGCGCATTATTTGCTCGAAGGAAAAGTAACGGACAATAAAGTACAACAATTATTCTTTGCTGACGATGGAGCCATCATATCATAAGCAAAGATCCTACATCCCTGCAACGAGCACTTGACGTTTGGATTGATGTTCTGGAAGCAGCATTTGGTTGGCCTCAGACATGGAACAATCCAAAACCGGGAGGCTTGCCGACGCTTTCTGAGGTCAACGCGGCGTACCCCACAGGTGGATCAGTAGTGTGAAGCAGAAAAGTGGGAGAGTTGTGATCGCTTCAAGATCACTACTCGTAACGCCGGAAATGAAGAAGAAGAAGTAAAAAACATGTTAGTATATCACTAACTTTTGAATTTCCATTTGACAAAAAAAAAAAAAAATTTCAAAACTTGTTCAGTTTGTCTACAGGGGAAGGTTGACGTGTAAATTTTGTCCACCTTTACTTTTATAACTTTAGTGGTACCCGTGGCGTAATGGTTAGCATGTTCACCTGCTAGCCCAGAGGTTCGAGGTTCGAACCCCAGCAGAGGCAAAAATGTTTTTCGCCTTTCGCGAGGAATTAGCAAGTCCTCCGTTAGTAAATTCATTGCCATGAAAAGCGCTTCCTCAATAAGCCGTTCGGAACCGGCAGAAAATTGTAGGTCCCCTCCATTCCTTCACAAGGGATGTTTAGGGCCAGGGGCTAGGTCCAGAGGCTCCTCGCTCTGTTGCGCCACCCTATTTTTTTTTTTTTTAAACTTTTATAACAAAAATATTTTTGCGATGAAGGCTATGCAGCTAAAGATATGATATTCTGATAATAAAAAAGAAATTCATCGGCCGCTTATAGTTATTTCACTTCAATGAAAGATTTCGATTCAGTGGAAGCAAGACAGTGGAAACTATTTCAAATAATAAATTTTGAATGTTTTTACTCAAATTCTTGGAAACAACATATCTTCCAAGTGCTTTAATTATTTGACCACAAATAGCCCACTCGACTACAAAAAAAAACTGTAATTTTACATCAAGGTAGAAGTTTCAAACAGCTTTGCGTTGGCTGTGGAGGAGATCCCTGTCTAAAACTTTTCGAACAATGTATCTTTTTGTCTCTTATCAAAGAGGTGGCTTACATTTTGTTTTCTTATTTAGTTTTGATGCTTTCACAGCATCAACAGTATTGTGAAAAATTATTATAAATAACAATTTTTTTCTGATACCGGTGCAACTGGAATTTTGAACACTTCTGATCTTCAATATTCTTCAATAACTTCTCGCTCCATTTGATTTGGTTACAATTTATGAAATCTACATGCGCCCAAAGCAAGAGTACAATTCTCATATTTGGTCAAGTGCTCTTCAAACATCTTTGCGCGTCCTTGATATGGTAACAAAATGAGCTATGAGATGAATAGGTGATAGTTCAATCGCAGAATCGATTGATTCTCTTGAACACATCGTCGAAATGTTACCTGTCTCACTCTCTTTTATAGCTTTTTCGCAAATAGAGCTAGGAATGTTCATCAGTTTAACCGTGAGCCCGGCTTCGGTCGCACAGTTAAATATAGAAATTCATTTCTTATTTGCACCAACCATATGTGGAATGCTCTACCCGACTCTTTTTTTCCTCCACATTACGACTCTCAAAAATTTTAAAGAAATGTGCATCGGTGCCTCCAACTTAATCCTCTCCTGTTCCCTAAATGCTCGCACTGTTTTTTGTAAGAAACTTAATTGAAAAAAATCTAATTTGTGAATTTCTATTTTACCAGACACAATAGATTTACCAAATTTGATCAGTTTATTCGACAGGTTAATGTTTAGGTGTAATTTTTCTTACAAGTTTGTTTTCTCTTAATTTTTAAGAAATCTTAATTTTAGACGGACGGTAAATGTTGCTACGATACTCCTCTTCAATTTTTGTGAACGAAAATTCGTTCAAGATGGCCCGATAACGATCGCCATTGACGTATACTTCCCCATATCGAACATCACTGTATGCAATTCAAGAAATCACATCATTCACATCATTGAACGCAGCAACGAAAAGCAAAGCACCAAGGTGACTCACTTGTGGCACGCCAGACAAACCATTGAAAATATTTGACATGACAGGGCAAGATTTTTATTTAAGAATTCATCCAAACAATAAGTACTGATGGAAATCTAACTGCATTTAGCTTAATATACATTATGTATAGTTTATAAAGGAATTGGAAAGTTAATCGAAGGCCTTAGAGAAGTCAGTTTAAATGCAATTAGGGTTCATAACCATTTTCAAGTGCAATGGAACGAACTCATGTTACATTATGAATTCAATTATATTTTGTTGTTTTAAACTCTTCAATAATATTGCTGCAGCCTAATTTGAAAGTTAAACAAAATATACATAAATTTTCACTTGCTGAAGTCTTATCGCTACGATCTCGTACGTCAGCTTAACAACTTGCATTGATTCAAATATTCATCCAAGATTTTTTTCCGTTTTTGTCATAAAAACGAAATTAAAACATTTTTTGTAACTAATTTGAAACAATTCGTTCCACAGAAGCAGCAGTGGTCTTTTTATGTTATAAACCCATTCATTATAATCTACTTCATTTCATAAAAAAATGTCAGTTCTGAGTACAAAGTATTTTCGCGATTCAAATTCCATTCTTCATTAGTTCCTAACATCTATTCACTTTGTTCCGGAACCTCAAAAAAGAAACTTATTTGACTTTTATTTTGTGGTAGCAAATAAGCTCTCAACAGAGAAAGTCACCAAAGTGTGACGGTCATACTGTGGCAATTACCTTTAGTTAGTCGAGCTTTATATTGCTACTCGCACTTACCATAAATCATAGTAGAAGAGTCACCACAGGTTCGGTGATGAGAATAAGATAAATGACAGAAATGGTTGTTACATCAACATTTACAGGCTATCAGGTGGATAATGGATACATAAAAAAATTACCACAGGACGATTGGAATCGTCACTCGGATTTACAGGCAATGATAAATTTCATTCACATATCGATTTTCGATGAGAATTGAATTTCATTATAATGCTTGGACTTTTCCATTATGACAAGCAATATCATAAAAATAGGCGCCGCGGGAAGACTCGCAGCACTTCATTCTTTTGAGGTAATGTTTAACCACTTTTTCTTACAATTTGAAACATGAAAGTGAATGAAAAGAAGTTGGGGAGGCTATTAGCAAAGCTCATTTAAAACAGCAAACATTTTTTTCGTTAAGCGTACTAACGGTTTTTCGCAGCTATAAGGGCCAACTACATTTTTCTGGTGAATTGATATTGTCATTGACGCTCACTTTGACTCTTTCGTTTGCTTTATTCTTCTCAAATCGAATGAATCTATGCAAAGTTTCTCTTCTCCATTCTAAACCACTTTACAATTTGTGTCCGCATGTAATACTTTTACGGTTGAGTCTTCGGGAAATGTTTCCTTTAACAAATTTCTTAAATATTTTGTTCGCAATCCATCTAAATAGCACATCTTTTGAAAACTAGAGCGAGTTTTATTGGAAAAATTGTGTAGCGAATGATTTTTTTTTTTCTTTATGCTTTGATGGATTTTAACCACTCTCAACACATTCAACAATTTCACCTACAATCTTAAATCACAATTAACAAAACCTCCCTACGTAAACGAAGTCCAACCAGACAACAAAATTATCTTTGACCTACTCAACGAACAAATCCTCTCGACTTCTATTTAATTTTGGTATTTGAGAGATGACAAAATTTAAAAGCAAAATTAAATATGTTCTCATTCCAATCTGTAGTTTTTGTTGAAAATGTACTTTTTTTTGTTTGTAGTGGTTGCTTAAATATTTATATTTATATATATCAACATTTAAAGATAAAAATTGGTTTTTTGGAAAATAGAATCTGTCTGCGAAAGAAAGAAAATCAAATAATTTCTGGTTTGATAAAAGCTAACAAAGGCAGGAACTTACTGGTGTCCGCTTTTGCTAAAAGCGAAGAACACACTTAGCAAATCCTCCAAACGTTTCTATAATCAGGGTGCGTATAGCATACGTATATACTAACTAAGCCATAACCAAGTTTCGCGTACAAGATTAATGGAAAACTAAACATCCTTTGTTCCCTGCGCAAAATACACATGTAAGCTATAACGCTCCAGTCAACTAAGTACTGACGGTGACATTCTAAAAGACGATTAGCTAGAGTTGATGTTGCTAATTGCCTAAGTGATATGTCATAACATTCGACTACTGTAAAGATTGCTCATTTTTTCATTTCTATGATACATTACAGTGGCTATAAGCTGCAAAAACAAATCAATAGAAATCATTTTGTCTATTTTTCAGTAGATTTAGACTTATTTTACTTCGATTTTTAAATGAAAAGCACAGCATTAGATATGGGAATTAAGATTGAGGGACAGTGAATTTTTAAGTTCGTTTCCTTGAAAGCAGATGTTGAAATAATAATAAGCTTCATTAAACAAATGACAATGTTGACTCTGGTCAGCCATAATTAGTTCGATGAGGAATTTCAAATAATAGGGGTCTTTAATTTAAAGCTTTTGATGGGCCTTATATAATTACACAAGAAAACAGGTTTGAACAATCGACAAAATTATATAAAACATCCCGAACAAATATAACGCTGCACACCTCCTACCGGGACAAAAGAAATTTAGATCGACAAGGGTTAGAATGATTGTTATTTATTTATTTATACAGACTAACATAGTAATCTTAAATTGCTAGGTTAGTACTAAGTTTAGTGAGCACAAGCAGCAAAGGCTTTCGGCTCGCTAGAATGATTGTTATTTGCAGTGACGATATTAATTTTCTCAATGCAAAGTACAGGAAAACCTTTTGAGCTATTAAACTTTATCAAATTTCATTTCGAGCCGATATATTCTAATTGACACGATGCTACTCTAACAAGAGTTTTTCGAAACTACATTACAATGACTTGAGGGTATGAGGATAAGTAAACTCAGAAGAAATTCGTTGGAGTACGAATGGTCATCGACAGAAAGCTTTTTCATCGTAAGCAATTTTTGAAAGTTTCTTGATTAAGGAATACGAGGAAAAAATAATTTAATTAACAGGCTGGCACAACAGAACTCGAAAATTTTCAGGATGTACCGTATTTCAACTATACTTTCCAAGAAATGCGGGGACTTGCAAATTTTTGACGATTCCGAAGACGTGGAAGACTTGTCGATTCTTCGTTAAATGCTATTTCCATTGAAAAACGATTTAAAGTTTCTCGGATTCGAGCCTCAAACTTCCACGTAACAGGCAGACATATTAACCGCTCCGCAAACAGCACCACTCAGGATGGAACAGTGAGATGAATGCAATGATTGTGAGAAAACTTTGTTTTTTTTAATTTAACTTTAATTTCCTTCAGTCATAATAAAAATGCCCACTCGTTTAAATCTCTTAAAGTAAGGTTGTGTGTTACTACTTTATATGAATTAGATTTATTCAAAAACACTGGCTATGTACAGAAAGATGAATTTTATAACGTACAATTTTCTGAAAGTTTGTAGATAACAACAAACCATTTTACAGTGGTTATTCTATTACCTAATTGGGTAAATTTGCTAACTGTTGTTTAAAAAGATATGTTGAAAAAACTGACCTAAAAATGAAAATAGCAAAAGAAAATAGAGCCGGGAAAAAAAGGTAACTTCAGATATAGACATAAATAGAGAAAAGGAAGAGTATTAAGGACAAGAAAAATTGTTTTTTTTAAATATTACTGAAAGCTTTGATGTTTTGAGACTCTTTTATATGAGTCGGGAGCGAGTTCCAAGGAATCACCGTTTAAACAAAAAAAAACACTCTTTTGCTGTTCGAACAGTTAAATTTAGGTTGAATTTCATCAAAACAAGTATCTCAGCTTCTTGAACAGCAGAAGTTTCTTAAGAAAAATACAATTCCGTATATCAATATAGTATCTAGAATAATCTAGACTGAGAAACCAAGAAGATTAGTGCTTATATCCGAAAAAATGATCAAGTTTACGACGACAGTAAATATATCTAAAGATTCTTAAAAAAAAAAAAAATATGTCTATTTTAATAACATTTTTTAGTATTAAGTATTTATTTATTTCTTATAAAACTAACACAGTAAGATAAATCTTATAAGGTAGTGTAAGTTTACTGTTTAACATTTAGCTCAAATATAATAATTATGAAATGTTTCAATACTTCAATAATAATTGTAAAATGTTTCACAAGAAATTAAAAAAAGGAAGTTATTAATATACCTAATAGAAGAGAAAGAAAAGATTAAGATTGAATGTGAGGATACAAAGAAAGAGAGAAGTATGAAAAGAGGAAAGAAGAAAAAGAAGAAAAGAATCTTAAAAAAAAAAAAATTGAAGTTAGTTGCTCTCGTTAGAGAAGAAAGAATCTAAGTTGATTTTGAAAGTTTTCGTGTAGCTAATATCTCGCAGGGAGTGAGTTCCATAGGTTAACAGCAGCTACAAAGAATTGTCTTTCAGAAGTTAGACATGAGAAACATGGTAAAATTAATGTTGTGGACCTACTTGATGTTGGAAATCGGAGCTTTTCAAAAATTTTATAATGAATAATTAGGTTGGCGTGTTCTTATGATTTTAAACAGAAATATTAAGGTTCGAGACTTTATAAAATTATCAAAAGACATTTTAAGAAGGTTTTTCTGCAGATGTGAGACATGATCATATCTTCTTAACCCGTAAATGTATCGGATAGTGCTATTGAAAGTCACCCTAAGTTTATTTTTACTGTAAAAATTTTCACATCCATAAGTCAGAACAGGTATAACTAATGTCTTCGCAAGCATCATTCTGGTGTTAAGAGGGGTAAATTTTTGTGCAATCCATAAAGCTCGAAGTATACTATACGTTTTGCCAACCAATGAATTGATGTGATCATTCCATGTAAGACTTCTATTGAAAATTACATCTAGATTTTTAGAATTGATAAAAAAACTCTAAAACGGTATTGTTGAGTGTTATTGAGGGAAAATATGATAGATCGAGAGTTTTTTTTCGAAATAAGTAGGCACTTGCATTTGCTTTCGTTAAGAGCTAACCCATTACAAGAGGCCCAATTGGATATTTTTTCAAGTTGTTGATTTAAAATGAAGGCACAATTTTCAATGAAACCTATCGGACAACTTTTGTAAATTTGAATGTCGTCCGCATAAAAGTGCATAGAAGCCTCGGGGATTATATGGGCATTTTCATTGATATAAAGAGAGAAAAGGAGTAAGGCCAAAATCGATCCTTGTGGAACTCCTTGTTGAACAGGAAGAAGATCTGAAAGAATATTATTTACACTTACTGCTTGTTTTCGATAGGTAGGACGAGATCAACTTAACATCCTCTGGAGAGAAATTAAATTTTTGGAGTAATTTATTCAAGAGAGAATATTGGTTAACCATGTCAAATGCTTTGGAGAAGTCTAATAGAACTAAAAAAGTAACATTTTGATTATCGAGCTCTCTCTCTGATATCTTCTATAACTTTTAAAAGTGCTGTTGTACAGCTGTGCTGTGAACTAAAACCTGATTGTATCTGCACAAATAAGTTGTTACGTGTTATAAAATCGTTTAGATGTTTTTGCATTATCCGTTCGCAGACTTTAGAGAGGAAGGGAAGTATAGAAATAGGTCGAAATTCTTCACAAGACAGAATTATGTGCCGGATATTAAAGTCTAGATAAAGGGATTGACCTTAACATGTAATTTTCTAATCTTAAACGAATATTTTGGTTAGTAAAAGTGCCACTTGACTATAGTAGGCGACGGCGACGGTCTCCTCGCTCTGTTGCGCCACTTCATTTGTTTATTTATTAATTTATTTATTTATTTTGTAAAAGCAACCCAGCAGGTATTTCTTCGTTGAGCCAGCGGACGGCTGGAAACTCAAACACCAGCGGTAGTTAGCCTTAAAAAATTTCTGGAGACTCTTCCACTAGACCCTTTCCTCCTCTTCAGGACTCCAGACTGGTAGTGGGTCCTAAACTATTCAGTTCAATGCCAATGTTTCCACCAGGTTTGTACTTCGGGCTTAGAATAGAATCTTTTAACATTTTACTCTTTTAACTTATGTACACATCTGCATATTTCTTTTTTGGTCGTGGAAGTGAAAGGAACAATCAAACTCACAATTAAAGCACGAAAAATTTACATTTTGGACACTTTTTGTACTGAGGAGCAACTTGTCGGCCTAAAATTTTTGATGGAAAAATAATTGACAAAACAACAAGAAGATTGAAAACAGTGAATTTTTATAAAACCGATAGTAAAATTGATACGAAATGACAATGTATAAATAATTCATTAAAAATTTAAAGTCGCAACACCATTTATTAAAATTGATTGATAAATTTCAATTTTTCATTGATGGTGTATCTACGCAATTAGATTGAATATCTAAAAGTCTCCAAAATCAAACCTGTGGTCAAGGCGGACACAATTCTATATATGTACATTGTAAGGATTCGAAACTCTACTGTCATTTGAACCAAGAATAACTAGTAGTTTAAAACTCTATTTTTTACCATGTTGCTGAACGAAGCGCTGAAAACGTCAATACGAACATTATGTTTGTTCGAAATTAAGATTTGATCAGAAACATACATTGAAAAATAGGAATCTTTTGAAGAAATAAATTTCTTAAAAGATCGTGTTTAAGATCGTAAAGATCACCACAACAACTCCTAAGTTAGCGTTTCGCCCAGGTACGACAATGGGATCATCAGTCAGATGTTGCCGTACCTTTCTAAGACGCAAACTTTGTTCGGAATACACCGACACTATAATAATTGTCGTACCTGGGCGAAACGCTAACTTAGGAGTTGTTGTGGTGATCTTTACGATCTTAAACACGATCTTTTAAGAAATTTATTTCTTTAAAAGATTCCTATTTTTCAATAAAAGTTCCAACTCCAGGACAAAAACAAAAACAATAACAAAAACCTTTTTTTGTTATTGTTCCAATTAGAAACATACAGTTGGCATGTCAATTTACATGTTAATCTTCAGGGTTTTTCTGGGATTGTATTGGTTTAACAACCAACAGCAAATTTATGGATTATGACATGAGTCACTTAACTTAAACTTCAGAAAAGGATTTGCTGTAGAATTGGAACATTCAAAGGTCTTAAATGTTTCATTGCTTATAATGGGGATCACATATTACACACCTTATAATTTTTCTCCTATTGTTTATTTATTAAAATAATTTAAGTTTAAATCTTTATTTCTATCAATCCGCGAATTTTTTTTCATCACGCTTTTCAAATCCACACTTCGAATTGAGCTCAAAACAATATTTGATATTAGCAGGTATTCAATTTATCAAATCTGTGACAAACTACTAGCTAAACATGCAATGTTTTTGAATTCGTTAAAACGAAAAATTCACAAATATTCACTCTTGGTTTTTGCTTTCATTCCGTGCCGAAAAGTTTGCTTTGAGCTATCGGTTTACTTTTAAGATTGAGAACTTCTTAAAACGCTGAACAACCAAATCCACACATGGCCGAATCAATACCTTATATTGCTGAAATGTCGCTAAATTGAGTAATGCAGATCTTATGCACCAAGATATGTATGTGACCTCTGCACTTGGGAAGAAACCAGCATGTAGCCTATATTGTTCAGTATATCTACTCTACATATGTATGTACATCAACTCACAACACATACATACTCATGAATGCGGGATATTGAACGAACCCCTAAGCCCGTCTTCTTCAGCGGCATAAGAACCCAAAGGCATAAGAACCGCAGCATTCGAAGGATTTAAAAGAGCGACACAGAATGATAAAAGAGAGACGAAGTTCGACCTGCTACGAGCAACGAGGAAACGCTAAGCAACTTAAATCATACTAAAACTTTAACATACTTAAATTATAAATACAATTGATTTACAGAACTTTTTTACCCTTATTTGATATACATATGTACACAATTACATATGAATGTACATATATTTTGTACCAATTAAATCCTAACTAATATTATAAATGTGAAAGTCACTCTGTCTGTCCGGCTTTCTATGTTACCATCTCCCGCCCAAACTACTGAACCGATTTAAATAAAATTTGATACAGAGATAGTCTAAGACTTGAGGAAGGACATAGGCTATATATTTTATCCCTAAATTCCCGCGGGAACGGGAACGTATACGGGAATTTAGAAACTACAACACCGATTTCAAAAATGTTTCCACCGATAGAATGCTTCACTATCCCAGAGTAACATAAACTTTAATTCATCCACATATTCCTACGGGAACGGGAGTCCTACCAAATATAATAGGTGTGAAAGAAGCTCTGTCTGTCTGTCGTTATATGTTACCATCTCCCGCCCAAACTAATAAGCCGATTTAAATGAAATTTTGTACAAAGATTGTTCTGAACTTAAGGACGGACATAGGCTGTATTTCATTCGAATATTCCCACGGGAAACGGTCCTCACTATTATTATAAATGCAAAAGTAGCTAAGTCTGTTCACCTTTCTATGTTACCATCTCTCGCCCAAACTAATAAACCGATTTAAATGAAATTTTGTACAAAGATTGTTCAGAACCTGAGAAAGGACATAGGCTATATATTTTTCCCTATATTCCCACGGGAGCAGGAACGTATACGGGAACTTTGACACTACAGCACCGATTTCAAAAATTCTTCCACCGTTGGAATGCTAAATAATCCCGGATTAACATTAACTTCAACTCATCCACATATTCCCAAGAAAACGGTCACCATTTACCCCTATGGGAACGGGAGTCCTTACAGATATAATAAGTGCGAAAGTAGCTCTGTCTGTTCGCCTTTCTATGTTACCATCTCCCGCCCAAACTAATGAATAGATTTAAATGAAATTTTGTACAAAGATAGTCTAGATCCTGTGAAAGGACATAGGCTATATATTTTAACCCTATATTCCCACGGGAATGGGAACGTATACGGGAACTTAGAAGCTACAGCACCGATTTCAAAAATTCCTCCACCGTAAGAATGCTACACTATCCCTGAGTAACATAAACTGTAAGTCATCCCCACTATTCCTACGGGAACGGTCACCATATTCCCACATGAATAGGAGTTTTTATTAATATCATAAGTCTGAAATGAAATATATCTGTCTATTTTTATTTGTTATCAGAAACCGCTCAAACTATTAAACCTTTTTACATATATGAATTTTGGCACAGAGATATAGTCTTGTGCCTGAAGATGGACATAGGCTATGTATGTTATCCCTGTATTCCCACAAGAATGCAAACGTTAACGGGAACCTAGAAACTGCTGAACTGATTTCTAGAAGTACTTCCCCGTTAGAACGCTACACTATCTCAAAGTAACATTAACTTTAATTTATCCCTATTATCCCATGGGAACGGAAGTACTTACTAACATTATAGATCCGAAATCAACTCCGTCTGTCTGTTTTGCTTTGTTACTATCTTCCGCCCAAACTATTGAACCTATTTGTATGAATTTTGGTGCAGAGATAGTCTTGACTTGAGCCTGAAGAAGGACAGGGTCTGTATTTGTTTTCCCAATATTGCTACGGTAACGGCAACGTAAACGGGAACCTTGAAGCTACTGAACCGATTTCAAAAGTTCTTTCATCGTGAGGTGATTTCTGTCAAATTGTCTATTACACAGTTGACCTGAGAAGAAATGTCTATCTTGATCTTCAAATAAATATTGGCAATCAGTAATGCCTGTGTGAAAAGTCGATTTCGGTCCCGACTAATGAGATAGTTAACCATATAAACTAATAAATTATGTTTGACGTATTGGGGGATGTTTTCGAATGTCTATCAGTAGACAATATTATGGACACAGAGAAAATCACATCACACTCTATAGAGTTTCTCAATGCCTTAGAATTATCAGGAGTGAATGCAAGTTGGTGTTCCAGTGTCAATAATGAGTAATCTAGAACTGTACACAGCAAGCTACAAATTACACATCTGGGATGCGGCTTTATATGATGACTGGAACAGCGAAATAAGAAAACTATTTATTCCCCGTATTTCTTTAGTTCCCACTGATTAGTCATTTTAGTTTAAAAGAGTGTATCAAACTCGCAAAAACTTTTTATTAGACAAAAGAAGGAAAAGGTAAGAACGTCGTGTGCAAAAATGTACTTAAATCAAATATAACAATAGTTTACTAAAACGCATGAATGTGTCTTATTTGCAAAATAAGTAGCCTAAAAAATTAAAAAAGGCTGCTGAAAGTCACTATTCCAACGCGGACGAAGTCGCGGGTACAGCTAGTACTTTATATACTTTGAATCACATGCATATGTACATACATATACATATGTATAAACGTTGTACATATGTACATACATACATATATAATGTAACAATGTTGAAAAGATTTTGGACTCACGTTAATATCTTCTTGAATATTTCCAAAGATAAATCGGTGCATCCAGTACCGTGCACCTGTGTATAGTTTTTTTCTTGTGCTTACTGTCCAAACTATTAAGAAATTATGCAACAAAGGGAATCAAACTTGCAACACTTTTTATTTGTTACTACTACGAAGAGATTCATTGAATTGTAATGAACCATTACAAATTCACCCCCACATCAACAATACGACACACCCAAATCAACCTAATCAAACGATGCCCGAGACATATCGCAACACAACAACACTACAGGCACTTCAGTATCAATACGTTGAATGGAATTTTCCATTGGGATTTCGTTCACCAGTACGACTCACACCCAGTTGTCGTCGAAAGGTGTATAAGACGACCAAGCCAAAACATGAAAAGTCAGTCTGCGCCGACCGTGGCAAGTGAGCGGTCATCTAGGAGAGGTTCAGGTGAGTATAATAGTGTCCAACGCTATCTCGTTGTGAATTTAGTGTCCACCGCTATCTCGGTGTGAATTTAGTGTCCAACGCTATCTCGTTGTGAATTTAGTGTCCACCGCTATCTCGGTGTGAATTTAGTGTCCAACGCTATCTCGTTGTGAATTTGGTGCGGGTGCATAACTTCACAGGTCATAACTTCACATGGGTCATAATTTCACCTATAGTGGGTTATAATTTCACTTTTTTCGGGTGAAGTTATGTCCCACCTTAGGTGGGACATAACTTCACTTTTTTGTGGGCCAGAATTTCACTTCTGTGTGAAGTTATTTCCCACACAAGGTGGGACATAATTTCACTTTTTATTACAGTTACAAGAAATTACCTTTTAGAGCTATTTGATTATGCATAATTTGTTCACGATAAACTGCATTTCAGTGGTGGGGTGAGTAAATTTATTTGAGGTCAATGGGACCCCTTTACTTACGGGTTTTATAAATAAGACCTATTTTTCTTAAGAAAAAAGAAGAATTCTCCAAATATTTTATTTTTATCATAAGTTTATTATAAATAAATTTTGACTAAATAATATTTTTTATTATGTAAATATTTTATTGTATGCAAATTTTGAAAGTCTACGTCCATGGTAAAATTCTAAATTCGATATTACTGTAATTTCTAAACGCGAGTAAATTGTGTTGATGCTGATACTCTTGAGTCTTACTTAGTCAGAGACTGATTGTTAAGCAAGCTAAAGTGATTTGAACTTTTAAAGCGCGAGTTTCAGCAAGTACAGTTTATCAAAAAGTTAAAGTTAAAATGTCAGATCTATCGTATGAATTTATCACTGGTTTTCGTAAAGCGAGTCAGTTGTTATATTTAATTCAAGAAAAACAAATATATTTTAAAAAATATACACGAAAAAGTGTTTCTCGTTATTCGTGCTATATAAGTACATGCAAAGCATGTGTCCTCTTTGATGATAAGGAAAAAAAGGTGCTCCGCGGGAACGAAGCTCTTCATCCACATGGGGATCAAGAAAATACCATGAAAAAGATGAAGTTTGTAAAAAACATCAAAGAAGACTGTGTAAGTGATGTTCGAAGGCTAACGACAAAGCAGGTTTTTGAAAACAATCGCATGTATCAGAATACTGGATCTGTTGATGTACATTTCAAACAACTAAAAAGAAGTTTGAATAGAATAAGATCCCAGAGCTTGCCGAAATGCCCAAAAACACCATTAGAGGTTCAGAAGTGTTACGAAAATGAAATTTTCCTAGAAAATTATGGAAAGTCCAAATATGACAAGCAGACATTTTATAAGCATACAATCTTAGAGAACACATTTAGCTATACGGTTCTCATGTCATCAAAGATTGTGGACTTAATAAACACAAATATTCCTTCTGGTGAGCAGAGAAGGTTCTTGGTTGATGGAACATTCAACATTGTTCCAACATCCACTGGCTACAAACAATTATTAATTGTGCACTTTGCATACGCAGAACATGTGAGTATTTAAGGTTGTTTACTTTTCAAAGTGATTGTAAGTTTTTGAAATCATCTTCAAAAATTATTAGTTAATCATAAAAACTGGCAATGCATAAGTTTTTATAACAAAATCTTATACATATTCCGTTATACTGCACAATATAAATTAAAATTTAGAAATATGTTCAAATATAGTGTAGCTTTCATAAATCAATTATTGAAATTACGAACTTCGACATCATATATTTTAATGAAAAGATTAGTAAAGTTTTTAACAGTTAAAACACTTATTTTATTTCCTCAGATGTACATTTCAGAAGCAATGCTTCCATCGTCAGTGAGATTTATAAAATTAAATTTTATAAATCTCACTGACGATGGAAGCATTGCTTCTGAAATGTACATCTGAGGAAATAAAATAAGTGTTTTAACTGTTAAAAACTTTACTAATCTTTTCATTAATTAGATTAAAAAACACGTGGAATATCTCAACTAAAAAACTCATCATATATTTTCAAAAACAGATCTCTCGTTTTAGTAAATTATATTATATAGAAATAGTGTGAATAAACAAGCGTTGTTGGCGCTAAGTAGTAAAGCGACCAAAAAAAAATTGCGCAATTTTTTTTTGGTCGCTTTACTACTTAGCGCCAACAACGCTTGTTTATTCACACTATTTCTATATAATATAATTTACTAAAACGAGAGATCTGTTTTTGAAAATATATGATGTCGAAGTTCGTAATTTCAATAATTGATTTATGAAAGCTACACTACAAATATCAATATTTCTATCATAGGTTTATCCATTTTTGTACGTCTTGGCAAGCCATAAAACTGAAGAGCTATATGTTCATTTGTTCCAATTTGTGGACAGAAATTTGTTTGAGTTTCGTCCATTTTCATTTATGACGGACTTTGAAGCTGCAATGAGAAATGGTCTTAAAAAAGTTTTCCCGGAAGCTGAACTCCGCGGGTGTTGGTTCCACTACACAAGAGCAATTCGAAGAAGAGCTTCCAAGATTCAGGATCTCATACCACTGATGAACAAAAATGTGTGTGTGTCTAAATGGTTTAAAAAGCTATTGGTTTTACCATTGCTAAGCCCAGACAATATTAGACGAGCGTTCGACCTACTAAGAGATGAGGTTCAAACTATGGATTTGAAGCCATTGTCCATGTTGGCTGTTTATTTCCAAAAGCAATGGATTTTAAGGGTAAATACTTATTACTTAATGAATTTTTAAATAGGAATTAATTTTGTTATATGTGTATACTTTTAGGAGACTCCAACAAAATTTTCAGTGTTCAAAGAAAATATGCGAACAACTAGCTCCTTGGAGGGCTATAACAGCAAACTTGGCAGAAAAATTAACAGACATGGGAATTTTCTAAAGTTTATGGACTTTTTAATTGATGAAGAGTATAACACCACACGAAACTTTATTGCGGCTTTGGATGGTCAGACTTCTTCGGTTTTTGAAGGTCCTAAACAAAATTTCAAAATACGGGATGAAATAATAGAAAAACTGACTTCGAAACTAACCAGAAAAAAAATAACTTTGTCCGAATTCTTACCACAAGTAATACAAATTTTTAATAAGTCTGATTTGCTCCTGGCTTCTGAGTTATTATCATCAGAAGCAGAAGATGACGAGTCTCTAAACGATAGTAATTTACCAGAAGATCAAAGCTTATGTATAATTTGTTACAACAACAATAGGGATATACTACTCCAACCATGCAATCACTTAAAAATCTGCAGAGATTGTTATGGGAAAATGGTTCAAAACTGTCGATCGTCAATTTTATGTCCTTATTGTAGAACTATAGTTCAAAATTCCGTTCATGTTTTTTTGTGAATAGATTTCAATATCTTTGTTTCAAAACGGCGTTTTGAAAATAATAATATGATATGAAGTACCTTTCATAAGAATAATTTTTTTTTTATATAAATAACAGTTTTTGATATTTTTTGTTAATAAAAATGTTTCAATAAATTGATTACAATTTATAATTTTTGTTGGCTTTTGACTGATTGGATTTCTAAAGATTTTTTACAATGTAGGTGGGAAATAATTTCACACAAATTTCAGGTGAAATTGTGGCTCACCTAAGGTGGGACATAACTTCACCCGAAAAAAGTGAAATTATAACCCACTATAGGTGAAATTATGACCCATGTGAAGTTATGACCTGTGAAGTTATGCACCCGCACCGTGAATTTAGTGTCCACCGCTATCTCGGTGTGAATTTAGTGTCCAACGCTATCTCGTTGTGAATTTAGTGTCCACCGCTATCTCGGTGTGAATTTAGTGTCCAACGCTATCTCGTTGTGAATTTAGTGTCCACCGCTATCTCGGAGTGAATTTAGTGTCCAACGCTATCTTGTTGTGAATTTAGTGTCCACCGCTATCTCGGTGTGAATTTAGTGTCCAACGCTATCTCGTTGTGAATTTAGTGTCCACCGCTATCTCGGTGTGAATTTAGTGTCCAACGCTATCTCGTTGTGAATTTAGTGTCCACCGCTATCTCGGTGTGAATTTAGTGTCCAACGCTATCTCGTTGTGAATTTAGTGTCCACCGCTATCTCGGTGTGAATTTAGTGTCCAACGCTATCTCGTTGTGAATTTAGTGGCTCCTGCTATCTCAGAGCAACCATTAATTCTCGCTTCCGAGCATCATTCCAGATCTTTACCAAGTACCCAGCATGACCTCAAATCCGAGCCCAGGAACTGGAAGCCCAGGACAGGAAACCATCATTCGATTGGCCTGAAGACCCATACGAGAACCTGGCCGTAACTACCGGACTAGACCACACCCAACCGAACCCCCAAGTGAAACTCCCCTCATCCGAAGAGGCCTACTTGGAATCCACCCATAACGATTGCGAATAGCAACCTGAATTAAAAATGAACTGAAATTCTTAAAGCTTAAAACCATTGTATAAAATATTATAAAAAAGTTACAATTTTAAAAATCGGAAATAAAACTAACTTCATTAAACTAAAGTTTTGGCTGCTTCTTTAGAAGACCTTGGACCCGCTGAGCCTACCTCAGCCTTTGATAAAAAGCTTCCTCCCAGAATATAGAATATTTAGTTTGAAAAGTAAAAGTCAGTGCATATTTGATTTGAGCAAAAAAAAAATTATCAGAAGTTTCGTGTACTTGGTTTTGGTATAGTTTTTATTTTTTTGCAAAAACTAAAAACAGGGCAGTACGGCGTTTTAAACTTTTAGTGAATAGTTGAAGGTGCCCGTGACGAAGTAGTTAGCATGTTTACCTGTTACGTGGGAGGTTCGATTTTCGAATTCCTATAAAAACAAAATATATCTTTCCACTGGTATCAAATTACCATAGAAATTGCTAAGTCTTTCGATAGTATTTTCATTGCCATTGAAAAACGCTTTCTCGATTAGACGTTAGGAATCCGCAAGGATTAAAGGTCTCCTTCATTCACTGCAAAATGTAGTTTGCGATAAATGCGCTAAGCCCCGGCTCTATGAAGTTTTTTTTAAAGTTAAAGAATTGTTTCCTTTAAAAAAAAACGAAATTTGGTAGTTTCTTAAAAATTGCTGGTTTCTGCTAACAGTTATCAAATTGTAGAAGTTTAATTAAGAATGTAGACCTTACCGTTTTCATTGTTTTGGAAAAAATATTAAGCAAACTAATTGCAAAAGAAAAACCATCTCAATTTATTGTTTTTGCCTTCACCAAAGTAGCCATGCGGTCAAAGACATTTGTTGCTTCGGCTTTGAAGTTAACGTTAGTTTAAGACACTTTGCCGGATAAACTCTGCGTTGTTAAGCCTATCCAAATTTCAAGAACTTTTCCAAACAGTTTATGAGTTTATAGCTTTTTAGAAAATCGATGAGTTTTTTAAAATCATTGCTAACAAATTATTATAGTTATTCAGCTACTATATATTAAAGAAACAAAGAATTACATACAATGTTTCACTATTCAAATTCAAATCACACTTTACTAAAGTAATTTCTAAGTTTGCTCTTTAATAGTATTGTTCTATTTCTGCTTCTTATATCTCGCGGCAGTAAATTCCATTGACGTATAGAATTGACGAAAAACTGTCGTTCAGATGTGAGGCAATTAAAGCGAGGAATCACAAGGTTCATTGACCTATTTGAATTTAAAAATCTTATTTCTTGGTGCAAACCAGCTGGTTGTTGATTTAGAAGTATATCCGAAACAAGGTTATGGCCCGAAAATTTTAGAAATGGCATCCCTAGAAAATTTATTGCGTGTTGTGAAATACTTTCAAGCCGTCGTAGTCCATATACATAACGTATTGGATTATTGAAAGCAACGGTGAGCTTTCAATTGCTTACATAGTCTATTACAAAAAATTTCACAACCATAAGTAAGTAGAGGTAAAATCGTTGCTTCTACGAGTAAGGTGCGGATTTTTAAGGGCGTGAAATATTGCGTTGGCCAAAGTGTACGGAGAACACCAGTTTGGTTTACGTGATCTTTCCAGGTTAGGCTACTATTAAAGACAACACCTAAGTTTTTCGCTGTCTCAACATATTCAATAGAGGAACCATTTAAATTTATGGACGGAAAATAAGATGTATCAACCTTTCTCTTAGAAATAATAATACACTTGGATTTCTGCGGGTTAAGCATTAAGCTATTTTTTTCTGACCACTGTGCAATTGCACCTAGATCATCGTTTATACAGGACGCAGTATTTTCGATAAGTCCCAGTGGGCTCCTAATGTACAACTGGGCATCATCAGCGTATAAGCGTATAGAACAATGCTTTATTACTGTGGGAAGCTCATTGACGTGGAGTGAGAAGAGTAGTGGGCCAAGAATAGATCCCTGAGGTACACCGCTAGCATTTGGTAGAAAGTCAGAAAGGGTTTAATTTACTTCAACTGCTTGCATTCTTTTTGTCAGATAAGAATGAATCAAACTGACTGCACTTGGTGAAAATTTATATAAACGGGAAAGCTTTCTGAAGAGTGTAGAATGACTTACCAAATCAAAGGCCTTAGAAAAGTCCAGAAGTACCAAAAACGTTATGTTACCGAGATCGATATCTTTCCTAATATCTTCAATGACACTAATTAACGCGGTGATGCAGCTATTATTCCTTCGAAATCTAGATTGTTTTAATGTTAAGATATTTTCATGCTCTAAGAAGTTACTTATTTGCTTCTGAATAATTTTTTCAAATGCTTTTGATAAAAAGGCAATATAGAAATAGGCCTGAATTCATCACCTTTTGGACTCTTCGGTACTGGTACAATTTTTGCCAATTTCCATTGCATGGGAAATTCATTAGTAGAGATAGTTGTGTTAAGTATGCGTTATATGTGGTAAAACCAGGCAAAAGAAATTTCAAAAATAAGGGGTGAATTTCATCAAGCCTAACGGAGTTAGATTTGATCAAAAGGATTACTTCTACAATATCTTAGGGAGAAACTGGAGAAAAGTTAAAGAGGCTTGTATTTGACGTATCACTTTCGAAATCTGTTGGTAAAATGGCATCGGGAACTGTGTTACTAGAAGCAACGTTAGAAATAAAACGTTGATTTAAGGTATTCACATCTATATCCTCGTTTGGTTTATTTCGAGACTTAACAATGCCTATTCGCTTAAGGCTTTGCCACATTTGCTTACAGTGTGATTCATTAAAACGGCTAGAATAGACAGCGACCTTTGCATTGCGAATAGCTAAAATAGTTTTGTTGCGTAAAGAGCGGAAAAAGTCATAAAAACTACCAATACGAAACCTTTTCCAATGTTTATAAGCCAAGTCACGTTGTTGCATCAATAATCTGATCTCATTAGTGAACCATGGTTTGTTGCGAGGATCACAGCTTTTGGTTTTCAATGGTATTTTTACGAAAATCTAATGAAAAATGAGAATGTCTAGAATCCTGTGTCATCTCCAGGAAACTGTGGCCAAAATACGATATGAACTGATCTGAATGGGTTCTATCCCAGAATAGGCCTTCATTACAATCTCTTATAAGTATTCTTACAAGACATAACCTACTAAGTTACAACAAAAAGAAAATAGGTCTTTGTACCGATGATTTATATTGAGGATGCAGTGACAGAGACTAACATGAGGACATCACTCACTTCTTTTGTCACTGCTCAGCAAACTACCACAGCAGGAAAAAATGTCTGGTCATTTTCTTTCTCAACGAGATAGAAGAATTATCCAGGCAATAGCTTGTGGAACTTCATTAAGGGCACAAAATGGTTAAAAACTGACCAAACATAGACTTGTAGGTTTCAAGCTCTGTAGAACGTTAGAACACTCCAAGGTACCACAATATATCAACATTGATCTGAGTGTGGCAGAGATAAGATCAACCGTCAGCCTATTCTACATTACCACATCAACATGGCCTCCATCGGTATAGATTAGAAAGTCGATTCAATTATTGAAATCGATTGATTCGAAAACTTTGTTCCATACAAACTTGATTATAGTCCCTTTCAGTTGTCAGTGGGATGGAGTTACAACTTATGAAAACAACAAAATAAAAAAGTTTGTAGTCTTTCAAAAAAGTTTTTTGTTTTGCCGTTGGCCTTAAAATGTCTGTTTTCCATTCCAGCAATTTTTTTTTTTTCTCTTTCTATCCCTCTGTCATACAAATTTATTTCAAAGCATCGATAAATATACCGATAAATTCAAATTAAAGTCAAAAAGAAGCACCCTAATAAATAACAATACATAAAAAAATGTTCTCAGGAAATAGCTGCTGCCTCTTTATCGTTTTTCAGTTTAAATGAAAACAATTTTTAACAATTAGTAGGAATGATCCTTATTTAAATAAAATACGAAAACCAAGGAAGTCCTACATAAAATTCTTGTTTTTCTTTAAACAAAACAAAACCCCCTCTTTGATGTGTAGTTGAAAAAATGTTTCCCTAAAAACCATTTAAATTTGGCAACCACAAAGAAAAACAATTTTTGGTTTCACCCGCGAAAACACCACTTTCTCATAATTGTTAGAAGCAAATATTTTGTTTGCTTTTATTTCTTTTGTATCGAAAAACATAAAAACCCACGCTGAAAACACTCTTCGCTCAGCTTGGTATTGTAGGTAGGTAGGTAGGTAGGTAAGTAGGTAGTCATAATAACATAAAAGCGAATTATTTTTCAATTTAACACAAAAGACTCATGCAGCCATAAAAACGAACTCATCTATCGAAACCACTTTGGAAAACATTCACCATCACAGAGAGAAAGGTATTTTGTAATTTTGACTTTATCGATCGCATGAAGTATAGCGTTGGAATCTACATCCATTCCACAATTTATACACAAAAAAACAAGAGAAATAAAAACATTAAACAAACCTCCAAGCCCGGTATGTGTGGGCAGCTTTCAAAAAATTTCAATATCAAACATCCTGCTCTCTTTCCCGCTGCTCCCAACTGAACCCTGCCTTACCTGTTGCAAATTTGGAGTTTGAATGATGATTATATTTGCTTTTTGAACTTTCTGCTTCACTCGTTCATCAAAATAATTTTCATGGCTACGCACTAAAAACAGAGTTGATTTGATTTCTTTTTTATCAACAGCGCAGCGGTAAACTGTGGCGTATACGTACTATTTTTTTCTATTATTTCTTATTTTTATTTATAAATTTCAGTGCACATTTATTAAAGACTTTTCACTTTGCTAACACGATTGGTTGAACTTACATTATGTAAATTTTCACACAACTACTCAAACACAAAAGTAAGCCAACTAACTACTTCGCACAATTATTGTTGCACACAAATGAGCTTCGTTTGCTCAAGACACTACAACACAGTTAGTTGGTAAGTAAGTAGGTGAAGGATTAATTAATTTGCAAATTTATTTTGTTTCGCTGAGTAAACAAGGAGTCTTCGCTGACTAGGCTCACACTCAACTCGCCTGTTTGCGTCCTGTTGCTCAATCCTCTTTAGAAAGTAATCTTCAATTACTGGAAAGTCTTTTTACAGGTGCGGCAGCAGTAGACGTCCTGTGGTCCTTGTTTTTTATGTTCTTTTTTTCTAATTTCTTTGGAAACCTTTGCATTGATTATATAGCAAACAATAAGAGGATGTACATCCCCAGATACAAAAGCTTATACTTTCCCGCAAAAAAAATATTTTTTTTTAACTCACTGGTCTTTGTGAAGTGTTCTTTGGCACAAAGTCCTTTGGGTTGTAAAATGTTTATCAAAGGCTTCGCATCAATAATAAAAAGTACGGTAAGCACAAAGGATTATACGGGGTGTAAATTGAAAACATGTTTTTCTTTCCGTGATTGGTCCTTTCTTCTGAGTCATTAAACCTTTTCCCAGGATTAAGCACGGTTTTATCCTTTTTGGTTTTTTTTTTTTTTAATTTAGAAAACTGTATGTCCTTACATATATCTTGTGCAAATTGAATAAAAAAAAGTGAACGTTTACCACGAACCGGAAGAGGATATGCGATCCATTGAATTGCTCGACTCGAACTGGGGCTTTTCTTGTCGGTAGGAGCACCAGTTCACCATCCAACCCTGGGCAATAGTCCTTATTTCTCTCTGGAATTTTTCTGTAGGCCCCTGCTCTTTTTTTGGCGGCGAGCGTATGTGTGTCTGTATATGGAAATATTGGGAGAAGGATATCCTTGTAATCGGAATTTTCCCTGGCATTGATAATGAGCGCAACAAATGCTTACAGAGCAACAGAGAAAGAATGATGGGAAATTCCATTTACATGCAAAAATCTACACTGGAAAAAGGTAAAACATAGAATTTAGAGGATGCCATTGAGGACTTCCAATGGGTGTTGGAGGACATGCGCCGACCTCTCACTGGAAATACTCTCTTTTTATTTCAATTTAAACACCTACAACGGATGTGATAGGTTAGGAGACCCCCAACAGTTGTTCTAAGCGCAACAGGGATATAAATTCTATGAGAACATGTGTTTTGCGCCCCACTCGAGCGTCACCATAGTCGAACTACGGGAAAAGGATAATAATTGGATATTCAACTGGTTGGCAATAGTATTTGTGTTGTTGTAGCTGTAGCCTTCCAAACATGTTGCACACGATTAAATATCCTTGGGATTTCTGTCTGCTTCAGCCCTTGTGTGTCTGAGTGGAAATCGTTGTCTTTCACAATTTAGTACGAAGATATCAACAGGAGAAAAAACATCGCATTTCGATTAAGTGTTTTTCTATGCTTGCTATACTTTAAGCATTGACTTGAAGAAGATTCCCAGGAATTGGGAAGGGATTCCCCATCGAAAGAAAAGGTGAAAAACGTTTGTTGTTTTTATATTCTTTCGAGAGATAGAAAGAGCGATTGAGAGAGAGTGAGAGAGAATGTGAGTAAAAGGACCAATCTATGATACTCTTACAGGTGATTACTCAGGTCGATGATGATGGTGTTGGGAAAGGAAGGGTTTTTTAATTCTTCGACAAACATGCACTCCTACACCTATATGTATATGTAAGAATGTAGGTGTATCAGAAAGCTGATGAGTGGTTATTGGAAATACTCGTACAGTTTCGAACTGAGCGAATTGAAATTAATATGAGTTCTGCTCTGCTTTGCCGTTGTTCTGACATTTTGTATTCTTTATTTATTTATTTTCTTTCTTTTTTATTGTTCTGTTGCATGCGGAGAAAATGACAGTGACTGTGGATGGGTAACGGTGTGAAGGCTAGGATATAATGAAACAGGTATGCCTGTGAAATCGATTGATTGTCGATGGTATTTTTTTATCTCTCTGGCTTTTAGCACTTGATTTCGATGAAGATATGGCGTAAAAAAGCACGGAGTATTATTTTTAATGAAATTGAACAATTCGTCAGGGTTAAGGGATCACGAACCGACAAGGGCCTGTAGTAAGTGATATTAATTGCCAGAGTAGGTGTGGAAGGTTTTTTTTTTTTAAATTTTTGTTAGAATACATAAAGCTTAGGAATATGTACAGTAAAAATGCTTTTGTGTATAAGAATGATTCCTATTCGGCTTTCTTAAGCGTTTCCGCCAGAGGTATTTGGCAACAATTTGTCTTTTTTTAAGAATGTAAAAAATGTCCTTGGGAATTCTGTGAAGCATTCCCGCATTTTCTTATGTTGATGCAAGCTGCTGAAATTTTTTGCTTCAAAGGAAAGGAAGTTTCTAGAGTTTAAAATAAATAAAATGAATAAATAGGGTGGCGCAACAGAGCGAGGAGCTCCAGAGCCTAGCGCATGACTCACAACCATGCATTTCAAAGGAATAGTGGGGACTTACAATTCTCTGCCGTATCCGAATGAATAATCGAGAAAGCGCTTTTCATGGCAATGAATTTAGTATCGGAAGACAGAGTGAAAAACATTTTTGCATCTGTTTGCATTCGAACCACAAACCTCGGGGTTAACAGGCATCACGCCACGGGTGCCACAATTTAAAGCTATAGGAAAAATGCTAGTAATTTTCATTTTATGTTACTTTTAGTGGTGCCTAGAGCCGTAGATAGACCACGCCCTCAAGCCAGTTTGGTCATCACTCTACGTAGACAGACACCTTCAGTGACACACTTTAATTGAGAGAGGGTTTCATAAAGAGAGGTATTTAAACGGGAAATCGATATATCGTATTGTCGATGGTGTCGGTTTTCGAGCTGATAAGTAAAACGTTACAAAGGTTTACGCTTATGCCATTCAATTGTCGTTTCCTGTTGAAGCATTGACTGCGTGCATCTACTTATCTACTTCAACCTTCTAAGGTTCATTTTGGCTGGTTCTCAGTGCTCCCTTATAACTATTTGGTAGAACTTCTTTACAGTGTATTTGTCATGCCGCAGCACCCTTCAATTGACTCGAAAGATCGCTTCTCTTGCTCACAAAGCCAGATTTTCTACTTTCTTTTCGGACTGATTTATCTTCAGCAAGTAATCTAAGCCATATCCGGCACCGAATCTGCAGCCATATCCTCATCCGCTTTAACGGCTCTATACACATTTGTAATTTTAACTGTAGCCATATATGCCATATTACAGTCAATTGCAATGCCGTATTCGCCTCCGTATAAACAGAAGTATTAGCAGCCGTATCCGCAGTTATGTTAAGCCCTTTCTCTGCTTTTAGTAGAAAAAGTCCAGTGAACTTTTCACTTAAACGTCAAACAAGTAAATCCCTTTGCTGCACTCTGAAAAAAAAAAGAATAAGTTGCTGGGCGTGGTGGCGGCCAGACTTTGTAGCTTATAGTACACGTCGATTGCGCTTACTACCTCTTCGCGGTATCCATTGGATTTTGGTTTATATGAAACAAACGGAGATGGCTTGCCAAACTGGTAAGTGCAAGTGACAGATGGACGTAGAAAAGTACACCAAAGTTATAATGCTCTGCGAGTGATGACTCGTTCCCCGAATCTCAGTGGTATGTCAGAGCTACAAGGGAATGTCACAGACCCAACAGTGGAAGTGGCACTTAAAAAAGCAGAGACCCTTTAATAAGCTACTCCGAAAAATTTGGTTTAAAGGTCTTTAAATATTAAAAATTGGTAAATAGAGAAATTGGTGAATGTGCTCCTGACGATGCAATGGGAGCTGTCAAACCTCTACAGCAGGCTACTGAGCCCGGATTATCCTCCCCTAAAGGATTCCATAAAGACCTGGCCCTCCAGATCAGAGATTGTGTTTAAACTACCCAACCACGTAACAATTCCATGATTCCGAGACAACCAACTGTTTCGGATTACAATATGATTTCATCGTTGACAAAAAACGGGTAAAGGCCTCCGGACCTGCTTAAGACAAGCGCAGCCAGGGAATTCACAGGAGCCTTAAGCTACATATTACAAAGCAGATATAACCGTCATCTAATAAGTGCAATGAAATGGGCCGGTTATTAAGAAGATGGAAAAACTGCGACATCTACAACGGCGTGGCGCTGTGACTGATCCAGACAATAGAAACAACTCTTATTTGGGTGCTGATTTAGCGTTAGTGGTAGATTCAAGGATCAGACTCAGTTAATCAGAATATACTGACAATCAGCAACAGAGCTAAATTCCCCAACATTTGCTTAGTGTGTACCCGCGCCCCCACAGCAGACAAATACGATAATTCCAAAAGCTTTTTCTAAGAGCTCCTCAAAGAAACATATGACCAATTTCATAGACATGACGCTGAAACCGTTTTTGGCAATCTCAAAGCAAAACTGGGAAAGGAAAACTTTTTGGAAATACAATCGATAAGTAAAGTCTGCATGACAAAAACTCCTAAAACAGACTCAAGCCAAAAGATTTAGCTTTTAGACAATTGTTGAAAAAGAAAAGTACATTCAATTCTCAATATGACGAAGGGCAATCTGAGAAGCGCTCGTTTGAGAAAATTGAGAGATGTCGAAATAGGAATGAGATTCGAAAGTCTTAACAAACAGTAAAAAGATCATGTCAGGGTTTCAAACCTCGACCTCAAGCCCATAAAGACGAACAGGGAAACATAGTGACAGAATCGCTGTTCCTAATGAATTTCTGGAAAATCCACTTCTGTAGACTGCTTAGCGACGATGAAAGCACCAATTCCCCATTCAACTTCGACGGTGATCATGGAACGCTTTCCTGCCGACCTGAGAGAATTTGAGTTTGCAAATGCAGACTAAACTCAAATAAAACTTCAAGTGCAGATGGCCTTGACGCCGTGCTTTTCAAGGCAGCTGGAAATCATTTGGAAAGAAGCATAAACCAGCTGATGATTTGATCGGAGAAAAGGATGTCCGATGAATTGAACCTCAGTATGGTATGTCCGATCCTAAAAAAAGAGGCACTCACAATTGCGGTACTTATAGAAGAGTAAGACTGCTTAGCGTCACATATAATATCTTATCTACTGTTATATGTGACTGTTTGAAACCCCATCTGAAAAGCTCACAACCAACCCAAATTATCTGAAAAACTTAATTGCACTGAAGACTGAACTCGCCCATTACTTATGCGAGTTTCACTTGCACGCAAAATGCTTTATACAACCCATCATTTAAGCTGTCCTTCCTCTTAACAAAAGAAATTACAAAAAAAAAACGATTTCATATTAAAAGTACATAATAAAATGAGAAACTGCACGGAGATAATTCAAAAGTCGAAAAATAACAGCCACCCTAGTACCTACATGTGTAGTACCCGTGGCGTGATGGTTAGTATATTCGAATCCCAACAGAGGCAAACATGTTTTTCCACGGGTATCGCCTTTCGCTAGGGATTGGCAAGTCATCCGTTATTAAATTCATTGCCATGAAAAGCGCTTTCTCGATTAGCCGTTCGGTAGCGGCAGAAAAATTGTAGGTCCCCTCCATTAATTGTCAAGGCTTGGTTTTGAGAAATGCGCTAGGCCCTGGGGCTCCTCGCCCTGTTGCGCCACCCTATTTATTTCTATTTATTTTTAGTACCTACATATATCCGTACCCCCGATATAAAATCCAGTTTCAACTTAAAGAAATTGCGCAGTTTTTTATGAAAAATGTTTCATTGGATAAAACCGAATTATAACTTTTCAAAGCTAATTTTTTATTCAACCTAATACAACTGGACTTCGTGGCAAATAGAAACATATTTGCCAAGAAGAATCAAAAGTCTTTCTTTGAAAAAAAAAACGCGATTAGATCTGCCATTGCTAGGAACTCAGCCACGTGCTCAAAACCCCTCCCCTATGAACTAACCTATTTGAACATTTCCCAATATCTCAAGGACAAAGGAAACTAGAATCTTTAAAATGATATTATTATAAAATAAAAGCTATCAAATCTAAAAACATCAGCTCGTAAACACTCACTACCTTTCACAACTAGAAATTGTTTAGACTTTAGATAAATATCATGAATAAAAAGTATTCGCTTAGATCTAAAATCCATCACCAAAATCTTATTTTCAAAAAAATTTGGAGAGTCACACTTTGCTCGCGTCACCGACGATTAGCAAAAACTTGGTTCGTTTAATTAACTTACGCAAGGTTCACCCATGCTTTCTTGTAAACCCTATGAGTTGTCAAAATAACCTGAGTTTTCGGTACCCAAAAAATGCTAGGCCACGAAATCATTACAAATTCCTGTCACTTTGGCAGCCCTGTTCGTTATCTGAACTAGCTATAACAAAGACCTGAGGAAACTTTAGGGTGAATACAATGCAAATCCAGAGCTCAAAAAAATCACACAGTTTTACATTTTCCTTTTGATGCTTTTCAAAAAAGAAAACGTTTGTGGATTTTTTCAAATTTTCCTTCAAAGCTTAAAAAAAAAAACTGCATTTGAAGTGTAAGTGATTGGCTCACTCGCAAATGTTACCGATTTAGGGCTCAGACTAGAAACTGAGGGATTCAAAGTGATTGCATATGCAGATGACGTCTCTATTCTATACATGATCACGTCCTTACGGATCTGATGCAAACCGCTCTAAATAAAATAGTAAAATGGGCGGGAAAATGTGATCTAGGGGTCAACCCTCAGAAAACTGAACTCGTTCTCTTCACCAGGAAATACAAAATTCCTCAACTAACAACTCCATCAATAAATGGAATCTCACCTCAACTTTCCAACGAAGCTAAATATCTAGGTATAATCCCAGACAAAAAGCTAAATTGGAAAGCCAATATACAGACCAATACTCACATACAGAGTAGTGGTATGGTGGACCGCTCTTGATAAAAGGACCTACTGCGACAATCTGAGCAAGGTCCAACGAACAGCCTGTTTGTGTATAAGCGGAGCACTGAGATCAACACCCTCAGCTGGCCTAAACACACTCCTTAACCTCACACCACTAGATATCTTCAGCTTAGAAATGGCCGCCAGTACAGCCATTTGTATGAGAGCTATCTCCCAATGGACCGTTAATAACATCGGCCACGCTACAATCCTGAATTTATTCGGAACAATCCCTTGCCACTCTGACTACACCATCCCCCAAATGGTTTTTGATAATAAGTTCCAAGTCTCAATCCCACCGAGAAAGACCTGGGAAGACGAAGAATTTTTGAGAGATGATTCAATTCATTTCTATACAGATGGTTCAAAAACCGAAGAATGGGTAGGCTGCGGAGTGTACTTATGTGAACTTAACGTAAGTCTCTCATTCCGCCTTCCAAACTATTGTAGCGTATTCCAAGCGGAAATTCTGGCGATCAAAGAGGTCCTATCATGGCTAAAAGAAAACGCGATATCCTCTGCGAATATCCGGTTTTTCTCAGATAGTCAAGCGAAGGAGGGGGTCACGGGATAAAAAAAAATCAAATATAACAAAAATAAACTGTTTTTTATATTAAATTATAAATTGTTTATATAAAAAATGTACTTTTAAAAGTAAGAAATGTCTTAGCCAATAAATTAATTCGAATAATATGGAGTAAACATCAAGAGAACCGAATGTATGAGCATATTTGTCTGATTTTCAAATTTAAAAAAAGGTGGTTTCTTTCCAAAACCAAACAGAGCAAACTCCGGAGAAATATTTTAGAAGGGGAGTTTACATTCCTCTTTTAGACGAGTTTTTCTGCCTCGGACTTCTTATACAGAGGAGGACATTGAAGAAGTTAATCTCGTAGCAGTCATGTACCAGAAGCTTCTGAACACTCCTCCTGCAAGCGTTATTGCAGAATTTGAGTTTTGGGTAGCAAAATGAAACCGAATTGTTGAAAAAGGCGGTGAACTTCCTGATTCGGTTTCTGCCGCCCTTGATGCGTGTGATAGAGTTATGTATCCGGCTATTCATACCCTGCTTTGGATTTTGGTGACGCTTCCTGTTACTGCAGCCACTGCAGAAAGGAGCTTTTCAACTCTCCGTCGCCTCAAAACTTGGTTGAGATCGACTATGGCAGAAGACAGACTCACCGGTCTTGCATTGCTACACATTCATCGCGACATTGAATTGGACATCGATGAGATCATCAACAGATTTGCGAAACAAAATAGAAGATTGGATTTTGTGTTATAAATTGTTTTTAATTAAATCTTGTAATCAAATGTTAAGATATTAAGTAAAGCTACTATCCAAATATAGAGAAATTGATACAAAAGTCAGTATTGTGTGAGAAATTTGTTCAATTTTGAGTCAGTCATGTTGAGTCAGCCATTTTTTGATTGCAAATTTTCCGTAGTGCAATAAAGTAAGTTGATTTTGGTCGCTTGGTTAGTTTCCGTTTTTCAAGTTTACAAAAATTAGATTTTGTTCGGTTATTTTTTTTTTTATTTTCAGTTTCAGTTTCGATTGGTTTAGCTCTATTTTTTGAAATGCGGGCTGTTTTGGGGGGGGGGGGTCATGACCCCTGTGACCCCCCCCCCCTTGAATCCACGCCTGAGTCAAGCAGCCCTCAAATTTGGGTACCGGGGCACAGAGATATCGTGCGTAACTGCAAAGCCGATGAACTCGCCAGAAAAGGAACCGTTCTACCGATCTCAACCAGCAGGTTGAATATTGGTATACCAATCACTACATGTAAACTTATGCTAAAGCAAGAGGCAATGGATAGAACAAATCATAGGTGGAACAATATCACCACGTGTGTGGCAACAAAACAGATACGGCCAGGACTAGGTCCAAAACGCACAAGACATTTGTTATCCATAACCAGATTGCACGTTAGCTCCGCAATCAATGTCATCACCGGACATTGTCTGATAAAAAGACACACCATAAGACTCGGCGTTTCTTCTAATAACTTCTGCAGAAGTTGTTTAGATGAAGAGGAGGAGGAGACAATCCCACACCTCCTCTGCCCATGTCCTGCACTCCCTTTCAAAAGATAACGGCATCTAGGAAAATATTTTCTTGATGATCCAAGCGATCTGGCACACACAGATCCCCTGCATATCCTTTGATTTATTAAAAGCTCCAAATGGTTTTGTTAAGTGAGGTACTCCCTCACATAATTTCTATGGTATCACAATGGATCTAATATTGGTCTAAGTGTGTCAGTTTTTTTCCTGACAGCCATTTAAACCTAAGGGCTCACACTAGCTAGTTTGTGTGAATGACGTTCACCTTACACTCGGTAAGGACATGCGTCTTTTAATGTGAAATGATTCAAATGATTGAGGGGATCGTTTAGGTACAAAAATAATTGCTTTCACATAATATAATGAAATAAATAAGGAACTTTTTGTTTTATCACTTACCAATAGATATCTAATCAGCCTGTCAACCACCATTCCAAGTAGCAACAAGATACATAATATGCGAATTCAATCTCTACATTTGCATGGGAAATTTAAAACACAACACGGCAATCAAATCACACCAAACAGACTTACATACACAGTGATGCTAAAAAAACAACAAAACTTTAAGCCGAACAAAATGACATTAAAGCATCAAAGTTGCACAAGAGACATGAGATTTAAATTTCACTTATTAACTGAATGCATTACACTTCCATTTAACAAATATTTTATTCACAACTGAAAAATATTCACTTCACAAACAAAGCACACAGACAAGAATTGACAGTCCGCTTTATAAAATGGCGTTTAAAAAAAGAAATTCACTTTGCAAATTAATAACAACTTATTTGTATGTTGGTAGATCTAAGTAAAAGGAAACTATTCCACTCCAATTGAAAATGTTACTTTCACAATAAAAATTCAATTTTTTTCTTACGAGACCACCACGAGTGTACAACATCGACCGATCGTTTCGCTGCTTCATTAAACAATGGCCACTAATCACTCTTTTTTGCATTCAACACGAATTGATGGATTGATGCCTCTCTCTCTCCCTCTCTCTTTCTCTGTTTTGAGGCGAATTGAGCATGTTTGTTCTTAGTATTAGTATTCTTTTTCGTTATTGTGAGCGGTTTAATTTGAATTTGAAAATATTTGAAAACATTTCTTTACAATTGATCCACACACCACTTTTGGTTTCTTTAATGAGAAATTATAAAAAGTTCTCATGCTGTTCAGCCAGATTCGTGAATTTCAACATCAATGTCTGCTTTAAAAATGATTTTAGAGTCTTTTGGAGTCGGTATCAGAGATTAAAATGAACTAAGTCTGCTTATGAACTATGAGTATTTACTTGAAAAAAACGAGTTTGAACAAACTGAGTCAACCCACAAGCAAGTAAATTTGAACAATCTTAATTGTGAACCAAGCAACTCTGAACAACCCCTATTTTCAAACGAACCAAACAAGTAGGCTTGCTTGCAAGTCAAAATGAGTTTGAATAACATTGAGTTAAACTGCTTGTGAGCAAAGTGCTTGTGAATAAAAGTGATCACAAGCAATTTGATCGTAAGCAAGCAATAAGTTCATGAGCAAGCAGTGTGCTTGTGAATAAGCAGTGTGTTTGTGAATAAGCAGTGTGTCCATAAAGCAAGCAATGTGATCATACCAAAAAGGGTAGTTGGATGGCGTGATCGTTTTAAGTAAAATAAAAATCTATGTAGTACGTTTATTTAATAGCTTGGTTTTTCTTCTTTTCTTTTGTATGAAGAAAATGGTTACTATACAGTAGATATGGAAACAATTTATTGTATTCATTAAAGTAGATGATAGTACAGGCTTGTAAGTACATACATAGAAACAAAAAATTTCAAGTAAACAGAAAACTCAACTAGAAGTTAAAAAAAGCAAAACATTAAAAAAAATATGCAACTATAAAAATAGGTATTTATACCTACATGTTTATAACTCTTCCTATTTCATTGATGACCTTTAATTTTTGTACCTACCTAAGCTTAAACCCAAACATTTGCATGCCATAAAACGAAAGGATAAGCAATCACTTGTAATAAAAAAAATGATAAGCAAAATCCATTTCCGCAATAAAGGCATATAAATTTATTATACTGTAAAAATTATTATTATATTAAAAAGGGAAATTTTGGAATCAGAAATTAAAATATTTTATCATCCAGCAATGCAACCAATCCGTTCTTTCTCATATCCAAAGCCAACCATTTGTATGCCTTTCTTTGTTTTTCAATAGAATTATAGTTAGGTATAAATGTTCAGCGCATTGCTTTCCGATGGACACACTGCCTGCTTATAAACACACTGCTTGCTTGTAAGCACGCTACCTGCTTGTGAACACACTGCCTGCTTGTGAACACACTACCTGCTTGTGAACATTTTGCGTGCTCATGAGTATTTGAATATATTCAAGTAAGTTCAAACAAGTCAATCTGCTTGCAAGTCATTTGCTTATGAGTTCAATACAGAAAAAATGACTTGTGAGCATCCTTACTGATTTAGTTTGTTCAGTAGAATTTTTGCTTGTGAGTAAATATACTTGCGAGCTATTTGCTTGTGAATAGGGGTGGAATATGATCAAGTCTGAGCGATCGTTGAGAAATTTTTGATGTGTTTGAACAGATTTGAACATACTCATTTTGATCTCTGGTCGGTATAACTTGCAGTATTAAGGCTCTCCCAAACAAAAACGATTTAAGAGTTGAGGTATCGGCAACTATCTCTGTCAAATTATGTCTATATATTTATGCGACAAAAATGGCATCGATTTTTAGTACATTTGCAATTGTCACTGCGACAAAAATCCTGTCACCAGCTTTTCTGTCGCTGCCTCGACTGCAAAATAGCTTAAGTGGCATTTCTACACTAAAAACATCTTAAGCCGTCATAAGGAGCGGGCCAACGTTCCTCGAGAATAGGAGTCTATCTGCAAACTACCCCAAAAATACCCAAAACCTTGTTTGAAGGCACTCCTCAGCTTGTGCTAACATTGTTTATATGGACAATCAAAAAAGAGAATTAGAAAGCATCGATATAGACGTTGAGGATTGCCACCGGGCATCTAAAAGAGCTCTTAAGGCAGCACCAAATATAAATAAAATAAACAAATAGGATTTCACAACTGAGCAGCGGGCCTCTGGGAGACTAGAGCATTTCACAGAACCATGCTTTGTAAGAAAATGAAGGTAACCTACAATTTTCTGCCGATTCCGAACGGCTTATCGAGAAAGCACTTTTCATGGCTAGGAAATCGATAGCGGAGCTATATCGCGAAAGGCGATACCCGTGGAAAAACAATTTTTGTTTCTGCTGGTATTCGAACTACGAACTTCCCGCGTAACAAACAGTCATGTTAACCATTACGTCACAGGCACCAAAACAACACCAGTTAAGGCCTTTTAAATAGAAGCTGCTTCAAATTTTATCAAAGGATTTGGCTTGTTGAATCAAGTTGGACAATCGAGACATCGCGGAAACTGTACACGTGAAAGCATCAAATAGGGTTCCCTCCCCACTTTTGGGGAGACGAACTGATTGCTTGACCTCCAGAGGCAACTCTTCGATTGAGTGAATTACTCGCCCGCATTGCTTATCTTATGACAAAAAAGTAAAGTATTTGTAAATCGGAATATTTCGTTCGCGAAAAACATACAAAAACCGATAATCATACATCGCATGGCATAATTGTTATAGTGTGTGTGCAAAAAATTTTGATTGTTCCCACATCGCAACGTCGAATACCTTCAACTGATAATGAAATTAGATCGTTAGCGATTCAAGTCGCAAACGACGGTTGCATTATGTATTCCCCGCTTAACAGTCGAATGTAAATCGTTTTTAAACTAACATAAATTTATTGTACTCTTAATATGTTTATATAAAGGTTTTGGGTAAACTCTAACCGATATTTTCATAGCCTCACTTTTCTTGCAAGCTTTCGGGTTGGGGTTAGTTGAGCTTTAGTTGCCCAACTCACCCCACTACTCAAACAACTAAAGCAATGAGTATTTTATTTTATTAGGATGCGGACTTACAAGAGGAAGACTTCAAAATGTTCTTACACTACTGAAGATTAAAAAAATACTGCAAAGGCTGCCAACGATGAAGAAAAAAGTTTTTGTTTATTATTCAAATTTAATTACACTCAGTGTTGCTGTTCTGTCACTGTCAAACACATATTTTACTTCATTTCTAGTCAACTTTGAACCCATGGTTTGGTTAGACATTTAAAGTGGTCAGCTTGCCCCATATCCTTGTTCAACTTACCTCACCTATGGGACACAATGAGCACACTTTACTTCCTGGATTTAAAAAGCTGAAGCTTTTAAATTTGTTTTCCTAAAAAAACACTTTTGACTAAGGGTTAAATTAAGAATCCATCAAGCTGCTTAACAACTCGTTGAGACTTATTATAGAGGTACTATATCCGTTCAAGTGGAAAATTTCTCAACTAGCCTTACCGTACCCTTCTTAACGATCTGAATGAAAACAGTGCACGGGTTGACGTTTGAGTTTTGCACAATAATTTTAAATATCATGTTAAAAATATTGATACCCATGGTGAGATGGTAAGCATGTCTGCTGTTAAACCAGAGGTTCGTGGTTCGAATCCCAACAGAGTCAAAAATGTTTATCACGGGTATTGTCTCTCACGAGGAATTGGCAGGCCCTCCATTAGTAAATTCGTTGTAATGACATTCGGAACCGGTAGAAAATTGTAGGTCTCCTCCATTCTTTCACAAACTTGGAAAGATTCAAAGATTGGCAACAACATGCATTACTCGATGCATGCGTACAACACCAACATACGCTCTAAAATTCATTGTAGGACTACCTCCAAATCACCTTTCCATAAAAATGGAAACAAGACTGGCGACACACCGTCTTTTCCATCAAGGACACATAAAATCACATCCATACCCGAAAAGACATCTGCCGATAATGGAAAGTCTAGAAAAACTTAATACCTTTAGTATGTGCTTGGATGCGATTATTCCCATGTACAACTTTAAACTCAACTTCTCCATTGTCATCCCCCCTAGGGAAGACAGGGAGAACACAAAGCCTCATCCTTCAAGGCAAGATATGGTCGGGTATAGACTCAAAACTGGAAACTGGTACAGTTTTCAGCGACTGCCCCAGAACGAATTTCTCAGTAAGTCACTGGGCAGTCACTCGTCAATTTTCCAAGCTGAAGTCTTTGCCATTAACGAATGTTCGAGAATAATATGTTCATCGAACACGAAAAACAAAACAATATTCATTTTTTCAGACAGCCAAGCTGCACTAAAGGCGTTAAGCTCACCTGTCATAAGATCCAAACTAGTCCAAGAGACAGTCATGTCACTCTCTGAACTAGCAAGGAAAAACACTGTAATCCTCCACTGGATCCCAGCACACAAAGGCTATGATTATGATGGTAACGAGAAGGCAGACATCTTAGCTAAAGACGGCGCATCTAAACCATTCGTCAGACCTGAACCCTTCTGCGGTGTAAATAAAAGCACCTTCAAACATACTGCCAAGAACATCCTACTGGAGGAATCAAATAAAGCTTGGAGTAACTCATCTGGTCAAATCTGTTCAAAACTCTTTTTGCCAGAATATACTGAAAAAACATCAAAATTCCTACTGAACCTCAATAGGAAAACCCTAAAAATTTGCACAGGACTACTAACCGGTCACTGTTCTTTAAAGAAACAATTTCACCAAATGAGGCTGGTAGCGGACCCCATCTGTAGACTATGCCTTGAAAATGAAGAAACATCTCTGCACATTATTACAGAATGTCCAGCCCTTTTCCGCCTTAGAAAGCAAATACTTGACTCTGAGATCATCCCCCTAGATAAACTCAAACTCATTCATCCACAGAAGATTGCTAACTTCTGGTTGAATTCAGGAGCAGGAGAACTGCCCTGAAACCTCACATGGACTGGCACAATAGGTTTCATTCAGACACCGAAGTGCCCAGGGCTGAGCAAGCTCTACCCTTCTCGTAAATCTAATCTGATCTAATTCTTTCACAAGTCATGGCTGTGAGTCATGCGCTATGTGCTGGGACTCCTCTCTCTATTTACTTATTTTATTAATTTATTTATTTTAGTCAATAAAATTGCATGGCATTATTTAAACTTGTTGAAAGCTTTCTTCGAGTTCAAACGTCTATTTGAATTCTTTATGTTGCCCATGGCTGAGTTTTGGCAGTCATTCTCTTGCAAAGTTCGTTGTATCATTTCACAGTACTTTGCTCAAGAGGTCCGTGAAGAAGATATCCTTATTCATACCTTGATTCATTTCCACATCTTAATTCACTAGCCTGATTTTAGAACGCGTTCTCATTCCGGCAGTCTTCTCAGGTAAGGTACTGCCCCTTTTCTTGGTTGTGATTATGTTTCAGATTGCATAACTCTTGGTTAAGAAACTGAACTTGTTCATAAAACTTTTTTTCCCAATTTGATTCCTTCCAAACCAATCAAAACGGTTTCATTATATTCGTCTTCAAATCATAAAAAATGCACGGTCTTTGCTTTTCTGAAAAATTCAAGCTTTGATAATAAGACTCTTCGGATTTGGATCAATTTTTAGTTTAATCATCCTCTTTTCATGAGTCGGGTTGGCACTCACATAATGCGATTGAGTTTGATTCGAAGGAGCCTCACACCTCACTGGGTGACACATAACCGTACTCGAATTTCAAAACTTCACACAACATTATGTCATTTGAATCATTCGCACTCTCTCCCTTATAAGTTTTAGTTAAGAGAGAACACTCCTTTAAGGTCCAACAAAACACACCAACTACACTAAGCACACACCACAGTGACTGCAATTTATGATAATATAAAAGCTTGAAACAAAGTAAATAACTCCTTGGACATCAAAGCTTTCTTCATCAAACAGGAAACGTCTAAGACAACTACAAAAGAGTACGAATTATTTATGGCAGCTCATCATTTTTAATATTCTTTTAATGAAAGGCCTAACATAGAAAATTTATACGTGTAACCGAGAAGATATACAAAATAGAATAAAAGGACACGCACTATCAGATTCATCAATCAAATGAAATGAAAACAAAGAATCCACAGCTACATATGACTACGAAATAGTGTCATGCTATTTCTGGTCGTATGTTTATTTGCTTTCCTTAGTGTCCATCTAGCGCCAGGACACAATGACTATACACACACTATTTATTATGTTTTATGTCCCTACCTGCATATGCTTGTATTTTATTCATTACGTGATGTGGGTTGCCCGATTTAATTACTAAACAATGCAGTAAATTGTAACTTTTACCAAGAAAATGTCCATGTGTGAAAGGGTTGATCTATGGGCTTTACTGTGAAGTTATGTCCTTCGGTTACTGCTTCATTTGAATTCAAAACCAACAACGTATGTCCATGAACGGTTTTAAGACAAGCTATGAAGGGAAAAATACGGTCTGTCAGGAAAAACCGAGCATTTTGCTTATGTGACCGGTTTTTTGAATTGATGTTTTGTGATCCTATTAAAATTGAGTCATGTCCCTTTTTTCTTGGTATCCCTTGGCATCTCTATACTCTGTTATTGAATATTGCCCTACTACCACATTGAATATTTCATGCCATGTCTATGTCCTGTTGGACTACAGGGTATACAATTTCCAGCTCTCTGATGAAAATGCACTTCCAGGAAGGACATCAAATGTAAACATTTTCTGCAAACATAGAGAAAAAGGATATAAATGGATGGAAAAAGATAAACACTGTTCTCATCAGATATACCCCACTTTTCTCAGTCGGTCCTGATGAAGTCACTCCCAATTGCACAACTTGGTCTTTGGATGGCATCACACTTTCGAATGGAGCTGCATGCTTAGTGTGATTGGAAAGGAAGATGGTTATGTCCTTTCATTCGATTCACTGCACAATTGGAAGTACTAATTTAAGATCTGGTTGTTGTGTTGAAGAGTGAATTTGGTTAAACTAAAGTGGAAGCAAATAGTGCTATGGAATTGAAATACACAAGGACCTCGGGGGTATAGGTAGTCTACAAGGATTTGTGAATAAGAGCTCTGTTGAAGGCGTTGAAAGTTTTCTTTTGAGACTTTTCTCGTTGAAATGGAAAAACACCAACAGAAACAAAATATTCTCTTGCCATCAATTATTGTTTTGAAACTTTGTGCTGACTGGTGACTGCAGCTGTGGTTGTAGAAGTTTCTAAAAGAAGAGTGTACATTCTAATTATGTAAAATTGAGTCAAGATTGAACAATTTGTAAAATTTGTATACGAACTCAAAAAAAAAAAAAATTTAAAAGCCAAACACAGTAAATTGTAGAATTGTTCTGTCATCTAACTTATTCTTAAAAAATGTTCTCCACCTGCTGTACAGTGTATAAAAGGCATCAATTGGTTAGGCTGAACAAATAGAACTTTGAGGCTCTGGTGATGAGAAGTTACGATGAGTTTGAAACAACTATTCGAAAAAGTGCTTATGAAGCTAATATTATTTTAAAAACGAAGCAGTAGCGAGTAACCTATACTCTATCCAGAAGCTTGTCATATTTGGAATCTACTGAATGAAGGTAGGAATTAAGTGATTTGATTTACTTCAAGGGTATAAAGCAAATGACAGCCCGCAAGCAGAGGAGCATACATAAACAGCCAGGCCCTTGTTAGATCAAAATATGATTTACTACCGAAGAAAATTTTACGTTTGGGGAATTGCTTCGATGGAACCACAAAATGGTACCCGCGCTTCTGAACGCTTTTCTATTTTTCGCTTTTCTGTTTAGCTATTGAAGTTGGACGAAAAGCTTGTCTTACGGACTACTAACAATTTTTTTAATTTTTTTGTATGTGAAAAGATACAGACGTTTAAATTCAAAGATTTAGTGCTAATAAATCACAGAAATGAGCTCTGTCAAAACTCAAATAATAAATAGCCACATGCATATTTTCAACAACAGCAATATTTTAAGTTTAGCTTTAATCGAAAATTCCTTAAAAATAATGCATAACTGTGATTGAATTTATATGTATCGTCGAATAGTGACCAACAAATACACACGTACAACTGACCAAAAATATGCGTTATCTACATACAGACAAACACTTATAGTAGGGGAGCCCAAGAGGGGATTTCGCGCGTTACTCGAGCGCGTCAGAAAATCATATGGGGAGGTACCTTGCACCCTGTAATGTACTCCTACCATATATAAAACCTTAATGTTGGGGCGTTCGCTGAGGGCAGCCCGTCAGATTAGTAAAAAAAAGTCGATCATCGGAAATACTCGAGCGCGTCAGATTAAGAAATGGTAGGTTGATTACATCGAGAAGAGTGTATATTTCAATAATCTGACAATTTGAGCGGGGCCTTCGTAAGTAGGAGAGTCACAAAGATGTAAAAAAAAATCGATGTTTCGAAATACTCGAGCGCGATTAATTTTTTTTTTATTTTGAAGGTAATTTTATCAGGATTACGGAAAACATATAATCTGACATTTTGGTTGGGGCGATTAGGTAAAATCGTCAATAAAAGGTATTATATATGATGGTTAATATCTCGCTTAATATTGATATTAGCAATTTCGTCCAAAGACCTTTTTTGTAGGAAACTAAATTTTCTACAAGTTTGTAATTTGCAATTTTTCTGTAGCTTTTGTTATTTACGAGATAACTGCGACAAAACGTGAATTTTATGGAAAAATCTGGTTAAGTGGCCCGTACCACCTTCCTGGTATGAGTAACGACTTTGCAAAAAAGAACATTTTTGTAGAGCGTTCAATTTTGAGAAAAAAACATCTTTGGTTAAAGTGATTCCATGAAATGCCGCTGAGCTATAGAAATTTAAAAATAGAAAGTCAGAGTTTCCGTGTATTTTCAATGGGAAATCTTCACACCTTTTGATCGAGGACTTAAAATTAATATTAAGGGCTCAAACTTTCAGGGAGGTTTTTTTTTTAGTATTTTCAACAAAATTTCAAATCAAAACTTGTATATACATATGTCTACATGTTTTTTTTATTGCATCCAGTAATAGAAAATAGAAACAACAAAGAATTGTTACTTTAAATTTGTCAGACTAAGAGTACGCCCCCATATAATTGTCAGATTATCATCCTGGAGGACGAAGACATCAAGTTGATCACTCTGTATAAAAATCTGACGCGCTCGAGTATTTCAAGGTCACGTTTTTTTTTTACATTTTTAAAAATCAGCCATGACTGATCGCCCCACTCAAATTGTCAGATTATTGAAATATACACTTTTTAGAGTACACTTAACATTCACTTTGAAAATCTGACACGCTCGAATAACTTTTTTTTTTTTTTTTTTTTAACCTCTCTTTACGGCCATTTGCCCCCCGTAAATCGTCAGATTAATATATATCCGTTATCAGAAAGACAAAGCGCGTATACTCTATGAAAATCTGACGCGCTCGAGTATTTCAATTTAACTGTTTTTTTTTACATTTTCAAAAGCTCATACACGCCCATCGCCCCACTGAAATGAAAAACTGCCATACACTTTTTTTCGTTTTAGAACGTAAACTTCACAATCCAATAAGTCCCCATGACGCTTTAGTAACTGCAAATTTAGCGGCTCGGGCTCCCCTACTATTAAGTATTATTATAAGTCATAAGGACATGGAGAATTTAGAGATCCATTGACATCAACTCCAAAAATTGGCGTTTCACCCAAGTACGATAGTGGGCTCATCAGTTAGATGCTGTCGTACCCTTCTAAGACTCGAATTTATGGTTTTAACGATTTAACGATTTTTATTGACAAAAGGACATTTACAATTGATACTTAATTATACGTTACTTAATTATACAGGGTGTTCCGTACTTCGTGTATTATCCTTTGGGGTGTGATTCTTGGTCATATTCTAAGAAAAAAATTGTCATACAGGCTAACTTTGGTGTACCCTGACCTATGTTAAATTCGATATCACTGTCAAAACTGATGATAGAGACCTAATCTTAGACTTGATTGTTCGCAGAAATATAATATAATATAGATACATAAAAATTAATTTATATGTATCATCGAATAGTGACCAACAAATACATACGTACAATTGACCAAGAAATTGGGGTTTTCTACATACAGCCAAACACTTAAGGATTAGTCCTGTGATTTAAAAAGATACATACATATAAAAGCGGATGTATATGTTTGTTTGTTTTATGACCGGTATGGAATCTCAAACCGTTTTACGGATTTGTGGAATTTCTTATGGTAAATATAGTTTAGTCCAGTGCTGGTTACTTTCAAGGTTCAAAATTTTCACTGGTATTATACATAGTACAATCAATAGTTGGATTGACTGTAACAAAATCATCAGTGAACACCGAGCAGGTATCCGTAAAGGGTTCTTCACCGTCGACAATATTTTTGGTCTATCTAGTATTGTTCACCTTAACAGCAAGAAAAAGAAAAACACCTTCGCTTTCTTTGTAGATTTTTCCTGTGCCTTTGACTAAATTTAACGCAACTCCTTATTTTATAAACTGACTTATTATGGATTTTCCTCTAAAGTCATCCTCAATTCTAAAACTTCTTTATGTGGATGCTACAAGTTGGGTCTGGGATGAAACGTCGTTGTCGGAGTCTTTCTTGGTTAGCCAGGGTGTTAAGCAAGGATGTCTGTTAAGTCCACTCCTATTTGGGCTTGATGTAAATGATCTTCACAAGGACTTACCTGTTCCTGGTAAGGGGTCTGTGGCGATTACGGTAGTCAAGATCTTACTCCATGCAGATGCTCCCGTCTTGCTCTCTGACTGCACTGACAACCTGCAACGTACGATTGACCATCTATTCCATTGCTGTTCACGTTGGGGTCTAAAAATCAACCTATATAAATCAAAAATTGTTGCCTTCCATGAAAACACAAGAATATCTAAAACTTAAAGTGGAATTTTGGGGAAAATCCTATCGAAGTAGTAAATCAATATTCGTATCTAGGTGTAGGTGCTATTCTGAGCTATAATTTGCTTTGCAATTAACATCTGGACAGCTTGTTGTGTCTAAAAATACAATTAATGCAACTTGGTTCAATTATTATTAATAATTCAGAAATAATTTTATCAAAAAAAACTAAAGATTTTTGACACCGCAGCGAAATCAATTATATTTTACGACGCTGAAGTATGGGGCTTCAAACGATTTAAGGGGTTAGGGATAGTCAGGAGCGTGAAAAAATGCCATTTTTTAATAATTTATTTTACTAGTAAATAAGTATATTTCACATAAGTAAAAACATAGTATCATTTCATCATACTTACATTACTTCACTAAGACTTCAAAAATAAAATATTAATTATTTTACAAGTTATGGTAATCTAAGTTGAACAGGTTTTAATATTGGGTCCTAGCGGTGACCACAGCAACTAAAAAACCGCTCAATAGATTTGAATGAAACTTAAACAGCTTTTAGAAAACATAAAAAGATAGTGTCTGATCGAAGTTTTTTTTCAAAATTAACAAAATGGCGGCCTCAGGAATTTTTTTTCTTCTGATTTTTGGGAGAAAACCAACAATTAATTGTTTATAAAAAATCGAAGTTTTAAAAAAAAAATCCTTCGATCAGGCACTAACTTTTTATGTTTTCTAAAAGCTGTTTAAGTTTTATTCCAATCTATTGAGCGGTTTTTGAGTTACAGTGGTCACTAGTTCAAAAAACATAGTTTTAAGAAAAACGCATTTAAAGTTTTACAGTCGATTTATGTACAAAAATGAAAGCTGAAAATAAAGCTGAATAACTCGAAAGATATTTGTCGGATTCACTTCAAACCTTAAGAGAATATTTCTAAGATACTATACTTCTGACTACCCTTAAACCCTCAAACAGGTAGAAAAACTATTTCGATTTTTTATGAAAAAGATGTTATACCTCCACAGTAACACTCCTAAATTTATGTTACATTTAGAGACTGGCCTTCACTCTAAGTTTATTGAAACACTACGACTCCATTTTAATTATGTAAGAAATACACTTCAACTTCCTAATTTAAGATTGACACGTATCCTTCCGGAGCAAAAAATATTTTTTGGGCAAGCGAAAGGATATGTGTAGTGTAGAGAGCTGGACATAGATATAACTGCTACTTCTTTAACCAAAAAATTCTACAATCTTCAAAAAGTTCACAGACATATAACAACATACGCAGTGCTAGAAACTCACAATTCCACGACCTATAATCAAATCTTGATTACACCATCCAACCAAGATAATTCTCCTCAATAAGTAAGTTTAGTTTTCAAAGCTAGGGGAGGGCTCTTCAATATTAATGCCAAAGCTTTCAAAAAAGATACAGTCGGTATATGCACAATTTGCAACGGTAAATGTGTGCTTTCTTGTGAAGAGCTCTATGAAATTTTGAACGGTAAAAACTCCCATTCGCTTTTCAGTTTTTAAAATTATTGTTTGAAGTATAGATATCTAATTCTGAATCAATTTTGATAATTGGAAGTAAAATATTAAAATAAAATAGAAATCCGAACTGTTATAATAATGACGTAGTATGTACGTTAACAGTTTTTGTTAATATTATTTATATAAATATAATTAGTCAGCCTGACAGACAACACCAATGTTATATCAATGATAGTGTAATATTTATATTACATACTAGCTGTGCTTTCGCAGCATTTTTAATTTTTTAGGCTAATTATTTTACAAATTAAACACATTCATGTATATTATCATATTTAAGTACATGTTTGCACACTACGTTCTTACTTTCTCCATCATTTGCGAAATAAAAAGGTTCTGTGGGTTTGATACACGTGACCGTGCCACATGAAGTTGCCATGGGATTTTTTTCTAAACGAACACCTGCAAAATAAAGCGTATGAGCCTTATTTATACTGATATCTAGTACTGATGATTACAGAGGAAACGTACTCTAAATCTAAACTAAAATGATAAATCAGTGCGAACTAAAGGAATACGGGGAATCAAAATGTAATCTCTTTTTACCATTTCAGACAAAACTTTTATAGTGCCGCAGTTCTCGTTATTGGCACTGGAACACCAAGTTGCAGCCACTCCTGATACTCCTAAGGAATGAGGCAACTCTATAGGGTATGATGTGACTTGCTCAGTGTCCATAATATTGTCTACTAATAGACAATCGACAACATTCCCCACCAGTTCAGACATAATTTATTAGATTACATTGTTAACAATTTCATTAGTCGGCGCCGAAATCAACCTTTCGCACAGCCATTCCCGTTTGCAATATTTATTTGAAGATCAATATAGGTACTTCTTCTCAGTTCAATTTTGCTATCGACAATTTGACAGTTAAATCACCTCACGGTGAAAGATCTTTTGAAATCGATCTAGTAGCTTCAAGGTTCCCGTTTACGTTGCCGTTCACGTAGGAACATAGGGATAACAAATACAGCCCATGTCCTTCCTCAGGCTCAAGACCATCTCTGCACCCGAATTCATACAATAAGGTTCAATAGTTTGGGCGGTAGATGGTAACAAAGAATAACAGACAGGCAGAGTTGATTTCCGATCTATAATGTTAGTAAGTACTTCCGTTCCCATGGGAATATGGGGATAAATTATAATTTATGTTACTCGGAGATAGTATAGCATGCTAACGGGGAAATAGTTTTTGAAATCAATTCAGTAGTTCCTAGGTTCCCGTTTACATTCGCGCTGTTGTGGGAATATACGGATAGGGATAACATATAGGATAGCCTATGTCCATCCTCAGGTTCTAGACTATCTCTGTACCAAAATTCATATAAACAAGATTAATACTTTGGGCGGTTGTTGGTAACAAAGAAAAATAGACAAGCAGATTTAATTTCAGACATATAATATTAGTAAAGACTCCCATTCCCATGGGAATATGGTGACCACTCTCGTAGGAATATGGGGATGACTTACAGTTTATGTTACTCGGGGATAGTGTAGCATTCTAACGGTGGAAGGATTTTTGAGATCGGTGCTGTAGTATCAAAGTTCCCGTATGCGTTCTAGTTCCCGTTAAAATGTAGTGACAAAATAGTCTTAAATTCTAGACTATCTCTGTACAAAATTTCATTTAAATCAGTTCGGTAGTTTGGGCGGAAGACGATAACATAGAAAGCCGGACAGACAGTTACTTTCACATTTATAATATCAGTTAATAGGATTAAGATTTTATGAAATACTTTGTACTAGCTATATACACAATGTATTTTTAATAATCAGCCCTATCACGAATTCCATCGTAATCGAAAATGTGCTACGATCCACGAAAAATCTATTACAAATTCCATTCGCAGTGGAAAGTCGACTACGAATTTCGAAGTTCGTGAAATTTGGTATCACTAAATCCGAATTAACTGGAAAATCTCCATCTTTTTCTACGATGGGTTGTTTGTGTCGGGATCGAAGAATAACGCTTGTTTTGAATCGTTTTGCTTTTAAAAATAATTAAGGTATTGCTTTAAAATGGCAAAAACAACAAATAAATCGCAATACGAAAGGCTTTATGAATTGTTGAAAGAGAAGCCCGATATTGCGCAAGGATATACGAAAGCTCCAAAAGAAGAAGTAAATCTTTTCTGGGAAAAAGTTAAATGTGATTTAAACGCTCTTGGACCACCTTCAAAAGAAGCTTCAGTTTGGAGAAAAGTAGGTTACAGATTTACTTAAAACAAATGTATTTTTAAACCCTTCTGAAAACTTTTAGGTTTGGTAGGATTGGAAATCCTATATCAAAAGGAAACTGGTTGACAACAAAAAAAGAACTCAATGCGACTGGTGGTGGAGAGTGCCGGCAACATTCCTTATCAAAGCTGGAGGAAGGAGTCATTAAACTGACAGGACTGCAAACTTCCACATCGGGAATAAGAAACGTGTATTCCTTTGGTTATGGATAATCTCTGCTGAGCTTGGGAGAGCTTCAAATCAGCCCGAAACTTAAAATATGGCTTCTGAGTTTGATGAACCACCTGAAGTAGATGTGTCCATGTCATCCGATCGTGGCACTTATCGGAAAAATCAGTCCTCAACTCAGCTAAAAGGCGATGATACTGCGAACCTCTTAAGGAAGCAGATTGAAATGCAAAACAACTTTTATTTAAAAACAGAAAAGTACTACGAGGAGCAAGGAAAACGAATTGAAGACATTGCTGTAAGCTCAAGAAGAAAATACAGAGCAATGGACAAATTGTGTGATTTAAAAAAAAACAGAAATTGGAGAAACACGAAGACACAACAAAATACAAGAGGAGCTTCTGCAAAAAAAGTTGAAATAAAACTTCAAATGCTTCATATGGAAGAAGAGAAGCTGAACCGCGACTTCCAGGATTAGAATATGATTTTGATCCGTTTTAAAAAAGTTCCTATGGCTATTATGTGAAAGGTTTAAAATAAGATTAGTTTTTAGCTCATAATAAATTGAAAGAAATATTTATTTTCAATAAATTTTATGTTTCATAACTTTATTCTTATTTTGCTAAACAAATGTGTTGCAAATACGATCTCTTATAGTGTTTGCAATGTTTTGGTGATTATTAGAATCACCATTGCCGTTATTTTCCTGTGGTCCCTCTTGGTTTTCAATTTCAAGGGAAGGAATATTCGTATAGTCCAATACGCGGTAATGTATGCAGATATTATGCAACGCACAAACCACATTAATAAAATCTGTGCCGCTTTTTGTGGACTGTAATGAAGTTGACGTGCACCTAGTATACACCGAAACCTGTTTTTCAAAACTCCAATAGTCCTTTCCACAACATTCCGTGTTTTGCAGTGCCTACTATTGTACATACTTTTTGGACTTCCAGCTTCAGCACAACGATACGGAGTCATCATCCAAGGTTCCAATGGATAACCAGCATCACCTTAACGAATCACAAATTAAATGTAAAACATATATGTACTTATATCTATTACTACTATACACACCTAAAATCCAAGTATTCCTTTCACCTTCTTGATATTTTGATTGGAAGTATCGTCTTGCGTTGCTAAGGTTCCATATGTGAGAATCATGATTGGCACCAGGATAACGTGCATCAACACTTCTTATTTTTAAGTTATTATCACAAATCTTAAATGAAATTGGCCTCTATAAAGATCATAAGGTTCAAAGTTGATAAATTACTTTACCAGGATAGCATTTATGCTAAAGTTTCCTTTGCGGTTATAATACAACCCTTTTTCTTCACTTGGAGCAATTATATTAATATGTGTTCCATCGACACACATAACGACGCCTGGGAAACTCGCCTTCATATAGAAGTCCCTTTTCGCAATATTTTTTTCAGACTCGCTCATCTGGATTTGTATCCACACAGGACAGAGCCTTCTTTCCAAAACATTCAACACATTTTTGAGTGTTAAGGAAAATGTGGACTGTGCCATGCCAACCTCATATTCGTTACCAACACCAAGTTGGTATCCTCCTCCTGCCAAAAATCGCATAACAGCTACAAGCCGGCAAATCAAACTAATTGAACACGAAAACACCCCCGGAACCAACTCATGTTCCAGCTCGTGTAAGACATATTGGAATGCCGGTTTATTAAGTCGGAAATTTCTTTGAAATCTGTAAGTTTTTAATTGTCCAAAACATAAACAAAATTAAGATCAAAATACATGTATGTATGTACCTACGTTAAGTCGTCCAAGTCAAATGGATTACAAACATCTCTAAGTGCTTTCCTCTGAATTTTCAGATTGCGCTTTCGCCTGAATGACTCTGTTCGACCAGCAATGATTGCGAAGGCGATTGAATCCATTTTTAAACACTTTTTATTTTATTTGTTCACTTTATTACTCAAGAACTCGTAAATTTATTTAAAATGTATTTCAATAATATTCACAAATGACAAAGTTTGACATAAAACAGCTGATTTCGAAAATGAGAATGAGAGCGGCATATGAGGCAATGCCTTTTTGGATTCCATTCGGAATTCGTGATATAAATTTGTCGTAATTCGTGACGTAGCTTTCGATCGGAGATTTCTTACGAATGGATTTCGTGATAGGGCTGAATATCTATATCCATCTATCAATCTAAGCCTCCTACGTAAAAGTTCGAAATTTGAATTCCAGAAACATCCAATTGTTCTTTTGATGGTACTGACTCTCGCGAGGAATAAGCAAGACCTCATGGCTTAAGAACACAGCCATTAAAAGGACTTTCTCACGTAGCCTTTCGTAAACGGCGTAAATATGTAGGCTCGTTCAATTTCTCAGACGGTACGGTCGTGAGGAATGGGATAAGACCCCTGATCCTCTGATAAGACAATGAATTCCTGAAATCATTCATTTTTTCAACTTAACTGCCGCCAAAAAGCAGCATGAAGAAGTAAGCCAGAATTTCTCAAAATAATGGTCCGACTTCAAAAATTCTTGATATGAATGCGACCTTTTATAATTGATCATTGTTTTTACAAACTACCATCGCTTCTTTAGTAAATTTATCTTCTTCTCGGTTTGAAAGTAGAAAAAAAAAACTTTTGGTAGCAGAACATTTAAGTATACCTTCATATCTATTCTTGAATTGACCTTTACAAATTCAATAAAAACAATAGATTTCTTGAGATATTTCAACTTCATTTCCACTCCTGGAGAATGAATTATCTGTGATTATCTTCTTCAACCTTATAAACCTCTTGTTTCTTTCTAAACGATGAGCATCTCGAAGTTATAAATCAAGAGTAACCTCTTGTTTTATCTCAATTAATCCTCGTCATTAAAAATACCTGTCTTTAATGATGGCCTCCATTGATTCTATGTGCTTCCAGTAATTTGTAACTAAGAAAACCATCTTTTATTTTCCAGATGAACTACGGGTCACAGATAAATTTAGTGAATTTCCAAACCGCGCAACAATCATTGATAGTCTCGTATTTATTTATTGTCTTTTTTCTTGATAAAATCTAAAGTCAACCTCGCAGGTTAATGAGAAAGGAACTTTATCTTCGTTGTCCTGTTGTTGTTTACGTAAATGAATTATTCAAGGAAATCAACGGGGCGAGTAGGCGTGTTTTTAAATGAAAAGTGCCACCCGCCTGTCCATTTGTTGGAGTTTGTGCTTCACAAAAACTGATATTCAATGGCATAATCAGGACTATACAAGCAGTAGCAGACTCAACAAATAGCGTGAGGGTTTCAAGATTGTGGTGCTGCTTATGCCAAATTATTCACCGCCACTGCTTTATACCCAAAAAATTCCCCTAATAACCTTCACCAACACAATAACATTGACAAGGACGACGATGATGACAATGATGGCAATGATGCTCAGGAAAAGCGACCACAATTTGTGTCACGTCGTGTCGGAAATATGGGACAGTTCAGACGCACGCTCTCACTCCAACTCGAAAACAAAGCACCAGAAGGAAATAAGAGCAGAAAACAAGAAAACGAGCCCCATCTCATGCTGCGTAGGCGATTGTAGGACCAATCTAGGACTAGATCAAAAATTACACACACAATCATGTAATGAAGGAACAAACTAAATAGAAAAATAAATTGGATAATCGTACGACCGACGCAATAAGGCAACAAGTTGAAGATGCCCACCGCACTGTAGCAACCATCACAACGAGAGGAAGCAACAAGCAATGGGGTAATTTTTTCTTCTTCTTTTTTTAATGTGAATTACACCAAGATGAGAGTCGCAGTAGTAATAGATTTGCTTGTAATTCGCAGAGACTTCTAGATCAAGTTACTTCAACGTTACAATCACCCCTATTGCGATAGGCGTAACACCTGAATGACAAATGTCGTACCAGAAAATCGGTATTGCGAGAGTCGTTAATGTAGTTTAACGCCATGTGTAACGCCACGTGACATTGAGCGTTAAGTGGAACGCAAATTTTTTGAACGATAAAATGAATATTTCGGTATTACAGTTGTCGTTGTGTATGAGTTATACGACTAGTAAAACGTTATTTTTTGTCGTTGAGAAATTTGCGAACGCCGAGTTGTTTTAATCCAAGAAAAATGTAAGTTCTGGTTGTTTCTTCGATTTTTCGCAGATAGTTTATTATTTTTACTTATTTTAGGGTAAAGATAACAAACCAGGAGCAGTTTAAGGCTCTTATAGAGTTGATGGAAGAAAATCCTTCTACAGCAACAAATTTTCGGAGAGGCGTTTCACAAACTGAGGACAAAAAAAGGAATGGAAGTCAATTGAGATGAAACTAAATTCTTTAGGGCCACCAGTTAGAACGGAAAAAGAATGGAAAAAGGTAAAATAGTTTATAAATCATTTTATGACGTAAGTTTGATGCAAGTATATATATTTTTACAGTTCGATGCAAAGTTCAAAGTGAAACAGAAACTGTTGTACAACAAAAAGCAAATGGAAGTTACTGGAGGAGGGCCGTTCAGGCAAAAATATTTAAATGATTCTGACAAAGCTATTGCTGCTCTCCTTCAGCTAAATCAGGTTGTTGACCCTGAAGGCAGTGTATTTGGTGGTTGTGAGCAACAAATATCAACATCATCCGTATATCCGTTGCCGTCTTGTATCCCCTCCACACCAACAGAGCAATTACCGGTCAATGTCAGCGAGACCAACGAGAGTGATAGTATTCGAATAGCTGAGACTGAGACAACAAGTGAACGAAACCGCGCTCAAGAAGAACTTCCTCACAACACAAAATCAAGTTTAAATGAAATGTTAGAGCGCCAAACAAACGCACAAGAATCCTTGTATCTTGAGGTCAAAAGAGCGTTAAGCAAAATTAAAGAGCATGTTAAGGAGAGTGCAAGATACGAAAGGAAGCGTTTTCATTTAAAACAGGAAAAGTTTGAAAAATACAAACTAAAGCTAAAACGACAGGAGGAGCAACAGAAAAAAGAAAACGAGATAAGAATTATGGATCTTGAGCTGAAAAAAAGAAAACTTGACCTTAAAGAAAGAAAACTGCAACTGTTTCAACAAGGAAGTGCGGAAGATAAGTACCGTAAGGTTTTACTTTATTAACTTTATTATTAGTATATAAGATGAGTAAATATAATTTTTAATGCTTCATTTAAACTTTTATTTTATTTAGTCAACTTTTCAAACGTCCAGCAATTGATTTCTTATGTTAATAGCTATTTCATTGTTTTCAACGAGAGCGATTTCTTGGTTAGCATCGACATCAGCATTTTCGAAAGCTTGAGAATTCAACTGTGGTGATTGCTCGGATCTGTAATGAATGCAAATGTTGTGTAGAGCTGAACACACATTGACAATTTTTACACTCTTTTGAGGTGTGTAGTGTAACAGTCTAGCACCAAGAAGACAACGGAAACGGTTTTTCAAAACCCCAATCGTCCTTTCAATAATATTTCTCGTTTTCGAGTGTCTCATATTGAAGTCGCTTTGAAGTAGATCTAAAGGGTGTAATCAAAAACGGTTCCAGATGATAGCCAGCATCACCTAGGAATATAAAAAACCTTACAATGTGCACTTCAATAAAGTTTTGAAATAAATGTTAAGTATACCCAGAAACCAACTTGTTTGATCTCCGCCATCGAAGTTTCTTCGCAATATCCCTCGGAGTTCACTGGAGTTCCAAGCAAAGGAATCATGGCTTGCTCCTGCGTGCCTGGCATCAACAAGCCTAATGCGCATTTTATGATCACACACCTTTCATTAAATTGGAAGTCATTAGTTTATATATTACACTAAAGATTCATGAAAAACATACAAACATAGTGTTGAGGCTATAAAAGCCTTTCCTGTTATAATATAAATGCTGTTCATCTTTTTTAGGAGCTTGAATCCGTATATGGCTACCGTCAATATATCCAATTACTCCCGGAATCCTTGCTTTTTGGTAAAAAAAACGCTTTCGCTTCATTTTTTTCCTTCTGCGATAATTGGCAATTTATCCACTTGGCACAAATGTGTTGCTCCATTGTGCTTAGCATTTCTTTTAAGATAATGCTCATTGTTGGCTGTGCAATGCCCATATTGAAGTCGTTACCTACACCTTTTTGGTAACTGCCTTCAGCGAAAAATCTCAACACAGCGGCAATTTTCAAAGTCAGTGGCACCGACACAGAACTTCTGGTTTTTGGAACTTTATCCTGCAACTCTCGCAGCAAGTAAAGAAAGGCATTTTTATTCAGCCTGAAGTACATAACAAATCTAGAAATGCAAACAATCTAAATAATTACAATTCAAAGTCATCATTGTTTGTACTTACATCGTATCTGGTAGTTCTAATGGATTTGAGTTGTCTCGAATCCTTTTTCGTGCCCTTATCAGCATTTTGTTTGTTTGCGAAATTCTTTGCACTTCACTTTCCTCGCTTTCACCACTATTTGTTATAGCAATAAACAAACCGAAACTATTCATTTTTGATTTTTTTTCAAAAAAACATTCAAATTTCAAAAGAAAAATTATTTTTCTATTAAAATCCCAATCTGTCATCTGATCATGAGGAACGCATTTGGATTGTAAGTTAGTGGCGTTCAAGGTACGTAATACCGATACTTAAACGCCTAAAAAGTGACTCGACAAATAAAGTGACTATTGTCATTCAGGTGTTACGCCTAGGGTTGCTCAAAAAACATCGATGTTTACTATTCGATGTATCGACTAAACCCGATGTTTCGCACCCTTTCGATGCTTACCGATACATCGATGTTTTTTTATTCGATGCATCGGATGAAGCAAACATTGAAAAGACTCACTCAAAGTGCCAAATCAACAGTTCAATTTATTTCATATGCTCTTTTCTCTTTCAATTTATATATCAGTGGGATGGTGTATTTCATTCGATCCATATTGAATAAAAGTAAGCATCCCATAATACACACTCACAACTCACAGTCAGAGTACCTAACCGCATCGATTTCAGTGTTCTGTTTCTGTTTAATTCACGTCATACATAATATGCTCTCTTCTCCTTTACTTTATATGTATATCCAGAGACAGACTACACGATATGCTGGTGCACACGCGACGCGTACGCTGTCAATGTCAAGTTATTGAAAAATTGAAAATCTGGCAACCCTAAACCTATGGAAGAGATATCAAATTTAACATAGGTACACAAAAGCTAGCTTTTTCTTAAATTATCAAAAAGTCTTGTTAAAGTTGAGAAACGGACTTTACTGTATAACAATTTTTTCTTAGAATATGACCAAAAATCACATCCCAAAGTATGTTACACGAATTACGGAACACCCTGTATATGTAGAATAGAAGTAGAAGCAGAAGAAGATGTAACCTTAACGCTGTGTCTCCACTTGCTTCAAATTCATAGCAGAAAGCAGGAATATGACAGACACAAGAAAGCGGAGCAACTGACAAATTTTGTGTTGTGGGCATTTTGTAGCATATGTTTATACCAAACACAACATCGAAGTAACAAAATGGTGGAAAAACATATGCTGAGGACAGTTCCCTCTGCTTTAATAGCTGCGATAGATATCCTGTGATAAAAGTATGCTATATATCGCAGGCGACGAAAATAAAGCTGCTAAAATAGTCTCCACTTGCGATATTCAAAGGCTGCTGTAATAGCTGCGATAGATTTAAAGCATGTGGAGACCAAGGGTAACCTATAACGCAAACGCAAGGCAAAATCAAAACAACGATTAGCTTTAGCTGTTAATTTTCGAATGTAATTGTGACGCTTATGTTTCATTCATTTTTTATTATTTTTTTGGTTTGCTAGTTCTTATATGACAATTAACCCTTAGAAATAAAAGGTTTCTTCGTTGAAGTCCTGGGGTCGCCCTCGTGTCACCACAAAGCATTTTTTGAGAATCCTAAAGTCGCCCAGAGTGTTTTTTAGGCTTAGGGTTGACCTGTTTTTGCCCTCAACTCGTCATCGGTTTTTTCTGGGGCGAGTTAAGGGCTGTCAAATGGCGTGTATTTTTATTCAAATGAAAGGGATATGTGGTGATTTTGTTGCTTAGCGTTTTTTAAGGACTGGAAAACCCAACCCAACGACAACTCATAGGGTTATCAAGAAAACCTGGGTTAACCCTGGGTAAAGTTCAACGAACGAACCTAAAAACACACATTTCGTAATTGGTAGTATGTCTTAGGGTTGCTCAAAAAACATCGATACATCGAAAACATCGATGTTCTTATGCGATGCATCGACAAACATCGATGTAAGGTTATGATGTATCACATCGAATAAAACATCGATGTTTTTTTTTCCATGAGCATCCCTAGTTACGCCTATCGCAATAGGGGTGAATATTCCCATTTGGGCTTCGGTCTTCAGAATTACGATTTAATTGCTCAATCCACAAAGCAAAATTGATAAAAATATCATCACATTTTTGAGCTGAAGAAATTCACAAGACTCGGTTTTGTTTTGAAAGAGATGCCCCAATCCACCCATTCATCCTCGCGTCCAATTAGGTATGGATTCGTTTGGTGGTGCTGGTGGTTGTGGGTAGTATTGGTGTTTTTTCATTTTATTACTTTTTACCCCAGCTCTTGGAAATGAATTCCCAAGTAATACCCATGGGAGTCAAGCGGCAGGGAAAGAATCCACTCCAACAGATGGTTTCTTAGTTTGTTGTGGTGAATCCTCTTCACAGCCAAGGGGCTACGAAAACGGAAATAAAAAAAAACTTCTCGCTCGCGTAGAAGTGGGAGTTATTGTTTATCTCATTTTCCCACTTTCCACATTTAACTGATCCTGGGTGTGTTGTTGGACATTTATGTGTGCCATTTGGAGCCCGAACGTTTGAATGTGATTCCTTGGTCTACTATTATTTATTTTTTAAATGACAAACAAGACCGTAAAAATGGGAGATGTTTTCATTGAGCAATACGAAAAGAACATAACCACATGCTGCCGCAGGCAGAGTGAACTCAATGTGTAGGCATAACGATGGCAATTTGAATCTTTTGATAGGAAGGAATGTGTTTAAACATAAGGATAAAATGACAAATAATATAATCGATTAGAAGTTTTCACTTTTACAACACTATTGGTGATAGAGTTTCCTGCTACTAACACAGTCGTTGTAGGAATGATATAGCACTTTATGACAGTCACTGTTCTTTCGTGTCACGACAAGGAAACTTTAGACGCTTTTGTTTATATTACTTGCTTAAAAAAAAAGGATTAAATCTTTTTATTAATTTCGTCTTTTGTGACAGTATTAGAAGGTCAAGACAAGGAGGAAAACTGTTTGTTTTAATAAATTAATAAGTTTTCCACCATCACACTCAAGAGATTTGTTTGCCCCTTGTCTAATTAGATATTCCGAAAAGAAGAACCCTTACTCACATTGACAAGGGTAATACAACGACGCGTCAGCAAAAGTAAACGCTCAAGACTTAGTATTTTTTCAGTGCGGGTGTACCGGCTCGACTGTGGGGTTGATGTAAGCATAATAAATTATACTACAAAACGCCCTTGTATGACAAAGAAATCGATTAAATTTCCTAATTGACGCTCGGCATAATCAAAACGTCGTTTTATTGACTTTTTTTATCTTTTTGTGGAAACTCGAAAGCATCGTAATGAACAAGATGATGATAATGATTTTTATTCATCGTGTGGATGTATTAAAATATTCAGTGAAAATGCGTGAATAGACTTAGAAGCTATATTGCTGCTCCTGTGAAATTTTCTCGTTATAATCGTATTTAAATTCGGTGATGGGAATAATAAAATTTTACTTTTATCTTGTCTACGCAGGGTGTTTCAACAATGGTCTACTATATTTTAATTTCGATAAGTACCTACTTCTTGAGTCCGTTTAAGGATGAGTGCAAACGAAAACAAAAGTGGGCTGATGATGAAGCCAGGTGTGGAAGCAGGCTCGTATTGAGATATACGTGAGACACGTTTATAAGGGCATAAATAGTAGTTAAGGGGTAGAGTTGGATCTCTGGGGGACTCAATAATCATCAGTTTTTGTAAATAGTTAACTACTCGTGTAAAACAAGGATACCTACCAAATTTTGTTAAAACTGTTAATGGAATCTCAGCGTAAAAGAATTTAAGCAACGACAAGGTAAATTGTTTTTTAGGTTTTACACTCGTTTTGATTAACTCATTTTCATTTCTTATTTTTTTTTTTTTATTATTTTATTTTATCTTATTTCATTTTATGAATGCTTAACAACTGTAAGATATAATATCTTATAAGCTAGTCATTAGCTAATTTAACAAACTAAAGAGCAAGATAAAGAGAAGTTAGTAAAATTGGAGCAAATTATGAAACAGACTTAAATTGAAATTTTTAGTTACTTATATTTGTATTAGTTCGAAAGTGGTTTATTAATAGTCTTTCAATTCTTGTTGTGTTTTGAATTTCCTAAATATGTTGTGGTAATGAGTTCCAAAGACGGACGGAATATACGAAAAATTGACGCTGACACGAACAACGAAGATGAATCAATTGACGAGACCTTGTTAGGTTAGGTTAGGTTGCATGGGGGTGCAGCCACAAGTGGTAGCACCTCACTCGGATCTCAAGGATCCATTGTGCTCCCTGGGAAAACAGAGGATGAGGAAATGGGAGGGTTGAAGAGGTAGAGGGTTGGGTTGGTGATTGGCTTATTGGGGTAGGGAACCCCCACTGAACTATTTGGAGCCCTGAATAAATTTCAGGACGTTGCTCAATGGGAGATTAAAGATGTCGCCCAGTTCGTCGAAGAAGGATTCTCCGAAGGCCTTTTTCCTAGTGTGGGCCAAGCTAGGACACTCACAGAGGAAGTGGAATGATCCCTCCTCTGCCTCCTCATCATGGCATCCCCTACATAAGTCGGATGAGCCAATGCCCATTCTCATCATGTGGGTCGGTACCCAACGAGTTGTGGCCCGTGAGAATGCCAATCAACAGAGAGAGCCGAGGTCTGCGTAGCTGGAGTAGAAATTCTGTTTTTTTCTTGGAAATATCTGGCCAAAGGTTTCTAGAGACTCGGCATGTTTCTAAAGATGACCACCTGTCATTGGCGATTTTTAGAAAACTGTGTTTGATTATGCTTTTTTCTTGCTCAAGTGGCCTTAGAACTGATGTGTTCGTTTCGCTGGATTCGAGTGTTGACCCGATTTTAGCCAGCTTATCCGCCATTTCGTTGCCGATTATGTCACGATGTCCTGGAACCCAGGTTAAACTAATTGTGTACGTGACCTTGTTGAACCCACGAATGTAATTCTCTCAAAACAGTACATATTGTGGTTGGCGCGAAATCATAATGTCAGAGAGCAAAACTAGACACCTAAGTTCGAGAAACTTTTCCAAGGTCATACCCTGCAAAATTTTGGGAAAAACCGGCTAATCTATCATACCTACTCAAACCATAGACATAACGTAAGGTACTGCTCCCTATCGTGGTAACCGTCGGAACGGAGTTTTTTCCGCAACGCATCTTTTTTCGGAGATTCAATTTTGCTTCGAAGTAGTTGTTGTCGTCGTAAGAAATTTTTCACAAATGCGGCAATGCATTGCATTCCCAAAACTAAAATCTCCGCAACAAAAACTTATCGGAGAACGTCAGATCGTCCGATCGGAGAACTACCACGAAGCAAAATGTCTCCGATCGGAGAGAATTCCGCTCCGACGGTTACCATGATAGGGCCGACTATTAGGACGACATTGAGTTTACTCATGCTAGCAAAACTACAGTTACAAAATATTTCACAGCCGTATGTCAGAATGGGAATTGTCAGAGTCTTAGCAAGAAGAAAACGAGTTTTAAATGGTGTGAAGCTCAGTTACCCATAAAGTACGTAAGACTCCATACACTTTGCCAGCAATAACATTAATGTGGTTGTCCCAGGTCAATGAGCGATTAAAAATTACTATGAGATTTTTTGCAGTATCCACAAATTTGATTTGGGCATCTTTCAATCGGAGAAAAATAATCAAGATTTAAGGTTCTCCCAAACCAAAGCGTTTTTGTCGTCGCGGCAGCGGCATTTGCAGTTGTCAAAATTAGTTTACACAGCGGCATATGAGAGTACCCACACCAACGCGGCGAAGAGCAGCGACAGTCCCATACGTGCAGCGTTTTCGCCGCTGCCGCTCTCATTTGTCAGTTGTCAATGTCAAATATCAAAATAGTTTTGTTGTGGGACCACATAAACCCATTTTTAATTCCATTTTTTTTTGCAAAAACCGTGCTAAAGATTTTCAGTTGAATCCCCAAATAACAAATGGAAGAGCCATTGATGTACATATCGTATATCGCTTTGATCCAACGTTTCATGTGTTCATCTGTTCATTGCTTGAGTTCTTGTATCGCACAGAGAGTGATGAAATCCCTGGAGCTGTATGTGAATTCCAAGGATGCCTACTGGCTGGAATTGGTTGAATTCTTGGAATATATGACCCCGGAAACAATTCCTTACCAAAATAGTGAGCATTCAGGCTATGGGTAATCGAATTTACGTATCGGATGTACAGGAATCTATTTCTTATTCTATTCTTTTTCTTTTTGCGTCACAAACGGGCCGAAAACCAATTGATCAATTTTGCCGATGGTACGTATCCAAGATGGACAAGTGCAACAACAGATGATGATACTATTGCACCTGCCGATAAGTTTAGGAACGTTTTCATTTTGCGATTACCGCATTCGGTTACAGACGAAGTTGATGAGTATCCGACTGGAACAAAGTCGCTGTGGGATTGCGCAAAAAGCTGAAAACATTTGCACATTCCACATCGGGGATAGATTATATTCTGTCGCTTCAGAAAGCAACTTTATTACCTGGCGGTTCTGAATCTCTCAGATATGCTACACTAAGTGGGACTGTTGTTCAACATTGAAATGCATATGAGGAGCTACAGAAGCGCGTATTATCCAGTCAAGAACGTACTCGATGGAGATTTATGTGAACAGTATTTGTCTATTGACCCAGCCAAACAGAAGAGCATAGCAGAAGACATCAAACGCCAAATCAAATCTGTAAAAAGCATGAAGATATCCGATATGAATACATAAATATATAACATATAATAATAATTAGCAAATGCTTTGAAGATGATTAAGTTTTGCATGAACTCGCCTATTGTCTAGGACAAATGCAAGATACATCTGCTATAGGTGTTCTCACGAAGGTCCTGAAATATGTTAACCAGGACCCTATTGTGCGTAATGAAGCTGGTGAGTGTACCTTTCAGTAAAATTCAAAAATTTTCTCTAAATTCGATTCAACATTAGGTGGAAGCTCTTGAAGCAATATGAGTTCCTGAAGTTATTCCCATTTTTGAAAAGCTAGCAAGTTTGAAGAGGAGTTTAAGAACTCACTAGAGGTAAGAACCAAATAAAGAATTGTTGTTTGACGTGGAACTTACTAAAAATAAAAACCTAATCTAGCTTTCTGACCGATGGATTGTGTCCATGGCAAATAATGGACCAAATTTTAATGGAACTCAGTTTTTTATAAAATATGCTGCCCAGCCTAATCTGGATATGAAATACACAGTTTTTGGAAGGTATGTTGCAATTATCGATGCTAGATTTAATGAAGTCAATGTTCTTATTTTGTTATAGAGTGAGACGGATTTGATGTACCTACATACTTGATGAACTGGAATAGCTCAGTCTAGTAAGGATGTATTTCTTAAGTCTTAAGCCAGATCTGAAGTGGTGAAAAACTTCCTGCATCGTTATAAAAAAAATAAGCTCCATAATTCGTACTTGAATAAATGAAAAACTATCAATAAAGCAGCACATTCATTGATTCACTCAGTTCTAAGCAATTCGAAAACTATTCCTAATATAAAGCGGGAAGCAAAAATTGATCAATAATGGGACGATTTAACCCAAATCTACCCCAGACTTAGCACTCGGTGTTTAGTTTTATTGGATCTGCCTTCAATGCTTCCAAACGTTCAAAATGATCCTCGAGACTCGAATTATTCCATTATTTTTTATTGGCAATCTTCAGGAAGCTTAAAAACATTTACATATATACTTTTGTCTATGTCTAAATACATATCAAAGTGTTTAGAGGATTAATAAAAAAAAAATAATATAAAACTCCTTCACTTCTTTCTTCGGTTGGATTTCGGTTGCTCCTTCTCAGGAACTACAACTGAACCTGACACAAGTTCATCTTTCATATCTGACTCAGCAATCTTACTCTGAGCTTCCATATAATACATAACATCACGAAGTTGTTCCTTGACATCATTCAATTCAGTCTCCTTTGCCTCTACGTATCGTAGTCGCCTTATAAGTGCGGTATATTTTGTCTGCCACGAACTTTGATTACTTTGCAGAGCTTTTGAGATTAAACATTCTTCGGCAAGTTCCTTTTACACTTTCTTTTGTCTGAAAAAGAAGAAGAAATTTATTTCATTGGATTTAAATCCGTAGCTTAGCTTTGAATTCTACTTACTTTTTGTTGTTTGTTGTCAGTTTCCTTTATAGCGATATTTTCTCTTTTGTCAAAATTTGGATCTTCTGCTCCATAGCAGTTACTTTTTCCAACATAGTCAGATTTGATGTTTTAAAATCTCGCCATTCATCCTCCAAATGTTTCATTCGCTCTTCGTAGTATTTTTTTTTTTTTGAGCTTCCAACTGAGACGTCAGCAAATACGTGAATTCCAATTGCATAGAATTGATTTCTTCTTCTCCTTCATCGTTTGGCGCTTGAATGGCCACCAATTTTCCATCAATCTTGTTCTGAAAGAGGCGATGTACGAATTATCACCAGCGCAGTCCCAAACACTCGAAGTCCATAGTTGCATAGCGAATAAAGTATGATTTGTAGGTTGTAGCCCTATAATGAGCAGTGGCATGTCCACCCCAGTAGCGGTCACAGCCTACATAACCACAGATAAGGCAGATCCACAAAGCCTCAGTTCCTTCGAATTCCATAGGAACTGAGTTCTCCAATAGCTCTGGTGATTGCACATGTCGGCAAACAGGGCATGTAGAGTCACCCCATTTGATTAGGCAATTTGCATGAAAGGCATAATAGTAGGGGAGCCCAAGAGGGGATTTCGCGCGTTACTCGAGCGCGTCAGAAAATCATATGGGGAGGTACCTTGCACCCTGTAATGTACTCCTACCATATATAAAACCTTAATGTTGGGGCGTTCGCTGAGGGCAGCCCGTCAGATTAGTAAAAAAAAGTCGATCATCGGAAATACTCGAGCGCGTCAGATTAAGAAATGGTAGGTTGATTACATCGAGAAGAGTGTATATTTCAATAATCTGACAATTTGAGCGGGGCCTTCGTAAGTAGGAGAGTCACAAAGATGTAAAAAAAAATCGATGTTTCGAAATACTCGAGCGCGATTAATTTTTTTTTTATTTTGAAGGTAATTTTATCAGGATTACGGAAAACATATAATCTGACATTTTGGTTGGGGCGATTAGGTAAAATCGTCAATAAAAGGTATTATATATGATGGTTAATATCTCGCTTAATATTGATATTAGCAATTTGATCCAAAAGACATTTTTTGTAGGAAACTAAATTTTCTACAAGTTTGTAATTTGCAATTTTTCTGTAGCTTTTGTTATTTACGAGATAACTGCGACAAAACGTGAATTTTATGGAAAAATCTGGTTAAGTGGCCCGTACCACCTTCCTGGTATGAGTAACGACTTTGCAAAAAAGAACATTTTTGTAGAGCGTTCAATTTTGAGAAAAAAACATCTTTGGTTAAAGTGATTCCATGAAATGCCGCTGAGCTATAGAAATTTAAAAATAGAAAGTCAGAGTTTCCGTGTATTTTCAATGGGAAATCTTCACACCTTTTGATCGAGGACTTAAAATTAATATTAAGGGCTCAAACTTTCAGGGAGGTTTTTTTTTTAGTATTTTCAACAAAATTTCAAATCAAAACTTGTATATACATATGTCTACATGTTTTTTTTATTGCATCCAGTAATAGAAAATAGAAACAACAAAGAATTGTTACTTTAAATTTGTCAGACTAAGAGTACGCCCCCATATAATTGTCAGATTATCATCCTGGAGGACGAAGACATCAAGTTGATCACTCTGTATAAAAATCTGACGCGCTCGAGTATTTCAAGGTCACGTTTTTTTTTTTACATTTTTAAAAATCAGCCATGACTGATCGCCCCACTCAAATTGTCAGATTATTGAAATATACACTTTTTAGAGTACACTTAACATTCACTTTGAAAATCTGACACGCTCGAATAACTTTTTTTTTTTTTTTTTTTTAACCTCTCTTTACGGCCATTTGCCCCCCGTAAATCGTCAGATTAATATATATCCGTTATCAGAAAGACAAAGCGCGTATACTCTATGAAAATCTGACGCGCTCGAGTATTTCAATTTAACTGTTTTTTTTTACATTTTCAAAAGCTCATACACGCCCATCGCCCCACTGAAATGAAAAACTGCCATACACTTTTTTTCGTTTTAGAACGTAAACTTCACAATCCAATAAGTCCCCATGACGCTTTAGTAACTGCAAATTTAGCGGCTCGGGCTCCCCTACTATAATTACAAGGTATAGTCAGAACGCCATCAACGCTTTCATACATTCTCTCAAAACAACTGAAAAAGCGGATGTTGTTAAGAGTTTTGAATTTTTTACTTCACATTATTTTACCAGGGCATGTGGGAAGTTCGATATGGCCAATTGGTGGTGTTCCATCTTCTCCACGCTCCATTTCAGACACCCAAACAGCATGACATAGTGAATCTGGTTCGAGAAAGTTGTAAGTCGCTCCATTGAAAGTCTGGTAAAACTCTAATGCGGGTTGGTTGCAAGGGAAACTGCAAACAAACCAATTGTTTTTTCAACTAAAACTATTTGCGCTTAGCACTTACACTACCAGAACCATAAACTGATTTGGACTTCCATCACGAATTATGCGAATATGCTTAATACCAATGGTGTAAGCTCGGCATTTAAAAGAATTTTTTAAAAACAAAAAAATCTATAAATAAATACTCACAAAGTCACAAATGTCAAAAATGAGTTGCTTTGTCGCTGCAAAAAACGCTTCGGTGTGGGTATACTAACGTTTTTTTCGCCGCACTCAGAGCGGCACGTTGTCGCAACTGCAAATGCCGCTGCCGCGACGACAAAAACGCTTTGGTTTGGGAGAACCTTTAGGGTTTTCCTCGATAAGGCTGTTTAACTCTGACTATTTTGAGATTTTTTCTAGGTCTTTGTAGACACAAAAGACTCCATGCTCTATGAGCCCAAGAGGGCAGCTAAAGTACAATTGAACATAGCTAGGAAATTTTTCGGGGGGGGGGGGGGGGGGGTTACATGTAAATATTTGTACGTAAGTAAAAGTCGTTGTTCAATTGTATTGATTAGGTTTTTTCCAATTTATTGATATACAATAATAAAGTGCAGAAAATTAATGTCAATGTGCCTGTTAATGCTCATAAGAGCAAGCCCATTCAGCCTATCTTCGCCTGTAGAATTCCTAATCCAATATTTTAGACGCCTCAACGTGGAAAAACTACGCTCGCTGCTAGCAATGGTCACAGCCAATGTTGCACCTATTTTCTGAACTTGAAAATGTTTGGAAAAAGTGCATCGTTACAAAGATTTAATGATTCTATAAATGTCTTTGGTTGAGTTTCTGGCCCAACCCAACGTTACACTTCATTTATTACGGTTGAAGCAGCTGCCTCAGTCGCTGCTGACCATTGATTCATTATTACTTCCACGGTTTCATCAATATTCTCAACGTCTTTCCTGACCAATTTTTCAGGGATGGTATTTCCGATTATTGACAAAATTTTTTTGTGTTTCGCAAATCTGTCAGATATGGATGATATGAAGTGATCCAGGAAAAGTATGAATATTGATATACGGTAATAATCTTCTGCTGAGCTGCTATGGTAATTTTGTCGGTGTTTTTGACGATGCACAATCCTGGAAACTTCAATTTTTTCTACTATAGACTCGGCTATTTTTTCAGCATCAGCGAATATACTGATAGATATTGTACATTCTGATGATGATGAGTAAAAGTTTGAAAACAAGGACACAGTTGAACAGAGAATTATGTTCCACAAAAGTGTTTGCGCTCCGTCACAGTGACATTGAGCGCTCAGTGAGATTTTTCTTTGTGGAACTGGCGTAATAGATCATTGTGATTGAAGCATTGTATTGACTTATGATACACGGACTGCTAGTTGCATTAATTCTCTATACAAAAGTTGGATATTAATAGGTGTGTTTCTTTACTGAAAATTCGCACGAAATGCACCATAATTCGTCGAAAGTCAGTCTAATGCCGTTCCAGCACAGCGATTTTTCGTAGCAGTGCACAAAAGAGAGTGCTCACGAGAGAGTAAAAAATTTCCCCACCCTGTGAATTTCTGCCACCTAAATTTCTATGGGCAGAAATCGTGCACAGCAAAAACAAATACAACAACTGTCAAACAGACATTTTTCCAAGCGTTGCTGCAAATGTTTTGTTCAAGGCGTTTCTTTACTTTTAGGACAATTAGGCTCTTTCAGAGAGTTTCTGAGAGAATTTTACCCCCACTCCTTATAATATGACAGATTGTGAATTTCTGTCCACAAAGTAAAGAAACAGACCTAATAATTGCACATATTTTTGGTTACACTAGCCAATATCTTACTCTTAAGACTGCTATTATACGGTGAAATTTGTTGCACGAAACTACTTCGAATTCTTCTTTGTTCTGTCATCCCGTGTCGCAAGTGTTATTACATGATGAAATCCAGTTTCATGAAACTAGTTTCACATTTCTCTTTCGGTGTTTTTATTTTTGGGGAAAAATAGTTATCTAGTAGTGCCTGGTTGCTTCAAAACCTCTTTTATTGGCAATTGAAAAACAAAAAAGTCATTATTATTAGTATTATTACTTATTATTGAACCAAATGAAACAGAATAAACAGAAACACGAACAAACACAAAGGGGGCGTTCGAGAATCGTATCCGGATAGCTTGTTGTTGTTATTATTTATTGTTTTTTTTTATTTTTATTGTTGTTATTTTTGGTATACCTTTCTATTCAAGTGATCAGCTGATAGAAAATTTATTTTAATTTCTTTCCATGTTGATTTTTTGTTTTGGTGTGCATTTATTTCAGCAAATTATTCCCAGTCTTTCAAAACGCATGGGAAATCGAAAAAAATAAGTTATAATCGTCTAGCAATGATATTTTGAATTTTTTATTGTTTTCAAAAGTCGAATTTTAATATTTCACAGCTGTTGTCTGCAGCAATCTGGAAAAAGATATCTGGATCGTTCAAAAAGGTATCCAAGATACGGCTATCCGAGATAGGCTATCCGATAGGTTCTCGAACCCACCCAAAGAGAAACGTCAAAGCTGTTTCACGAAACCATAACCCATGCGACACACGGTAGCACATTGTCCATCTCTGTTTTTCGAACTTTCGTTCTCTTTTGCACTTATGGTGTTCGAACAGTTTCGTGCAACAAATTGCACCGTATAATAGCAGTCTAACTAAAACACTAACGACATCTGCTGTGATTTAGCTGGCGTGATTATTTAGCAGTGTCAAAAATGTTTCACTAGTTTTCCGCTGAAATGATGCTCGAACTTAAATTTTAAATATGAAAAACAAATTTGCATCAATAAAACGAAAAAAAAACAAAAATGAAGCGTTTAAATGATATTCGACTGAAATATTTTCGGGGGGGTTTTATCCCCAAACCCCCCCCCCCCCTACGCTACGCCACTGAGTAGAACAATGGTCAAATAGAGACGGAAGCTCGTTAACGTAAATAGAAAACAGTAAAGGACCAAGTATTGATTTTTGAGGAACACCGTTAAAATTTGGAAGAAAATTGGACAAGCTATCACCGACTTGCACTGCTTGTTTCCTATGAGTCAAATATGAATAAATCAGTTTTGCCGCACTTGGAGAAAAATTGAAGTTGTGCATAAGCTTATTACATAAGATATCATGGTTAACAGATTTGAAGGACTTTGAAAAATCGTGCAGAACCAAGAACGTTATCTAATGCATGTCTAATGTCTTCAGTAACGTTAAGAAGCGCTGTAATACAACTGTGATTTTTCCGAAAACCAGATTGCTTCGGCGTTAGCATCGAGTTAGTTGTTAGATCATTATTGATTTGTTTTTCCAGCGATGGCGATGCAGCGGGGGAAAACATATTTCTTTTACCTAGGTAAACGAACCCCTTGATTAACTCGAATTTAAAATAAATAAATAAATAGGGTGGCGCAACAGAGCGAGGAGCCCCTGGGCCTAGCGCATTTCTCACAACCATGCCTTGTGAGGGAATGGAGGGGACCTACAATTTTCTGCCGGTTGCGAACGGCTAATTGAGAAAGCGCTTTTCATGGCAGTGAATTTACTAACGAAGGACTTGCCAATTGTTAGCGAAAAGCGATACCCGTGGAAAAACATTTTTGCCTCTGCTGGGATTCGAACCTCGAACCTCTGAATTAGCAGATGGACATGCTAACCATCTAGCCAAGGGTACCACAAACGTGAGAATAAACAGACATAACTCATAACCCATGACAATGTTTCACCTTGTCAAAAGCCTTTTCGATATCAAAGATCACGACCTTCACACAACAGACTGGGGCCCTACTCTGTATTCCGTTTCGAAAGTCAATCCTATTCGAAAGGGATTTTCGATCCGTGTATGATTTCATACTCTGTAAAATTTTCGAATCGAACAAAAAGTGCTTAGTACAATTTCCATTTACGGAATTTTCGTGAGAGAGAAAAAGACAGCAACACAAGTTACAAACCAAATTCGGTTGCATTTTGGATGCATGTAAAAAACAGAAAGGAACGGGTTGAACAAAAAATGTTATGCGATAAATCAAATATTCTTTAAATGTGTGCCAGAATGTGAATAAAGATGAGCACACATGTACTACACCATCATTTCAAACTATTTTTGTTTTGTGCTAATATTTTTTCCCAATTATTCCCTGTGCCTTGTGATAAAATTCTACATTTATTTATGGAATAAACTTAACTTGGACCTCTTATAAGTTCACTACACAATATATTGACTGGTTGAAAAATGTGTCCCTTCAACACAATCATTGTTTTTCAGTGAGTGAATTGAGATTCGTTAGCTATTTTGTTGTCGAAAGAAAACTTTCATTTTCGAATGGATTTGACATTCGAAAACGCTTTGCACGGTGCGAAAAATTCGTCTTCGGATTTGCTTTTCCGAGTGTAGTAGATTCTAATCCGCGTTAGAAATAAAGAGTACAAAATATTCGTTTTCGGAAATTTTTGCTTTCGAAACGAATTACAGAGTAGGGCCCCTGAATTCTTAAAAGAAATCCTGAAAAGCCTTACAAGTCTAGCAGCGACGCTCGTCTCTTTAAATGCTGTCAGACGCGGAATTGAAACCGATAAAAAAATGGTGTTCATCGATATTGTATTCCAGTGTCCAAGATTTGCCGTAATGTGAAAATTTGGCCGAATGTAGACCTACTTCTCTGGTGTAAAACTGCATTAACAAGGACCTTGAGACATTTGACAGCAGACAGGATCATAGATCCCAGGTACTATATTTTCACAAATGGGGAGAACTTATACATTCTGGAATAAGCATGAATCAGAAAAACTCCTACAGTTTTGAGTTACAAGTGTGGCAAAGCACTGATTTCCTCAGCCTAGGACCTATAAGTTTTAAGAACGTTCTTGGAAATATAGCGAATGATGAGATCTAACAAAAAAAACTCTACTTTCTTTGTTGGAAAATTGATTTTTATTTAATATTTTCATAGTATATTTTTGTTGATATCACTTTGTTATTATAATAGTAGTAGTAGTAGTTGTAGTAGTAGTAATTGTTTTAATTTAAAATAATTAATTAAATTTATTTAAATTGTTTTTAATAGCAATTGTCGCAACCATTTACTCTTGCAAGCAAAATTATATTTGCACTTTTCTTAAAAAAATATTTTATTATTTTGAATATTATAAATTGTGTTTTTTTTTTTTCATTATTATCAATATTTTTTTTCTAGTTTTCTTTTTTTTGTAGAATTTGTTATGCCAAGCACATGTAGATTTATGTAAGTTAATGATATCATTTCTTTTTTTTAGCACTAGTTAAACATATTTACAGTAAGTTTTGATAAAATTTAGTAGATTAGACTTAAGAGTTTAACAAAAAAAAAGTGGTTAGAAGAAAACAATTTAATTTTAATTGATAAAATGTATTTTTTTTTTTTTTTTTTTGTTTTATTTATGTTTTGATTTGAAGTTTAACTTTATTTTATAATTAAATAATCTATTTACAGATTTATTAAAATCAAGTTCTCATAAATACTAAGTAATAACAATGTTTTTAAAAAATGTAAGAACAGAGCATTAAGTTATTAAGTACATATTTAATATTCTTGTATTTTGTTTATTTCTTTTTTTTTGGGTTTAATTATTATTTTTTATTATTAACGAATATCCAGTGAAACAATCGAAAACTATTGGAAATAAAATTGTTTCTAGTTTGCAGTTTTAAAATTACAACAAAACAAACAGAACTCACAAATTCTAAAAATATTTCATATAGGCATACTTCTTTTCTAATCTTCGTAGGTATTAAAAGCTACACACTTTAAACAGCGCTACCGGCTGCATCATACATCCATTTATCATCAGAATAATAATATAACATTTTTTTGTTTTCCTAATTAATTTAATTCAATACGGAATAGCGGAAATATTTATATTTTCGCTTTGATTCAAAATGAAACGGAACGAAATATAACTAAACAAATTTTATTTACTTAATTAAAGGCTTTTTCTTTCCTTTGAGGAAATACTTATATTTTCAACTTTTTTTTTTTTATTTATAACTTTTTTGCTAATATGTTTGGGTTTAGTAATAATTTTTCTTATCGATATTATTTATATTGAATTTTTTATGGTGAATTTGAAAGGGTGCGCTTAATGAAATCGATTTACCGCTAACACGGCCTCGAGATGTACCTAACACGAATCAAGGATATTGAAGTTGTGTTGTATCAATTTCGTATACAGAAATCATTTTGTAATGAAAGAAGCCTTCTGTAACATCACGACTTTCTTCCTTTGAATTTTGGTTTTAGAAACTTCATTTTTCTTGAACCACTCGAAACGCACAAAGTAGTAATAACGCTGTCGATAAGGAATTGGAAAAAATCTCTTTCTGTGAACAAAAACGTCTACGTCTATATCTAATGCTGCACAGTACATTTTATCGATATAAGCGATAACTACACGGTAGTAAGAACCGATTTCAGCCCTTGATAGCGGAGTGAAGGACGTTAGAAAAGCCAAATTCTATTCCAACACAGACGTTTACTTGTGTTTCGACTCCACATACCAACGGTTTCTGTTGTGTTTTGTCAAAAACACACCAATTTTTACAAAACATCAACAGCGTGTAGAAAGAGTTCTTAAAATTTGTCTGTTGAACAATCTTTCAGAAGCATCGCTCATTTTTGTTGTACAAAATATCCAATGAAACGAAGTCGCTATCAAGAGACGAATGAATTGACAATCGTGTGCTTTTATCGGATTATTCTTCTTCTGATACCAACCATCTTCCGAAAACCATTTTCAATTGAAGAATACTCGACGTGTACTCCCCACAATAGCTTGTTCGCTTTTATAGAAAAAAAAGTTCACTCACGAAAGTTCTTTGAAAGGTTCTTTCTGTCGATGCTTCTTTGTCTTCAAATCGCAGATGAGCTCTCATTCGACATCCTAAACGCACCCTTTGCAAATACGTTATTTAGCATTACTTAGCTTTGCAACTAAAAAAAACGACATAAGCAGTTGCTTGTAAATTTTTGTTTGTTTTTTTTTTTTTGTTAAGAATTTCAATGGAATGATCTCATTTTAGGTTTTTTTTTTATTGATTTACTTCATAACTGAATTTTATTTTTTCAAACAAACCACACTTTTAATAAAGGAGCAATATCTCTCTTTTTCAAGAATAAACCTGTCGCTGTCACACTTTCTTATTTTAAATGCACTTCTCTCTTCTTTCAGACAAACGTCAATCGTAGAATGGTAGTCTCCAATTTAGACCGCAAAATCACCTTCACCCCAGGACATCTTGTAATCGTCGATATTGAAAAGATCCAAAATGTTATCCTGATTTATAGGCGACAAATGACTGCCTCCGAAACTATCACCGTTATCCATCATTGAAGCACTTTGATTTTGACTACCACTGCTACCATTGCCACCACATACTGACATTTGTTCCATAATCGAATTGTTTTGTCCGGAGGGCGATGAGGAGGAATGGGATAAGGCCATAAGTCCACAACTGTTTCCACCAACTCCTCCACCAGATATGATACCATTACCACCTACACCAGAACCGAAGGGATGTGGAGGTGTATTTATATTCGAATCCGGTGATAACTGCGAGCTGAAACTGAAACTAGCCAAAGGATTGTCGAAGTCATCGCATACGTCCATCGGAGTCGATCCGAAATTATTGTTTGATGACGCATAGCTAGACGATGACGATTCTCCGGGATTATTGTTGACATTTTGATGCTGAAGTTGATGATGTTGCTGTTGTTGCGTATGATGTACTAGATGGTGAGGATGCACTAGACCATTGGTCATGGGAAGATTGGAATTATTGTTACTATTGGAGCTGTTTTGCTGTTGAATGAGTTCACTGATTGATAGTTGGAGCGAGGGATTCATATCACGTCGCATTGGCGGTGATATTGACTGTTTATTTTGCGAATGGTCTTGGTGTGTCTGCTGCTGTTGTTGTTGTTGTTGTTGTTGCTGTTGTTGTTGATGTTGCTGCATGTCAGAAAAACTATGGCAGTTGTCATCGCCACCAATATCCATTTCCAGCTGTTGGCTCATTAGTTCCAACAATTCGAACTCATCGAAATGATTGAGTTTGTTATCCCGATCATCGGGTGAGGATTTTTCCTGGTGCAGTGTTGGCGAAGATTGTTGATGCTGCTGTTCAAGGAAAATATCCAACGTCTTAGCTGGATCTATGTGGCAATTAGGTTGCAATGGCGAGGACATGTCTATGCTCTCTAAAAGATTGGGTGGTTGCTGAGATGGAAGTAGCGTTGGGGCTGGTGGCGGCGGAGGTGGTGGCGGAGCTGGAGTGTTTAGAAGTTGGAAAGATGGAGTTGCTGTCAGTGTAGTATTCATTGTAAGGGCAACTGGAGGTGGTGCTTGAGGGTTAAAGATCAGATTGCCACTCATATCTGTCATCATACTGCTTCCGTTGGGTGTTTGTGGTGTCATGGGCGTAAGTGGCTCACGAGCACTCTCTGGTAACTCTCCATGGTTGATAAGGATATCAAGAACATCAGTGAGTTTCTCTGACTTAATGTGCTGTTTACGCTTGGAAGAGGGTGGTGCAGTATGCAGCTGTTGAGCATGAGGGTTGCCATTCCTTTGTGGTGGCTCAATCACTTCCTCTTTAATTTTTACCGTACAAAGCTGTTTGGTTGCCTCTTCGTACAGCGGAGGAGGTGGTACATTCTGGGGTTTTACCTCAAGCTGAATCCGTGGCTGCATCTGCTGACGCTTAGCCTCGATTATCTGTTGCTCTGCGGGTGTGATAGGAAACACAATGCTAGGCAGGGATGTGGTTCTATGGTGTCCATTGATAAGCTTTTTACCATTGTCTTGTTGTGGCAAGCCCACTAGGAAGATAGTCTGGTTGCCGTCGTTCCATACCAAGCCAACATTATTTTGCCCTTTATGATGATGATGTGCTCCTGTCAATGAGGAAGCCGGAGCTGTAGCTATAATGGTTTTTTGGTCTTCAATCAGCTTGGGAATGATGACCGTGTGATGAGTCGGGGTAGACATAGCTTTCTGCATTCGCATTAGGTTTTGGGCCTGTGCCTGAGCTTGTGCCTGTGCCTGAGCTTGAAGTTGTGCTTGAGCCTGAGCCTGGGCAGCTGCTGCAGCTGCCTGCTTTTGTTTTTGGATTTTAGCCTCGAGTTGCTGCTTGACGACCATTTTTTGTGTTAGTGGAGCAGGAGGAGCTGAAGAAGCCTTCGGTTGATGAGTGCTCGACACTAATGACTGCTGCTGTATCGGCTGCTGTTGCTGTTGAATTTTGATTACTTGATGCTGTTGTTGTTGCTGTTGCTGCAGCTGTTGTTGTTGCTGCTGTTGTTGTTGTTGTTGTTGCTGTTGCAGCTTTTGCTGCTGCTGTTGCTGTTGCTGGGGAACAATCATCTCTTTGGGAGTCGTTGTTATCAGCGTTATTTGTTGCGACGGCAGATGTCCGAGTTGTTTCTGACGAATATTTTGGAGCTCCTGTTGGCTAAGCTGTAGCTGTCTTTGCAATTCGTCAATTTTACGTTGCTGTTCTCGCAAAAGATCTTCATTTGACAGCGTCATAAAGGTTTGAGTTTGTGTTTGTGGTTGCACTTGCAAGGCGAGGGGTCTTGGTGAATCTACTTGCTGCATGACATCCATGTGCTCATGATTATCGTTGACTGCTTCGGGAGACACAGACTGTCGTGGCGAATTAACAATCATGGCAACGGTTGTGTCTGGAGCGTCACAAGTTTCACTGCCCGCAACTGAAACTGCAATTTCTGAAGTTGATGCTGGAGTACAGTCCATTGAATCAAATGGCAAGTATGGTCTCAATCGTTCAATTAGTTGCGGTTTCGGTCCAGATACTGGAAGATTTCGTCTCTTAAGGTGCATTTTCAGATCAGAAACCTTCATTTTCTCTAAACGTGTATTTTCACTAAAAGAACAAGTCGACTCAGCATAGCTTGTCGCAGGACTCGGAGGAATCGATGAACTCACAGACAACGCAGGAGATGGCATTGGTGGCGGACGAGGTGTTCCCGCCGACATAGACATAGAACTCGATGTGCTCACATCACTACTACTCACTGTCGATTGCTGCGTTGTCATCGTGGCCATTTTTGGAGTTATAGTACCAGTGGTAGACGGGATTATCGACTGATTTTTATTCAAGTGTTCCAAGAACTTTAGCAAACAGTTCTGCTGCTCCAACATGAGTTGATACGATGTTTCCTCAGTAGCACTAGACTCAGATGAAGATGATATCTTCTGAGCACTTGGTGGTCCTTTGTATTCGTGGAATTTAATAGTTCTCGCCTTCGAAACTGGTTTTGACTTGTTCTTCTTACGGTTCTTGTCCTTGCCCGGAGCATCTGACTTTTGTGACTGTTGAAGGCAGAGTGCCGGCGATGATATGGTTGGCCTTGGTGTAATCGACTGAGGTGGTGAAGCAACAGACGATAGTGGACTCAGAGTAGATGCACTTGAACCAAACGATGAAGGAGAAGCTGCCAATGGTAAGTACCCAGGACTGGGGCTTGGTCCAGCCACAGACTGACAAAGCTCTTCAAACAAATTCGCCGTATCCTGTTTGACTCGTGGAGGCAATGGTGGCGGTGGAGGAACATAAGGAGCAAGTGTTGTGTGGAATTTCGTTTGGAGAATTGGCGCCGAAGTGACAACAACCTGACCAGCGCTTGTTGGAATCGTAAGTGCTACTGTAACGATACCTGCTGACGCTGCAGCCGCTTCCAATACATCTGTTGTCGTTCTCGGTGGAGTGTTGCGCGTATCACTTTCCGAGCTCTGCGAGTCATCTTCGAATGTGATATAGCTGTTGGGATGTTGCGGCCGGGTAAGTAGACCTTCGCTGGTAGCTTTAAATGACACCAGACCCTCTTTGACAATTTTTTCGATTGGTTTCTCCGTATGTAAAATGTTTTTCTTGATCAACTCTAAGGGACCTGGTCGATGTTGGATCTGTGAATTCAATTGATCAGCTAGTCGGGCTTTTTTGAGCATACGCTGCTTCTCAGCTAAGCTCGGATCAATGTGACATTCATCTTCTTCCAAAATATGACGCCTTTCCAGTTCCTCGCGATTTGGTCGCTGTTGGATTTTTGCTTTGAGTAGATCTCCAGTTTTGGCACGTTCGAGTTGCTTGCATTGTTCATGTATGGCTGGTGATGTTTTCAGTGCTGAAATGAGGAAAATATGTATCTTTAAATAGGAGGTAAACAATGTATTGATTGTGAGAGCAATAGAGAAAAATCGGGGAAAAACTTATCTGCCGATTACGACGAAAACCTCGATGGTATGTGTCGGTAAAAAAAACAACACACGGTATGTGAAGATATATGTCCACAAAATTGACGACGTCCGGTAAGAAAAATGGCAATACGTTTTCAATAAAAGTGACAATATTTGTCATAAAAAACGACGACATTGCGTGTGAAAAACGAAAGAAAACGAAAATGACGATAAAATCGACAAAAACTACCTCACCGCATCAATGTTTTGTGGCTTTTTGTGTGAGTCTTGCAAACGGCTCCATTATAATTTTCTGTATTCCTACGACAACAACCAAAACTAATTCGCAGAGGCATCAGTTAGTTTAAGACTCCCAAAGGAATTTTTCACCTTCGTTATTTATGATCTTGTTTTCGTCCAAATTCAACAAATAAAAAATGAAGAACTAAATCAATTTGCATATAAACTCAGAAAAGTTACCTCACAACATATAACACTTGGTCTTCCCTTGAATCACTCCATAAAAATGTAATACGTCAAACGTTTGATTAGATCGTCCACCTTTTTAAAATTTCGTTTCACGCTCCTGAGTCGTAACTCGTGGATCAATTTGCATTTAAATTTCTATCGCCATCCGGTATCCTAAGGGTTAATCGCTTCTTTTTCTTTTTTTGAAGGGAAATGAAATTTTTAAGTCCCAAAAAAAAAAGAATAAAGCAAAATAAGGAACATATTTTTCCATTTTAATCGATGGCGGATTTATAAAAGAGAAAAGTAGAGGCAAGGCAACAGAAAGGAAAAATCATTTTCCCCACTGACGAGAAACCACCACATTTTGCTTTTGTATTATAGTCCTTCATCAAGACCGTTGTCGAAAGCTTATGCACGTTGAATACCAAATGAAGAAAAGATAAAATTAAATTAAACCAAGAAAAAAAAAATAAATAAAAATTTCCCAAAAATATCGATGGTAAAGTTCTGCAAAGGTTCATCAGGACGAGTATTGAGTATCATGTGACGGGCAAGGAAAGAGACGTCGCGCGGAAATGTGTCTCATTCTACCTTATGGCTAGGAAGGTAAGCTCTGATTCTGTTGCGTTCATATGAATGTTCATGTATATGTTAATGAGGATTTACATCTGGGAGTACTCATTTGTATGGAAGACGGCATACGGATTTTATTGATTAACAAATTATTGGATTTGGTTGAATTGCTTACGAATAGTATGAACATCACCGGATATTGGCAAACAAGCGACGGCAATTTTTGTTTTTATTTTTCGCACGGAGGAACATATTTCAATAATATTACGGACAATCTTATAGATTCGAATCGATAGATAATAAGTGTAATATGATTGAGGATGGGGTCTTTGTGGTACCTGCTTTAAGTGCTGGACTTTCTATGATGATTGGTTTTGGATTAAAGTAGATTGGATTGGATAGGATTGGCAATTTTTAATTTTTTCAGGAGAGGGTCTGCCAATCGATTTGATTAAGGACTACAATACAATTTGTAAGAGCAAATTCTACTCAGATTTTAGAGTTTTCAAGTGATTGTTTGTGGTATCCGTGGCGTGATGGTTAGCATGTCTGCTGTTAAACTAGACGTTCGTGGTTCGAATCCCAACAGACGCAAACAGCCCCATTATGGTTGTCAAATATCAATACGATACTTGATAAATTTGTTCGTTTATCCAAAAAATTGGTTTAGTGGTATAGTACGGATAACAACCATCAGAACTTTTGATCAGTTGTGAATGAAATGTTTTTTGTTCGGTATTATGATTATCAACATTTTTGATATCTATCAATTTTTCAGTCAATCGCAAATTCGTCGTTGATAAACATTTTTTTGGTATATTTTACTGGAATTGTGTTACCAATACACAGGTACGTGGTCCATTGCCCCACAAGGCATGGTTGCGAGAAATGCGCTAGACCCTGGGGCTCCTCGCTCTGTTGCGCCACCCTGTTAATTTATTTATTTAAGCGATTGTTTGGCCTTTAATCCTGTAGGGATCCTGAGTTTAAGCTATTTTTTATAGTTACGGCTTACATCAAGAGGTAATGTTATAAAACAGTGCAAGCATTTAGGAAAAAGGAGAGGATCTAATAGCAGACACTGATGCACGTTGCTTTTGAACTTTTGTGAATCGTTCGTAATGCTGTCTGGTAGAGCAGTCCACTTACGGTTAGTGAAATATTTGACTGTACGTTCAAAGTTAAGTTCAAGGCAAAACTGATGAGCATTCTTATCGAGGCGGAGCTGGAGGCTAGAATTTAACAGTGGACTTGTTCAGATTGTCATAAGCACGATTTTGTGTTCAAGTAATAGTTTACAGTAGTCCTTTGTGATGGCGTCGTTAGTATGTCTATATTTATTTATTTATGTACACTTAGTATACAAGCAAAACTCAAATCTAAAGCAAAAAATTATTACAAAAGCAAAATGAAATTAGGAGGATTCAATGAATTATGAGTGGGAAGCAAGAGATTTACGAAGGGTTGATTTCGAGGTATGGAAATCGAACATATTCGGGGAGTCATTGACATTACGTAACATTTGTACATGACATAGGTTGTAAAAACTATAGTTCGTACCGTGATAGGGAATTCGAAAAAGGGGAACAGTTCTAAGACTCCGTAAATTTACATTAAAAGATATTAAACTCAATAGCGACAATTGATTGTCAATGTTTGCACTTAAAAGATCTTGAACAAATATTATATCTGAGATCTCAAATCTCTTTTGAAGAGACTGAAGATTAATAAGTCTTAAACGATCAGCATATGGGGGCAAGTGGTATCTATCTTCCCAAGGAAGCTTCCGTAAAGTGTAAAAGAGAAATCTGCGTTGGACAGCTTCGGGGAGTTTAGTTTACAGTGGTGGTCCAGTATAACGAACGATATAATGTCCAGAGTCAATTCGTTATATCGAAAATTCGTTATATCGAAACCTTTTCGTCATACAAATCCATACAAATCTTTAAATAAATAAAACGTGCAATTGTGTGTATGTATCTTCCAATATTATCACGAACATACATGTAAGTAGACACATTAATACACTTACAGTAATTTTTTTTTCATTTTCTGAAATTCGTTATTTGTTCGTTATATAGAATACCTAATGGACTTGAAAAAAGTGTTCATAATATCGATCATTCGTTATATCGGCATTCGTTATACTGGACCTCCACTGTATTTTGTGTTATTTGATAAGGTGACCACACTTGGGAAGCATATTCAAGGATTGGCCTAACGAAAGTAACGTATAGGGATTTGAGAATATATGGACCGGAAAATACTTTCAACCAACGTTTTATGAATCCGAGCCTATATCAAAACGTTACAATTAAAAGTTTTGACAACATGTTCAATCGCTAAAGTAAAAAAATAGTGGGCCAAGATGGCTGCCTTGAGGGACACCAGAAGGTGCTATGAAAGGATCGGAGAGTGATGATCTGAAGCAGACTACAAATTTTTTTTGAGTCAAATAGGTACTAACCCAAGACATAAAAAGGGGAAAAGCCTAGGATTTTTCGTTTGAAAAGGATGATTTTATAGGACATTTCGTCGAATCAGTGGCAATAACATCAACATCATTTCCTTTCTCTAACGTACCCAAGTTATGGGAAATAAAATCCACTAGATTGGTCGTAGTTGACCTACTTGCTAGGAAACCATGTTGTTCAGGAGCCAAAATAGATTTACAGTGGAAAGACAATGTATCATAAGTAATGCTTTCAAATTGCTTTGGTATACAGTAAAGTTTGGCTATGGGACGATAGTTAGACACATCGTTCTTGTAATCTTTTTATAGACAGGGACAATGTATGATATTTTCCAGGACGTTGGAAACACAGCTTGTGACAGTGATAGCTTGAAAGAGGCTGCAAGAGGTTGGATTAAAACGCTCGAACAGTTTTTTAGGACAATAGGCGGAATTAAGTCTGATCCAGATAAGTAAACATCCTGGAGTTTATCTATTTTATTTTTGATTATACATGGGAGAATATCCAGTGTGTAAAGTGAAATAATGGAAGTCCACTTCTACCTCGCAGTCACTAAATGATTGGTTAAAAAAGTCAGCGAAAAAAATTTGCAATCGCGTCAGGGTCGGATGATGAGTTGTTGAAGTAAGAGGAGGAAGAGGGGTAGCTGTCAGATTTTCTCTTGATGTTTTTAAGTTCATAAAAACGTTTAGGATTGGACTTGATTGAAGATTGCATTTGAAGAACATATTCGTTATAGATACGTGTACTTAGTTCAGAAAACTGTGTAAAAACGAACGAGAAAACTTGGTCTACCTGATATGTGGGAGATTCGTGGATCGAATAATTTCAAAAACATCAAAAAATAATGCTTTTCATGGGTATCGCCTTTTCGCTCGGTCAGATCTCCAGGAATAAAAACGCTTTCCTTAGCCGTTCGGAATCACGTAAAATTGTAGGGCTGGAAATTTGTTAGGCCCCAAGGTTCCGTAACTTTGTTGAGCCAACCTATTTATTTTTTTATTATTTAAGCAGCCTTTAAGAAACTATTTCCCATATGTAACATCTTTATACTCGCTCAGTAACGAAGATTTCGTGAAAAGGGGCGGAGGTTTGAAGAACGAATGTGTGCTATCAGGGAAGCCATATTACTGGCAGCTGATTTAAAATCTATCAACACAAGTGAATGTGTCTATCGTGGAGCATATTCCTGATTCTAACACATACAGCCAAACATCACATGCAGACAGCTACAAAATAAAACGAAATTTTGTCAGTACTGTTATCGTCTAAAATCTTGAACTTCAAATGTATTCAATAGCAAAAAAAGGTCACCTTTCGCAAACCTTTGAACCGTCAGATCAGGCTGCGTGTAGTAGCTAAGGCTTAAGCAAGTTTAGTGTACGAACTTAGGGGAAGAGCTAACCAACTGGGCATGTGCAGGAAATCAACGAACCGCTATGAAGTTAACGAATAACATTTTGAAAATGCGTTCAACTCAAGTTGACATCTAAAAAAGGTGTCAGATGAGACTACTGCAAGGTCCCCTGGTTTTCTCACACTTCCAAGGCACAGAAAGAAAAATATTTAAAAAAGATTTTTCATAACAAAACTTGAATATGACCTGTGAAACTTTATTCAAAACACATTTATCAAAAATGTTATCTAAACGATCCTTGACTTGCTAGAAATAAAGGAAAATTACGAACGTGTCTATATGCACCCAAGATGTAGTTGGTGTAGGTGGTGTTACAACGCATTTTTGAGAAATCTTTCAAAGAGAAACAATTGCAGTCGTTTCAGTTGAAAATCCCCTGGCGTTGCCAGAGTTCGCGCGATTTTGAAGATGTTATTATTATTAGTTTTGTCATTGAGATGTAAAGTTAAAATAAATTTATTTTATTCTGACCCGAATTTAAAGTCATTATGTTTCTAATCCGTGCGGATTTTAAGCTATTATTTTTTTAACTGCAAGTTCTGTGAATAAAATGCAAGGTTAAAATAATTTAATTTTTAGTCGCAAACTTGCAGTTAGAAAAATAATGACTGGAAATTCGAGTCCGAATAAAATAAATTTATTATAAAATAAAATTATTTTAACTTTGCATTTCAATGACAAAACTAAAAACATCTTCATATTCGCAAGAGCTCTGGCAACGCCAGGAGATAGGAGATTTTCAACTGAAACGACTACAATTGGTTGTCTTTAAGAGATTTTTTAAACATGCGGTGTAACACCAAACTATACCACGTACACCGCATTTTTTTCACTCATATTACTCAAATTACGGTGTACAACTACAAAAAAAAAAGCATTTGGTTCTCTCTGAAAGATTTTTCCAAAAATACGTTGTAACACCACCTACAGTCCTACACTAACTACACCGTGGGTGCAAATAGACACGTCCGAAAATTATATGAAAGCTTTCTTCTCTAAAATTTAACCTTATATACAAATTAAATTGTTAATCGCCAAAGCAAGTCACAGTTTGTAGAAACGAATCAATTTTTTCACACTTTCAGTGAACATGAAAATTTTGGAACGCCATTCACAGGCTTTTTAAGACTTTAGGAAAGTAGTAATACCTTAGAGATTACGATAGACGTGGTGTCTTTAAGGAAAAAGAGAAGGAAGAAGAAGTTTTTATTAAAAAAGGTTTATAGAAATGTGCTTGACTTGCTTAAGTATGAACACTATACAACTTAAATTGCTAATTCCATGGCCGAAAGATTGTAACCTTTTACGAGATTTACGTGTGCCTTGCTGCAGTGAAGGACGATCTAAAATCCCCGCAACCATCGTAACCCTTGGCTCCTTCCTTGTCCTCTATCATAATTATTTTCACGGAATCCACCACCGCCATAGTCAGTGCTTTACCCTTCACTTCCAACCACCGTCATCACTTGAACTTCGCAGCAAACCATATTGGTTGCTTAGCTTGTGTTTTCGTCAAATCCATTGCAAGAGGCACTTATGCTGCTTTTAATTATTTTACTCTAACGCAGACAGTTTTGATGAAAGAGGTGAAATTATACAAACAAGCACTCAAACCAGAATAAAACCAGGAAACCCTTCTATCTGTTTTATAGACGGAGAGGAATACAGATTTAACATTCTGTACTGATTCCCTTCCCCGAAGAGTATGTGGTGTATTGTAAGCATTGTACCGAAGCGAAGTACTAGAAAACGAATCGTCAGAGAATGTAATAACTACTGCTGGGTAACCCAGAAGACTCCCAGAAAAAAGACCACCAGTCTTCTCAGCGGTGATTCTGTAAAAACAGCCAAGTATGTTAGAAGTTAAAAAAAATTGCCGCGGTAAAAAACAACTCAATCTGGGATGCGAGTTTCTGTGAATGTAGTTGGTGACACCAAGTAACGACAGGAAACAAGTTGAGGTACCGAACGCACAAAGTTTACCTAACTTACACGACAATAAGGCCAAAAAGGGAAAAAAGAAGACTCTGTCCAAAGTTGAAGGCACTTCTTCTTAGTTAGCTGAACCGCAGATGTAAAAATATGCTAATTGACACATATACCGTTTGAAGAGGTCCCAAGAAGCTAACACTAATCTGGAATAGATGGAAATAAGGTGGTTGTAATTTCAAATATAACATCAAGAGCAGCGTCCAGATGAAACTGGGAGGCTGAATGAAAAGTAGATGCCAAGCGTCGGGCCTATTTACTAAACATTCTACCACTCCATCACGGCCGTCTTCTAGGTCCCAACCGCACAGCTCAATCAGTTTTGCACTTCCACCGAATGGGATTCCCAATTGAAAGTATAAAATATTCTTTGCCCATTGCCCCTCTTTATACCGACGTAATGGATTGCTTCACTAAATGGCCAGAGTTCTTTGATATTTAGTCTCAAAGGAACACGTGAGGAAGTTCTTGGGCTTTTCGAAGTGATTCAATCAGTTTGGAATAGGAGGAAAAACTCTTGAAGACCCGTACTGAAACGTTATTGTTGCGAACTTCAATTAAAAGCAATTGGATTTGGGGCATTCAAAGCATCAAATTTTCAGATAGTAATTTTTTGACCTCTGATTGGTCAGAAGTTCAGTTTTTCGTTTGATACGTGACCAGTCAGAGACCTTAAAAAAGTTAGATATTAAATAAAAAGCTGAATTTTGATGAATGCCAACCTTATTCTAAGAAATTTGTTGGTCAGCATCGAACGGACAGCGATTGTCACTTGCAACCAGCTCAACCTTCTGGTCGTAAAACACAGGATAGAGGTATCCGCTTTATTCTCTCATTTCTCATGTTCTGTATTTTACCTAGTGATGAATAGTGATGAATATAATAGGGTGGCACAACAGAGCGAAGAGCCCCGGGGCCTAGCGCATTTCTCACAAACATTCCTGGGGAGGTAATGGATGGGACCTACAATTTTCTGCCGATTCCGGACGGCTAATGGAGAAAGCGCTTTTTATGACAATGATTTTACTTTCGAAAGATTTGCCAATTCCTCGCGAAAGGCGATACCCGTAAAAAAACGAACCTCCCGGTTAACAGGCAGACTTGCTAACCATCAAGCGGGAACCACTTAGACTTAATGATACCCATGGAAAAACATTTTTTGGTTTCTAATGGGATTCGAACCATTTAATTGGCAGCCATGCTATCCATAACGCCAGCTCAGCATTGAAACAAAGAAGAATAACCAGTTGGCAGCCATGTTTTGCCGTCAATCTAGTTTAAAACCATTTCGACTGAAACGCTGTATGTACATTTTCAAAATGCTTCTTATCAAAGAAGAACATTTTCGTGGAAACCAACAGACGGATTCAAAACCTTAAGAGCGCTTTCAGGAATAAAAGTTATAAGAAACAAAAAACAGAGTAAAGAGTAATTAGTTTCTTCACATTAACCCGCTTCTTTTATTCAATTTCAGTACTACAACAGTTTTAAAGCATTAACATGGCTAAACAACAAGGAGGGAGTTGGACAAAAAAGCACAAACATTCCCTCAAAACTCAAGCTCATAAGATTCATCGCGTTTTTATATCCCTACACTTCCTTCATCCAACTAACAACCCTTCCTCCCTATAGCAAATCTAATCTGAGTCACCTCATTAGCATTTCCGTTAAGATAGTTCTCCCATGTTTAGTGTTATCCAACTCGATCTGGGCTGGGCGTTCCTAACCTACGTACGTTTGTATATTTGCTCAAATGTTTTTCCCCCTTGCAAACAGCACAAACGGATCATTAAATAGAAAATTTTACGTTCCATCGCCACCAAAGGCGGATCGCTATTGTTTATTTGTTTATATGCTGCAACTACCAACTACATATACCCCTTTCCCCATTAATATAATATGTGTGTATACACCAGAGATGGTCCTTGTTTATCTGAAACTGCTGTTCTTTTTGTATAAAAATAGCCTTTTTGCGATATTCAGAGACCTACCTATATGTTTTTTTTTATTTTACTGCAAAATTCCGTTCATCGTTACACCGACAATAACAACATCGTCGTCAGCGTGGTCGTCGTCTGCAATGGGGGGTGATGATGCCACAGTAAAGTTATGTCAGTGGGGGATGATTATTATTGTTGTTATTGTTTACGTGTGTTATTATACAAGTAATGACGTCATTAAGTGACGATAAGCTCAATATAAAAAAAAACGCAGCAGTAAACCACAGGCGGTTGGCGGTTTTGAGAAAGTGGAAAAACAATAAAAAAAGAAAAGCGCGGGTAGTTTCAGAATAATGCGAGGATTTTTCGTTTTTGATCTATACGTAGGTACACACGTGGGAGAGGTTGTTTTTTTTTATTTTTATTTTTTGAACTTTTACTTCTCTGTTAAACATACATTCAATGGGGTATTCAATTCATTTATACACACACATAAGAAAAATCAAATTTTACTTACGCGGAATAATCCCTTGCTCAACCAGTTGGGTTATGGGCCTCCGCACCATTAGCTTGACTTTAAGCGCTGAAATTAAATTGAAAGAGAAAATTAGTTAATTTTATTTCTTTGCTAATTTGCATTTTTGATTGATGTTGGTTGATATTCAATATCTGTAGATGCTGACTAAAATAAAAAACATGGGAAACTGGCATGTTCGATAAAATATAAAATTATAAAAGTAAATGCAACCCGACTCACAGAAAAGTTTGTCGAAAGATTTTGACAGAAAATACGGATGCGATTCAATGGCATTTGCGAATTATTTCAAAAATCGTTTTAAACATTGAACTATGCTCATGTTTTCCTGTTTTTCTTAGAAATTACAGGAAAACAGTTTACCATAACAGAGTACTTAAAAAGTTCACATTCTTAACCGAATCAAAAACGACAAAATGGCATTCATATCTCTAAGCCTGTTAATACTGCACTTAGCACACGAAAGCAAATAATAATTTGAGCAATTCAATTTTCAAATGGACTCATAGGTACAAAAAAGAACGGCAGTCTCACAAGCAATCGAATACCTATCTTAATGCTATAAATAATGGAGAGATCCGCAAAAGTGCCAAGGAAAACAAGCAAAACAGTAATGAGTTCGATAAAGCTGCAAAAGGACTCATTCCATGATTCAGCTTCGTAGCTTTGATGACATTTTAATGTCATATTCTCTTTTGTATTTAAATGTATGACGGTTTTTGCGTTTTTTAAAGTGGGGATATTTAACCGAACTTAAAATTTGAAATCTGTGCTTCGATACTTTAAGAAATCTCTGTTCTACTATCAATCGACATATACTTCGATACAGCCAAAGGTTTTCTTATGAGAGCGAATTAATCAAATGTTGTGTTCGCTGTCGATGGAGCTGCAGGATTTGAAACTGAATGAGCTTTAGAAAACGACTAGGTAGTACATTCACGACAGTTTAAAAAAATTTTCAAAGGTCATCAGAAGAAATAAAGTCTAGAATAGAAAACTGAATGAATACAGCCTCCGGCAAACAGAAAAGAAACGAGTGCGGTGTGATTCGAATTGACGGGTGTCTATTTCTTGTCAAGATATTTATTGGAAGTGTTTGATAGGCTCACGTTCGAAGCCATATAGGTTCTCCTTAGACCTAAAATTTATTTGAATGTGGATTACCCGGCTCGGTTGCTGGGGTACAACTTATTCAAAGCGTTAGGTGAGCAACGCAAAGTTGCCAAAAAAAAAAATCGTCACAAACAATCGCTTGGTTAAGCTTTAGATGGACTGAAAGTTTTTAGTTTCCCGTTCCCGTTCGAATATGGGGATGAAATAAAGTTTGTGCTACTGAAGGATAATTTTGATGTAGCATCATGTTGTTGAAAGTTTTTCCAATGAAAATCCGATTTTTTTAATAGTTACGTACCCTGGTATCCGGGACGGAGACAAATCCAACAAATCAAAAACCACGAAAATCAGTTAAACCGTTCTCGGGTTATAAGTTTTTAAACTAGTCCAACTCCAAATGATCGTTTTGCCCAGGAACAGCAATGGCTCATCTGCGAAACGCAGATTTGGAGTTGAGGTAAGTTCATGTTCTCGATCATCATCTAGAACATTTTTTTCTTTTTGGTAAATTCAAAACTATCCCAACTTTGATTTGTAATATTGAAGAAGAACTATATGAAGGTAACTAGACAGAAATGGCGGATTGGAGAACGCTTGCCATGCAAACCAAATAAGTTTTTGATAGCCCAATTTGGTACTACAAACCGTTCGGGTCTTGAACTAGAAAAGTTGTCAACAAGTGTAGTAGGTTCAGATAAACCTGATACTGAGAGGCTTTCAAAAATTTAAGCAGTCAGAAACAGTCACTATTTTGGATTTTGACTTTAGTTACCATCAACTTGTGCCAAAACTAGGCGACAATATTAGCCGTCAAAAAAAGCTAAGTTGTTTTCAGAAAGAACAAGAGATCTTGAGCCGATCTTCTTGAAATGACAGCCTTGCAGTGTAGTTTCTTTAATAGTTGAAGCACTGTTCTATGGTTAGGGCATAAAATGTGAATCAAATAAATAAACAAATTGACACAACAAAGCTCGGTGAGCTGCGAGTCTTTCGAATTTTTAGTAACATACAAATTTTTCCGATCTGTGTTGCTAAGTAAGTAACTGCTTTTCATAGCAGTGAAGATAATTACGAAGGACTTGCTAATCGCGACAGACTTGTAAAACATTACGCCACGAGCGCCAAAAGCTTAATTAATGCATTTTTTTGCTCATTTTACCACCTTACAACCGTAGTAAAAATTTTCGGAAACAAATCAACTAAAAGACTGAACGGTGGAAGTGATGGTAGAAGGTGTTTGAGGTTTAGTTTTAAATTCGCAACACTGTTTCTATAGTGATTGTTACTTTGACAATAGGCGGTATATTTGTGTTCAGTACGTTCTGCAACGCTTGCAAATAATTATTGCCAATATACAACCCTGAAGATTGCACTTCCCCATTACGATTCATTCGAGCTATCAGAAATAGGGCCCACATGCCCGAAATCGTTTTTAAGCACTAAATATACATATATATACTGATTTCTCACTTTTAAAGTTTTTTGCGCAAGTCACTTAAAACCGCCTTAAAATGAGTCATAGTGCAGCCACTACCAATGTTCTGAATCAAGTATTTCTAGACAAAAAATAAACTTTCGTTACAAATTTCAATCTTTCTGAACTGTCGAAATTTAGGCACTGTTCACAATGACATTAAAAATGTCGTCAACAGTCAGTTAGGTGTTTATAAATAATTTTAAAGGCTAAATTTTAAAGGTCCGCAGATAATTATGGGCGACCAATTCGACATGTAAAAATTAGTTTCTCAGGTACAAAGTCCAAGGGATGATAATGTGTACGAAAAATAAGTCTAAGCTTTTGCGTTGCCCTGTTGCGGTTTTGGACATTCTTCAAGTCTCTATTTAAGACAGCGATTACGTCTTTTGCAGATATGCAAGACATTTTGATGAAATTTTGCATTCTGTGCAGCATCCGATGTTCCAGTAACATCATGGATTTCTTTTGTAGCTTCCCGAATTTTTTTCTTTTTCTACAGGTCATAACACTTTGACATTTCGTGCATTATTTTTGCTAAGCAAAAGTAAAAGATGACGGAATAGCATTTTGATTTTTTTCTCGTCAAACAAAAAGTAAATACAAAAAAAGTATCATCAAAACCACTTTAAAACTCTTTTCAAAGAGTGAGTAGAAAGATTTTTTACGAATTCTGAGCAAAAACTACTTTAGAAGGTTTTAAATAAGTCCTGCAAAGTGTTCGTATGGTAAACGCCTGTTAAAGAATTATTCAAGATATCCTAGAGTTTTCCGCTGCATCTAAAACAAAAACCACTTACACAGAGCTAAATAAGAGGTTGTAAAGTGGGATAGTATTCTAAAGATTAAATTAAGTCCTTGTTAAGTGCAATTTTTTTTATAACTCTCAAAGAGCTTGTGTGTTGCTTGGGTAGTTTGCATTTTGAAGAAAAAGTTGTCAAGTCCTTATTGTAAACTCAATACCAATGAATAAAAATGTTAGTAACAATATCCATTACAAGGTCTATGTATATAGTAAAAAAAATTATTCACCTAGTTTTTCTTATAAACATTATCTGTGCCACGTTATGTTTATAATTATTCCGCAACAAAGAAAAAAATTGACAATAAATGCAATAAAAAACATACTAAAATTTTATAAGATACGAGTACCCACAAACCGTTGCAAACTATTCGCTTGTTCCATTTTCTTATTTCCCTCACAATTAATTGAGTTTTAATTAAATTTTCCTCAACATGTTTATGTTTCAGAAGGTCAAGCAGCGGTGTGTGCATAAGCTGACCGCCAAATTTTTATAATCTTCTCTAATTGAATCAGCCAAAATCGACATACACTTCCGCCTTGATGCTAAATGCAATACCAACCTTATGTGCAGACTAAATTCGCACAACCAAATTAACCAGAGTAAACATGTGTGTTCAACTAGTCTAGGGCGTGTATAAACGAAATTAATTGTTTAAAGAATTCCTGTGTAAACATAAACTTTACAGTTTAACGCTTTGAAAACATATTTAAATATTTAATAGCCTGTGTCGGAGGATATGTTTATCTTCGATGCATATCCAAGAAAAATGTGCGCAGAACAAGACGATAAACTTGTTTATATGACACATGCATTGCAAAGTCGCATAGTGAGCCATTGGCCGACCGGAAGGTTATGATTTTTTTCATATTTTACTTGGCCTTTGAGCTAACCAAAAAAAATGATATGAGCTTGATTTTGAAATACTCTGGCGTATACGTGCTATTTTTCAGATTTTTTGGGATGAGGTGGAAGGCTCGATTCGCCATAAAAAAATATTATTTTTATGGGGTTTTTATAAAATAAAATCCTCTCTAAATCCAACATAAGATAACAAACCCATCACCTCTATAGCGAAACGACCGACAGTAAGTTAACCTACTGTGACATATTTCTCTTCTGCTTTAGTAAATCTGCTCGGACAAACATTACTTTTGAGGCATTTCTCATAACAATGATTTATTTTTATAATACCTATCAAAAAAGGAAATAAATTGCCTATCTATTCACAGCGCATCGCCTGTCACAAGCTGGCTACCTTCATGAAACAAGCAATAGTCAGACTTCAACAGTCTATAACACTTAATGAAGCCTGTACAAAACAAGGCACGAATGAACAATTTACTAAACGACTACACTATAAGCTGACCTCCTTCCCTTTCGACTTCCACTTAAAAATAAAAACATTTACTATCCTTCACTCAGTCGTCAAAGAATTCATTCAAGTCAATTTTCTTTTCACATCAAATTCGCGTGAACAGACGTCAACACAAAAATTATGAAATCTGATTTAAACTTCATTCCACTATCTTTTTTTTTTGTACGTCAATCTTTTTGGCCAATTCTTCTCCAAAAAGCAACTTCAAGCGCAGCAAATTCAATTAGAACCCAGCCTATTTTCTGTGAATTGACTTTTTGCTGTGTGACAGTTGACGCGCGATAGCGCTGTTGCTACAACCAACACCCTAAAGTGAAAATAAGATTTCCCTTTCGATTGTTTATTATGACATTTACACATTTTATTGGATTTTCTCGCCTAGTATAAGTGCTTTGGGTTGGTTCGCCTCCTTTGGCGCTGCGTGATGTGCCATAGTAAGGCGTGGGGGTGTTTGATTTTGTTTTATTTTTTTTTTCCGCTGTCTTCGTGTTTATTATTGAAGAGGATATCTTTTTCTTGTAATTGACTGTAGATTTGTTTCAATGGTTGAGTGCCATTCAGCAAGCATTTATTCAGTTGGATGGGCTTTATTTCAAGGATTTTCCAGATTGTGTTGTGTTAAGCTGTTGATGCTATAAGAGGAGCTTAACGATGTAATTAAAGTTGGGAATAAAAACTTTGTTCCATTCCAATTGAAATAGTTTTTCTTTCCTTCGTTTGCAATTTCTTTTTCTTTCTTCTTCGAGGCTCAAGTTTTAAAAAGCCCCACTGATATCGGTGACCATTAAAGCAAGCAACTTGATTGGTGTATTTGTCTTTCCAAATCAATCTTCGTTCCCCAGGAATCGGATCCAAAAGAAAAATAAATAAATAACCTCTTAGTTGAAGTGAAACCCTCTTAGTATATTAAGCTGCTTAGAGGCTTCATAAATATAATATTTATTACTTTCTCGATTGGACGCTAACTCGATTTAACTTTGCATGCTTTGCCCCAAAAGTATTCATGTCAGAATCCCCAAAATGTGTATGATTTGCTCTGTTAAGTAAATTTTGCCTTGAAAACAGTCAACAGGGACACAAGATCCTTAATACTTCCCAACTGGCCTTGTAAGACGCATTACATTTACAACCACCAGCATACGCAAAAACTTTGTCTTTCTTTCACTTTGTGTTTGTGTACTTGTCGATTCCGAAAAGAAAATCCAATGTAAACAGGGGACATCCTAGCACCATAGTGAAAGAAAACATAACACAAAACAACGTCATTCTCGTTCAAAAGGCAAACAGCAAAACACTCTAAGCGCAAAGGATTTTCTTTCAACCAATTTTTCATTTGTTTTTTTTTTTTTTGCTTCTTCTTTTTTTTTTTGTTCTACCCAAGCTTTGTTTTTCAATCCGCTTTTCTGAAATTTTCTCTGCAAATATATACGTAGGAGCAATTTGCATCGCTTCTTGTCCCATCTACAGTTCTTTGGCATGGGTATCAAGTTTCTTTGCATTTATTTGCGCGAAACTTGAAAAGAAAATGGCGAGTAAGATTTTCTCATTTAAAAGCAAATTTACTTCCCTTTTCGTGTATGCATAAATATTGGCACCAACTGTCTCAATTATCAAAAAAAAAACAACAGAATTTACACATTGCCATATGTGTACACTGTACAGATATTTTTTTTCCTTCAAACGTTCAAATGTCGAGGGTGGTTTGGCTTTAGGGATCAAAAGCATTTTGATTTTCTTTTGTTGAATTTAAAGCAAAAATTTAAAGTATGTGCACCATAAAAAATGTTTTCAGTTGGAATTCGCCCGAAACAAACTGATGGATAAATCCTTTATAAACAAAACAAAAAATGTATGCAATGATTCTGTTCTCCTTTTTTTCTGTTTAAATCTGCATTTTGAAAAACAATTTTGAGTGTCGTTATTGTACGTAATGATTGTTTTTCTGAGAGATTTACGATTCATTTCAAAGAATAAGTCTTCTATTCTGATGAATGAAATAAAGTTTTTGCTGACTAAAAAAAAATCACAAAAACACGAACCGTTTGTTTACAAATTGCCGGAAAAGTAAAAAAAAAAATACGTAGACGATAAAAATGTGAAATATTTGATACCAAATAGAGAATTAAAGAAGAAACAAACGTTTTTGACTAAAAAAAACGGTGCGGAGCTAAAAAAAAAAAAAAACAAAACACAAAAATAGTCATGGTTAGCAAAACTTTACTTATCTCTTATGTAAGGATTTTGACCAGATTATTTTCCTAATTTGTTGTTATTATCGCTTAGTTTTATGCTAAGCGTTTTTCTGCTTAAGCAATACTTAAATGAAGAATGGCTTCAGCTGCTGTGATAGACATGCCTTTTCCATGTTTATAAAACTGAATCTGATTTAGATTTAATATTTAGCTGTTTGTTAAGAGTTCTTTCAACATTTAGTGAAAACAACTGTACCAATTTTCTTAAAACCCACTTTCAAACCATTTAATTTGAAATACTATAAGAGCAAGGTCCGAATCACAGCACACGTTATCGAGTGAGTGTGTGAGTGGCTTCAGTGATCGAGTAAGTGAGTAACTATTTTGGGGATTACAGCATACGTGACGTCACGTCTCGAATAGATATTTGAAATTTTACTAGTAAGATAGAAGATTCACTGGCATATTCCGGGTCTCTATTCACTCACAGATGTCGATGATGTCTCTCAAGTCTAATTTAATTTTTTTAGCTAAATTTATTGGTTTCGTAGGAAAAAAACAACTTTCAGTGAGAATTTTAGAAAATTAAACACGGGGATGTGTTGTGAAAAGAAATCATGTTAATTTGCTACCTAGACTGTTGTGTTTGTCTTCCGGTGCGTGTCTACATGGACAACGAAAGTAATCGGTCTGAACGTATAGGTACTTATTTTTCAGTTTGGTTTGCCGACCGGCATACGGATCCATTTCATTCGGTTCGAATTCGGTACGGCATTCGGTAAGGAGGAAGGCCGATCGGCATGTGCCGATTAATTCCGCTCGGCATAGTGTGGACGCACCTTTAGGCCCTTTTTTTAAATTAATTTGATTGGGATAAAGTAGGTGATCTGCCAGAGCTTCCTTTCAAGAATAATCAGTGAGCACCTCATGTGCCGAATGCATTTTCGTTCGATTACTGACGTTTCGTGAGCGGTAATATCAAATCAACATGATTCCGTCTGAAGTTATTAGATAAAATATGCAGCGATTCGGCCGAGGAGATAAAATCAAGAGTGAAGTTAAAACAGTTTAAACCCTTTTACCAGCCCCTAAGGCATTGCATTTACATAAAACTTACATTTTTAGAAAGTTATTAGAAACAGAAAGTGCACAACATACTTTTTACTAACAATCATTTAAGTCAAAAAATGTCAGTCACTATAGTCCTGGACGAACCTAGACCTCGCTAGCATATTTCAAAAGACGTTTCGATTTCTCACGAGCTGACTCCAGAGATCCAATCCTATTTGAACAAATGATTTACGATGAAAGCTCGTCAGGCTGGATCGTTGGACTCCATGTCTTCAAAGCTTTCAAGCCTTCGAAGCAACCGGTTGCGTGCTTTTCTAGCTAAGCTCATGAGAGGATACAGCTCATATTAACCGACACTTTTCAGCCCAGCAGCTAGTAATGTACTCGAGTTGAAAAAAAACATTCCAACCCAGCAACTTGAATCTAATAGTACTGTATTATCTATCTACTGTCTTGAAATAAAAACATGGCTGTAATTCTTCGTAGAATCTTCGTGTTTTTCTTTCGAAGTGATTAAGAGTTTTCACATCCTCTTTAGATAAGGTCTATGCTTTTGCGATGTATAACCAGACTGCGATGATCAAATATTATAAAGGTTAGACTTTCGTTCAATTTGTCGATTTTTTGTTTTTTGTAATTTTGTTGCCATGAAAAGCGCTTCCTCGATCAGCCGTTCGAAATCGGCAAAAAACTGAAGTTCCCCTACATTCCACATAGGGTATGATTGTGAGAAATGCGCTAGGTCCCGGGGTTCTTCTGTGCCCTTTTTATGATGTTATAAAAGCCACGTTGTCGCGTTCCTTTGTCGAAAGTCTTTATCGACATCAAACCTTTCGGTGAGCACTTTACCGACCTCGGTAAAGTTTACGTTCTTCAACAAGTTTTGCAAAACTTTAACAAGAGAATCATAGTTTCCGCCCAATAACGCCACTATCAGAAGAGAAACTTACTATAGTGTAGAACATTTTTGTAGGCTACTGTCGAAATTTCAGCCAAATTGGACTCGTAGTTTTGTTTTAACCGCGTGTGGAAGCAAACGTGTCAGCGGATTTTAGAAAAATGGAAAAAGAGCAATACCGGTCAGTGATTCGATTCTTGTTTTTGGAAGGGAAGAAAGAGCGGTTGGATGCTGTGTACGGTGACTCTTCTCCTTCGATGGCGACCGTCAAAAATTAGTTTAACGAGTTTCAACGTGGTTACACGTCGGTTTTTGATGAGCCAGGCAAAGGTTCCCCGAAAACGGCTACCACGGAGGACAATGTGACAAAAATCCACGATCTCGTATTGGCAGACGGCCGATTGAAGGTGGCGCGAGATAGCTGAGATAGTAGGGCTCTCGAAAGACCGCGTGGGTCATATCCTACATGAAATTTTGGGCATGAGAAAGCTGTTGGCGCGACGAGTGCCGCGTTTGCTCACTCCGGACAACAAACGCAACCGTGTGACCACTTCAGAGCCACGTAGATTATATTTAGTGCAGTCAATGAAGCATTTTAGGTCCGAATTTTTTTACTGTGAACCGATTGGCATGAAATTTTGGAATTAGGCTCATCTTACCCTTAACTTCAAAAGTGAAAATGATTTGAACACCGCCACCACCCTGGGGGTGGTTGCCACCCCTTTTCGGGGGAGAATTTTTTTTTTTTAAATAACTCGGATATCGATAAAAGGCCTAATTTTAAGCAAAAAAATCAAATATAAAGTTTTTCATTAAGTCCAATACTTTTCGAGTTATTGGCAATTGAAAACTCGCAATTTTTTCACGTTTTTCATCTATTTATTGCAAATATCTCCAAAAATATACGTTTTATCGAAAATTTTATGAAGAACAAAATTGTAGCAGGTAAAACAATGAACAATTTGGTTTTTTATAAAGTATTCTAAGAACAATATTAAGCTAGATATAAAAGATCAAAGCCATTTTTTATTTTGTCTGAAATTTAATCGTTGTGGTCAATGCCATTTAGCGGCGAGCAGATGCATTTTATGCATTCTAATACAAGAGGATGTTTTGTAGTGCTTGAAATAAGTTTTAAAATAAGCACTATTAAAAGTCTTTTGCACGTAAAATAAGTGAGCTGTAGTGCAAATAAGGAGAGCATCTAATGTTTTTTTCTTTTATAGATATCCGAGGTTATTTTGAAAAAAAAAATTCGCCCCCGAAAAGGGGTGGCAACCACCCCCAGGGTGGTGGCGGTGTTCAAATCATTTTCACTTTTGAAGTTAAGGGTGAGATGAGCCTTATTCCAAAATTTCATGCAAATCGGTTCACAGTAAAAAAAATTCGGAGGTAAGGCCCTATTTTTCGCTTCATTGACTGCACTAATTGACTTACTTTCGGTCTTTTCGTTTGAATGCTTATGATACAAACACAAAAAAAACGTATTCCTTAAAAATTTCTATTTGTCGTTTACTATAAAATGGTGGAAAGGACTCGATATATGCAACGTTAAGGAGGAAGGTTTCTCTATAATGGGTGCAGTTGTGAATTTCTTTATTTTTTAGATCAATATATCGAACCTGCTTTCCTCTTATCATATCATGCGGCACAGATGGTGCCGAACAGTTCGGCTTCAACTCATGGCTTTGACTGCCAAGTGACACCCAAAACCACGAGGTTCTAATATGGCTTTTTGGCAGTATTGCCAGTTTCCCTGATTCTGATGGCATTATAATCAGGGGCATTTGGAAGGACACTCGGAGGCAAGAAAAGGCACTAGCTATCTCTTGCAATTGTAGTTTTCCGAAGTCATATCGTTTCATAGCATTTATTTGGCTTGGACATCGTCATTCGTACCTTGATTACAACAAGGTAATGGTCCTAACCACTCAATCATTAAAACTATCAATCGCTACTTAAAATCAGTCTTGAGACTCCACTAAGTTTTTAACTTTGTGGAGTCTTTTAAGGCACTGACCATTCCATCTAAAGACCCAAAGGTGATATCCGTTTCTCATTTGCTAAAACAGAATTTATATTGTTTTCAATTCATCAACTGGAACAAATAAAACCAAGCAAAAGTCGTGTATATTAAATTTTCGAATGTTCAGAAACAATTTCAATTTAGTGAAAAAGTTTTGCTTTCATTTTCGAAATTTCTTACCAGAAAACAGCTATTTTCGCATAACTCAACACAACCAACAAATAATTTCTCTCTGAGCTTCCCCAGTCAACTCTGCTATGCAATATGACATCAAGCTATTTATGCGTTGGCTGTTGTCCCCCGCAAAAGCACCACAAATGCGAAACCATGAATGTTTACATCCAAACAAATAAGAAAAAAAAAATTTTACGAAACAAAATAAAAAGTTAATTAATTTTCCTGGAACCACGTTTTATGCATTTCCAAGAAAATAAGTTCCAGTGACATAAATACTCACAAAATGGTGGAATTCTAAGAATTTTCATAAATTTCAATTCAAAAAGGACACAATTTCGGGAATGCCTTTGTTTTCATTTACTGATGTTTTCCAAATACAATTAAAACCATATTTTGCTATGATTCTACAATAAATGATGCTTGTAGCACAAAGTCGCTCTTTTTTCCCACGTAAAAGAAATAAAAGTGTCAACAATTGATACATTTTTGTATCTTTTTTTTTTTTTGTTATTATTTGGAAGGCATCCGAATGACATCAATGAAAATTATTTAGGAAAATTAAAACGATGTTCGCATAATTTTATATATATTTTTGACTTTTCTTTTCTTTTTTATTTGCAAACCATGCCTGGAGAAGGATGTGGTTTTATTTTAATTTGTGCTGACAAATTAATGAGAAATGTTCGTGTTTAAAATCAGTGGCATTGAGTAGAGTGCAGTAATTTGTCTTGAATTTATGAGTACAAGTGCTGGCTATTTAGAAAACCTTTTAGCCTTCGAACAAAGTTGACATCAACTCGAATCAAATTATTATTTCTTTTTTTATTTATTTATAAACATTATATCTATTTTGGGTTGGAAATGACTAAAGTTTTGTGATATTTGAGTTCAAAAATACACATCATCGTAATTGTGTGTCAGTCTGATTTGGAAAAAGATTTTTATTTCGGTTTTCAGTGCGTCAATGGAGACAATATTGTTTAGCTTCGGGTTTGTGCACAAAATCCAAAGAAACGGTTTGACTATGATGCACGAGACATGACCTAAAGAGGAAAGATTACATTTTCTTATTGAGACTCAACATTTAAAAATTCAATGAGTTTGCCCGAGGCACATAAACTGTTGCAGTAGAATATTGTCGAAAAATTCCTTTGAAAGCAGTGGCCAAATACAACTTGTAAGATCTTTTTTTTTTTGTAGGATGTGGAGCACTCAGACATAAATACAGATAGCAACCTTCTTCTGTGAAATGTATGCAAAGATTTGAGTTTCAAATGTACGGTTTCCTTGAAAAAAAAAAAAACAAAACATTGCAATATTCACTTGTAAGAGATTAGCTCAAAATTTCAATGCTGTGACATGTCAGTTGAGTGTCACAAAATGAAACCACTGGAAATAAAGTTGACACGTTAGTGAAAATGTTTTAACTTTTTTGCATACTCCGTATGTGGTAAGGTTAACTTAATTCAAAATGACAGTCGGGAAAACGACCCAAGACCATTAAATAGCTTCATTAGCGTGAGATACAACACTAGAATTTGTGGAATTGCCTCACTATTTAAACCATTAAGCTTTTGATAAAGCCATGAAGGCTATCGATGTCAATGTTACTAAGATCACTTGTCACTAGGATTGTTGAAAAAGAGTTCACCCAAATAAAGTTCACATTTTTGAAAGAGGGCAGGTTAGGTAAGGTTAGGTGGAAGTGGCTGTCAGCTAAGACCACGAGGATCCATTGTGATACCACAGAGATCAGTAAGTTAATCACCTACTAATCCTAAAAAAACCCGATGTGAGATAAACGAGTTTATGACCCATTAATCCGTCTTTTGGGACTAGCCGGTTAATGACCTGCTAGTCGAACCGTATGTATTTTGAAAGACTTTTAGGGCCTATGTAAGCTAAGTCACTAGTATCGTCGAAGTAGAATTCACAGAGATGAGTTTTTCTTTTATGAAGTAATGCAGGGCACGAACAAAGAAAGCGTTGAACGGTTTCTTCCTCTTCTTCATCCATGCAGCTTCTGTAGAAATCATTGGAATACACACCAAGTCTTTTGGCGTGTATTCCTATTAGACAGTGTCCCGTAAGAACACCTATGGTAGAACCTAGATACAGGCGGTTCAATATTAACAAACTCTTCGAGCGTTTTGAGTCTACACACGGCCAAACTTTTTTGGTTGCAAGGCAGTTGTTACTCCCAGTCCATCTAGTGTTTGTTATCCTTAAAGCGTCTTGTCTAAATAAGAGTTCACATGCAGCGATATGTATACCTATAGGTGCAGGGAATTAACTTCACGGGCACTACCTTCACATGGGAAATAACTTCACCTCATGTGGGAAATAATTTCACTTTTTTGTGGTGAAGATATTTCCTACTGAAGGTGGGAAATAACCTCACTTTTTCGTGGGAACGAATTCCACTTTTATGTGAAGCTATGTTTTAGAAAAAAACTTATACATTTTGTTGCAGTGCAGATTTGTTTTTGAAAATATGTATACAGGGTGTCCCGTAATTCGTGTTACATATTTCGGGATATTATTCTTGGTCATATTCCAAGAAAAAAATTGTTCTACAGTAAAGTCCGTTTCTTAACTTTGACATCACTTTTTGACATTTCAAAAAAAGGCTATCTTTGGTGTACCTTGACCTGTGTTAAATTCGATTTCTCTGTCAATACTGATGGTAGAGACCTAATTTTAGACTTAATTTTTTGGAGAAATGATAATCTTTAAAACTGTATTTAAATTGGACTTCTATAGGCTTAGGGTTGCAAGATCTGTTTTTGAAATATGTTAAATAAATTTATATGTATTTCAAAAGCAAATTTTTCGTTTTTGTGTATCATTCGCGCGAATTTTTCATTATTTCCTTGAATAAAGCACTAAAACGACAAGATACACAAAAACGAAAAATTTGCTTTTGAAATACATATAAATTTATTTGACATATTTCAAAAACAGATATTTCATTTAATATATAAAATGAGTGCCATCCAATAATATACAGTGAAAGATCTGTTTTTGAAAATATGTTCATTATTTTAATTGACGTTCTTAGCTACGCATATTCGCAGCTAAGTAGCCTTATGTTGGACTTACATGCATCTGCTAGTGCAGATGAAAAAAGGAATTAGACACAAGATGTAAAACTCAATCGCGCGAATTTTTCACTATTTCCTCGTATATAGCACTAAAGCGACAAAATGCATAAAAACCAGAAATTTGTTTTTGAAAATGTGTTACATAAAAATTTATTTAGCATATTTTTAACTTTCCAAGTCTTCGTTTCAAAGCGCTTTTGTTTTGAAAATATAGTTTGACAATGTTATGTTTTTTTCAGAATTGAGTTCTTTTATATATTTTTTTAATATACAAACGCGAACTATTTACATTTTTGTACCTTTGTTTATTTTGTAAAACTTTTTTTGTTTGAAATAAACCGCCCAAAAGCTATAATTTCTCTTTTGTTGAATGTCTACAATCTTCAAACTGCAGGTGGGAAATAGCTTCACACAAATTTCAGGTGAAGTTATTTCCCACCTACAGTGAGAAATATCTTCACCACAAAAAAGTGAAATTATTTCCCACTTGAGGTGAAGTTATTTCCCATGTGAAGGTAGTACCCGTGAAGTTAGTTCCCTGCACCTACCTATATTATTCCATTCTGAGCGTAGGGGAGTGGACGTGCCCTTTTTGCATAGTTCTTCCGAAATACAGTTGCATGGTATGTCCCTGTGTCCCGGCACCTATGAAATGTGAATGCTGAAATGGTTTGACATCTCCCTCAGATACTTTTGACAGTTTTGGACCGTGATGGATGTTGTAGAGACAGAGGCAAGAAATTTAAGGGCAGCTTGGCTGTCCGAGAAGATTCGAATATCCGTGGAGGATATGACGTTTTCTTTGAGCCAAGACAGCACTGCCTTAATCGGAAGAATTTCCGCTGAGAACACACTTCAATGATCGAGTAAGCGGAAGAAAAGACTGAGATTCAGTTTTTCTGATCAGATTCCACTCCCTACACCTTCACTGGTTTTTGAAACATCGGTGTGGAAGTGCATTGCTTCATTTTCCAGGATTGTACGATCCTCCCATACAGATCTCGAGGATGGTGATTTGGAAATTGTTATCAAACACCAGTTTGGATGTGGTATAATCGGATCAATTTGGTAGGAAAATAAAGTTATTTAGAATGGCAGTGTGACCGATTTGATTATTGGTCCACTGTGATATAGCTCTGAGTAGAGAAGCTGAGCTAGTTGCGACTTGCTTGCTGAAGATATCAAGGAGTGTGAGATCTAGTAGTACATTGCGGGCGTCCGAAGGGGTTGTCCTTAGTGCGCCACTAATACACAAAATAGCAGTTCTTTAAACTTTGGCCAGCTTGTTGTTGTTAATTATCTTGTCCACCAGACCACCAGACCATCACCCCGTATGTGAGTATCGGTCTTATTACCAAATAAACAGCCAATGGGTGATTTTGGGAGGGAAACCCTATTTCCCACCAATGGCTTTTTTACAAGAGAAGAGTGCCACGTTGGCTTTATTTACTATTTCCTCTATATTGGTTTTTCAGGTCAGTTATTTGTCAAAAATGAGACCTCGATATTTAGCTTGATTTGACAGTATGAGAGTTACCCCTTAAATAGTCGGAATTTTGTATTTCCTCGTAAAGAGAACTAGTTCCGTTTTGTGAGGATCGATATTCAGTCCATAATCTTCAGCCCAGTTATTAAGCTTGTTAAGGCAGGGCATGTGCAGAAAATATATGGTACGATTTCCTGTTCCCCTTCGCACCTTCCGCAGAAGTCGTTTAATAGGACAATGAGACTTGTGGTAAGTTTACATTTAAGGCAGTGTCCGGTTATAACACCGATTACGCAGTTACGGTGCATTCTGGTTATGGATAACAAACTAATGGTACGTTTTGGATCTAGGTCTTTCCAGATCTTTTTGGTAGCCAGAGAGGTGGTCATGTTTGTCCACCTAGTGATTGTCATCTTCATAGAATCTTCCCTTAATAAGCTTCCACGTAGCGGTACCAAAAGTCACCCAAAAGACATTAACAAAGAAGTTCCTTTTCTGGCGAGTTAATAGAAATGTCTCTGTGCCCAAGCACCCAAAAGGTGAAAGCTTAACTGTTCTGCCACCTCCATAACAGACGATCAACAGTGGCGGTTACAGAGTTAGTGGAAACATTGTCGAGAGACTGCTTGAATATCCCAGAGGTTCCAGTGGGGTAGTGCTAAGCCTTTCTGCTTGTTACATGGTGGTTCGATATTAGACTACCAGAGAGATAAAGGAAAAAAAATCTGTTTTTTCACAGGCATCGCTCTTTGGGAGAAATTGGCAAGCCCTGCGATAGTTGCTCGAGATTCGAATCTCCAGAAACATCGTGGAGCAAAAAAGTTTTTTCGCGGGTATCGCCTTTTAGGAATTGGAGAGCTCTCCGATAATGATTTCATGTCATGAAACCCGCATTCTCGATAAGCGATTTCATACTTGAAATCGACAAATATGGTAGTTCCCTTCCATTCCCTCACAGGGTATAATTCAGAGAAATGTGAGGTCCTCCTCTGTTACGCAACGCAATTAATTTCACTCGATTTTGAATATCCGAGAAGATGCCGATATTCGACGAAGACATCACCTTTCTACGTACCATGATAGAACTTTAAAATAACCAGAATACCCGTGGTTTGGGAGACGGAATGAGAGACTAATACTAGGTTCTTTCGAGTTAACCGCACCAAACTCCGTCCTTGGTTTTCAAGCCTTCTGCGTAGAAACGAATGAAATTATCTCGAAGGAAATCCATATCGTCCCTTGTTGATCTTGGTAGAATGGCGACTTGGAAGTTCTTATCGAAAACTAGTTGGGGGTGGTGTAGTCGAAGTGACTTGGAATCCAAACAAATTTAGAATAATAAAAAGGCTAATGAATTTATTGGGTCATTGAAAGGTGGCTCTAAGACGAGTTGTTGTGATCGCAGCCGGTGCGACAACGTATTGAGTTGCAAAGCCACAAAAAATAGCATAAAACTGAAAACTAAATGTCATCACTCTGCCACTCTGTTTTCAATTTTGTTCCAATTTTGCAGCATTGACGTTAATGAAAATTTTGAAAGGATAGTGATAGCTTTAACAATTTCTGTACCATGTACTAAATCCATGTACTTCATCACAAAAAAAAGACAATTCCACAACTCGTGTATCCTTCCAGGTTCTCCCTTCTCTTCAGTCATATTCGAATGGAAAATAAATAACAGCAATGAAAACAAATTTGTTTTCTTTTCCCATCTCAAAACAACATGTCTATCCTTAATTATTACAACGCAAAGTTGTTAATCCCGAATTGTCCATTAATCACTCACTTTTTATCTAAACGAATGATTCAAATAAACAGAATGGCATTTTTTCATGCTTCCAATTCCAACAGTCGGTCATCCATGGAGACATTTCCATGACAGAAAACAATTTCAAATAAGAAAACGGCAAGGAAAAACGAAAGTATATAAATGTTATTTTCAAACATCGAAAATAAATGATACACTCAAATGTGGAATTAAGTGAGAACAAACGTGTCTCGAGTCTCGACCCCACCCACGTCCAGGTGGGAACTATTTATAATCATCAAATGATTATTTATTGTAAAAAAAAAACAGAAAACCAAAAAAACATGGATGTATGATATATTTAAATGGGAAAAATATTTGAGAAACACTACAGGCAACACAAACAACGCGAACTCATACTCACATTCTTTATTTTTGTCCATCGCCGGTTGCAATGGACTGGAATCAACGATCGCTTTTGGCGGTGATTGTCTTGAATCATAGAAATCGGAATTTGTACCATCATCACTTCCAAACAGTGACGGATTGCATAGGCGATCACCTGAAATAGAAAATCGAAATAGATAAATCTTTGAACTAAAAATGAAATTTTTAAAAGTTATTTACAGAATTTCTGCCAAATAAAACAGAAATAAACAAATATTCTTAAGTTGGCGGAACATTTATGATTCCTGGAACCATGAATTTACGAGGGATCCATACGCAACACCCAGTTGTTTTCTTGCAAAGCTTTTAGGAGCACAAGAAATATAACCGGAAGTTAGAAATAAAAATTATGTCAGCTAAGGATATTTTCCTACAAGTTTTGAAAAATAAGAGTTCGAAGTTTGTATAGTATAACAGAGCGATGAGACCGAGGTCTATCGCATTTCTCTCAACCATACCATTTGAGGGAATGGAGGGGACCTACAAATTCTTGCTAACGGCTAATCGAGAAAACGCTTCTCACGCGGCATGAAATTGCTATAGACAAATCTGTCAATTCATAGCAAAAGGCAATACCAGTGGAAAAAGATTTTTTATTTCCTTGACGTTTCTGGTCTTCGAGGCTCCCACGTCACAGGCAGGCTCGCTAACCTCACGAAGTATGTATTTGTATAGATTGAGGAAAAGAGTAAGAAGCAGAAGCCTCGGATGGAAAAAACTAAGAAAAAGAATCTAAAAGGAAGAAGAAGACTTCTATGAATAAAAGTTTAGAAAAAGAATTATGAGAAAACACAAGCTTGGAAATAGCTTTAAAAGAAAGGGCTTAGGAGAAGCCTTGAAGGAAAAAAGTTTAAAAAAAAAGGCTTGGAAAAAGGCTTAGACAAAGAATGTTTGCTAAAAAGAAAAACACCAAGGAAATAAAGGCTATGAATAAATTGGTTTAGAAGAAAGAAAAGTATCAAAAAAAAAAACATTGAAATTTGCACATGAAGAAGGTTCAAAAAGAGAAGGGTTAGAAGAAAATTCAGTGAAGGAAATCTTCAAAGAAGTCATATTCATCTTTAAAAAAAGGCGTACAAAAAAAGGCCCAAAAAAGAAGAAAAACAGTCATAGAAGAAATAATAAAAAATAAGGGCATAGAACGAAGTTTGGAAAAAGAAGGATCGTAAAAGAAAGCCCAAAGAAAAAGACATGCCAAGGGCTAGCGCATTTCTCACAATCATGCCTTGTGAGGGAATGGAGAGAATCTACAACTTTCTGCCGATTCCGAACGGCTTATCGAGAAAGCTCCTTTCTTGGCAATGAATTTTTGAACGGAGGACTTCCCAATTTTTCGCGAAAGGCGATACCCGTGGAAAACATTTATGCCTCTTTTGGAATTCAAACTACGAACCTCTGGGTTAGCATAGTAAATTTTTTGTGGATCAATGCTTAGATGGGTCAAACCTACATCATTTCCTTCAACAAATCTCTAGAAGTAATGACCGGGACTTACAATTTTCTACTAGCATCGGACAGATATTTATAAGAAAGCCGTTTTTATAGCAGTTATAGTTTTGGAAGACTTCAATTCCTCTCAAGAAGATATACCCGCAAAAAGGCATTTTGTAGACGGATGTTTCTTACACGCAAGCCTCACGTCAAAAAGAAATAAGACGTATACAGTTTAATGTTATGGCCAAGAATCCAGCTTTATGTCATTATATTTTAAAAATGATTTCGGGCAAATGGCTGCCCCGGCTGGCACGAACAAATTCCAGCCGAGAACCCCAATTTTCGATCGCAATAAAGCACCGCATATTCTCTTCCAAAGCGTTAATTGTCTCAGGCTGATGTTCACATAACCCTACAAATAAAATAGTTCATCGTTGTTAAATCGCACGATCTTAGAGGTAAGACACAGGTCTCGAAATTTTGTAAAAATCAGCGTCATCGGCAGCTGCCAACATCATTCGATTTCAATTCTTCCTCAAAGAAATATCAAAACAAATTGAGCATAAAACAAGTGACAGCTGTCAAAAAGAAAAGTACTGCCAAATTGAAAACCACACGTCGCGTCGAAGGAAACACTTAGAACTACACTTTTTGCATTACATGACTGGTAGCATAAGATTCAAAGAAGGCTCAGAAGAAGAAGGCTTCGAAAAAATAGGAGGATTTAAAATTTGATTAACATTGATCTTCATGGAAAGAAAACATTTTATGGATTAAATTTATGGAATAGAAGAAGCCATAAAAGAAGAAATTGTAGAACAACGTCTGAAGAGTGTTTAAAAAGGTAAACATAAAAAAGAAGATTCAAAACTTCAAGACCTAGAAGGATTCAGGGAAGAAACAGTCTGTTCAGAAAAACTCTGTCAATAAAGTCTTGAAAAATGAAATTTTTCAACGAAGAAAAAGACAGCAATTGCTTTTACATTAAAACTCTTCCTCACTTAGCCGTTCGGAATCGGTATAAAATTGTAAGTCACTGAAATGATAGTCCAGAACGTGTATATATGCACCCAACACCCAAAAGCTAAACTATCCATCCGAGGACAAAAAAAAATGGTCTTGTAGGTTCGTGTTGGTTTTGTAGTAGATTGAGGGCAAAAAACAGCATTGTGTGAGTTCGAAACCACTCAGTCATTTCTGGTGAAAAAGGAATTTCAGTTTCCTATTAGTCAATCGAAAAAGAACTTGTTGCAGTAATTTGAGTTGGGAATCATATGGTGTAGCTCAGGTAGGTTATCGTAAAAAGGAAATCTCTCAAAGCATTTGAAAGAATCAAATCCTGTTTCTCCGAGTATAGTTTTGCTGCGGCCATCTAGCGTTTTATAGAAACAGTAGAAAAACACCAAAGGAGCTTTTCGCTTTTACCAATCAGACAGATTAAAGTGATGACAGATAAATATCAGTTCCTTACTTACTATCTTGTGCTATTTTAAAAATAATTGGCTTTAAGTTGATTTAAAAAAAAAAATCAGAATTTGAATCTGTCACTTAGTTTTGTGATCAAAATGCAAAATAAAAATAATATCATTGCCTAGTTAGTCACATAACTTGTATTTAGAAATAATGGCTTAAAATTTGCGCTCACGAATAAAAAATCTACAATTTTTATGGCCATCTAGCCACAGCCAAATTATGTTCGTAAAGCAGCAAAAACGTACTTGTCTCTGACAAATATTTTAAGTGATTACGTTTTACAAGAAACAACAGGAGCTACTTTGGTACTCGTGGTGTGATGGTGAGCAATTCTGCCTGTTAACCCAGAGGTTCGTGTTTGGAATCCCAACAGAGGCAAAAATGTTTTTCCACGGGTATCGCTTTTCGCGAGCAATTGGCAAGTCCTCCATTAAAAAACTCATTGCCATGAAAAGCGCCTTCTCACAAGGCATAGTTGTGACTTGTGAGAAATGCGCTAAGCCCAAGGACTAATCGCTCTGTTGCGGCACCCTATTTATTTATTTATTCAATAGGAAACAACAGAAAGGACTGAGAAGTTACGTTTTAAACGAACCAACACGAGTCACACGACATTTTATCCCACAAATGACTAGATTGACGAACACCGTTGGCGCATATAGACAGACACTTCCGTCGTTAGAACCACGCTTTTTTTGCTTTTTTATTTATTATTTAAAAAATCAGTTTAATTTTTCACTCACCTTCTGACATATCGTCGAATGTGTCGTGCAGTAGGATTGAATCCTGCAGATATGACCTATCGAGATTTTTCGATAGATGTTCCAATAATCCGTTGCAAGATGAATCCGATGTTATATCAGCTAGCGACAATTCTGTAATTTTGTTTTGTTTATTATGATTCTTTGCGTTGTTGTTGCACTTGCTACTTAAAACGGATGTTTTCTTGGAGAATTTCGTTGATTTTGAGCAGGAAGACGACGAAGATGATGATGATGATGCAGAAGAAGATGATGATGACGACGACGATGACTTGACAGAACAAGACTCAGATGATGATGATGCTGTCGACGATGGTGATGATGATGCCGACAACGATGATGTTGACGATGATACTGAATTATCAACTACTGTGTTGTTGTTGTTGTTGATTATGTCGTTGTTGTTGTTATTGTTGTTACTTGTAAACCAACTTGGAAAACTCCCCTTTAGCGTGTCGATAAGATCCTGATCGAGCGTTAGACGCCACGATACAGGCCCGTCCACGCCGTGCGTAGACTCTGTAAAAACAAAAATAAAAGAAAAATTAAGTAATGTAAGGTGGTTAAATAAAACAAAAATTTAGAAAAAAATCAATCAAAGGTTCCTTCTTAAATCACTGAATTAAAAGTTACGGTACAACAATTACGTTGGGAATCACACTTTCCAACACGTGTTTCGTATCAAGATTTTTTTTCTTCACACATTGAATTTTAATTCCATTCTGCGTTGTCAGATTTTCATAACACACAAGAAAAAGGAATCAAATGGTACTTAGAAATAATATTTCCATTTTACAAAAGGAATGGGTAACTGTCAAGAAAAATCCTTTGAGGAAGCCTTACTCGTTTCTCCATTGGAGTGTTTTTCAATTTATGTGCAAGTCAGCAAATTGTAACATTTGTTTTGAAAATTGTTTTCTTTCTTAAAAAAATTCACAGAAGGAAAAAAATATTTGAACGAATTGAATTGCAAATTAAATGAGAACCTGTATACGGATTCGTTCAAGACACAATCAAATTTATACCTTACTTTAGGTGGGGACTTCATGTTGTAAGATGTCTTCAGTTTATTTAGAATTTCTTCCTTTCTTGGCACTATATAAGATTATTGTTCGCGGTTGTTGAAGTAATGTAGACAAAGTGACTAAAGCATTGAATAACGTCAACTCAACTATTCGAACTAGAAAAAACTGGTCCCAAGGCCAGGTAACAAGGCAATGACATGTTTCTGCTTGCAGAGGAAGATTTTTTTTTGCTTTTAGAGGACGCTAATACTATAAGCAGGAGCACTCAGATGAATTTTGCCGTCCATTGTACTACCAGGATATCAAAATTTCCTTTTTTGTTGCGCACCAGAAATAAAAAGGTTACAATTTCATTTACACCCTCAAGGGCTAAGTCTAGATAAAACTGGGCCGCTGGAAGAAAACTAGAAACCCGGCTTTAGAGTCTAACCCACGCGCTACGACCTATTGACTTAAGACTCTACCAATGCACCCCTACCACCCCCAGGCAGATGGCAGATGCAGATACTCTCTCCATGAGTTGCAGATAAAGCTTCTCGTCAATTTCGCAATCAAAGCAGAAAATGAATTTCGTTATTCACATGTACAAGTACATATTTATTCTCTAAAGAGGATCATCAACCATGCGCTGTATGTAGTCAGCTGGTTGGAAGTGGTATTCATCATAACGAAATCTTGTGGAATCCGTTTTCTCTTTTCATGTAAGTTAGATATTCGTTTGATCTCAACACAGTACAAAACTAATGCTAAGACGAAGGCCTCTAAGTCAACCATTATATTTCCATTCACAAAAGGAAGGAGACTAGATCTTCTAATACCAGCTCTCTCTACGCTAAAACCATTCTCTAAAGGAGCAAAATACCTTGGGATCATCTTAAATAGTAAAATGCCATGGAGCCCACAACTAGAACGCATCTCCAAAAGAGCGATCAGGTCTCTATGGACTTGCCGCAGGATACGCGAGAAAACTAGAGCCCGAAACCAAAAAAGTTAATACACTGTTGTTCAACAATGGCGTATGAAGCAGTGGTATGGTGTTCAACAATGGCGTATGCAGCAGTGGTATGGTGGACAGAAAAAAAAAAGAATTAACAGCAATCCAAAAGCAAGAAAAGTATCAAAGACTAGCAACAACATGCGTATCACACCCACGTATGTTCCAAACGTCATTCCAGGATAACTTCCAATCGACCTTTTTTATAAAAATTCAACCAAGACTAGCACCGTCTTTTCCATCAAGGACACCTCATCTCGAAACCTAACCCGAATTGATTATTGAGAGCCTAAAAAAACTGCAAAACTTTAGTATATGCTTGAATGGTACTATTCCCGTAAACAACTCCAAAAACCGGCTTATCTATAATCATCCTCACTAAAGAAGACTGAGAAAACACAAAACCCCATATCCTTCAAGGGAAGATATGGTCTGACAGACTGACAGCTCTGCAATGGAAACTGGCAATGGTTCCGGAATTTACAGCAACTCTCCCAAAACGAGCGTTAATAACTATTCGTCCATATTTCAGGCTGAAGTCTTTGCCATTAATCAATGTGCAAGAATAATAAGCTTGACTGGCAATATAACAATCTGTTATCGTCCACAGGACTTGAGTACACAAAAGCTCTGATGGCAATGAGAATGAAAATATTCCAAACTTAAGATGGCGCCTGTAACCAATTCGTCAGTTTTGAACCTTTCTGGTGTAAATAGAAACCAGTTCAAATAGGTAGCCAAGAACATCTTAATGGAAGAACCCAACAAAGCTTGGAATAGCACCTTTGGCGACATCTGTTGAACACTTTCTATGCTAGAGTACAAAAAACATCAAAATTTCTATTAAGCCTAAGCAGGAAAACCTTCAAAACTTGGACGGGCCGATTTAAAGGTCATTTTTCTTAAAAAACAGAAAACAAATGAGACTGACAGCAGACGCTATCTTGAGGCTATGAGTAAACATCACTCCATACCATTACACAATGTTCAGCATTTCTCCGCCTAAGAAAGCAAATACAGTGGTGGTCCAGTATAACGAATGCCAATATAACGAATGATCGATATTACGAACACTTTCTTCAAGTTCATTAGGTATTCTATATTACCAACAAATAACGAATTTCAGACGAAATGGTACTGAAAACTCTAAAGTCTTAGTTCTAAAAAGTTTACGGGAAGAGGCATTCAACAATAACAATCAACACCCGAAAAAACAAATGCATATTAACGATTCCTTTCTTAAATTTGAGTACAAATTGAAACTATTTACCTAGATTTGTATGACAAAAACGTTTCGATACAACGAACTTTCGATATAACGAATTGACTCTGGACATTATATCGTTCGTTATACTGGACCACCACTGTACTGAACTACGAGATCGATTATTGACTTCTGGTTCGGTCCTAGAGCAAAAGCAATGCTCTGAAACTTTCAATGGGTTGTCATAATAGGTTTCATCTAAGCACCGCAGTGCCAACAGCTCAACTCATCACACAATCTAATCTAATACAGACATTTGCAATAACGTTTCAGATTCTGAATATAAATCGGTGGTATTCCACATTTGACACATATGGGATAAGTAGGTTTAGGTGCTTTCTGCAGTCGTAAAAGGACCTCCGGTTGGACTCAAATTCTCCAATGTGAGCGTAGCTCAAAGCATGTAGAGCATGGCACAAGCAGGTGCTTCTGTAGCTTCAAACACTGTATACCTACGTTTATGAAAGGTTGAGGGGCTGAAAAGTTGGCAACATCAACCACAAATCTAGCTTGTCCTCCCTGCTCTTGTCTTTTGTAGGCTTACTCTTTTTAAGGTTATAAGTTTGCAGCTTACTTACATACTAAGGTGGGCATCACAGTTTGGGGTGAATCTGGGCCTCAATAATCATCTTACGCCAACAATATCGATTTCGGGCGAGCTTTCTCTTGTTATGCACTCGATTGAGGTCTTCATCACCTTGTTTGCTCCACGTGAGACGAGGCCTTCCTCTCCCGCGATTTCCATGCAATATGCTTTCGAAAATCCGTAGAGTCAAAGCGTTGATGTCCACCCGCTCTAAATGGCCCAGCCATCGTAGTCTCACGATGCGTACTCTTCTAGCTATGACCATCTCGCGGTACAGCCCATACAACTCGTTGCTATTACTTCTTTTCCACGCATAAGGGACCAAAGATAATTCGGAGTATTTTTATTTCGAAACGACCAAGGATTTCTTCGTCCGCTTTGAATAAGGTCGATGTTCCGCGCCGTAAAGCAGGACTGGGATGATCAAGATCTTATAAAGGGTTACTTTGCCTTAGTTTTTCTAGAGAGTTTTTTGATTCTCAATTGCCTTCTTAACCCAAAAAAGCAACGTTTGGCAAGAGTTATTATCCGTTTGATCTCTCAAATGAGGATTTGTGTATTTGAATTAGCTGACAATGTTTTGCGTTCGTTGTTGATTTTCGATTCCTGTCAAGTCAAGAAATTACTCAAAAACCATAGGACCTACAACGAGTTTGAACAAGTTCCAATGCGAAGGCGCCATGTTTGAAAATCTTTTGAAGTCTTTTCATTTGAGGTTGTTGGGAAGATGGATTATCCGACGAGGCCTATAGTAGAACTTAAACTACAGTTTCAGCAAGTAGCAGCCCTTCTAACAGTAGAATTTCACAAACCCTCATCTATAGCAATAAAGAGCAAACAAAATTGGACCTAAAATTCAACCTTGTGGAACTCTTGATGATGTTCAAAAACTTTCTAATAAACTAATAATATCCCATACTGAAGCACTTATCCAACTAAGAATGTTTGAACACAAAAGTTAAAATTTTCGGATGGCTTCAATACAAATCAGTTTAGAGAAATTAACGAAGCAGGTGTGCATGAATGAAAAAAAATTGAGTGGCTCAACAATGCCCGGAAAACCACGGGGCCAATTGAGAAAGCGCTTTTCAAGGCAGTATCTTAACTCTCGAAAGACTTACCAATCAACTTTTTTTCAGCTTGAAAGATACTTAGACCATTTACTGTGTACATCCACTTTGCGAGTCTCTTTACGATGGAGCTTAAGAATTTCAAAGTAAATATGTTTCTACAGACCACATATAAGCCAGTCTTTTTTGAAGAACGCAATTGCCTACTTTTTTTTATTTCAATGAAGGTACTGATTACTATGAAAACTTCATAACTGAGTGCGAATTATTTTGACATATTAATGCTTCTTATTATACAATTTTCGATACTAATGGCTAACCTTGTTCAGTCCATTGCCTATAGAGAACAGCCTCATTCTTAACCCACTTCAGAGCCTTGCTGCTTTACGAAAATCCAAAGAAACAAAAATGTGTAAGCTTTTCCGAATAACAAAGTATGCGACCTCAGCCGCCCACCTAATATCGGCTTAGTATCTAATCCAATCCTTTTGATTTAAGGGTTCTCCCCCACTTGTTTAGACGATGTTCAATTTCCGCCAAGATGGGCTAGATGCCACTAAATCATTATTCAAGGTTTTTGCATGTGACTATCCATCCACTCAAGATCCCATTAAAAATTAACAAACAAAATATCCAGTCACCAGCCAAACCCGACTCAAACTCAGGATTTAGAATCTACATCACAGACATACTTTTTATTATACCTACAGGATATCAACTGTATAAACTTACAACAGTCATCCCATTTTCAAAAACAAACCCATATCCAAAAACAATCCCCAATAATTTACATTTATATCCAAGCCTTGCTGCTTCGGTTAATCCCAATGAGCTATGCAAAAAAAGACAAGTGTCTGTTGGCCATAAAAGTCGCCAATAACCGTCCCATAAGTGGATAATAATATTCAAATTAAACAAAAAACCTTGTCTACGTCCATTCAACCAGAGAGGCTTACCCACAATGGGGATATGCTGCACTCCATCATCGGAGTCCGGTGTCTGTGTGTCTCTGAATTTGAAAAGAGAATCGCTTACGTGGACACATTCCACGTGCTTGCAATGCACCATGCGTGTTCGAGTTGTGCAACTTCGTCCATTGAATACAAAGTTCTATACTTTCCAATAACGTACACTCAAGAGTATAACATTTTCAACATCATTTTTTACCTACTGCACAGCACCACAGTCTATTTCTGTGACGCGTGAACGTTTCGTAATCCTTTTCACGTTTCTGATTTTTGTTTTATTTTTTTTTTTCCTTTTTTGATTTTCCTGTCAGTGTAGGTGGGTTTATTCATTTGACTGCTGTGTGAAGTAGATATGTTGTTCTTTTTTATTTTGTTGTTCCTCGTCGTTAGGTTTTTGCATGTTCATCACCGGCGTGCATCACTATGACAACTTCCAATTTGAAACTCTGTGATGTGCAACACACAGGAAAGAATGACGGATAATGAACCCTTTGATAACGATGACAAAGACAACGTTGTCGGTTGATGATGACAGACATTTTACTGTGAATTTTTATTAGCTTCCATTTGTTACGGAAGATTGGGCAGAGATTCTTGATAGGTGTGGAATGGTTTTGAAAACACAAAAAGATATTTTCCAATCATTTCGACAATGTACGTATACGATTTCGAAGAATTTTGACCATAACACGATACACGTGAATATTGAGGTATTAAAGGAAATACAAGGACCAAAAAAATCGATCCAAATTCTTTCAGTAGTGAATGTTGAGTTGCATTTTTTTAAGCTTGCACAAATTAATTTGTACATGTCAGTTTCTCACAAACTGAATAAACTTTCTTTTCACAAGCACTTTGAGACGGTCTTTCAATGATATTGCGACTGTTGTTTACTTTGATGGAATTAAAGAACAGAACAACATCTTTCATCATCAACACTTTCTTACATCTTTTTTTTTGATGAATTTAAATCACTATCAAAAACTCTGTACTCAAGTTATGTTCACAGAATGGGCAACTCATTAAGGGATGATCCAAAAAGTTTCTGGAACTTTGTCAATTCAAAGAAAGATTCGGATGGATACCCAGATAACTTTACATATGGTAATGACACATTGACAAAAACATCCGACATTTGCAACGCTTTTGCTCATCATTTTTGTAATTCCTTCTCTGATTCTACTGTTCGTATAGATCGTAGTTACTTCGAGTTTCTACGTAAATGTCCTAAAGTTAATTTTAATAATGTTCCAATTATCCTAGAAAGAGTCCTTAACAATATTTCATCTTTGAACGATGATTACTCTGCTGGCCCTGATGGCATCCCTCCAATAATTTTAAAAAAGTGTAAGTCCCAAATTGCATTTCCCCTTCATTACTTGTTTTCATTATCGTTAGATTCTGGTCGATTCCCTTTACTGTGGAAAAGATCTTTTATTACACCTGTATTTAAAAAAGGTATTAAATCAGATATCCTTAACTACAGACCCATATCTAAGCTTTCGTGTATTCCCAAATTATTTGAACAGCTTGTTTGTGAAAGCTTAACTTTCGATATTAAAAATATAATTTGAAAACAGCAGCATGGTTTTGTACAGAAAAGATCAACAGTAACAAACCTTGTATATTTCCTTCATAAATGTTCAAACGCGCTCGAAAGCGGGCAAGAGTTAGATTGTATATATACTGACTTTTCAAAGGCTTTCGATAAACTATCTCACGATATTATATTGTTTAAACTAAATGCATATGGATTCCCTTCGACCTTCGTTGATTGGATCAGATCGTACCTTACTGATAGATCATATGTGGTAAAATTTAGAAGCATTCTTTCAGACTCCTTTAAGGCGCACTCAGGAGTACCACAAGGTAGTCACCTTGGCCCTATCCTCTTTATACTAGCCATTAATGATGTTACTTTTAGCTTGTCATCGAGCGAAATTTTGATCTTCGCGGATGATATGAAAATTTTCAAGAAAATAGACTGCGCAGCCGATCGTCTTATTTTACAATCTGATGTTGAAAATTTTGCCACATGGTGCGATAAAAATGGATTGATTCTCAATCCAAGCAAATGTCAAAGTATAACTTTTTCGAAGAAACGTACACCGGCTTTGCATAATTACTCGATTTCTCATCAAATATTATGCAAGGTGTCCAGTATTAAGGACCTCGGCGTTTACTTTAGCTCCAATTTAGAATTTACATCTCATATCAATTACATTGTTAGTAAAGGAAATTCAATGCTTGGCTTTATTAAAAGATGGGCTAAGGAGTTTACGGACCCCTACGTCACTCTTTCGCTGTATAACTGTCATGTTCGACCCCATCTAGAATATGCTTCTCAAGTATGGTCTCCTTATTATGCAGTCCACAATTCAAGAATAGAAAGTATACAGCGAAGATTTATTAGATTTGCTCTTAAGGGACTTCCTTGGACGGATCCTTATGACCTTCCACCGTATGAGCATCGTATTCAACTTTTGCAGATGCAACTGCTTTCGCATCGCCGAATAAATAATGATTTAGTCTTTATTCACCAGCTCATAACAGGACAAATTGATGCTCCTGACTTGCTCGCATGCATAGGTTTTAACTACCGGGGAGGCTCATACCAACTGCGCAACTTGGAGTTACTTCACTGTCCTTATCATAGAACTAATTATGGATTGAATGAGCCTATTACTCGTATGATAAAAATTTTGAACCTAAACTCAAATCTAGTAGATTTTCATATTAGTAAAACTACGTTAAAGTCCTTAATTCGAACCAGAGCTCCACTCTCTTGACTATGTTTCTTTTTATGTTTCTTATATCTTTATAATTGTCATATTTAATAATTAATTTTACGTTTATATGTAGCTATCTAATTTGTTTTTGTATATGTTTATCAATAATTTTGTAATATTTCTTAGTTCTGTTGTCTTTAGTGTGTTAGACTTAATTTTTGCTTACTAACAATACTAACACCTCGCTAAATGATGACAGTGATACATATTTCTAAGTACTTAAGGGTGAAAAAACTCTTGAAGAAAAGATACATTGTTTCACAAGCTTGAAATAAGCTGTTCTGATAGTGAAAAAGGCACACAACATTCCGCTTCGTTATCGCTTCGCAGTTTGAGCCTAAAAGTAGCTTGAATTGTTATACTATTTTGGGCGAAAAATCATAGCTTCCGACTAAACGCATTAAGTTGATAACATAAACATCAAGGAAAAATGTTTTTCAACGGGTATTGCCTTTTGCGAGGAATCGGCAATATCTCCGATAGAAATTTCATGACATGAAAAGCGCTTTCTCGGTTAGCCGTTCGGAATCGACAAACCGAATTGTAGGTCCCCTCCATTCCCTCACAAGGCATGGTTGTGAGAAATGCGCTAGGCCCAGGGGCTCCTCACTCTGTTGCGCTACCCTATTTATTTTAATTTTTTTATGAAAGTAAAGGGAACGATTTGGTGAATTCACCCAGAAAGCAGAGTTACGAAAATTAGTTGTGGTGCCCATGGTAGAAGGGTTAGCGTATCTGCTTGTTACGTGCGAGTCAGAGGTTCAAATTCCAGAAACACAAACGAAAAAAAATCTCCCCTCACAAGGTATGATTGCTGCGCCACCTTTTTTTAGAGTTACGAATTGTTGAAAAGTAGGTGATGTGAACGTAAACCAATAAAACAACAAAGCTTTTCCGTTGTTAAAAGACATTCTAAAGATTTCAGACAAGTCGTTTCAAAACTTTAAATGAGTGCAATGATGTACAAGCTCCGAACGTTTCGCTACAAGTTGCAATAGGCATGGTCTTGTGGCGAAACGTTCGGGGTGAGTACAGCATTGCATTGAATTCAAACTTTCAATATCAATCAAGGCGGATTATCCGAAAAATCTTTTAAATGACAATACCACAACCACTGATCTCCCAGTTTTTTATTTTTTAGCTCAGAAAACACTAGAGAACAGAAATGGACGTTGCTTAGTAATGACGGATTTTTTAATCCGTTTTGACTAATAGGTAAGATCGTTGTATGTATAAACTATATTAGTCAAAAAGGCGATTTAACAATCTTATGGGCCGGAGGGTGTCGCAACCAGTCCAAAAGTCTACACAAATCTAATAGTTTATATATACAATGGTAAGACATCAGTTAGCAGAGATTTAAACCAATAAATAGAAAATTCGAGCTTCGCACAACCAACGCTTAGAGCGAATTTCTTTGAAAAGTGAAACAATTAGTACAGCGTCTTATTGGTAACTGATTAAAACTTGCGTGTTCACTTACCAACAAAACACTCCTTTTAATGTACTAAAGCTCTCAAGCTGCCCTAATCGATTTTTAAACCATTTCCTACAATACAAAAAAAAGGAAAAACGACTTCTTATATTAAAAAAGCACATCCTGAATATGAGCACTCTGTCAGCAGCGCCAGTTATAATCATGTTAAAATCTCAAAAGCCTTCAATTTAGAACTCAAATCTCTCATTAAGGAGTCAAAAGAATTTCTTCCACAACTAACAAGGAAAACTTTTTCAAGAAAATTAAGTCAATATATCCGGACAAAATTTGAAAATCAAGGAGAACAAAGCTATGTCTGTTTCTTAATTGGTGACAAGACACTTTCGCATTAAAGGATATACTAACACACACAATACATTCTGTAAAAGATGGGCAGCGAGAACAAAATGGACAATCAAGTAATACAAGTTCTATTTTTATCCTTTCATCCCTTGCACCCCTTAAAGTTCTTTGCTTCGTTAGCAAAAGGTATAAACGTTCTAACAATAAAACTTTTGTTTCATTTTCTTCATAATTATCTTCCTTCTTTGTGGATTCTTTTATACCACGTCCTGTCTCACACCTATATCGTTAATTGACGCTCTACTCAACAACTTTTCAAGAGCATGGCGATACCAAAAGTGAATCATTTTTGTAATTTTCTTTCACATTTGCTTTTTTTTTTCAATGCTTTTCTTTTTGGAGAACAGAAAAAATAAAAATACAAAAAAAATTAATAACAAGAAAACCACTTGAACGGACAGCGTTGAGGGAAAAGCAAATCAAAGCCCGGAAAAAGTTGTCAGCAAGTTAATTAAGAAGAAGCTTGAATTGGGAAAAGGGAAGAGCAATTTCCCGAAACAGAAACTCAAATTATGAAACCACTATGCTCAGGAAAAATCTATCTGGTGAAACCGAATTTTCAATTGTTTTATTTGGAAATTTCTTTCAATTTCTGTTATTCTTTTTCAATTTTTTTTTTCATTTTTTAAGTAAAGCAAAAAGATGAAATGAAAAAATTAAATCAAATCATTATTACAGACAGACAATCAGTGTGGCTGGTGGTTTCAAGCACAGTAGAGTAGAATCTTGTTAAATATCAATTAAAAAACACTTGCTGTTCCACTCCGTCAACAAAGCGATTTATAAATACGAGTACAAAAATCTTGAGATTGCCGCGAGAAGAAACAACAACAAAAGCATCCAGATCGTAAGTATGATGGCATGATAGCTAATGTTATCCTCCCAGACGACGACATATGGATATGAGCATTGTAGAATATAAAACATTCAACAAATATCCTAAAGACACGAATTTGCCGGAGCACTAAAGCCGTTGAATAGATAAAAATCTAAATAAAAATAAATGCGAAAATGGAAGTCGGAAGCCACATAAAGAACAAAACAAACTGTATCGTTTGGGTGTGTTTAATTTTTAGACTAACCCGAAGGTATACGTTGAATGTCTTATTCCGGTGGATAAGATGATTGCATGGAGTCTTATATTTCAGCTGGGCATAGGTAATGAAGTAGACAAAAAAAATACAAAATAATAAAATAAATAAAATCCAAACTTGAATACAGCCCTCTTGTGATGCGATGGGTGAATATTGATCGAATGTACTCCAGAGACTTCTTCTCCACATCAATTCAACCTCTATTCCACTCCAGGTTCTTCTTCTAGATCTAGATGATGTTGGAGAGAAAGGGGGAGAGACAGAGAGAGAGAGAGAGAAGGGAGGCCTTGAATGAATGGTAATTTGTTTCTTGCATGATCTACCTCGAAAGTGGATTAATTGGATGTGAGCATAGTAAATTGAAATGGAATATTGATTGTGAAGGTTGTGTCCGGAACTTTGTTGTTGTTTGTTTTATTTTTATTGTTTTGTGTGTTCCTTTGCTATTTCTGCCTGACGAAACGAATCAAGGAGGCGGTTTCCAACCAATTAAGTAAGTCACTGGATTGAAGGATTGTTAATCGAAATTTATTGTTCTATTGTTGGAGAAAGAGAAAGGAAAGAAAGAGACCACTTTTTTGTCCTACAAATTTCAAAACTCAAAGGCAGTAGATTTTTGATTGAAGTTTTCGACTCAACAATTGGATAAAGAATGAACGCGTGGTGTGTATGGTACGTGTTTGAAAGGAGATTGAGGCAATTTGTTTTTAGAATGCAAGCAAGCACCACACTTTTGAACATCAAACAAACGGAGGTATTCTATCATGGGGGATTTTCCAAATACAATTAAGCACGCAGAATGCGAAGATGCCATGAAATTATTAGAAATGGAACTCTTGGGGGGGCAAGAAGAATAATAATTGATTCGTTATAATTGAAGTTAGACAACAGCAGGACAGATTATTTCGTTTAACAAACACTTTCATATCAGGGTTTCTATAATCAACGATGGTTCAGTGACCTTGAAGATGAATTGATTTCCCCTGGGTTGGGCATTAAGTCTTCACAAAAGATCCTACACTTGATAGGTTTAGCATCGAAGTATGTTAGATGTTAGATGATAGATTAGAATGGAAATACATATAAGAATCAGGAATCAATCATAACATTTTCTGAAATAAAGGCATGTTCGGGTGGAAATTTGAAGCAGGTCTTATTTCAAAAAGACATTTCAGAAATTAATTAAGAGTAGGCTTCACAACCCCATTATTTATTTGAGGAAAACATGTAAGGGAATGAAACTGCATTTGGCAATTCCCACAACAACGCATGGTGCATTGTTTTACTCAAAGAACTACCTTTGGACAACCTTGAAGCCTTATTTATATTTCTACACTAAATTGACTGAAGCAGGATGTGCAATAGATACCGTTTGGTATGTAAAGTCAAGTACAATCAACATCGATGGATTGTTTTTAACTAAGCAAGTTGTGTATTAGTTTTATGCTGTTGAGACTTACGAATTCTTTTTTATACAAAATTCCATGAATTTGGAGTTTGGAGTGGCACAGCCTCAATTTCAATTAAGACAAAGTTCGATTTTCCGGGCCCATGTGCACCTCTCATATTAAAAAAGAATAAAAATAACCATTGATCAAAAACATATTTTTCTACGAAAAGATTTAAAAGTAGGAACATCAACTTTACATACAAAAAGAATTTTTTTATAAGCCGAGTTTCATTGAGAATCTGTATTCACTTCAGCAAAACATCGCAAAACATCGCACATGGGAAAACAACAACTCCAACTACCAGCCATCCCTGTTGATCACTTCTGAAAGTGCCTTATTTTTGTTCACTTAACTTTAGTTGTTGTTTTCCCATGTACGATGTTTTGCTGAAGTGAATACAGATTCCCAATGAAACTTGGCTATAGTTAGCAAAATGCGGGAAAACCGTTGGTTGCATCAATAATCTAGGGAGAAGTATGAATTCTGGGGGATTGCTGTTTAAATGTAAAAACTAAATTAAATCGAAAGCATTTTACAAAGATTACAGGGTTAGGTAAACCTTTCTACATTCGAGTTGTGCGGTTGAAATATGAATCTCTACACTTTACTGTGCGTCTGAGGTAAGGCTCAAGAAAAAACTTATAAGCATTACTGGCGAGGCGTTAGTTGCTGCTTAATTGTTTCACAGTCATTCACGGTCATTCCCACAAAACTCATCGTTCACACACATACCAAGTACTGACAGCTTTTCGGATTCCTTGAGCCGCAAGGCAATTCAGTTCCCGGTCTTTCACGTTTAGTGCTTGAGTAGACGAGTTCTTAAACCACTACCACATTCTGATAATCTTAAGAATACCATATTCTGATATCTTTCAATTCCCGAATCAAAAAATTCTAAGGCACTCTTAAAGTCAAGTCAAATCGTTTCAAAAAACAGGACTGAAAAAGAAAGTTCTCGTATCATTATAGAAAATATCGTATGCTATGTTCTTGCGGTTTGCTAAACACTTATCTGAAGTTTCCAAGGCAAATGTAAAAAATTATTAGAAAATATTGGTGTTTATTGGTTTTGAGTTTACAACTCGAAAATTGGCCATTTTATGTTAAAAGTTCTTCTATAAAAAAATTGGTAAGGTGTTTTCATTTTGAGTAGCCCGTCATTTTAGCAGTTACAATGACTCAAACTGCCACTTCCTGACAAATGACAAGTAAAAACTAAACTAATGCAAATTCCCAAAAATTGTGAAAAATGCATTAGTTTTGTGAACTGAAAAGACGACACAGTAAACACAAGAACTCAAGCCTACCGACCATCAATAACGTTGCATCGTGTCCTTGCTACTTATGCCCTTGAAATGTATCAAAATCTTTCGGAACTTCATCAAAAAATCATACTGAGTGATAAAGGAGCATTTTTACTTCGAAAGCTACGTCAACAAGCAGAATTGTGGAACTTTGGGCTCGGAAAACCCAAGAATCTTTATCAAAAAAGCTCTCCATTTTCATCGTATGACTTTTGTGAGCAATTTCTGATCTGGTGCAGTCATGGGTTTCACTATCGAAAGAAAAATTAATGAATTGAATGATATTGATGTTGACAACGATTACTTTAAAAAAGAAGTCGCTGTGTGTCACACAAGCACCGATACCATTGCTCTTTTGGGATGAATAGTTTCCTGACATGGCGGTGTGATTTTTGGAATAGGTGGCCACAGTTGGTCACCGAGATCTTTTTACACTTTTAGATAAGCTCTGATTGACAGACTCAGAACAATGATATTGAATCCATGCAGTAAGATCGATAGTTTAATGTCTTTAGTCAAAGGCCTACTTACTTACATATATAGATGGGCATTATAGAGTTCGGAATGAACGTGGGTATCAACCAACGCCTTTCGCCTACAATTTCTATTTTGTGGCGAGCTCTCTCTAGCTTTGCACTCTAAGTTAAAGTCTTTTTCCGCTTGATTACTTCAAATCAGAGACTTTCCTGTAATATGCTTCGAAACCCCGTAGAGCAGAAATGTTGATATCCATCCGCTCTACATAACCCAGCTATCGAAGTCTCGCAATTCGTCCGTTTCTAGCTATACCCATTTCGCGATGCATCCATACAGGATGGGACCAAAGACCACTCGGAGTAGTTTTCATTTGAAAAGGCCAACGATTTTCTTATTCACTTTAGATAAGGTGCATTCTTAAGCGCTTTGTTTTTCAAAAGATGGATTGATTTCTCAATTGCCTCTTCAGCCAAAGCAGCAGTAATTAGCCTAAGTAATTCTTTGTTTGATCTCGCAACTTACCGAACTTGGCGAAGCAGCGGAGTTTTCCAAAGCCAACCTGCGGAGCCCTTCGAATTTTGCAGGCATGTCAAAACTCGACATAGCTCTCTACAGCTCGTCTCTGTAAATACTGGGTGGTATGCGAAATGCATTGTCTCAGTCTCAAATCTCATTATTTTGAGCTTTTGCTAGCTTTCGTATGCAAAATTGTTTTGAGACAAATCTCACAAAAATGAGATCGATCTCATTTTATAGATCTATCTCATTTGAGATGTTTCCGTATGCAGAAAAAAAGCTTTGTCTCATTAAAATGAGCCAAAGCTCGTAAAATGTTGAGACTGGAAATTAGTTGTCTCAGGAATAACAATGGCTGAGTACATGAATATTTTTGCTCCTGTTGAGTCAACAAGAAATTATAAAATTCTTTATAGGTTTACCCAAACTCAAATTGAGGCCTTAACTGATTATTTTTTTCAAAGTAGTGATACTTTTCGGGGTGGTCGTTTATCTAATAAAACCAGAATGATTTTCAAGGAGTTTTAATTTTTTGGTCAACACTAAATTTTGCTTCAGTAAAATTAGCCTCTGTAAATCAGTTAATGAAAGATCCCTCGTTTCCCCTGTCTCGTAGTTTGATAAAACTTCTATTTCATTATTAGCATGTCTTCTTTTCCGTGACGAATCCTTCAAAATTTTCGTTGCATTTGAAACGGAATTAGAGGATTCGTCTCTGCTTATGGCTACAGTTTCTGCTCCTGTAATAAAATATTCATCATGAAAAATCAAACAATTATTATAAAAAACAATTGTATTTTACCTTCGAGCCTATTTAGCACCGGATTCGGATTTTCAGACCCACCATTGAATAAGTCCCATAAATCCTTTTCCCATGACTTAAGTTTTATTTTTCTATTTCCCGTTTTATTGCGATCACATTTTTCTTTTATTCTTATTTTGATATTTGTAATTTTTTTAGAAATTTGATTTATTTCAATATTTTTGCCAAATTTTTTTTCAAACTCCGATTTGAATGCTATAGCATTTTTTTTCTTTTTTTTTAGGTCAGGAGTTTGACTTTTTGTCAAAATAACTGTATTTTTTTTAATAAAATTCACAAAAAAAATATTTGTATCGTCGTTTTTTTTGAAGAGTTATCACAAACACTACTTTCACTTGAAGAAGACATTTTGAGATTGAGATAGTGAGATGAGACAAAGCTCTTGCATACCAAATTGAGCTTTGTCTCATTGCAAATGCTCTATCTCACAATCTCGAGCTCATTCTCAGAGCTCAATCTCATGAGACTGAGACAAAGCATTTCGCATACCACCCACTGTCCCGTTCAAAGGAATAACAAGGTCGCGTATATAAAATATTTTCCAAGATCTGCCGCAGTGTGAAAATTTGGCCAATTGTCAATACCCGCATTGATAAGGACCCATCCAATTGTTGGCGTGCAGTCTCAAGACAATCAACACATATTACAGGATACAAGAGCTTAAATGCGGCATTAAGGAGACTTATTTCTGTATTGTTAGCGCAGTTTTAGGGTTTTACCTGTTTTTTTTTAGTGCGGGCATTCGAAACTAAGGCTCCATTCATTAGGCATACCTTCTACTAATCATATCTTCGCTTGATCTCCTGCTGCCGTCAAGACAATCTGCACCTGCTGTTTTATTTGATTTAAGCTTTTCCCAAAACAAAGCATATTTCCTATTGTGGTGCCTGTGGAGTTATGGTATGTATGTCTGTCTGTAATGCGGGAACTTCGTATTTCGAATCCCAACCAAAGCTGTAACGTGCTTTTTACTTTCGAGCCGAAGTTTCGCTCGTCGGATTAGCCAGGGTCTTTCTGAAGAAAAACAAGAAACTTCAGGGGAGAAGGTCTTACACTTGAATGTACAAAATCTTTATTCAATCGCAAACAAAAACTTCTAAAAACGCTTAAAAAGGGTTAAAACAGTAACTCTATCCAGTTGTTAATAACGTCTGATTCCATGCTGTTGTTATCATAAGTAATACCCTAACCTGAAACTATGCCGAAGTACAGGTATATGACGACCCTTTGGTGGCACGGAAGGCGCACGAAAGCTGCAAACCAAGGCTTCCACTATGGAAAGCCATTCGTAAGCAATAGTCACACGGTTTCAGTCGGGAAATAAAAAAAATCGCTTTTAGATTTTTGTCCTTGGTTTCGGGATTGAGCCTGTTGCTCGATGACTGCTAATTTGTTAATGTCAATTCTGGCGGATGACCAGTTGTTTTATCGGCTTCGGCTGTGGATTACCTGTACAGCTATTCTGAGCCGGCAGAAAATTGAAAGTCCCCTCCATTCCAACACAAGGCATGGTTATGAGAAAGGCGCTCCCCGCTCTGTTGCGCCAACCAATACATGAACTTTTTTAAGTCGGGATGACGGAATTTTTGATCATCGTCCAAGTTGAATGGGAATCCTGCCTGACACCAGTTAGTTAAAAAAACTACGCTTTACTGACGAATTGAAAACAAAAACTTTAAAAAACAAGCTTTTTTATTAAAAGAAATACAACGTTTTTCCCGAAACTGCAACACCCTTATATAAGAAAAATGGCCCGTTAGTAACAACTTAGCAAATTGTCTTTCACCAAAGATGAAAGTCTACTCTAAGCTCGTAAATTAAGTTTGCCTAATTAATAACAACATCCATGTTTGATTTTCTCTCACCAGAAATCAAAACAAAAAAATTACCGTGTCTTCCCACAAAAAACAGCAACAAAAAAAATAAATAAAATATATAAATTTAAAGACAACAAACAAAAAAAAATCAAATCCTTGGCGCGACAAGCATCATAAAGGGGAATAAAAAATGATGATCAGCCTGGGCTGATAAAATTTATAGCATCCGTACAACATCGATGGAGGCGGCATGGCGTGAGTTAAGCTCTTTCTCTCTATCTGATAAACGAGTGATTCAACGTAGCATAATGAACAAGATGCTAAATTTAAATTCATTGCTGTTTGGTGTGTTTTGTCACGCGTTTTTATCATGTCATGGTCTGCGAGCCGCGCCCACAACATAAAATAATCGTGTTTTTCATTCTTTTTTATATTTTATATATAAACAATGGAAAACTACTCACACTGGATATGTAAACATACTTTTTTCATTGCACAAATGATGAACATAGATTAACTTAAACTTTTGACATCAGGTCATTGGTACTGATTACTGAGAAGAAGAAGAAATTTTGGCAAACAATTGTTTTTCTCTTTTTTTATAACAGCGTCACATCAAAATTAGAGTTAAATATAAAATACTTGCTAATCTGTTTCTCTAAATATAAATTGATTTATTTTAAATGATTTGTAGGTAACACTCAATGTCATTGGCCAATAGTCTATTCTTGAAAAAGTTTTCTCCTAATAGACGGGGGCAGCAAAAGTCGATTAAAACCGAAAACCTGTGAGTTCAAGATGTGACCAATACCTGCTTCGAAAAAAAAACAAAATAATTTCTTTATTTCGAGGCAACGATTCGATAAAAATAAAAATCGTCTAGCGTCTGAAGAATGTCACAAACACAATATCATTTTTTACTCAAGGATTCTCATCTATCGTTCATGGAGATGTTCTGCATTGAGTGCCTTAATAATCCTTTCTCCTCTTTTATTCTCACTGCTTTCTTATAAAAAAAAAGGAGTGTGTTTACTGAAACAAACAAGATTGTGATGACATTTACAATGCACATGATTAAGACTCGTCTGTCAACATCATTAGCAAGAGTATCCTATAATTAACTACGACGAGAAACACAAGAGGAGGGATTTTTTTCAACGCCCTAAAAATAGGGACAACAACAGATCATGGTCGTGAACCAAATCATTCAAAATTAGATTTCACAATGTTGTGGTGTGTTGTAATTGGTGCAGTAATCGACAATTACGATAACACCACACGAGTAATTCATTATGTTGTCGGCAAAATGCCACTTTATAGCCAAGTGGCAATTGATTATTTGTTCTTTTTATGGGTTTATGTGATTTTTATTTTTATGGAATTGGTTGTGTGTGTCCTGTGGGGCATGGGTTAAAAATCTGTTTTTGAGATGAAAGCGAGATTAATCGATTGATAAAAAGAACACAGATTTATAGAAAGGGACAGTTTGTTCACAAGTCTGTACAAACAGACAGCCACTTGTTTGATAACAAACAAAACCAAGGTCCTCCCTAATGTGAGCTTTTCAACTCTTTAAACTTGGTCTATCTTCGGTAGACCTAGTGGTTTACTTATAGGCCCTTGTAGCTATCACTTACGATGATTATCGGTTTATTTCGAATGAGTGCTCCCCAATCACTTTGTTGCACTCCTCGCGTGAGAATAGATCACTTCGCATACATCGTTTTTAGTATGCCTTCACAGTCGTAAGAACCTTACAGAATAACTCTTTCTAACATCGTGAATATCGATGTTTACATCTATCTAACTACAATGTGGTCAAATTGTAGATTAACCGTTTTTTTTTTTTTTTTTTTGAAGTACTCCATGAAGCAGTCTTAAGAAATGTAATTGACTCGAAACAATGGATCTTCTACAGTAAGTTGTGACCTGAAAAGTTTGATTTGCCTTGATCTTCTTAGACGTGCAACTTGAAATCCCTGTCCTGGAAGCTCAGAATTTTTCAGTGAACAGAGGATAAGGACAGATTTAAAGGCTCTTTTTACTTGAATAGTAAACTAAACAAATCCAATTTGGTCTCAGAGAACTTATGAAGTTAATTAGGAAATCATTCTTAGTATTTTCGTAGCCCAATGATTGGTATGGTATTCGACACTACTTCACATTTGTAAGTCCTTTTTATAAAAAAAATGAAACTCAAAATGTTTGTGAAAACTATTCACTCTATAAAAATTTGTATGGATTTTTGATTGTAAATAAATAAACAAATAGGGCGGCGCAACGGAGCGAGGAGCCCCGGGGCCTAGCGCATTTCTCACAATCACACCATTGCCTTTTAAGAGATTGGAGGGGACCTACAATTTTCTACCTACAATTTTATACGAACAGCTAACCGAGAAAGCGCTTTTCATGACAACGAATATACTAACAGAGGACTTACTTGTCAAATCCGTCCGAAAGACGATACCCATGGAAAAAAAATTTTGTCTCTGTTGGGATTCGAACCACGAACCTCTAGGTTAGCAGGTGGACATGCTAACGATCACGCAACGGGTGTTTGTAACTTTGTTATTCTCTTTCTATTTAGTAAAGTCAATGTTATTTTAAAACATAATGTTTAAAGAATACTATGAGAAAATTTCATAAAGAAGTATCAAAAATTACAGTAGTGGCAGTAATTATTGTGAAGCGTCTCAGAACAAAAGTAGAGTTACGGTGGCTATAATAACTCGGTACTGGATTATCCAAAATCAAAAAATCAAAGTTATTTCGATAGATAATAGTTTTTCCCCGGCAACGTTGGGAGAGATTTTCGAATTTTAAACACTTTGAAAAAAGAATGCGATTTTTTGAGTACAAATCAGTGCAGTGTTGTTAAGTAAAAAATGGGCACGACTGGGTCGCACGAACTTGCGATTGTGTGCTAAATATGATATCAAAATCTTAAGGTCGAGTAAAAGGTTTCAGTATTCGCTCTTAATGTATTTGGTGGTACAGGGTTGCCAACTACACATTAATAATGAAAATTGAATTAAATCACGCAAAATTTAAAAAAAAAAAATTATATTAAATATTCTAAAGAGAAAATCTAAAAACGCTATTGTTTTGCCACTGGTAATACGTATAAACGCTGAAAATTATATCAAAACCGTTGGACCAATTTAAAAAAAACGGTTTTTAATTTTTTACTTTTTTAAAAACTAGTTTTTTAAAAGTCAAGTATGTATAGTTTAAGATCTTGCTAGAACTTGTTTTGACAAAAAATTTGAAAAAATTAAAGATATTGTTTTGAAGTTATTTTCAAAAATCAATTTTTTTTTTTTTTGTAAATTTATAAAAAATTTTAATTTTTCAAATGTTGATATGCAATCTTTCTTAAACAATTTACGACTTCTGAAATACAAAATTTCGTCAATATCGTGTAGGCCATTAACGAGAAAGTCGGTTTTGAAAAAAGTGGTACTATAAGAGGAACCGTTTTTATACTTTTCCAGATTTTTTTGCATCATAGGCATAAGGCCATACAGACATACAGACAGAACCGCAGAATCCACGTTTTCGTATTCTTTATTATCGTAATTTAATGTTTTATTGTTATCTCAAAAAATTTTTTCTGCACGATTGCAAAACTTCTTCTACCTTCTTGTACCTTAAATCGCAAGCAAAAATATTAATAAATTTGAAAAAAAGCTTTCCAGCGTTACCTCGTAAATCATGTACAGAAATAGTGTTCAAAATTGCAAAAGGATCGGTACAGTAGTTTTGAAGTTATGAGGGGCACGAACTTTTAAAAAGTGAGCCCAAAATCGCTCTTGGGTCGAACAGATATGAAAATATTCATAACGTCGTCATTTTTACGCCGATCAACTCGACATTTCGACACAATTTTCTTTAAGAATTTTGAATTCATTTTAACCCTCCGTCCTCCATCTGGGGTATGAGATACCCCACACCAAATTGAAAACTGTGTAATAACGGTTACAATTTTTTCTCAGCCATACCATTCTTATGTAAATTAAGTTTAACATCTGCTGCAGTAGTAAGAGGTCCTTTTTTGCAGTTTAGATTTTTTGCATATATATAATTTTGCTGTGAGATTTGGTGTGGGGTATCATATACCCCAGATAGAAGTTGATGTTAGTATTTTTTATTCACACAAATCACAAAATGAGGCAACATCCAGTGCAATAGCTCTTCAACCAACAAATTTGGAAAAATACTTCCGTTGTAGCTTCTGTGATAGAAAAAAGATAAAAAGCAAAAAAAGTGTGTGCTACATGTCACCTTGCAATGTGCGACGATCATCGCTCGATGAATTGTATAGAATGTACAAATTAAAATTTTTTTTTTTTTGAAAAAGTTCCGGTTACCAACCTTAGCCGCTAACAGGGCTTGGTGGCAAAACATTAATAAAAACAATTTCATACGCTTCAATAACATTTTCCAAAACATTTTTAACAACTTTTTTTTTTTTTTTGTAATAGCTTCTGAAAAAATGAATTTTTAAAAAACATCTACTTTTTTTTGCTTTTTTTTGGAATAAAATTTTAAAATATTTTTTTTTCTGTATTATATATTTACTATATTTTGTTGAATTGAAAATTATTATAAGAAATTGATGAAATTAAAATATGAACAGTGAATTTTAAAAATAATTTTACAAAAACAATTTTTTTCTAATTATTTATGTTTGGGGTATGTCATACCCCAGATAGAGGAACTTGTAAGAAAAAATAAGATGGAGGACGGAGGGTTAAAATATGTGAAAAATTTTAAAATCGTATACCCCTTCCCTCTTCTTTACGTTGCAGAAAAGTTTGTTTTCATCAAAACGTGTCCTCTTCATTCTTTGTTAGACTTTAAATTTTGAGAGACAAACCACAAAAACCATTGGTATTTATTTGCCAAGATGACGGTCAAAGGATGGCAGGCCCTCAAAGTTTTAAAAACTATACTTGGAAGATTCTCACATTTATAGGATCTGAAATTAAGAGTGTTCCAAATACCTTCAACTATGGTTTAAGCCCCGCAACTTGTCGCCCGAAACAAGTTCGCCTGTCAAAGCACCAGTGCGATTACATCGCCCAGTGACGAGGCGTTTCTTTAAGGGACCTTTTGATCACTTGGAAATCATTCAAACAAGCTCGGAGAAACATACAGAATTAATGTTTCCACGCACTTGTGCCTTCTTGCGGCAGACCATGGCTGCTGAGGACAACTCAGTCGAATCCCTCAAAACCCTTCAGCTGCAATACGGCCCGTCTTTATAAGAACCTTAAACGATGCTAAAACCAACCAAAAATCGACAAAATAAAAATGGGTAACACGAAAATTCACTTTAGGGAATCGACAACGACATTACTGAATTTCAGAATATCATGAACACTTTCATTTTAAGCAGGTATTTACTCATACGGTTGCGTAAACAAAATTGTCATGCACATATTCGCAGTAGTGCCAATCAGTTCATAATGTCGCTAAGCACTATAACCATTCTTAGGATGCTCTGCAAATTCTTTTGTACGAATTGTTTAACTTAATTCAAGAGCTATTTTTTAACTAACTTACTTTTTAATTGAACATAGTTAATCTAAAAAGTTGTTAACAGGTCTCTCGAAATTAATACGGCCACCTACAGAACCCTTCGGAACGGTATATTGATGAGAATAAGACATAACAGCTGATGTCCTTCTCACTTTTATGGATTTGCTTTACAATCATTTCACAGCCCACAGTAAATTTGCTGACCACATTTTTCCCATGTTCCAAATAGCACGTAGGCTCTTTCACATATACTAACACAATCGTCAACCTAACATTTAAGAATCAATTCCCAAAAACTGGGTTAGTTGGTGAACACTATTTTCGAATGAGCTAACAGAGAATATCGTCTCCTTGTTGTGTTTTTTTTTTCTTGTTTTTTTTATTTTCCTATTTCCCTCATGTTAAGTGCTCCAAGGTTGAAATAATGTTTTCAAAATAATTAACGAAAGAAAAAAAAAGCTTGTATCAAAGAAAACAAACAATTTGAAATTGTTTAAGTTCGCCCTCCCCCTGTGTGATGGGGGCGGGTATTAGGATAACGCATCGTGCTCAAAATTTTGTATAGTTTAAAGTCAATGCGTGGGCTGCTGCGGATGGCAGCCAACAACAGCGCTGACGAACGCATTATGTCGATTTACACACTATAACACTGTGGAGGGTGGTGTTCGGTGTTTTATTTGTGACAACAAAATGGAAAATATTGAGATTATTGCTTTTGTTTAAAAAAAGAAACACTGACAGCGAGAGTGTGGCAATAGATATAGAGCCTTGCCTTGCCCAGGCGAATGGCCATGATTGATGAATTTTTGTTGAACTAGTCAAATTGGTCGTCGTTATTCAATGAATATTTTCGAGCTCATATCCATTCACACACAAATACACAAAACTTTAGGGAGATGAGAGTTTCTCTGAAGTTTGGGTAAATATTGTCAAAACTCACCAACCTTTTTTATATATGATTGGAAACACTTTGTATATTTTATACTCGTCAAGCAACATCCCACAGCACGCACGATTATTTCTTCCAATAAAACACAAATCTCAATAAATTTCCCTGATTAGCCAATTCAGGTTAAGTTTAGGGTGTGTGCGGGTGGGTTGAAGATTTATTGCTTGATCTTTAAGGACATTGATTTTCTTTTTATTGACTTAAACCCCCTGATTGCCGAAGGATAAAAGAAGACACACCCACATGCACATAGTAAAATCTCTCATTTGAAGTTTATGTACTCGTTAGGGAACAATTGAAACGTATTAGATATTTAATCAGGTGCTTTGTGGGGAATAAGAGAAATTGATTCATTTGACACAAATTTGTTGCGATTTGATTTTTTTCTGTCTATCTCTGATCACTGGAGACCCTTCAAAAAGAAATTTTGTATGAGGGAGTTTTGCTTGAATAAATATTTTTATGGTTACAAATTAAGTAACAATTTAGTTTCAGTTATTTGCATCTCCAATATGATCGCCAATTGAAAAGAGGAGCAATGCTTAATTGCGACAAACATTATTTCAGACATTATGCGATGCGGGAGTGCGTTGTTTGAGCATAATTAGGTGTGTCCTTGCGGTGCTGAACTTTTGTTTTGTCTTACGTGAGACAAAGTGTTTCCTCATTAGTTTCAAAATAAATAAAACGAATGTTATTTGTGGATTTGACATGTTGTTGTAACAATTCAAACATTTTTTTTTCTTATACAAGACTTTTATGCTTCAAGTAAGGTTAGACACAAGGTTTACGTGAATCGTTAAACGAAGGTCCTTTCATTTGATTGATTACTATTGATGTCACAAACAAATGCATCCAACTTATTATAATAATTTTACTTGTATACGGTTCGATATTTTGAATATTATAAATCATAGCTGGCACCATAGGCGGATCCACGGGGGGGGGTTTTCGGGTCCCCCCCCCCCCCCCCCCCCAATCGGGAAAATAAAAGATGTTATTTGTAATATTTATCGGCTCCTAATGTTCAAATTTAGTTACGGGACGGAAAAATATAACATGAGCAAGACAAAAAAGTAAAGGAGAAGTAATATTATTATTTAAAAAAATTAAAGAACTTTATTGATCATTATTACATTTAATAAAAAACTGAAGAACATGCTATCTCAAACACTAGTAAATTTTCGAGGTTTTTTGAAAAATTTCGCTAGAATTTCGTCCAGGGCAAATTCAATATGGGTATGGATATTTAAAGAAGCAAGGCCATTTAGTCGTTCCTGTCCCATCGTATTTCTCAGGTAAGTTTTGATTCTCCTCAACGTCGAAAATGGTCTGGAGTTGCTGTAGTTACAGGTAGTACTGCCAACTGCCAAGACTCGCAAAATATATCGACATTCTTGAACGACTTGCTACTGATAATCTGAAAAATATCGTCAGATTGATGTTTGCATATGTGTCTCTATCCGATAAAAGTGACTTAATTGGCAAAAAATCGGTTGTTGGATCATGATTGCTTACACAAGTTCTTTTACTGAATATTCATGAAGCGCAATCAGAAATTGTAACATCGCTATTTTTTCACAAAATATAAATTCAGAGAAACGATTTTTCACATTGGTTTGAATGGTACATCAACGCCTTTCAGAGCGTGCCGTGTAAGCTTTCACTTTTGCCTAAAAGGTGCCTTTTCTCGGATCGCGTCACATATAAACATTTTTACATGTAAATTTTTGATCGAAAGATACTAACCAGTAAAGCATTAAGCGCATTTTGGATGTTCTGGCCGTTGGATCTGGATTCGTTGCCTCCACATCTTTTCTGACAGAAAATTTTCTTTCGATCAATCCGATATATTTTCGTAAAATGTGTAGAAGTCAGCGCATTTCTTTTCGTTAAATTCTTGTTTAAAAAACAGTTGCCCGAAACTTTGGAAAATGGATTTGTGTTCCGAGAACCGACTTTTGAGTTGAGAAATGAACGTATCAAGAAACGGAATGTAGGAAGAAATTCTGTAGTAGTCTTCAATACTTTGTGCTTGAACGTTGCAACGATTTTATTGTTGATTGCAACGGCGGCAGCGTGGCAATTTCATTAACTAATTCCATAATGTGACAGGTGATTTGGTATTCAACAGTCGAAATCGCTGACAAAAGATGCAATGCATTTTGCGAAGTATCTCGACATTTCCACGTTTTGATTTTTTCCAAAGATTCAATAACAGCCGGTTGCAATTCAACGTAACGGGTGATCCATTTCGAGGTTCCCTACTTTTTTAAAGAAAAAAACACAGAAAATTAAAATTTAACGGGAAATGTTTATTATCATTCGAAAGAACATTCCTTGGCATTTATTTTTTGAAGATTATCTCTTTCAAATGTTGGCCGCGGCTACGTCTCAGATGGTCCATCCGTTGAGTCCAATTTTAGATGACTCGTTCGAGCATTTCGACTGGTAACTGGCGAATAACACGCGTGATGTTTTGCTCCAAGGCCTGAATCGAAACGGGTTTATCCGCATAGACTTTAGACTTTACGTATCCCCACAGAAAAAAGTCTAACGGTGTGATATCACACGATCTTGGTGGCCAACCGACCGGCCCATTATCTGTTCACCGAAATGCTATCTCAATAAATCCATTGATTCGTGCGATGTGTGGGAAGTGGCGCCGTCTTGTTGAAACCAAATGTCGCCGAGATCACGAGCTTCAATTTCAGGCATCAAATAGTCGGTTATCATGGCGCGATAACGGTCGCCATTGACGGTTACGTTCTCACCGGCATCATTTTTGAAGAAATATGGACCGATGATGCCACCGGCCCACAAACCACACCAAACCTTCTTCACTGCGTGCTGGACGTGGTCTATTCGGTCGAACATTATCCAATAATGAATGCTGGGTCTCAAGATGGGTGATGGTGTTGCGAATAGTACGCTCAGTAGGCCGATTATGTTGACCATAAGTTGAGCGAAGCGCGCGAAACACATTCTTTACAGAACGTGAATTTTCGTAATAAAGTTGTACGATTTGTAAACGTTGTTCAGGCGTAAGTCTTTCCATGATGAAATGCCAAACAATACTGAACAAAAATAACATGACAGCTTGACACGACTCACGCGTGATCTGTCAAAAAAAGGCTGATGAAAAAAGTACCTCTAGTTGGATCACCCGTTACGTTCCAACTACTTCATGAGACTGAGCAAACTTGGTAGGACAAACAGACTTCAACTTTTGCTTTTTTTTCTCAATTTTGTTTGTCATTTTTGAAATTTCTTGGTGTAGAACGTCTTGTCTTTTAGGCCAGTGAAAAAAATGCTTCAATCGCTCCGATAGTTCCTAACGCATTTTTGATTCCTGACACTTCGCACGCTGCATTGACTGCCAAACTAAAGCTATGTGCAGCGCAATGTACATAAATTGCCAGGGGGAAATACGATCTCAGATGAGCCTGTGCACCAATAAATTGGACACTCATTGCCGGAGCTCCGTCGAATCCTTGACCATACACATATGAGCAATCGACGCCAACATCATGTAAATATATTCTGATTGAATCTGCTAAACCTCGTATATATAAATAAGATTTTGAGTAATGGACCCCCCCCCCCCCCCCCATGCCCAAATCCTGGATCCGCCACTGGCTGGCGCATAACAAGTTTATACAAGGGTCTTAGAAGCAAGTTGTGAAATCAAAGGCTTTCTAAATTGTGAACTGAAAGGAAGTAAAATATAGCTTCTTTAATGCTCCCTACAAGCAAATGAAAGTTATTACTTTCATGCAATTTACATTTTCAACTGGTAAGTTATGGCTTTCATATATAGCTTTTCTTCAGTTGGAGGTTTTTAAAATACTAATTGGAGTATTCAGATCTAAAAAAGAGTCCATTGCACTAACAGACAGCCTTCTTTTTCTATAGCTTTCCAGATGTTCGGACAAGACCCAAAAGACGCTCTCCTCAAAGGCACCAGCATCGGAACCAAGATCGGTTTTAAAACCATCCGTGAAGATGCGATAGCCATCGTTTTCGGTTCAAATTCTAGAATGAACTAGTCTTGAAGAGACAGAAGCTTAACTGTTTATTTTTGACGCAGTTTGAGCCTTAGAATCATGGTATAAGACAGCAAATCCTTTACATGTGAGTCAAAAGATACTTTTTGTGAGTTCCTTAAAACTTGTAGGCAAATTGTGCTAGAGACCAGTCCTCTTTAAACGGAAAATGGGAGGAAGACTCAGTAGTACGTTGAGAGCAGCTTGGGAAAGCCAAGACATGTTTTTCTTGGAAATTTGGCAAACGAGACAATAAAATATTTACGTGAGACCTTATTCCACCAAACAACTAGCGCATATGACATAATTGGTCTTATCAAATCCGCATTATATATCAAAAGGCTCCCTTTACATTGGTCTCTATCACAGCGCCCCTCGCATCGCAACAATTTCGGACTAAGAATACCAAAAAGGAAGCATCATAGACGCCCTCGTAGTGAATGCTTTGTTGCTAAATTTGTTACCATTGATGAAACTGGGGAAAGCCAAGACATATTTTTTTGAAATTTGGCGAACGAGACAATAGCTTATTTACGTGAGACCTTGGTCCACCAAACAAGTTATTAAATAATTGGTCTTATCATACGCGCATGGATCCAAAGCTTTTTATTTAGGATAACTCCAGGATGTTTGACTTCGTTTGAAAAGGGATAGTTTACAAATCTAAGTGTAGGTTGGGTCAAAACAGTAAATTTTATACTTTTTCAAAAGAATGGATGGAAAGACCAGGTATTATTCAAGTATAGCGTAGCCTATGCTCTGGAACAAACGTCTTGAAGACTGGATCCAACACAGAGCACGGCGACGTCATCGGCATATGAGCAGGTTTGCACGTTAGAACCATTGAGCATTTCAAGTAGAGATTCGATCAGCATGCACAATAGAAAAATAGTAAACTCATTTCGGTCCAATGGGTCCAACAAAATTACTATTGATCGGGTGAAAATCCATAGAAGTGCTCAATAAATCACCACTCCATCCACAAAAAAAAATAACTGTTTGGTGCTGTTTGCATGCCGTTGGTCGGCGATCGGCGTTATTGGGCCACATTTTTTCGCCGGTAGGTTAGGTTAGGTTAGGTTGAATGGGGGGTGCAGCCACAAGTGGCAATACCTCACTCGGATCTCAAGGATCCATTGTGCTCCCCGGGAAATCAGAGGATGAGGAAATGGGAGGATTGGAAAGGTAAATGGTTATTGTGGTAGGGAACTCCCACTGAACCATTTGGAGCCCTGAGTAAATTTCAGGACGTTGCTCACTGGGAGACTTGAGATATCGCCCAGTTCGTCGAAAAAGTATTCTCCGAGGGTTTTTTTCCGAGTGTGGGCCAAGCTAGGACACTCACAAAGGAAGTGGAATGATCCCTCCTCTGCCTCCTCATCTTGGCATCCTCTACATAAGTCGGATGTGCTAATGCCCATTCTCATCATGTGGGTACCCAACGAGTTGTGTCCCGTGAGAATGCCAATCAACAGAGAGAGCCGAGGTCTGCAAAGTTTTCGCCGGTAATAACCAATAACTATCATACCGTCATCACGTTACTGTGAATGGCCAGCGTTACCAATTGTTTTTGTGTCCAAATTGGAAGACATGGACTTGGTCGAGATGTGCCCTAAGTTCGTACGATTTAACGCCTCTTGACTATTTTATTTAGAGCTACGTTAATTCATTGGATTTTACGGTTTATACCAACAAGCCAATGACGTTGGAAGAGCTCAGAGCCAAACATTGAACACGAAATAACAACCGTTTCGGCCGAAATGTGTGACCGAGCCTTGGAAAATTGGCTCCAACGAATCAACCGCTTCAAACGTGCCCGCTGTGGTCATATGAACGAAGTCAAATTTCACTCATAAAATGTTTTGATTGTACTTCAAGTCGATGATAAAGCTCTTTAAATACCTCAAACCGTTTCTTTTATTTAAAAAAAAAAAAAAAAAAAAAGTGGGAAAGTCCTAATTGAAAAATCCGATACAATTTAATTTATTTAACTCTTCTCTCTCTCTCTTTCTCTTCCTGTTGAAAACAACAGGATCTCGACCATTTCTCAATCTGGTGCGCATGAAATAACTACTCCTTCACTATATTCTTCAGAGTCAAATCATTTCACCAGCTGAGGCCATTCGTGACCTAAGGATCATTTACAACCAAAAACTAAACTTCCTCTCTTTAGGTAATAAAAGCCAATTCAGCACTTGCCGTAAGGGAATGGTTTGCATATCTGTCTATATCTTTAGGTCCAAAGAAATAAGCATTAAGTCTTTGATATATTTAGACTACCCGCTAAGGGTCAGCAAACTATTTAGGTGTTTATTAAGCTAGTTTTATACATTTTTGATAGCTAATAAATAAATTTAGAAAGAAAGAAAAACTATGAATTGAAGAAAAGTCCCAGAAACATCTAAATGTTTTCCCAAATGCCTTCCTCGAGGAATCGGCAAGTCCTTCTTTAGTAATTTCACTGTCAAGAAAAGCGACTTCTCGATCAAGCTTTCGGAATCGGCAATAAATTGTAGGTCCTCCATGAGAGAGAAATGAACAAGATCCGCTCTCTGGGCTCTGTTGCGCCACTCTATAATTTTTTTTTTCTTTAATTCAGCACTTGACTTCGTTAAAGGGGGGTGACGTATTAAAATTTTTTTTTGCGTTTTTTAAATAATTAAAATAAATAAATAGGGTGGCGTAACAGAGCGAGGAGCCCCTGGGCCTAGCGCATTTCTCACAACAATGACTTGTATGAAAGAATGGAGGAGACCTACAACTTTCTGCCGGTTCCGAACGGCTGATCGAGAAAGCGCTTTTCATGGCAATGACATTACTAACGGAGGACTTGTCAATTCCTCGCGAAAGGCGATACCAGTAAAAAAACATTTTTGCCTCTGCTGGGATTCGAACCTCGAACCTCTGGGTTAGCAGGTCGACATGCTAACCATCACGCCACGAGTACTCACGATTGCTTAATAATTTAAGAATATTGTGTGAAAATTTCAAGTGGATTGGAGCAAAATTGAGGAAGTTATAAATATTTTCATACCTGCTCGGTCCAAGACCGCTAATGTTACCTGGCAGCTCACCGCTCACCCACAACTCACTTTTTTAAAGTCGGTGACTCTCAAAACTTCAAAACTACTGCAGCGATCCTTTTGAAATTTTGAACACTATTTCTGTTCATAATTTACGAGGTAGTGACGAAGAGTTTTTTTCAAATTTGTTGATAATTGTTATTTTACAATTTTTTTACGAAAAATCACGTTATTCCCTTCGAAGTGTTCCAAAAAAGTGATAAATTAAAATTTCGAAAGAACCCCTCGACATTACTTGGTGAAAACTACTATCTAACGAATGAATTTCGATTTTTCGGTTTGCAGCACCAGCATTAATTGTTTTTACCATCAAAAAACACATATGCCACAGAAATGACTGCTGTGTGAAGTTGCATGCCTACTCCACATGAAATTTTAGGGCTAACATTTTGTTTTGTTCCATGGAACTGCAAAGCAGGTTGTGTTATGCATTTGAGAACCAGAAAATAGTGGCTAAGAATTATATCTCTTTAGCAAAAACCAAATTGAAATAAATGAAAGGGTCTTTGGAAATCTCTTACAGTTATTGTTTCTGAATAAAATCCCAAGACGTACCTAGCGGATATCTGGTCTAATTCCAACCAACGCAACCAAAAATAAAATTAACCATAGACAAACAAAAATATAATAGTGAATACATATATACAAATCACATTAGCCAATCCTTGTCTTATCCAACCGATCGATCTCAGACAATTATGTAACTCGCATTGCTAAAAGCACACGAGGATCATCATCATCATCATCATCATCATCATACACAACTGACAGACCAAAACAGTTCATTTATACAGCGCATATCAATCAACAACCATTAGGTCATTAGACACTCATTAACATAGAAAAAACAAATACATATCCCCCACAAAACAAACAACTTAATGTCCCATTAGGTTGTTAGTCCAAATCTTTATCTATAAAAAGCCATCGCACAGTTCGAGAACTTACGTAAAGAGAGCATAACATTAAGTACAGTATGAAGAAGCAGCAGACGCCAACATATAGCTGATTGAAAAACAACATAAAGGAAACCACCAAATAACTCACAAACAAAAATGTGTCCTAAATTATTTTCTCTATGCCGCGCCATCGTCGTCGGTCGCCATCTTACAATGTATAGATATATAAACAGTGCCCGTTACTATTTTCAATCCAAACACAAGTATCTCCTTCGACATCGGTCCTATACTATATTTTCTCTAGTTTTTCATCTTGCTTGACAGCACTGTGACGAACACGCCAAACGGAACACAAACACAAAGTAGCCAAATATATGCGCGCATTCCTAAGACTCCCCCGATAAGAGTGACAGAATCACAGAATTCACCACGCTGCACTTTTACAAGCCAAGCATCGCAAAGGAAATGAATAAGAAATTGGAAAGCTTTACTGTCGCCACATATGTTTTTGTTTTTTCTATGCTAATTCTGGTGCTATTGGCACGTTGCAGAGACTTCATTCTGACTAGGTCTTCTATAGGTTTGCTATTGTGCAATTTCGATCTCAATCAAATTAATTTAAATTCCCACGTCTAAAGTCGCAGTGTGTTGTAAAGGACACCCGCTATGCATATTAGCAATGGACGGGTCGAGCTCATCCGTAGATCGAAAACGATATAAGAGTTTGCATCATCTCAGCAGATATACAGATATCGCTCCTAACAACTATAAGATGCACTCTCTCTCTCATTTTTCTAAGACGCTGTGCGATTGACAAGAAATATTTGAAACAGCAGCGTTGTTATTTGATATATTGAGCAGACCAAAAGTTTGGAGGGATTTAATACAGACATCCAAGCTAATCACGGGCACCACGTCACTGGATGTACACAGCCATAATAAGGCCGATCCTTACATAAGATTGTTGGATCTGGGGTAGCCATCGCATCATTCGAAAATGCAACCTATCTTAAAGCCATGGCCAACACTTGCCACGGGCACAACAGCAACCGCAGCTCTACACACGCTAATCCGTACACTAGAATACTCGCTGCATCATTAGGAGTTCACTATAGTTGCTTTCCTGGAACATCGAAGGTGCCCTTAACAACAACGAAACATCTCCGGAACACTTACAACTCTAAAGGTGGATCCCTCACTCGGTAAGTTGATTGAAAGGCTCCTGGAAAGTCGAATCAAAAACTCAACACTGGGAGAGGCTTCTACCAAAAGAGGCCTAAGTAGAGGCACTCGACAAGGTGGAGTGGACTCTCCTCTTCTCTGGAATTTGGTGTTGAATGAACTACTGATAAACCTGGAGGGGGATGGCAGGGTTATTGCCTATGCAGACGATGTTGCCATTGCAATAACAGGAAAGCATCTTGGCACATTGAAAGAACTGCTTAAAAAATGCTCTAAACAAACATTCAAAATGGACCAGTAAGTGTGGACTTGGAATAAATCCTCAAAAGACTGAACTGGTACTCTTCTCTAGGAAATATAATGTTCCGCACATAGACCCTCCTTTCATAAATGGCATACAACTTACTTTCTCCAATGAAGCTGAATCCTTTGGTCTAGTTTTAGATAAAAAGCTGAGTTGCAAGCCAAATATACAAGAAAGAGTGAAAAAAAACTACAGCAGCACTCTTTTCATGTAAAAAAAAAAGCCAAAGGAAACAATTGGGGTCTTAAACCCCGCTTTACATCTCACATCTGTTACAGTATGGTGGACTGCACTAGATAAAGCAATTTATAGTGACTGTCTCATCAAAGTCCAACGTTCAGCATTAATTGTATGAGCGGTGCCACTCCTTCAGCGGCAATGGACATCCTGCTTCACCTAGTCCCACTTGACATCTAAAGTAAACAAACAGCTGCGAGTTCGGCTATTCGATTACAAGAAGTCTTTCAATGGACCAACAACAACTTTGGTCATGCCGACATTCTGGACAAATTCAAAATCCCCAAGCTTAAAACAGACTATACCACACCCAAACTCGAATTTGGAAGACCAATCATTCTTGGAAAACGAACACATCCATTTTCAAACGGACGGTTTAAAAACATATGAAGGGGTAGGTTGTGGTGTCTATTCAGACGAAATGAAGTTGAACATCTCGCTTCGTCTTCCAGATCATTGTAGCGTGTTCCAAGCGGAGGTGATGGCAAGATGGCAATTAGCGAAGCTCCATCTTGGCTCAGAGAAAAGATGATATCCAAAAAGGATATATGCATCTTCTCAGACAGTCAGGTGACCATCAAATCCTTGGCATCAAATTCCTACAACTCTATTCTAGCCCTTATTTGCCAATCATCTCTCAGGGAGATGTCAGAGCCGTTTAACATTCACCTGTGCTGGGTGCCGGAGCATAGAGACATTCCAGGAAACTGCAAAGCAGATGAACTCGCCAGAAACGGAACACTTCTGCATTTCTCACCGAAAACGGAGAGTACCGGCATACCAATCGCTACATATTAACTCTTGCTCAAGCAGGACGCATACAAGAAAACTAATCTGAGATGGTCAAGCAGTTTAACGTGTGACGCAACGAAACAAATCTGGCCCAAGCTAGATCTGTCATTGTCAGTGTCATTGCTGGACACTTATACTCTTATACCCAACGGGCCTTAGTGTGTTAGTTGAGCTGACAACCACTTTAACCTAACCTAACTTCACCTAACCTAACCTAACCTAACCTAACCTAACATAACCTAACCTATCCTAACCTAACCTAACCTAACCTAACCTAACCTAACCTAACCTAACCTAACCTGCCATCCGTCAAGGGAAGTTGCGAGGATGACACGGTAATAAAAGCAAATCATATTTCTCCAAAGAGGAACTCTTGGGTCTACCGCATTTCTCTCAACCATGCCTACGAGTTTTTGTGAATTACGAACCGCTAAATGAGAAAGCGCTTTAAATGGCAACAAAATTACTACCAGAGGACTAGCCAGATCCTATATTCGATACGTGAAAAACAATTGGATCTTTCTGGGATCCAAACATTGAACTCAATATCCTCTCATAAATAAAAGAATGATAAAACATCCATATTTTTGCATCCCCTTTCCAGTTACTCGCAGTCTGTGGTGCCGCGACACATCAAAAGGTAGCATCAGTGATATAGTTAGTCACGATTTTTGGGATTCCAGCATACGTTATATATCACGTATCGTATAGCTATTTGAAACTGTACTAGTAATAGAATATTCACTAGCATATTTCGAGGCCCTATTGATTCACAAATGTCGCTAATGTCTCCTTAGACAAATTAAATTTTTTCTGCTTAATAGGCAACTTTAAGCCAGAATTTCAGAAAGTTTAACAATTAAATGCACTCGGGTAGTGTTCTAAAAAGAAATCTTGTTTTTTGATACTTAGACGACTGCGTTTGTCTTTCGATGGATGTGTATATGGACAGCCAAAGTGATCGATTTGAACGGTTCGGAAATTTATTTTGAATTCGGTTGGTGTTTGAGTATTGATTATGGTACTTTTAACTAACAAATTTGGGATAAATTAATCTACCGTCAAGAAAAATGGGTACAAATTTCTTACACATATCTTCATTTCGTGAATAAACGGTGAGCACTTCACCCGGCGAATAAAATTCCATTCGATTACTAGATCACTAGTAATGTGAGCGGCAATACCAATTTCACATAATTCCGTCACGAGTTATTCTATAACATGTGCCCTAAATTCGATCACAGAATTTTTACTTCAGCTTAGCAGACTTGACCTCCCTTTGTTGATTGGCATCCTCATGGAGCACATCTTATGTTGGTCCTACGACCAACTTTACCTACCCTAATACAAAGACACTGATGGAACAATACAAAATAATTTGAATAACAACGCTGTTTAAATAGCAGATGCCACATTTTACACTCTCTGCCGAAAAACACAACCAACATCGGTCGGAATCGACAGCCCTAAAACCCCCTGTCGATTGTTAAATGTAAAGTGGTAAAGTGCGGTTTAATTTTGGCCAACACACTTTGGTATTCAAACAGTACCTCCTCTCGGTTGACGAGGGTTAAAAATACCCTCTGTCAAACAATTAGATGAAATAAATTGAAAATAATCGAGCTTGAACTATCTAAAATTAAATAATGTATATCAGCGGGCTAGTAGTGTTGGATGTTGGTCTGCCCATACCTCAACAAACTACACATAGACACATGAATGTCAATACAATTTGATTCTTTCTTTTTTTTATTTAATTTTGATTTTGTTGGGTGGTGTATTTTATTTTTTTATGCGCTTCTTGAAAGGCCGATGATATAACTAAACATGTTGCATGTGGCGGCTATCTTTCAACGCTGTCAATATTTTTGCTAAATAGTTTCAGTATCGCTTTGGTGCATTTACATTTATATGAAATGAGATTTGTATCTTATGCAAGTTTTGAGATAAACAGCATCGGGATAGTGTGCTGGCACGATTTCGGATGCCATTTGATTTGTTTATGATGAAATGAAATCAAATGCGTGGGTTGTACGAGTATTTCTACAGTATAAGACTGCAGGCAACACATAATAATACTTAGTGTCCCTGAGATGGGATTCGGTTTCTGGCAGTGGAATCTTTAATGGCTTACACACATCATGGGTTTTCTTTATACAGGTGTTGGCAGCGAGAGAAGATTATTTTGTTTTCCTTGGTAAACTTTTAGCTGCCAATAATTGTAATTGAATTATTTAAATGCGTTTTACTAAAGTTTATCTTATGAGTGAAAAATCAAGATCAAGTACCAATACTTAAATCTGACATCAAGGGTAGCATTTTCAATTTTAGTTTTTTTTTTTTTAATAACGTTGCAATGTGTGGATGGAATAGGAACATAAAATTTTGCCATACCACTTTTATACTCACTCACTAAACTCGGCTTTAAAGACACTTTCACTGATGCTTACCTGTAAAGAAAAAAAAGTAGACACGTTTAGCAGAGGTTCAATTTTTTTTATAGAAAATCAAATGTTAAAATGTTTTAAAAATTTAAGTTTCAGAAAGGATTCTCTATTATTTTTGAATATGACTACACTGCTACTGAATCGAAGTAGCTCTTAAAAACACAAATTTCCATATTGTATAAAAAAAACGTGCGTACGGAGCTTCGAATTCATTCAAATCAGCCATTTCGATGAGAAATTTAGTTCTCTACAAAAAATTGCTTATGAGATTTCGAAGTTTTCCTTTAGATTGACCTCTACTGCTACCTACAATTTGCAGCCTACAATTTTATGGCACTCAGCAGTTTTTTTCTTTATAATAAGCCAATCGATTCTTGCAGTTAAAGTCCATCTTTTATCGAGTTCTTCTACACTTACAATTTAAACAGAAGCAGGATCACGTGAAACCGTTTAACTTGGATCGGACATCACGTATTTACAAGTAGGTTATACTTTTGGAAAGGCATTATGAGGACAACGTGCACAATTTATTGTCCATGTTCGTTACTAGCCTTTTGGGTAAATTATTGATTATCAAGTAGTTGGTCATCTCCACAACTACAAATTCAAGCTCAGTATTCATTTGTGACCCATGTCGTGAACCATCACAAACTTGTCATTTTCGTTCTCAAGTGGTCTAACTCGTAAAGCCGTGTGGAGACCAAAATGGGGACGTGAAGTTCATTAAAATGCAAAATTTACGGAATTCCTGCATACAGGAAGTGAGGCTCTGACAATTATATTCAAAAAGAAAAAAATTAATGTCCTGTGAATAGCAGAGCGTTTGGTTGTTGATTGTGATAATTTCCAGCTCTAAGAATTAAAAACAAAAAGAAACGTATTTTGTGGCTTAAACGTCAAACGCTCTCAACGCATTCACAAAAGTGTAGAAATGTTAAAAATACGCTTTCTTCACTTCATCCCTGTAAATTTTGCACTTTCTTCACTGTAAGGCGTTCACTTCACAAGGACGTAAATTTTGCACTTTCTTCACTGTCAAGCGTTCAATTCACAAGGACGTGAGTACAAGGCTTTACCAATTTTGCTGTAAATTTTTCAAATACAAGACAAAGAAATTTGTCTTTTTATTAGTGTGGCTATGCAGCAGACAAATGGTGAGATTACAATACCCTTAATGTTGACAAAAAAAAAGAAGAGGGAGAACAATTATCTACTCCAGAAATTTTTTTAAAAAGAAAATTTTATTCCAAGATTGATAAGTTTAAGTATCTGAAATATTTAAACAACATACCAACTTAAGATGATGCACATAGTACAGTGTGATTGATGCAGTAGTCGATCGTCTATGATCGAACGTAAAAAAAAAGAAAAATGTCAGGACCACAAACAACTTATGCTTAAGACGGAGTCTTTTCTCGCTTAAAACAGGCCCAGTGAAAAGCTTTGTATTCACCCATATCACAAGGATCGTCGTAAACCAATGGTCGGACTACCAATGCCAAATCGAAAGGACTAAAAACCACTAACCGGGAAGCTAGTGGTTCGAAACCCAATAGAAGCAAAAATATTTTAGTATCGCCCAAAACTACAAAGTTTTAGTGAAAAAAAAAGAAACTAAAACCTAAAGTGCGGTCTTCGGGCTTTTTTGAAAAATTGATTTCCAAGGAGGTACGTTTTTAATGTCAGATAGATATGTAAAAATCTACGATTCAGAGTTTTATTAAGTTTAAGTGAAACTTCCTAATGTAGAAATGAAAATAGGAAGGGGTAGAAATTGATTTTAGTGAGCTCATATTGTTTCTTTAAAAGAAAAAGATCAAAGAACTAGTTTCAATTAGATTTTCTTCGAAAATCATACAAACTTCCACCGAACACATTTCACTACATATAAATCGTCTGGCTGAATCACACGGAATTGATACAACTGCTATATCACCAAATTTCGAGCAGTGCCGAAAAGTATGCAATCGATAATCCGCGTTAAACGTTTAACGCAACCTTGTGTGAAGTCGTACAATAAGTTTCACTTCAATAAGCTATATCATAACAATTACACCACAAATGTTGATGCAACAAAAAAGGGCTGTCTGTGACGAATACAAGGAGAAAAAAAGGAAAGTATGTACAAGTATTGAATTCTCAAAGAGAAAAAGGAGTAGCATGAGAAAGGCCCGTTTGATAACATTGACAGACACTAGGAATGTGATTCGAAAGCTTTACCAAAAGGCAAAGAAGGCTCCATTCAATTTGGACGATGATCAACAATGCGGCCCTCTATTTGTAAGCTCAAATCTTTCAAGACTGCAAATGCAGACGAACTCGACGCTGAGATTTCAAAGCAGCTGGAGGTCAGTGTGAAATATTTTTAGAAGAAAGAATACCCGATGAATGGAATATCAGTATCCTAAAATAAGGAAACCCTCACAATTTAGAGGATCATCAATTATGGAGAGAAAAAAGCCTCCTTAACGATACGTGTAATTTGTCTGCTGTAATATGTCAGCAATTTGATAGGTCCTTATCAATGTCTAATGAAAGCTAAAGCGAAGTAAACGCTGTTATCAAAAAAGCACAGAGAACATTGACGAATTGGACAAAACGTCACAATAGACAGACATAATTTCGAGGTAGTAAACCTAGGATCCGCTATAGATACGAAAAATAACATCCGTGCGAGATCAAACGGAGAATTTCTTAGGTCAATCGCTGCAACTTTGGATCATCCCAGTCCTGCTATACGGCACTGAATCATGGATCGTATCTAAAGCGGATAATGACAGACAAACCGGCAGACGCAATTGAGTTAACTATTTTACTTTACAGTTTAAGTTTTTTTATCTATCCTTTTTTTCTGGGCTGTTCCCGTCCAGATAGAAAACAGCATTAGTCCAGCCCGTACCTAAAAAAGCCGAATCTTATTCCCCTTCTAATTACAGTCCAATTGCACTTACATCCCTTCTTTCCAAAATCATGGAATTATCTGGAAGAACGTAAAAAATTATCGACAATACGGCCTCCGAAGCAAAAGGTCCACTGGTACTTTTCACTTAAAAGTGGAGAAAGTAAGATTACTGCGCTCGATTTTTCTAAAGCATTTGGTACAGTTTGGCATCAACTAGAGTAAAAACTACCATATCTGGACAGGTGCTCCTCAAATATCATTTGACAAGCTTCAAAATAGAGCATTAATTGTAGGTTCAATTAATTCTCTGGAACATCGCCGTGAAATTAACGATTTCCTCAAAATATATAAAATAATTCAACGAAAAATCAAATAACTAGCACTCAGTTGCATTTCATTTATTACCACAAGCTCTAGCAAGTGAAAATGAAATGATAATTTCAGTTCTATTGGAGTCTATTACTGTCTGGCAAGAACCACATGCAGGTCTGTCAAAGTTCAAAGTTTTGTCAAATGCAACGAACCAGTATGGCACAATTCTTTATTTACGAAGTAATCTCGTTAACGGGTGGAAAATAGCAATTCTTTTTGATGCACAAGTACTGTGAGAGAGCAATGTAGTACATTATTATTGCTATAATATTTTTTTTTTTTTTTTTTGCTGCCGACTACAATCAACGCTTCCCACAAAACTTGCTGTCTGAACGGCCCGGCTGGAGAGGATTAATTGTAATTACCGAGTTAATTTAATGAAAGCTTCTTTCCATTCTCCTTTCGAGATTATTGTGCATTTTTTTTATGATTTATTGGTTTCAATAATAAGAGGTAAATAATCCTATTTTCATTAACTGCTTGCTTTTTCTTTTTTGTGCGAATGAAGGAGTGGAAAATTATTAATAGTTGTTTATAATCGAGACTTTTGTCACGTAGGAACATAATGCTTTGTAATTATTGAATTCATTCCTGTTTTAGATAAGTGCTTCTAATGGGTTCATTAACAACCAGTTAACTATGCCATAAATCGCAAATTTATAGGAAGCGAATTATGTGTTGTTATTGTAAGCGACATCATTTGAGACCAATTGAAGTCGATATTATTATCTAAGCAATAAAACGTTTCATTTTATTGAATTTTATTAAACTTTTATTTTATTTTTCTGAAAACAAACAAAGTCGTGGTAAAAATTATCTCATCCAAATTTCAAGTTTTCACATTTTGATAGAAAAGATGAGAAAATCGCAGCATTTGCTATTGCAAAATAAATAACATTAACAAATATAAAAAAACTCTCCAGCGTTACCTGGTATATCAGGTACAGAAATAATGTTCAAAATTTTAAAAGGATCGGTGCAGTGGTTTGGAAGTTATGAGGAGCAACGTCTTTGAAAACATGAGTTGTGGGAAAAACGCTTTAACCCTATATTCCTAAGTGGTTTTGCGGGGCAACCACACAGTAAATATTTTTTCTCTAAAAAAATAGACACCTCCGAAGCAAAGGGTTAACGCTGCCAGGTAACAATAGCGCGCTCAGGTCAAACCGGTATAAAAATATTGATAAAGTTATCAATTTTGATCCTTTCGACTTGAAATTTTGACACACTATTTTTGCGTTCATTTAAACAAATTAAAAAAATTTAAACCCTAACCCCCCTGATCTATCATATCAGACTAAGTCACCAGCAAATCATGTCGCATGCCGAATGTCTGAAACCTAATTCGAGGAGAATGTCAGAAAACTCATTTGAGGAATGCAAGAAAGTTGAGCAGGAAGTGCTCATAATTTTTTCCAAACAAATTTGCTTCACAAAATAGAGGCGTCTCGTAGCAACACCAGCAAGTTTTCTAAGGTCATTTCAACTGAAGGACATCAAGGATGCAAAAGCTGTTTAGTCTATCTCCATACTACAGAGGAGTGTCCTTCAAAGTAGTGATCTCTACAGGTCCAATCGTCTAATTGACCAAGCAGACCAAGCGCTGCTTCGAAATCATGAAGTTTGAAGTCGTTAACTAGCAAGTTCGGCAGCAATTTCATTGCCTTTGGTGCCATAATGGACTGCACTGCAAATATAGTTCCTTTCACCACATTCAAAGAAGTAAGGTCATTAAGTAGACAAATAAGCACAGCTTGGCCATCGCTGCAGACACAAATACTTCTCTCCCTAAAGATTGTTTTCATAAGCCATATTAATACCGCATATTTTCACTTGAAGACGGGCGTCTAAAAGCCTTACCAGTTTTGTATTCTTACGCCATTACTTTTAAAGAAGACTCTTTCAGTAGATCTCTCAACGGCTCTCAAGATATCCGTGAAGATTTGTAAAGTCCAAATTCTGATGTGAAACACTCATAAGCAGCGGCAGCGCTTGCCTGGATATCATTACATCAGAAAGCAATTATAGACACGAGTCGAAAGACACGTTGCATACGAAATCATCAAAGTACCAAAGCGAGTTGTGCAAGAGATCACTTCTTTTTAAACGAAAAGTAGTTCCCATGTCTGACTTAATTTTAAAATCTGTAACTATTTACACAGCTTAGCAGGATTACAATTGCAGGTATGAGCATACCAAGGACCGAACCAATTAATGTGCCAGATGTGTAAATACACAGGAGGCCAAGTTCTGGGGACGCATTGGTAGGAGGAAGATCAATTTTCATTTACAACTAAGCCGTCACAAACATTAATTTTGTCTAGTGCGAAGAAATACTGCATTTTAAACAAAAAAATTATAAACCACTTCCAAAACAACAGCATTCATCACACCTAATGTATTTTATTTGCAGTCAAACTCATATCATTTGCAATGTTGCAAGTTCAAATAGAATCTAGCTCTCAAAATAAGACAAACTGAAATATCCTATACTAAAGCTAGAGAAAGGACGCTTTTTGTAAATTTTGCACTGTTACTGCTGGGGCCTTCCCTTGGGAGATCACCAAATCAAACATAAAAGGGTCCATTACCGTAGAGTCATACTGAAAACGACTATTTTACCACGACATAGGGGGTTAGTTACATTCCGTAACGGCTAGCCTGAAAAGTACTTAAGAAAAAAATAGAAAAATGTCTACAAAATAGAAGATGTAAAAATTCTACGAGCTTCCAGCAAAGTTGAAAATTTTTCAAAACAACGCAACGGTTGATATCAGAAAAAAAGTTTAAAAAGTGGGTTTTTCTTGCGCCCCTTCTTAAGAAGTATTTTTTATATGTCTGCTTCCTTAGCACCGTGAATAAGTTTCAGAAAAAAAGATAGACACCACATTGCACATTGGGCGCGTTCATCACAAGTTAGATTTTCAGATTAACTAACTTTTCTCAGCCTCTGATTGGCCAGTCGTTAAGTTTTTCAGTTGACAACTCATCAGCTGTTAGTTTTAACCGATTCAGTTTTTCAGTCAGGAAAAGAAGGCTGAAAATCTAGATTCAGTTTATTAAGCTGTCAGATGCGACAAGTGACATCAAAAAATTATACTTGCCAACTGATGGTGATTTTGTTGTGCGTGATTTTTATTGAAAAAATACAATTAATGAATTCTAACTCCATTAGTGACTGTTTTTTACGCTTATGAAATGTTTATCGCAGTAAAGTCAACAAGTTAATGATTTTTTTTTACATATGCAAATCAAAACCGTCGCACCTCACATATCTTGTTAGATAAACGTTCAACGCAAAACTGAATAAACTTTTCAGTTAATCTTAAAATCTGAATTGCAATGAACGCGCCCATTTCCTTTTGTCCCATTCAGTGGCTTGACTGTCGAAAACCGTGATGCAATAGTTAGAAATAAACAAATAAAATAAATAGGGTGGTACAGCAGAGCGGGGACCCTTGGGGCCTACAATGTCAACTCGTCAACAAAATTTTGTAACAAGAAAGGTACTTGCTAATTTTGAATTACCTTTTATTACCATATTTATTATGATTCCATTAGGTCTACTTTTCGCGTTACAACCTATGCATTTGAATTCAGAACATCAAGAACCTTCGAGAATGTTCTCTCTGACTCAAATATACTTTGAAGACTCTACAAATGCTTCAAAATAAATATTGACCATGCATTACAACATTTGATGGATTCGGCGCACGAAAAACCATAGGAAAAACATGGGTTTGTTTTTGGGTTGAAATTTTTTTCATGTTAAATATAGGTTAGAAGATAGCAAAAACTTACTTTTTCCGATTTTGAAGTCGTAATATCTCGAAAACGACACATAGAATGACATAGACAACGAGGCCAGATTTGGATTCAGCAAGGCAAAAACCTTTAGAAAAATATGGTCTCCTTTCTGTCACACAAAAAAACCCGAATTTTGCTGACCAGTGTTTTTCAGCCGATTCCATACGACTAATAGAGAAAGCTGTTTTTATGGCAATGAATTTCCTATCGGAGGACTTACACAAGTTCCTCGCAAAATGCGACACATGTAGGAAAACATTTTTTTGTATTCTGTTGGAATTTGAACCTCGAAACTTCCCATGTAACAGGCAAAAATATTAATCATTTCGCCAAGGACGCCACCGTAATGGTTAGAGCAGTGGTTCCCAAACTTATTTTTCTCGTGGACCACTTTCAAAATTTTACTGGTTTCGGTGGACCTCCTGCTGCTACATTTCTACCACATTCTTAAAGTCACCAAAAAATAAAAATTAAGTCGCTTCTGAGATCTGTCCCTTTATTATGATAGGTAAAATAAAAACGAAAAATGGTACATTTCATAACACTAAATTTATTAAAAGAATAAAATTACAAGAAAAAATTAATAAGGTAATATAGGTTCAGGTCATTTGATGGAGTTCAGGTGTATTTGATGGAGTGGCAGCAAACGATCAATGTTTGGCTTTATTTTTGTGAGCAATTACCGCAAATCTCCCCGTTCTGTGATGTTTAATTTGCTTCGTTTTTTTTGTTAAGAGGTTTTCAACGACACTAAAACTCCTTTCGCAAGGTATGACGAGGGAAAAGCTATTCAAAATTTCCTTGCGATTTCCCACAGTCCAGGATATTTTTCGGGTATTTCTGCTTGCAGCCACAATGTTTGGTAGCCTTTTCTAAATTTCCCTTCAGCTCCTCATTGGTATTTAGCTCGAGCAGCTCCTCTTGTAATACAACATTAGGCACTTCCGTTTCATTAAATGGATTTGTGATCCATGGTGGTATATCCATCGTCAGCATATCTTCAAACCTGGTTTTGAAGTCATCATGCAGGGCACTTAAATATTGACTGTAGGTTATCCTCATCAATACATTCTATTATAGGTATCACACAGCAGCCTTTGTCAGCACGCGGAAATAGAATTACGGCTTGTAAAGGAACCAACTAATAAACCGCTAAGACAAATTGGTGTACTCAGTATCGAATACTGATCATAATTGTGTAGGAAAAAATAAAAGTTGTAATCGCAAAACTGTCCATAAAAACGATAACTAACATTTCATCAAAACAATGAGTTCACGCGCTCCGTGTATTTGCGTATTTTTTGTCTGCGGCTTCATTGTTAAAACGTGACAAACTGGCATCGAAGCTCAAGCCCCGCTCTTCCGAAAAGGAAATTTGATAAAATAGTTACTTCAAAATCAATTTAAAATGATTGTGGAATTACTGTTTTATAAAAGTAGTAGTTATTTGCAAGAAAAATTACAAAATTAATTGCTATGAAATATTGCTTATTCGGCCTTTTTAGAGAGGCAGTGCTTAGTAGGCCCTTATAAGTTATAAAAACTATGCTTATATTTTTGCTCTTTACTATCAAAAGCAGATAAATTTTCGTGGACCCCCATTAACATCTTATGGGCCCCCATTTTTTGTTCACGCCTACGTAGACCCCCAGCAAGTCTCCCGTGGACCCCTGGGGGTCCACCTGGACCACTTTGGGAATCACTGGGTTAGAGCATAGGATTATTTTGAACCCCAATAAGATTCAAAAAGCATCTCCAGAGGTATTGGCACCTACTCCGAGAATAGTGTGACAATAATAAAGAACTCTGTAGGCAGGAAATCTAGGAATGATTGAAAAAAATGTAATAGATAATAATGACCCGTCCCGAGCTTGTTGCGCCCAAATATTAAATACTTTTTTCATTCTAACCTGACTGAACCAAAAGTCAGAATTAGAATATGTATGTAGAAACAGAATTAAATCATATTTCATAATTTATTACAAAAGAACATGAGTAATCTATAATCACTATACTAACGACGTCAAAATTTTGTACTTAATATTTATCAAAAAAAAAAAAGCTATAAAAAAATATTACAAATACATACCAAACATAATTTACAACCATATATATAAACAGCAAAAGAACCCTTCTCTGAGTCATTCATTCACTCACGAAGTTGATATCCACGACTACGTCGTTCAGACATTTATCAAAGTTCAATGTTAAAACACACACACACCGCACTCACGTAGGAAAACACAATTTTAAATATAAAAATTAATCTCGCGCCATCAATAACTCACGAATCGATTATAAAAGTGTTCAGTAAGAATTTGTAAGAACTGCTCGTACAAAAAACTTGTTTATCCAACAGCTGTGCCATTATATGACGCAATGTGAACAAAACAACGATATTCCCCTATTCACAAATATAAAATATCCAGGCAGAAGTTAAACAAAAAAAAAACACACTTTCAGATTCAAATCAATCTATCAGATTCGACGAACACAGGCACAAACATCTGTCTTAGAGGATTTTTGCAAAATTTTAATGAAACAAATTAGCCAATCCAGCCCAACGTGGGTTTTGTGTGATGTGCATGAGCATAATTTCATGGATTTATTGGATTTCAAAAATTCAACTGGTTAATTATTTTGAACCGAAAATCATTATAGTTTTTATAGAAACGAGTAGACATACACATATGCAGATATATTTTTATGAAATTCCAATCACATCACTAGCTGTACACACACGTCAATCGCTCGTTTAGCAAAGGTAAACAAAACAAAAACTCGGCGATAATAATGAATTTTTAGGAGGAAAGACTACATATCAAATCCGTTTTCGTATACGCACATTTTGGGTTTGGAATAAATATCAATATTTCATTGAGCGAACGGCAAGGTAAATGGAACACACTATTGGTAAAATAGACAGATACAGGTTGAGCAAGTAGAACAAAACTGCACAAGCGAGAGGGACACGCTTTGCTGCGACGCAAATCTTTCTGCCACACTACCGCACACCGACCACATCGCCGCACCGACAGAAGAACCAAAACAAAACTCGTTTTGCACCAATGTCAATAGATAGATTTGTATCTTTTACACAAAATTTTACCGGCAATTAACCGGCAGCGGCCGTTATAACGAGTTTTTCACGCTGTTGACCGGCCAAACCGTTTGCGATAACAGTTGAGTGAAATCGACTCGAAAGCATTTAGATATGATTAAAATCGAAAAGCGCGAAATAGAAATTCTCTGGAAGTAGATACTTTTTTTCTAATTTATCTTATCGATAACGATGGAAGCACTTAATCAACTACGATTTGGCTAACAAGCTCAACAGTTGTGAATGATGCGCTTTTGCTGTATAAGTCACTAGCCACCATACAGAATGACCAGTTTTGTGTGTCATTGCTTTGTGGAAAGACGATTAAAGTGAATTTTCTTCTTCTTGTTCTTCTCGCCTTCTTCGTTGCTTGACCAGACCATATATATTTTCTATATTTTTCATGGTTTTATTACTTTATTTTCCACTTATAATACCCGTCTTACTGGCCCATTCGAGTATATTATGGGTGCGTTTTTGTTTTTATTTTCGTGTTGTTTTGCTTTTGTTTATTTATTTTTATTGTGAGCCTTCTTCAGGTTGACAAGCAGTTCTTACAGCTGTTTCCAAAAAAAATCTGTCAAGATTGTATTTGTGTATACCTATACTTGTCTGGTCAGTTTGTTTGCAAAGTGGTTGTAGTGTTTTCTGTACAGAGGCAGAGATTACAAAACATGACTAGTGAAATAAGTATTCGTTGACGTTAATAAAAAAAAAACGTCATTGCAGTGACTGATTATCGAGGAATATTAATAACCTGTAATGAGAAGCACCGACACACAACTTCTTCTATAAAAACTCTTCACATTCTGTGATTTCTTCGATTCCTGATTTTATTTAACTTAAATACTCCTTTCTGACACAAGCTTGTGAAAAAATATATTTTCAGAAAGGAATTAAAGTAAAATCAATAGTTTTTGGAAAGCTCTATGTGAGGAACCAATAAAAGATAAAAAAAACAACGCTATTATTGAAATGTAAAACTATTCAACGACCATGCACTAGGAACACCAACAACCGAAGGAAGTAACGGAATACGAAACAAGATAAAGCAATATATCCTTGTTGAATAATTCCTGGTATACTTTCAAACCTTTGCAAAGTTTGCTGGCTTAGACTTAGAGAGATGGCAGGTGGTATCCTTTAAATTTTCTAAGATACTATATATATTTTAACCACAAAAAGGGGGGAAAGGCGATAAGGGAATGAGGGCAGCTCTTGAGTGAAACGTGAGAGAACTTTACAACAATGTTGATGGTTCTTTAAAAAAAAAAAAATTTAAGAGGATCGATACAAAAGTAACTAAGAACTAGTACGCGTAAATTGAATTCACAATAAACAAAAAAGGAATCAAACAAAGCGAAGAATTGCAATGTTTATCCATTAGTGTATGTGGAAGGGATAGGAAATGGGATTGAGTAGAAAAAGGTAAATTGATATTCCTTGTCGTAAGGATGTTGGGCAAATAAAAGATGATTTTTTTTGGTTATTTTTAAGCATGAGATGCATATTAAGTTCGATTAAATCGTAAAAGCTTACAATTAAAATACAAAAGGAAGTCAGTACGACGAAACCTTTGTTTGAGGAATTAATAGTTCTTTTATGAGTCAACGAATGTCAACACCCAATTTCAAACTACGGTAAATTATGAGTCTATGACTGACAGTTTATTATGTAGTTTAATTTTGATGGGGGAACACATCCCAATTGATTCAGATTCAGTAAGCATAAAACTAAGTAATTAATAACTAAGGATGTAAAGGATTGGAAGACTGACTTTGGAGACGAAGTTTGAGGCAACAAACTTGTGTGGTAAATATTCTAAGAAGAGGATGTTGGGCGTTGACGTTTATCCCTGCGTACGTTTACTGAAATCGTGAGAAAAAAGAAACAAAGACATTCAAATGAACACTTCGGAACATACTAGTTTTGAGTTCGTTGAAGCAGTACGAATTATGGCAGAAATAATAAATATGAGGCAGCGACTAACAAATTCTGAGGAACAATTAAAGGGACGGAATTGTACAAACTTTTAAGAGTCGGTGAATGAAGTGAATGTTGCATATTTCAAAATGAGGCATCCAAGGACAATTCGAAAGAAACGTCGGCGTCATATTTTGCATATTATTGATTCTAGAGTTGTGAATATCTCGGCAAGTGGATAATATTTGAAACCACAAGAAGGTATCGACTTGTGACAAATATAAGTCAGATAACTCCTTAAATCATAGCTTTATAAAGCCGAATGCAAAATTTGTTTATACAAAAATTTTCCATATACCAATATCGAAAATATACCCAACGATGGGTGTGGGTTGACTACGAAGAAGGAAGAGACGGAAATTACCTTCACACTTATGAAATTGTTTACACCAAACTCTAGGCAGTTTTTTAAAACACAATGACCATATTTCACTCCAACATTGTATGCCCATCATATAATCTGTGAAATAGGTTGTTTTTGTAACGCCCAGATGGAAAAGAAAAGAGTTTATTGCTTGCTTTTGGGACACTTAAAGTTTGCCTAGTAAGATGAATGTAGATTCAAAACGATGACTTTCGGAGCGGCTTCCCTAATATAGAAGAGTATGTACATGTCTGCGAAGTTTTACTGAAATCGGTGAAATATCTTCAGCGTATATAGGGCACAAGTAAACTTAGTTAGTGGCTGAAAATTGAAGAAGAAGATAAGGAGATAGCAAGAGGGAGAGAGAAGAAGAAGATAAGGAAATCGGTAAAGAGGGAGAGATGATGAAGATAAGAAGACGGGGGAGAAGATAAGGAGATAGAAAGAGAGGCAGAGAGGAAGAAGATAAGGAGATAGGGAGAGAAAGAGAGAGGAAGAAGATAGAGAGTGAGGTAGAGGGAGAGAGGAAGAGAGGGAGAGAGCAAGAAGATAAGGAGATAGAGTGCGCGGAAAAAATAGGTAGTGAGCAAGAGAAAAAGAAATAAGGAGAGGAAACAGAGTGGGAGAGAGGATTCAGAGAGGGAAAGAGAAAGCAGCAGCGTTTAAACCTTGCTCCACTTTTGAAAAAAAAAAATCTATTGCGTTGCTCCGATTTTGTTGAGACTTACTTCGCCTTTTTTGGCAGTGAAAATTTTGGATACCTGTATTGAAATGCTTGAAACTTAAATTTTCAGTAAGAAAAGAAACAATAATTGACACCGTTTAAATGGTTGATAACACGATTTGACAATTTGATATTTTGATATTTTGATATTTATGAAAGAACTAAACAACATTTACAAAGATTACATCAGAGCATCTATAATGACGTAAATGTGATCATAATCAATTAATGACAATTTAATTACTAATTTGAATATAAATATAGATATAAATGAGAGCAAATATTTATGTGAAAAAGAAGGTTTAAAAGAATAACTTAAGAATAACTAAAGAATGATTATTGATTGCTTATACAAGTAAAGAAAGCAAAAAATAAAAGAATGTACAAATTTTAGACAAAATGTTAATCAAATAACCTAACTCCTACCTATTATTGCTTGCCAAGTATGAAAAAAGTGAAGAACTAAAGCGATTTTCAAAACAGAGTCGTCTGATGCCAAGAGGAAGACTGTTCCACAAGCGAATAGCGTGAACAAAAAATTGCCGCTCAGTTGTGAGGCATGTAGCTCGTGGTTGAATTATAGTCAAAGTACGCGAGAATGAATTTGGAAAGGTCAGCTTCTCATACAGATAGTATGGTTTTTTTGAAGTAATAATTTTATGTAGATATTTTATTATTAAAAAGTCAAAATATTTATCCAGTGTTAAACCCAAAATTTTCATTTTATATTCCGATATGTGATCACGTGACCTTAAGCCATACACATAGCGAGTAGCGTTATTGAAGACGACATTAAGTTTTCTTCTAGTTTCCGCATTACAGTATATTGAAACTTCTGCACCGAAGGAGAGGATTGGTACTATAAGAGTTTTAACTAACAAAAGTCTTGTATTAACGGGGGTATAAGACTGAGACATAAATAGGTTACGCAAACATCCATATATTTTTCCTATAACAGTACAATTTATAGTGCAAAATGTTGATTGCGGCATTAGGCTGTGTTCTGTGTGGCATGAATCGTCATTATGTATAAATAAGAGGTTGTCTGAGTCCATGTCCTCAACCTCATTTAAAAAGCTAGTTAATATCTGTAACGCCCACTGATAACTGAAGCGTAGAAACGTGTTCTTTGATTGAGTCGCACACTCTCGGCTACAGCAGCCACATTCTGTCTGAGTGCGACCGACGGATAGTTTGGGAGTTTTATACTAGCATTACCTTTTGCAACAAATTGGGTGCTTCATTTCGGCCAAACAGTTCTTCCCAACTTTTTTCATTCCGCGGAGGTATGATATTGACTTTTTGTCAAAAGTTCGAACGGAAACCAGTTGTCAGTGTCAAAATAAGCTAAAATTTAAAAAGAATGCTTATAATTGAATATTTTCTTTCTGTTTCAAATCTGCTTCGGAAATTTTGCATGTACTCCAGTTTTTTGTCAAATTGGCTCCGAAATTTAATGACTAAAGTTCGAACCTTGGGAAGCAGATAATGACAGAGGCAGGACAGAGGCAGTATCATTTATTAGATTGGATTACATTCCGATCAAGTTGCATTGGTAGAGGGTTTTGCAAACTTAAAAATCTTAACTAAAGTTGTACCTACCTACTCCATATTTACATCCAATGATCTCATCTGTGAAAAGAATATAGTATATTAAGACAACCGTGCTTTTATTCAAAGAATAGTGATTTCATTTAAAGAACAGTAATATCATTGAAAGCGCTAGGTGTAACCGTGTAAGTTAGAGGTTTGAACCAAAGCAACATAAACCGTTTTTTACAAGTATCGCTGTTCGTGAGGAGTTGGCAAATACTTCGAGAGAAGAAAAAAAAAACCATGACGTACGTTGTATGATGTTCATTGTCGTGTCCACAAAATAACGACATCGAAAATAATTCTTTGATTAGAAAATCCTGCACATCATCACTGAACAACGAGTCCAGTATAGATATTTTTGAACAATACTTTTTGTTAATTTACTTGCAACAAGAATTAACCTTTTCAGCAACTCCACATTCAGGGTCTTCGTCATCTGATGAGGAGGAAGAACTTGCCAGCTACTTTCTTGGCACAAGGGCTATGGACGCCGACCACAGCGTAGATTTAAAATGGAAGACGACAAGGTAAGATACACCACTGCTGTTTACTTCTCAATTTTTACAGAGTGTCGATATATTATTCAACATTTTATCTTCCCTGACCAAAGATCGGACTTTTCAATTTTTTTTACTGATAAAATTTCTAAGCCAAAAGCAAAGAAATTTCTCAGTAAGAATTTAGATTTAACACAAGATTTTATTTCGATCTTTGGCAGCATAACACTTCAACAAACTAACATATTTCCAACAGAAAATAATATGTCAAACAAGAAATAATTCAATAAAAAACCAATTTCCCTTCAATTTTATTGACTCCCTGTTATTTGCCTACAGAACTTCGGCCAATGTCAAACACGTTAACATCAGGAGCTAATTAAGTTCCAATTAATTTCTGTGGGGTGTGATTGAACAGAATGTTAGTGACCACAGCAACACGACCACCTATCCAACCAATAGAGCTTGTTTTTCGGTCGCAACTGATGGGACATCTACATTCTACCCTATACATATACATATAGGGAGCTATAAAAGCAAAATTGTAAACTTTGGCTCTGAGCCGTATTGATAGCGTTTGTTGATGGCACAACGGCCGATTGCTCGCTTAATTGCTTCTTCAGTGTTTTTGTTTTCGAGTTTTATTTTTTCTTGATTTTAGTTTTAGAAAGATTTTACCTTATTGGCGTCGCCATTGGCGTTTGTTTATAATGTGGTCATCAATCTGTTTTTGTTTTCGGAGTTTATGTTTGTATGCCAATGGCGGCTACCTTTGAAATCCCATTTTGAACGATATTACACAGGAATTTTCAATTAAACCGCACCAAGGTTTTCGATAAAAAAAAAAAAACAACATAAAAAAAGGAAGAGGAGTCGCTCTGTACTTGGAAAATTGGAAATGCAAAAAAAATTAACGTCCGTCGTCGTCATGGCAGCAGCGCTGTAGCAGCATTAAAATGTGTCCTCAATTAAAATTAATTAATTTTTCTACACGCTCAATATAAATTCAATTTCGGTATCTGTTTAGAGTGAAAGAGCCTGTTAAAATTAAATATTAGCACGAATATACATTTTATGTCCTAGATACGAAAGACGCTCGAAGCAATAGCACCATCAGCCTGTTGCACATGTGTCGATTGCTTTTGATTTGTGAACTGGGAGTGTGGGTTTACGGGTAGATAGATTGATAGTGTATGTGTGTATGTTTGGCGTTAAATGTTGCAACATTTTTCGGAGCAATGCGCAGCACACACCCACAAAAGCAAAATTAATTGCTAATTTGTTTATGTTGCGTTGATCGTTGCTTGATCTGCTTCTGCTAAAATCAAAACTGTTTGTATACCCACTGTACAATTTGTTTTTGTTCTAATGTGTACAATGTACGACTACACTGTACAGTCATGTTTTCTTTTTTGCCAATTTAACGGGTAATAAAACATATGTGTCGGTGGCAGTGGCGTCTTTGTGTATTTTTTTGATATTCACAATAATAATAAGTTGATTTTCTTGTCAAATGTCAGTCAATCGTTCTGTCTGTCTGGCTGGTACTAGACATTTGTATTGAAAATGCAATGACAAGGTCACTTACAAGACAATATTGATAGACGTCCATCCACGCCCTAAAGGAAAAGGCGTTAGATTGAAATTTAGCACAGTTATCATATTTTTACACGAAAAATATTGCTTATACTTCGTTGGACTGTTGACTTCCTTTTGAAAGGTCAAAGCTCATAGACAGACAAGCACACGTGTTGTCTACCTTTTAACAATAATATGCTTTTTCTTTTGAGATACCAAATCGATAAAATGTGGGTTTCGTTAATTTACTTTCCAAGAACGTATTTTCAAAAGAGAAATGAGCACGTTTAGCCATGGAAACAGCCTAGGATGATAAAGGATCTCTTTAATTTTCTTTTGTATATTTTGAAAGAGTGAATCGTCCACGCAAAAACGAAATTCTTAAAGAACTGAAAAACGAAAGTATTGCTTGAAAATGCATGAAAATGTGTTAGACAAAAGTTAATAGAAAAAACAATGATAAAGACAAACGAAGGATAAAAGAAGAAAGAAGCGCAAAAGAACCAACACATTAAAAAAGAAAGGGAAGTAAGCCTGTGTCTATTCGACAGAATACGAGAGCAAAACACAGACCAGAAAAGAAGGAGGTTGAGAAAGAAAAGGATGAAGAGAAAAACTATAAACAGAAGAAGGACAAAGTAAAAAAGATAAAGAGAGGAAGAAGGAGAAGAATGAGGCGAATGAAGAGGAGGATGGGGGAGGAAGATGAGGAGAAGGATTAAGAGGAGGATAAGGAGGTGGATAAGGAGGAGGATGAGGAGGAGGATGAGGAGGAGAACGAGGAGGAGGATGAGGATAAGGATGAGGAGGAGCATGAGGAGAAGGATGAGGATAAGGATGAGGATAAGGATGAGGAGGAGGATTAGGAGGAGGATTAGGAGGAGGATGAGGAGGAGGATGAGGAGGAGGATGAGGAGAAGGATGAGGAGGAGAATGAGGAGGAGGATAAGAAGGAGGATGAGAAGGAGGATGAGGAGAAGGAGGATGAGGAGGAGGAGAATGAGGAGGAGGAGGAAGTGAAGTGAAGGATGAGGAAGAAGATGAAGTGAAGGATGAGGAGGAAGATGAAGTGAAGGATGAGGAGGAAGATGAAGTGAAGGATGAGGAGGAGAACGGCGAAGACGAGTAGTACGAAGACGAGGAATACGCAAACGAAGAGTACGAAGATGAGAAGAACGTGAGGTGAAGTACGAAGAGGAGAACGAAAAGAATGAGGAGAAGGAAAGAACGATTTGAACGTGTAGAATACGAAGAAGGAAGAGGATGACGAGGAGGGCGACGATGAAGAGGACAAGGAAGACGACAATGAGGGGGGCAAGGAGGAAGACGAGGATGAAGAGGAACACGTGTAGAAGGAGGAGGAGTAGACGAAGGCGGAAGAGAAGGGGACCTAGAAAAATAACAGTATAAGCAAAACAAAGTTACTTGCCGTTTCAAATGCAATCAAGTGCGGATTCATGTGCAAGTTCCTCCCAAGCAGCTCTTGAGCGTCGAACTTCAACTTTAAGGGGGTACTCTGGTGTGATTTTTGGATAATTTTGGAAGTGTCGTGAAAAAGGAGGATGAGGTTGAGGATGAAAAACAATTAAAAAAAAGGGAACTGATGAAGTGTCTTGACACGTGACCATACTCACGATTTTCCGAGTTCTACTGGACTAATTTAACTGAAATTCATTGAGAATCTTCTTTTTATTACCTATACTTCGTTTTTACTGCTTTTAAAAAATTCAAAAAAGTCAAAAAGTGATACAAAAACTATTTCTCTTTCAAGCAGTACCCATTTTGTTACCAGCTTTGGTTTTTTTGTATCCGATTGCTAGAATGGTTGTTATCGTAAGTATTGTCACTTTTTTGAGAATACCCACTTCATCTTTTGCTTTTTTTTTTTTGATTAATTGCCTTCTAATTTTTCTATCCATGATAATTTTCCTTAACAATGACACGTTGACACACCTGAATCAGCATTGGCATAGCTATTAATTTTGAGCATCATTGCACGGAATTTACATTTACGGAATAAGAGCTTAGTTGAGATATTATGCTCATTAACCAATATAAGGCCTCTCACCATTTACAACTCGAAATTAAATCAAATCATCAAATTTTATTTCAGCTATAAATTTTTTGAAAAACAGCACGTGGCATTATGCAAAATCAAACAAAACAAGCAATAAAAACGAAAAACCACAAAATGCATCGCATACGTCATTTGTAATGGTCATTAAAATAATACAAATTTGCAACATTTTATTGCTAATCTCTGGCATATTTTATTATTATTTAATTACTTTCGAACATATTTGAAGGAAGATTCAATTAGAATTTACCTAGATTTTTAAAATATTAAAATTGACTGAGAAATCATTAAGATTTACGGTCTTCTTTAAAACGACATTAAAATATAGCAATAAAACTTGATTAATTGAATAAAAAGTTAATTTGACTGTTTTGCCAATGTTTCGCTTTTCATTTGTCTACAGTAACAACAAAGAAACTCACCGAATATTTTTCATTTTTCCTTCTTTTTAAATCTTAAATATTTTGATTAATAGTTTGGTTGTATTTATTATTGTCACTTGAAATTTTATCGAAGAGGTTTTTTCTTTGTACTTCTTTGAAACCAAATGTTTCCTTTTTTAAGTCTTCTCAGCCTATGTGTCTTATGTGGGTTGCCAAATAATCTTTCTTTACGCATTGTATGTATAATAAATTCCGAAATTATTTATCTGTTTCTATGCGTATTAAATTTTTCTGATGAAAAATATACACTTTTCAAATAAACGACAACGTTTTGGAAACAAGTAGGTTAAGACCACCTACGCGACTACCACTTGTCTTGGCAGCAAATGAAGCAATTGTCTTATATCATTACAAACAAAACATTTATGAAACAAAAAATAAATAAATAAATTATAATTCGTAGCGAAAAGAAACGTTTATGGTTGAATAGCGTCTTTTTGTCTAAGGTGTCTGGAAGTTTAGTGCGAAGTGTGGCCTTCTGAATGAAATTGCAGATAAATCTTTTTTTTTTTTATTTTTAGAAAGCAGTTTTTTCTACGCAGTATGAATTTCAAATGCGTCTTACCAACAAGAGCACGAGAGATTTAGAAAAAAAATGAAATATTTTACTAATTTTTTAGCTTCTTTGCTACAAATTACGTCAAGTTTAGAAAGCGATTTGGACAGACAAATAAGCAAAACCCAATCAGCACTGAAATGCGTCGAGCGCTCGCTGGATAAAAGAGAACGAAAATAGGGGGAACGGTTACGGAGTCAATGCACCCTTCCGTGTTAAAAGAGCTCTGCTCTCTTTGAAAAGCGGTTGAGAGGTCTGACAATTTTTCAAAAATTTGAGTTAAAAGCAGAAAGGATTAAAAAGCAGTCCAAGACACAATGGCATTACCTACCCCTTTCTTCATCTTTAGCCAAGTGCCACACTAGGGGATTTGTTGACAGGAAACTTTGCTTGCAGCCATTTTGTCAAGTTTAGAAATTCATTGAGCGTTCTGTTTGCAAGACGGTTAAATAAAGACTTGTCTTGGTAAGGGAAGAGCAGGGAAAAATTATGTAAACAATGTTTTCGCTCAGATTTGGATCTTTAATGATCTCCCAAGCCAAAGCGGCAATGTCAGTTGTCGAAATTAAGTTATAAATCAACATATATGAGAATACCCACACCGAATGAGTGACAATACTAAAAGGACTGTTTGATAACAATTTAATGGCAGTATGAGATGACAGACGAAGTATCTGATTGGTTTCGATCAACATCAGGAGTAAGTCAAGGTTGTCTCTTGGGTTCATTCCTCTTTTCACTTTCCCTGGAAGATCTCATAACCTTCCTTTCCGGCGGCATCTGATTTACTGACACAAAAATAAAAGTACTTTCATGTGCAGACTATATTGTCATATTAACATAGACCCCAAATATGACGGAAATTATAATAAACAAATTGCAATCGTATTGCTAAACTATCGAGTCAATATTAACAGTGGCAAGGCAAACCAAAAATAATTGTATTTTGGAATGGCACCAGGACGGTACGCAGAGAGGAGAAATAGAATTTAATGAATATGGATGTTGAGCTAGTCAAGGCATTCACACACTTAAGTGTGACCTTTAAGCTTTTACTGTCTTTGAAAAAAAAAAACGCTTGCAGCAGAAGCCAATAGATACCAAAATGGTTATGAACTGCAACTGGAAGGGCGTTCTCAGCAAAAACCATGTCGTCGCCAGCGTTACAACTTTATGAGGCGGTTTTAAAGTCAGCTATGCTGTCCAAGTATGGGGTTTTTTACAGCTCGAGGATTTTTCTGGCTCCTAGCAACGCCAAACTCCTTGCTGCATTTGGAAACAGGAAATTCACCGCATGCTCCAAACAAAAACTAGATGCAACTTGTAAACTTATTTGTAATAAAGCCAAATAAGAACAACTTATAGTCTTGTAAACTTATGTAACCAGCTTGCAGCCGAGATGTGATTAATTTCCTTGGAATTTGTCTTGTATTACAATCCATCCGTCGCTCCTATTGAAGGGAAAAACACGTTGAGGATAGATGAAATCAAAGATATCCTAAATAAATGTTCCCGCCGCCTACAACTAAAAAATAAATAAATAAATAGGGTTGCGCAACAGAGCGAGGAGCCCCTAGCCTAGCGCATTTCTCACAACCATGCCTTGTGAGGGAATGGAGGGGACCTACAATTTTCTGCCGGTTCCGAACGGCTAATCGAGAAAGCGCTATTCATGGCAATGAATACTAACGGAGGACTTGCCAATTCCTCGCGAAAGGCGATACACGTGGAAAAAACATTTTTGCCTCTGTTGGGATTCGAACTCGAACCTCTGGATTAACAGGCGGACATGATATCCATCACACCACGGGTACCACCCTACAACTAAAAGCAAGTTGACATATACACATAGAAACTCGGATTTCTGTAAGGAAAACCTCAGTTCGCAGCTTCTTTATGTCCTCCGTGCCAACAGGGGCCGTACATAAACCTGCCGGTCCACCAGAGCTATTGCCTGCTGTTTTTCCGTGCCGCCGAGGGGCCGATAATATACCTGATCTTCTCTATTTGTTTCAGCTCAAGGCGTTATCAATAGTAAGGCGTCAAACCGTAAGTTATTACGACCGAGGACCAACCGTACGGACTGTATGTCACCGTAGATAGTTTAAGTTTAAGAGTTTGTGTTTGTGTTTGAAATAAAGGGTTTTCACATTTAAGGTGAAGACCTTATCCAAAAGTTTGGTGCTTAACTTCAGAAAGACAATAGCTAAAAGCTAACCCGACGACCGAAACCCCGGCTGGAAAGCAAAAAACACGTCAAAATTTTGAAATATTAAATTTCAATATTGCATTTTTTTTAAATTTGTAAGGCCGTTATTGAAAAACCAGCAATAAAGTGATCATGGTTTCTGTTTCTGACTGACGGCAAATGCCCATGTTAAACTTGGTGATATCAAAAAAAAATTATGTTTGTTTATTTTACAATTACATATTGCTAAATAAATTCACTACTACTTTCTAAAATAGCACTCAACCAACAAAATTTTGATGGTATTTCTAGAGCGCAGACTATGAAAATTTTCAAAATAATATTCTAGTTTTTGGATTATAGTCCATAAAGAAGAAAAACATTTGTGAGTTAGCAAGTAATAAACATTAAAAATTTTATATTCATACTTCTTGTTTAATTTACAATCTATGAAAATATCTCGGTCTTAAATCACTTTGACTTGACTTAGGGTTTTGAAAATAAATCAAAATAAAAGTTGTCAAATAAATTTCATGTGTTGATGATTTTAAAAATTATTTTACATAAGCAATGTATATTTAAATCCTGTTTCTCTTCCTAGAAGAGAAAATATTCTGGAAATAAAAACATTGAACTCGCACTACGTGTATATGTTCAAAAATAAAGAAAAATGGTGTCCGAAGGCGAGGTGTCCAAAAACAAACCAAACAAAACGCGTGTCACGCATGTCAAGCAAGTTCCCTTAAATGTCTTCCATTATTGAAACCATAGCCTGCTCTTCCATCGAAAAAAAACACAAACCACACATGTCAATGAACTGCCAAACTAATTGAATTGTTATTCAATTTTCAATTTTCACACCAAGTAAACTCATCATGAAACAAAACGCTCCATTTAAATACTTTTACACCCGTACCTCTCTACTAACTATAATTGAAGCGTGTGGAGGATAAACGAAAGTATGCCACACAGCCGCGACATCATCTATCGGCACAGGATGACATATATTTCTATTTTTCGAAATGAGAAATCAAGTCACATATCTCATCCAGTTAATGATGCTTTTCGGGCGTGTTTTTGCAAAATTTTAATTATAAACCAAAGACGGAGGCACATCATCTCGACTGTGACATTCCCAAATCTACCAAAAATGTCCCCGCACATGCATGTCTTAACGATCTATTCTCATATCCATACAGTGGCTGAAGATATTTTACACACAGTAATTAAGCAATTTAATCATTAAATATTTTTATTGCCGCTTCATGCTAAAATCTTGCAGACGTGTTTTATATGATTTTGTTGTTAATTTATATTTGGTCGAGAGATTGTATATTTATTTAAAGATACAGAAGATGTTTATTGCTTGAATTTGTTAGAATTTCAATAAACTGATGTCTGTGTAACGAAATGCAAAACATATTTTCATCTTCTTATAGCTTAAAACAAAGTTTCAAGTCAGCCACTCAATCAGGCAGTATCTAATGAGCGGAAATATGCGACACTCATTATACTTGGGAACAGATATTATCGTCTTCAAAACATCAATGATGACTGGAAATTTTTTGAAGGATTCGCGATCACTGTTTCAAGCAAGACAGACAACTGAACTAAAAAACATTTGTAGAATTCACTTTCCAAAATTTCAGTAAATAAAGAACTGTGATAGATTTCAATCCAGAGTGATGCCGCTGAGAATGGTCTAGAGTCACTTATGTTCCGATTCTTGGAATACTGACAGAAGTCGAGTTTTCAGCTTTTGTTTTTATTAAGTGGCTTGTTAACCACATATAGTGGACTTCGATCAACACATCTGCTTCCAACCCGAAAGTAATAATTCGTGGTACCCAAAGCGATTCGACTGATGTGGAACTGAGACTCAAGCTTAAGGAACCACAGGTTAGGGCTCCACTTCCAAAATGGTGGCCATTTTATGGAAACCATGACGTTACACCGTCAACGACTTTTTCTCCTCGGTCAGGCATTATTATGGTGATTAATGTCGTTGATCACGCAGTATAAAAATTGCACCTTACCATCGGTCGGGGGATGCCTTCCTGAAAAAACTTTTTTTTGTGTTCTTGTATGCTAAACGCGTTTTCTCGCAAATCAATTTTTACAAAGCCAAAATAAGAAATAGGAAGCAAAATTCTTCTCTTTAAAGATTACATAAAAATAACACCACCAGAACTACACCGAATTGAAAGCAAACAAACAAAAAAGGCTACAGAATTTCAACAATTTTTTGCAATATGTAATTGAATTTCGTTATATATTTATGACTTGCTGACCCGTGCGGTGCGGCCTAGGTCGGTTGGTAATAGAATTGAGTAAATTAAGCAAAGTAGTTTCCAACCCCGGTTATGTTCTTGTTCCCGTTGGGAAAATGGGGATGAAATATAGACTATGTTACTGGAGGCAATGAAGCACTTTAACGGTGCAAGAATTTTTGTAATCGGTACAGTACTTTCCAAGTTCTCGGTTATGTTTCCGTTCCCGTTTCCGTTCCCAACGGAATATGGAAAGGAAATACGTGTAGCCTATGCCATTTCTCAGGTTCAAGAACATTTATGTTCCAAATTTCAAATCGGGTCAGTAGTTGGGAATGGGAATGAATAGCACTCTAAATATGAAAGAATTTTTAAATCGGTCAAGTTGTTTCAAAACTCTAGTATATGTTCCCGTTCCCGTGGGAATATTGGGATGAAATATTTTTATATTTTTCCTGGATCACTCTATCTAATCAAAAAAAAATAGCAGTACTAAAATACGTTGCGCAGTTTTAAAGATCTAATCACACAAACAGACCGCGCGAATATATACTATGAAAGTTTTATACTATGAAAGGATAAGGATAAGGAAGACAAGTATCTGGAAAATCTGCGTTGCAGACTTCTTCGCTCACATTGCAGATTCCTGAAAATATTCTTACTGCCAAATATTTTTTGACAAAATTACCGACCTCATCATTGAAAAGTGTCCAGTTGGTTTTTTTTTAAGGATTTCCTCTTGCTAAAGGAGTAAAGACCACATTTTTTACATGGGAATGTGGGAATGAATGTACAGGGTGGGCAATTTAAAACTCCCCACTTTCAAACACGTCGTGAAAAAAAACTAGACGAGTTACAAAGGTGGTAACACTGCAGGGCGCTTCTCCAGACTATGCCATTTCCGTAAAATATTGTTGGTTAGTCGACATGGTTTACTGGAACGCGAAACATCGCGCTTTCTGCGTGGAAGCGTATTTTCGGTATGGTGAAAAAATGTTCTTAGTTCGTCGCGCGTTTAAAAGAGAGTTCAAGTTAAAGCGTCATGAAAACCCTCCCGACCACAAAACAATTTTGTTATGGGTTAAAAACTTTCGAAATTCGGCCAAGGCAACATCGAGCACTCGGAAACGTCGTAGGTCGGTGAGAACCCCTGAAACTGTTGAACGAGTTCGTAGCGCTGTGTTGAGAAGTCCTGCGCGTTCAGTGCGTAAACAGTCCGTCGCGTTAAACATTCCGCGTTCAACTCTAAGAAAAATCATTAAAGATGATTTAAAGTACGGATTTAACTCCACTCGATTTTTTTTTTTATGGGGTCACCTGAAAAATAAGATTTATGCGGACAAGCTGCGAGACATCGAGGCCATCAAAACATCGATTACGAGGCACATCAACGAAATTAAGAGAGAAATGTTAAGTAATGTAATGACGAATTTTTGTAAAAGGCTACGTAACTGCAAGCGTTGCCGTGGCCACCATCTCAATGGTGTAATTTTTAAAAAATAAAGCGGATATTAAATGGCATAGTGTGTACTTTATTTCCTTTTTTGAATCGTCTTTCTAGGTATTATAGTTTTTGAATACGACGCGTTTAAAAGTGGGGATATTTAAATTGCCCACCCTGTATCTGAGGTCCGATAGTGATACGTTCGGCAGAATTGTTCAGCTAGTACTCAATTTGGCATATTTATAGGATAATTTCCAGTCAAAAGCTTCCTGTCTTCTAGTCTAAACAATAGCTGGTCTATTGTCAACATTGCTGATGTTTAAATTAGAGAATAGGATGAAGCTAAGAATATGGTTGCCTTGCATGTTGCATTTAGTGCTGCCCCAAACCAGGTTTTAAGCGTTGGCATCGCAGTACATGATAAGCTCCAGCAACCGGCTTTCACAGAACTCTATCAGCTCCGCAGTTTGTCTACTTGGAAGGGCAAAATGGAGTTTCAAGGGAAGAAAGCTGACGCAAGGACGAAAGTTTCCCACTTACTAATCGTTTCGTAGTTTACAGTCACCGAAATTAAGTCCTGACCAGAAAATTGGTCAAGTTTAATTTCTGGGAACGATTTTGATGCGATAAGACAAATCCGGGGAAGGTCAGAGTATGTTAAAGCCACGCAATAAAAAAATCGACCTTTTCAATCCCATAGCTTCTGAATGGCTACGAGGTCTGATTTTGCAGTAAGCATTGAAAGTCTACTACATAAAAGTGCTTTGGCAGCCTTGTGACACGGCAACGTTTGTCCACTAGACGACGCCACCAATGAACCAGTGACCAACCTGCTCAATATCATTGGATCTTGTGGTACTACAACTCACAACAACAGCTGAGCCGCCATAAAAGAATTTAAAACTAAATGAGTGTAGAAAAATGTAAATTTCACTTGCACGTACATATTTTGCACGTACATATTTAGTTAACCCAATTTTCTTAATTCAAAAATACGACTGATTGTCTTTCAAATCCGAACTTGTAAACTAAATCTACAAGTTGAGGAAAATTTTTTAGTTCTTTCAACAGTAAAGTTTTCTGGTTTTTTCAAAAGAGAAATTTTTTGGCCTATTACATAAAATTGCAAGTCCATAAGCCTGGAGACGATTCTTGGATAGTAAATGATTTGTGAGTTTCACAAGGGCAATTTCCATTTCAGATATTTAAAAGCTCACTCAAACCAATGCGGTTTTGTAGTAGCTGCAAATTTAGCTGTCAAATCATGTTTACGTAGCAAGAGGATGCAGTCTTGTAGTTGTTTAGTCCATAGGTCGGATGCGAGCCCCGGGAAGGGTATTTTCTGTTTTTCAGCTTCATCTGATCGCCATGCTTAAAGTTAGAATTGCAATTATAACCACCTCAGATTGTACACTGGACCGGTAGTTAGTCTGAAAAATTCTACAACTTAAAATAAGCCTCTTCTTTTTATTTGACAAAAAAAAGCCTATACCTCATAATGTGCAGAAGATTTTTTTATTCTCAATTGAAAGTGCAATTAAATCCGAAAACTTATTGCAACCACTGTTGAATAGCCTACTTTCATCGACGACACACTTTTCACATCAAGTCATTGCATATGAAACCGCTTTTACACAACATGACTCACGTTCGGAGACCGTATCACTCTCAAACCTCATATAGATTCCCCCGTTCCCACCCTCCCATTCCCCTCTCCATCTTTAGCCATATTTTCACACCAATGCCTTTGAGCAGCAGCAGAAATCGAAAATGTTCATAATTTTGGCACTTAATTCATATAAATTAGGTAAATATTCAGCGAGCATTGCAGACACATGTCAAATTGCAGCAGACCAACCGAATAAAAGCAAAAACCGCCGCCATAAACGAGCGAATTTTCATCGTGCTATAATACACAGTGCACTTTAGATGAGAGGACAACACAGCACACATCAGTTGTTCCCCCAAACCACTACCAACACGGACGATAGACTAAGTATACTTTCCGATGCGCCACGGAATGCTATTTTAGCTGCAAACCCGACCACAAATGTTAAACTGCTGCACAAAATAATAATAAAACATAACAGTTTTTTTCTTCCTTTTTTTTTCATCTCTCACGAAATTGTTTTTGGAAGACCGTTATTCATATTTATTTTATTATTTTTTTTTTTTTAAGCTATACTCGCGCAAAATTAACCAAGTGTGGGTGGCCACCGAGGGGGTGTGTACTACGTGGCATATTTGTGTGGAATTGTTGGCCAAGTTGGTATTAAAATATTTTCTCTGTGTTAATGTTTTTTAATTTAATTGAATTAATATTTTCTTTTTGTATTTGGTTTTTCGCAAAAATTAAAATGATTAATAGTAATGAGTAATAATTATGATGACTACACTTTCAAAATTTTGAGAGTGTCAACGCATTGATGCAAATAGGTTAATAACAAAATTTGTCGATGGTGTATTTGGAAGCAAATTAGGAAATTAATTAAAATACCACACTTTATCAATGCTGTTCGAATAAATTAGATTAGTTTTTGAGGCGGACAAGTTGGATTTATATTTTTGGACCAAAACAAATTAGGTTAGGCATACAAAGGAGTATGAAATTTGTGTATTTGAGAGATTTTTTGTCGAAAACTTCGACCCACGCACAAGTTTTGCAAGAAGAAAACAAAAAATTAAGAAGATACTCAGATACTCCCCCACTTGTATCCACCCCAAACTTTTCTCTCGGTTCAACAAGGCGGTCGGACACTTCGTTCTGACGTTTACAATTCCCACTGTCAAGAACTCGTATGATAATTATTTTTCCTAGTGCCTATTTAGCCAGACAGAATAAAAAAAAACAGATTTCTTACCCTCAGCTACTATAATACCATTGCCATACATTACAAAGTAAAATTTGTTAATTTATCGCCCGTCTGACCAGAATGAATCTTATCCGTGCATCGCAGCTATATACAACCGGCAGCGGCACGGCAACGGGAGCGTGCTACTATAGAAAAGAGGTGCAGAAAACCAAGAGGGAGTCATACACATAAGATGAAGAGAAAAAAAAATTATTTGCCCGTGGAGATGTGCATCATAGATAAATGGAGTACACGTTCATACGAAAGACGACGAGCGTAGAAATATCCGACAAGACAGAACAACCAAGTTCATTACCCTGCACTGTCCCAAATACACTTTTTCAATGATTGTAAAAATTTCGTTTGCAGTTGAACCCGTAGGAAGTAAGAAGTGCTCAGGCCACGTTTACCCGGTAGCACACGTTGTTGCACTATAAGATCACACAATTAAACAGAAATAAAATTATTAGTGTTTTTGTGTGTTCTTTTTTCCCTTGTTTTTTGTATACAGAGAAGAAAAAAAAACGACGGTTTCAGAAGTAAGGGTAGACGTATAAATAATTACATCTATGGCAGAGGATATCCTTAATAGTTTAGAAGAGAACATTTATCAAAATTTGTTTACATAGAGGCTGATTAATGGCCCTGTAACAAGGTCAAGATGTTTCCTGGTCTTTGAGAAGGTGGTTTTTCTACAGAGGTGGTCGGAATGTATTGGATTGTGTTAATTTGATTGATTTATTTGAATCGAATTATCAAATAGAAGCGATAAAACTTCATGAACTGTTGATTGTAAGACAAATCATTGAAACTGTAACATATAACTTTTTTTCTACTTTGTCTTAATAAAAATAAATCAATAGGGTGACAACAGGGCGGAGAGCCCCGGGGTCAGCGCATTTCTCAAAACCATACCATGTGAGGATAGAGGAGGCCTACAATTTTTTGCCGATTCCGAACTTCTAATCGGCACTTTTCATGCCAGTGAAATTAGTATTGGGGGACTTGCCAATTCCACGCGAAAAGCGATACCGGACAAAAACAATTATTTGTTTTCTGTATTATGGCAGACATTCTAACCACTACGCATCACCTTTGTCTAAATAGTCATTAAATTTTGTTTTTATAAAAGGCAGTTGCATGCCGAAGGACGATATGGTGGTGAAAAGGAAATGCTGGAGATATTGAAAAGAGCCAGACATGCAAATATTTTATGAAGCTTAAAGTATCAGGACAAATGAATAGTTTAAGCAATTTCACCGACCACTTCCACTTTTTTTTCCCAACTTTGTGTGTTTTGAATGGTCTGATCCTTGATTTCGAAGTCTTTGGAAGTTGAAGACGGTAGCACTTTCTCCGATTACTAAGCTCATATATTTAAGATTTTTTAAATTGTTTTTATTAAGATTTTTACGAGTATATATATGATATATATGAGTATGATACATACTGAACTAAATCAGCTACAACTAACTTTCACTTTGAATGTCCAAAAATTAAAAACAAAAGAATTTTACTTCATTTTGAACCAAGAACCACAAATTAGATGAAAAAATCCTTTTTGAATCATGAAAGTGACAAAGTCTACAATAATAATAGATAGCTGGATACTTGGTTCTACAAAAGACAAAACTTATTACTTATTATTATTATAATATAATTACTTTTCGCGGATGATATCGTACTTTTGGCACCATCACCTGAATCGTTGCAGCTAATGATAAACCGGCTATCACAATACTGTATGCTTTGGAGTCTGGTTGTGAATTTGGATAAATCCAAAATTATGATCTTCAGGGAAGGAGGAGGACGATATTGCATGAACGAAAAATGGCAATATAACGGGGAGAGCATTGAAATTGTCAAGGATTTTAAATACTTGGGAGTTTACTTCACGAGAAATTTAAGTATGGAGAGGCATTTAAAGGAAAAGCTCTCAAAAAAAAGGAGCAATCAGCGCATCGTGGAATAGATGCTTCTACAACAAAAACATTGCACATAGCAGTAAGTTCAGGATATTCGAAGCTATATCGGAATCTATTTTGCTCTACGCAGCGCAAACTTGGGGGACAAAAAGGTATGAAACAGTGGAGAAACTATTGCGCTACTACATCAAGTGAATTTTTTCACTGCCTCCTAATATGCCAAATTATATGATAGCATTGGAAACAGGCTTATCACCACTTTTCATTCGAACTTTGAAAATGCAAGTGGATTGATTATGTTCTGAAGGTAATGAAAATGGATAATTACCGACTCCCAAAGATAGCAGCTCTTTAAGATATACGAACCAGATCAAGTTGGTATGCAGATTGGATGGACCTTGCTAGAGACTGTGAGATAGTCCTAAATATTAATAGTCCGGACTATGATGATTGGGAGAGGTCCCTTTACCAGCTAATATCAGCAGCGGATACAAAATATATAGAAAAATGTTCAAATGACGCGGCAGGATCTCTTTACAGACAATTTTACTGTCAGTTGAACCACAACCTGGGAGAGAAACACCATTTTAAAGATATCAATAGCGTAGACGAAATATCGATGATGATTAAGTTGCGGGGCGAACTTCTTCAGTTAAACTTCGTACCACATAGAGAGGACCTACTGATCATATGCTCTTTGAGCAACTTGAACGAACGAGAAGACACTTTGCACTTCATGGGAAAATGTCCGATTTTAACAGAAATTAGAAGACAAATTTTCGGAAGCAGTATTCTAACAGAAAACGAAATGATAACAGTGCTTTATACTCTGGATGTAAAAAAATTATACCAATACTGCAAATTAGCTCTACTTTATAGAAATCAAATTATTAATGAAAGTTTTTAAGTAATTTAAACGAACGCTAATGATGGTTTTCAATTTAAAATTTATTTTGTTGAACTGTTATAGTAACTAAATACCATTAAATTTGTTTGATGAATAATCTTATTTCAAAGTAAAATTTATTATGTTTTGTCAACGAGGCAGACGGCAGAAAAGCCAAGCTTTTTGTAAACTATGTAATCAAGAATTATAAATGTAATCAAAAAAAAAAAAAAACGATAACTTTAAACAAATCAGGGATCTATGCAATTGAATGTATTGATTGTAAACGAAAATACTAGGGACAAACACAACGAAGCATAGAAACTAGATTTTAATAACATTTTAATCGTGTTCGTTTAAATCAACAATAATCAAAAATCCGCAGTCGCTTGACATATTTTAAATGATAATCACGAGAACATTAATGTTGACAATTTAACATTAGTTAAACCAGAAAATCATAATAGTAGATTTTACAAAAAAAAAAAAAGACTCAAATGCACTCGATTTAGACAACGGGAATATTGAATCTTGTATACTGAACTTTTTATGTCAACATTAAGAGAAAATGTAGAACAAAACAAAATCGAAGATTTAGAACTTCAATGATGGACCAACAAAGTTTAGTCGCGACTGCTGATGATGAGGTGCATACGCCTCGAAATGCAATCAGCTTGTTTCATTCGATTGTTTTTTGTAATGTGTTTCAATTAACAAACTTGTATCGGACTCAAGGGAAGTCAACGTAAGGTGTGTTTTTTTTTTTTTTGTAAACTAACTGCAATTATAACTTTATAGACATAGAAAGCTTGAGGTGGTCGGCACGGCATCATCCGAAATTGAGAATAAAAGAAGGGAATCATTAATTAATGGCATGATGCTGAGAATGAAAGAGATTTCAGGTTGCCCGAGTCAACAATGCCCCGATTCATTGCGGGAGGCATCAGTAGAATCACGGAATGCAGCATCGGAAACGCGTTAAAAATGACTTTGTGTTGGTTTCTTTAATTTCTTAAAAATCTTCCAAAAAAAAAAATTTTTAAATATTGTTTTAGTTTCTTCACAAAAAAAATTTTTCTTCAATTAGTTTAAGCATTAAAAATGTGAGGAAAGTCCAGAAAAATGTTAAAGATTACATGAGCTTTTGAAGAAAAAAAAACGTGATCATTTAAAAATATATTTCTATCAAAAACTAGCGGCAGTGGCTGGATGAATGAATTTGGATCTTTGTATGGATTTCGAGGACATATTGAACTGCAAAAGATACACTTAACATTAATGGTTTCCTTAATATTTTCGATCCTGCGCTTGGTTTTCCAAGGGCAATTTTTTGTTATGTTTCTAAACTCATGTCATTCGAAAGAGCAATAACTATAAACTACTAACTAGGGAATTATTTTCAGTTTTTGCAACCCAACCTTAATTTTCTGTGCGATCAATGGTTGCTCGAATATCAATAAATCAAAGAAAAGATCGTTTTCCATTGGAAGAATGATATCCCAGCGAAAAGTGGGCGTATCAAGGTAGGTATGTGAAAAAAGAAATTAAAGCTCAATAAACAAGGTATTTGTGTTACCCATGGTGTAATGATTATCATGTCCGCCTGTAACTCTGTCAAGAGGTTCGTGGTTCGAACTCCAACAGAGGCGAAAATGTTTTTCTATGGATATGGCATTTCGAGAGGAATTGGCAAGTCCTCCGATAATAAATTCATTGCCATAAAAACAACTTTCTCGATTAATCGTTCGGAACCGGCAGAAAATTGTAGGTCCCAACCATTCCCTCACAAGGCATGGTTGTGAGAAAAGCGTTAGTTCCTGAGGCTCCTCGCTTTGTTACGCCACCCTATATGTTTATTTAAACAAGGTATTCGACCCTTATAGTGGTTAAGCAAAAGAAAATTTTTCCACGCACGTACCCCTTACAATAAAAATAGCTAGAAAAATTTTGAAAATTGTTTTACTGCTGGTTTTTCTAGGATTACTCGAGAATCTAGATCTTTTTATTTTTTTCCAGAGTTTCAAGACGGATACAGAAAAAGCTCTTTAATAGTCGACCTCATTTTACTTTGACATGCAGACAAGTTTTCCGCGTAGTATAAACATCTCATTATCGAAAGTGGTGAGATTTACTCAAATATAAAATTAAATAAATAAATAAATAGCCAAATTAATAAATAGAGCTGCTGAACTCGAGAGCTTCATAGCCTAACGCATTTCTTAGTTAAGGGGCACTTCATTTAAATTTTAAAGGGATAAAAAATCGAATTTTTTGATTGCATAAAAAGTTAATAATTTTTTCCTGGAATGTATTGACAGTCTTTCACATGTTCCGAGCTCGATAAAGTGAATAGTGTGGTGTACCCTGCAGTCGGAAATAACAGACGCGTTAATCATCTGTTACTTTCAAGTGGCTCCAGGACATTAAGTTAGGAACAAGTGCTCTTTGTTATGTCTCTTGTGAGTATTGTATAGGCATTAAGAGCGGATATTTAAAATTAAAGTTTTTTGTTTTAAGAACATTCTTCTCCAAACGTGTTTTTTAAATTTATGTTCAGCCTAGCTCAACGAGATCTTACCCGTTTTGAAAAAATTAAAAAGGGAATTTTTAGTAATTGGATTCTCTATTCACTGATTGTAATTGTTTTTTAATATTATGACTGGAAGTATTTTTTTTTTTTTTAGAAAGAAAGTAAAAATAATGATAATTACGGTATTTTTTATTCAAGCTGGTGTAAAAACTGAAATTTTTATTTCTACTCAGTTTTATGATATTCACTTAATGACAAAATATTTGAAAACGTGAAAAAGTCCTTGCCACCTGAGGGCTGTACGCCAATAGAGGACCTCCACCGTAACGCCCTGTTGCTAAATAGGCGTAACTCACGCTTATTTACGATCAGAAGCACTTGAAAAAAGTCTTCCTCAAAATATGAATTAAAAGATGTCAAAACTCCACTTTAATATATCTTTTTAAAAAAAATCGCAAAAAAGCTTTAAATAGGCCTTAAAAAAGGAAGGCCTACAAACATTTCGAAGCGATATTCCAGGAAAAATAATTGAATATTTCTTCGACTCAAACCTCGGATAGTTAAAAAAACAAGAAGAATGTAAAAAAGAATAGAAATCTCGAAATCAAGGAAACGAAAAACCAAATCAAGTATTGCTTGCTATACCTATACACCTACTACATGCCACAACTAATACTATCTCAATTTTTCTCTTAAAAGCCATGATCCAAAAACCATCTATTTTTACCTTGATAAAGAAATATAGCAATTTTTATAAATAGAAAAACTCACATCATTGTGTCAACTAAAATATTAATTCCTGTTGTGATAGACATGGAACAAGTAACATCGCTTTTCTACGCGTTCTTTTTTCTCTCTTTCCATGTGACACACATGTTCTGGAATTTTTATTTTTATAAGTGAAACAAATGTTTTTGTGAGTGGCTACATTCCAAAAAAAAAAAAGTTGAAAGCGGATGAAAAAAAAAAACATTTTTAAATCTCAGTCCTGAATCCTGTTACGAAAAAACAAATATCCTTTACAAACAAAATTCCCAGTCAGAGCTTATAATTTTCTTCTTTTTTGTATGTAAATATATCAAGTGCAAGTGTGTCGGCGATGACACAGAGGGATGCGACAAAACAATATTAGACAGACAAACATATTAACGCCATAACATTGTTATTAAATCAGCGTTTGGCCTAGATTATGGTGCTTTTAGACTTCTTTTCCTTTCGTTAATTGTTTTTCTTTTTATTTTTCAAATGAAATTGTAAATGTATTTCCGGAGTGGTCTGCTTGTTTTTTGAGTCAGAAAAACAATAATGAAATGAATGAATGTCTGTCCCATATTGGAGACAGTTTGCTTGACGTTGAATGATTGCGACATTGATGAAGTTTGACACAATAAGGGAGAAGGAAGTGTAAAAAATATTTTCTGATTTAACCTTAAACAAAAACATCCTATGACTATGACGGAGGATAAAAAAAAACCGAAAGCACCAGAGGACATCTACCTACGTGAAGAAAAAATAATGATTTTTAGTTTGACAAGCTGTCAATGTAACAACAAACACAATTTACGACTTATTTCGATTTATGAAAAATTATAATTCAATGGTTCTCTTCTCTGTAGAGGTTCAAGAATAAATTATTTACACATGTTACCATTTCGCAAAGTTCTAAAAATTGGCAAGGACTAATGTCAGCGTCAATTTGTCATTAAGTAGGCGTTTGTACAAGAATCCAATTTGTTCGCGAAGGGCGCCACAATTGTAGAACTGCAGGTGTTTATTTGACTTGAAAAGTTATTCTGACCCATTCTGAGCTTATTGAGCGCGAAACATCTATTTCTATTTACTGGTATTTATTTTATTTACTTTTATTTGTTTTGTTTATTTGATTTACTTTATTTATTAATATTTATTCATTTTGACTTATATTTGCTTACATTAATTTTCACATTCATTTAAATTCGCTTAATATTAATTGCGATTATATGTACAGGGTTTGGGCCACCCTGATGATCCGATGTTCTTTGGTTCTCTTCTTTTTTTTAATGGAAATATTTGATTGAAAATATTTTGAATATGTTCATTTGAACCATTTGGAATTTTATTGTGTCGGTAAGGTCATATTCGCCAGATGGGCGCCGTCACAATTGTTTACCATACGGGCTAGTTTTATGCCATTTTTCATCACTTCGGCGAGAACTTCGGGCGACAGATTCTCGCACTTGTGTCGAAAGTTGTCTTTGAGAGCTTCCAGAGTCTAGGGCTTGTTCACGTGGGACTTCAAAAAAACACTTAAAAAAATTCTGCAACGCATAAATGGGGGGATCTTCAGGATCAGTGCAAATCGCCAAAACAAGAGACGAGCCGACCCGGGAACACCGCCTTCAGAATACCGGGTTTGGCCCGAGCAATGTTTGCCGTTGTTCTGTCCTGTTGGAACCACATATCCTTAGGTCCTAATTCGTCGAATTGCGGCAAAAAAAACTCGGTGAAAACAAAAAACCACCGTCCACTGTTGTCGTTTGCCAGCTTTCTTGGCAATTCTCGAAAAAAAAAAAATGCCCATGACAGTCACCTTGAGCGGGTGTAATGGCTTCTCGTGCATCACTCGTGGACCCCAGAAGTGATAGTTTTGCTCGTTCACGTACCCGCTGAGGTGGAAATGAGCCTCATCGCTCATTATGATTTTGGACGAAAAGTTGTAAACTTCTTCCTCCAGATTGAGGATGGCTTAGGCGTAGGTTACGCGCGTTTGGCGTTCGGCAGGCAGCAGTGGACTTTGAACGGGAACATGCGCAGGTCTTTGACCAAAATTCACCTAAGGGACTTTCGACTGATGGCTAATTGTGTAGCACGACTGGTGCTGGATGATGTTTCGGGCGACAGCTCGACATCCTCGTCAAGAGCGGCGATATTTCCAGCCGAACGGGCGCTCCGGGGCCGGCCACGCTTGGCAACATCTCGTGTGATATTATACTCTTCAAGGTTGGTGGCCAAACGGCGCAGTGTTTGTGCAGTTTGTGTCGGACGTGAATCGGCGACGGAATTAGAACTGCACCAGCACCACAGACGAATTGTTATGTTCCGCAAACAAATAGGCACGTTTATTTCGCGTTTTAGTGGAGTATATTCTGCATCTGTCTAGACTACAAAAGTCAAAACAGATTTGACATTTGCGGCCATTTCCAAAAATGAGAGCATCTTCTAATATTCCAATAAGGTGATTTCTTTTGGTCCACCTTGTATTAGGCATGTTCCAGTAGGATGGCTTACTTTGCCCCACCTTATATTAGTTGAGGAATCGTAGAGAAAAAAATTGTGAGATAACAATTAAAAAAGGTATTAATAATAAATAAAGTGGGTCCCGCAATTCTTTGTCTGTATGTCTGCCTGTCTGTCCACAAATGGATCTACAGCCTGAACCGCATGACCGATTTGAAAAATTTGCAATTGGGGTCTGTAGGGCAGCCTGTAAAGACACTTTTGGAATTTTGTTTCTAGGTCTTGAAGTAACGGTACCTTTTAAAAAACTTGTTTTTAAGAAAAGTGAAAAATAAAAACCCAGTTCTTAGAACAATTGCTCCACGGATTTTGATCAAATTTTCAGCGTTTATATGTATAAGCAACTGCAAGAAAGTGACGTTTTAATATCTTCGCTAAAAACCTTTCGAATATTTAATTAATTTTTTTAATGTTTAATGGGATTTTATTCAGTTTTCATAATTTATTTGTACATAGTTGGCAACCCTGGACCACCAAAAATATTATGAACGACCAAAAATATTATGAACGACCAAAAATATTATGAACGGCGAATACTCAAGCCTTGTACTCAGCCTTAAGATATTGTACCTAGCACGCAATCGCAAGTTCCTGAGACCCACTCGTGCCCATTTTATATCTATGTACGTTAGAGTGTCCCGTCAAATTTTTTTGTGGCGTATCCTTACGTAAGACCCCTCAAAAGTTGCGTATTCAATAGCACATCACGGGAAAAATACTAAAAAAAATATTCTAGGGTACTTTTGGGCCTCTACCAACCGTTGAAATTTTGAAAAATAAGCGACTTTTAAAAAATTTTTTTTTATCTGCCCTATTTTTCCAATCAAGTTTATCTTGCTTTTTGTTGTTAATTAATGTTAATTTTTACCATTTTTACCACTTTAATGTGTAACTTAAGTTCTCACACAGATACAAAAAAAATACCTTTATCATAACTGCAAGCATAATGACGCGAATAATGCATTTTAAGTTAGTCTATTTGTTTCATTTATCTCAGCCGCATACAATACATACCTAACTAATTTACCGCAACTTAAATTATAGAAATCGACTAGCTCAAGATTCCTTTTTGTATTTCAAAAAAATATAACGGGTCTATCTAGTTCCCTTCACTATTCCATCCCTAACACAAATTAGGTTGCAACGTCACAACGTGTTCTAAATGTAACACGTGTTCGATACGGTATAGTATATCAAATAATAACTCTTCTATGTTCTATGTGTTAGTTTATGAACTTTGTAAACATCTTAGAGGAATAAAGAACAAGAGGCTTTGTCAATGTCAAGAGACAGTCTTTCAAACCAATACGATGGTGTCTTAGTCCACAGTATATATTTTGATGGGCGAAAAGATTAAACCCTTGTTTTCGAAACAAAAGATGGACGCTATTGCCGGAAGGTGGTTCTTGAAGAACATATTTCAATTCTTGCTGAAACAGAATCACTGTTCTTGGGCCACATAACTTCGAAAAGTGGGACAGGAAAAGAAATAAGTAGCTCAATTTAAGACTTTTTAAAAAAACAAAGTATTCGATTGGAACTATTGTCTGCATTGGATGTGACGGCACTGCAACTAATACTGGTTGGAAAGGAGGTATTATATCTTATATGGAAAAGGAGCTTGGTCGACCTTTACAGTGGACAATATGTTTACTCCACGCAAATGAATTGCCACTAAGACACCTTTTCACCAACTTGGATGGATCAACTTCGGGACCTCGCGAGTATTCTGGCCCAATCGGTAAGGCACTAGCTGATTGTGAAAATACCACTGTGGCTCAATTTTTACCTGTAATTGGAAACGTACCTGATATCGGACAAAGAATCGTAGATCAATTGAGTACCGAACAGAAATATCTCTTTGAAATATGTCAAGCGATCAAATCAGGTTACTGTGCTCCCGTATTAGTAAATCGACAGCCTGGGAAAATGGCACACTCACGATGGGTCACCACTGCGAACAGAATATTAAGACTGTATGTAGGATCCAGTAATCCATCTGAAAATTTAAAAATTCTTGTAGACCACATAGTCAAAGTAAACGCACCAGTATGGTTTTCAATTAAAAACAAACCGTTGTTGATAGATGGAGCAAATCACGTCTTTGAATTGATTTTACTTTCAAGATGGTTGCCACAGAATTTAAAATCAATTATCGATGCTGTAATTCAAAAAAAAGGCTTTTTTGCACACCCCGAGAACATTTTGGTAGCAATGCTTTTCGATAAAAGGAATTATGTCAAAGAGCTTGCTCTTAAACGGATTTTTAAAGCAAGGCAAGAGACCAAAATAAACCGAATCTTTAAACCGCCAAAAATAAAATTTAATGTTACGTATTATATAGACATAATTTCATGGAATGAATGTCATATAACTTCTCCACCTGTCTTGCAAGAATTTTCTGACGAAGAACTTTCATTGCTGTTAGGTAAAAACGAACTGAAAATTTCGGATTTTCCATGTTACACACAAAGTGTTGAAAGATGCATTAAATCTGTGACTGAAGCTAGCCAGTGCGTCATCGGTACAAAACCAAGGGATGGACTCATAAGGAGCAAGATTGAGTCCAGAAATAAAATGCCTTCTTTCAACTTCAAAGGCCAATTTAAAATGTAAATAGTCAATGAATAAATAAATAATAAATAGCCAATTTAAAATATATCTGTAAAATGTTAAAATATATTAGTATATCTGTTTTTAAGCGTTTCGTGCTTCCGTTAACATTTTTATTTTGTTTGAGAACCCTTTTAATTTATTTTAAACATTTTAAATAACGAATACCTTTAATTAAACTAAAAGAAAAAATTAGAATTGGATTAATAAAAAGTAAAATAAAATATGTATGAAAATATTTAAGAATTAATTTTTTTTACATTTAAAACCGTTGGTAGAGGCCCAAAAGTTATATCGAAATAAAAAAGGAAGTATATATTCTTAATCTACTCGTCAATACGCAACTTTTGATACCTATTACGATACAAAACTCGAACATTTTTTTTTTCCATACATGAACGGGACACTCTAATGTACGTGGATTTTAATTCCTATTTCGGTTTAGCTCCGACTTTGCCCAGCTTAAGATCGGCTTTGTAATAAAGGACGCTCATATGCTTTTTTGTGCAGAGGAAATTTGTTTGGTCATTCAATGTCCTGTAACTATTTAACCTCTATTTACCACTGTAACACTGTAACACATCTATTCTAACAACGTTTTAATGTGAGCCTTCCTTTCTCGACTCAGATTTCGAAACCAATAAGTGGAACGTGTTTCGAAGTCACAAAGGCCTGAATTTATTTTAAGTTTGACATTTTGGAAATGAAAGAAGACACAAAACTTATCATTATCGTTTTCAACATTTCATTTTGAATTGAGAGGCTCTGAGGATCTCTGATCGATATTAAAATTATCTCAAAAATAGTTCTTCAGCTAGGTTCCAGAAATCGAGTGAAATGAAACCGAAACCGAAATTGCAAATCGAGTGAATTTATTTTCAGTGTTCTGCATTTCGATCGATTTCATCAGTTCGAAAACTTTTCGATATCACTTCAAGTGAAATTGAAAACAGCTGATACCTGTCATCTAATCTGAAACTCAATTTATTTGATTTCAATAGTTTCTTGAGTTTCCTGGTCAGAAAATTAAATATGAGTGCTGTTCTTATTGCTTCGGTTTTGGAAATCAAAAAGAAAAGATAGGTATGCGACAGAGAAAATAAAAATACGTAGATTGAGAGACACTTCTAATCCATTAGAAATTGCAAATGCAACGTGTGTATTGATATGTGGCAAGTAAAATTGAAGTGTTTTCATGTTTTCATTGATAAATTTTTTTCAAACGATTATTTTTATTATTACTAACTTTTTTTCCATCCAGTTGTGTCTTTCTGTCTTTCCCACAAAGAATCTGCGACGACACGATCTCCTTTCATGAATCCTTGGGCAAAATCTTTATGTTGGCTCATAAAGTTCATGAATATTCCCTCCTGTGCAGTATTTTTAAGCTTTCCCTTGTTTAAAACAAATTTCTAGTAAAATAAACAAATTTTCTGTGGGAATTTTTTACTTAAACTTTTAAACGCGTCTGCTTTCTTTTACCATTCCACACAGATAAATTAGGGTGATTTCAAATCACTTGGAAACCGACGAAATCGAATTGTGGAACACAACGATTTCGTTTCACTTCGATTTCGAAAAATATGAAATCGATATCGATAAAAGTGAAATGCAGAACACCCAATCTTAATTTCGATCGATTTCGATTTCATTTCACGTGAAAGTGAAATGTAGAACCTAGCTGCTTGTCTCTTTTTCTGGTGGTCCACTTGTGGGGTACGCGCTCGGGTTAACTTCAGCTCGAGTCGAAAGTGTCTCCTTATAGCTATGTAATCAATATACATATTCTGCGCCTTTCAATTGAAATTAAATTATAATCACATTATTAACATCATTACATCATTACATTTTAGCGTGTAATATTTGTGAAAATTCAGAAAAACTACTTGATGCTTCAGAAGGACACAGAAGAAACACAGAAGGAGTAATGAAATTTAGAAAAAAATGCCAATGTCTACATGGACACAGTGCAAGCCCAGAATTTTGAATTCCCATATTTTTTTTTTCAGACAACGTAACAACTATAATAGTTGTAAAGGTCAAATTTTGAACGGCACATGTCTTCAATTTGAGGCTGTCAAATTAACAAACATAATACAATGTATTTTTAAAGTCAGACAACTATAAACATTCTCATTTTCATCATTAACTCGTTCTGTACATCAAGTTCAAGCTACAAGATTTGGCATTTTGTTAAATGTGTTTTTGTGAAAGCGATTGCAATGCAATGAACCAAAACCAAAGTAAACAAAGTACCTTGCCATAAGACGAAATAAAAAAAAATGTATTAAAAAAAAAACTCCCGAGTACAAGGAGAACGTCCTCCTCCTCCTCCTCCTTCCTGGTTATGCAATTTTGTGCAGCGATGCGACTATATCTCTCCGTCTGGTATCTCTGTTGGTGTATCTTTTTGAATATCTTTCTCTATTCAACTGCATTCAACAAAACAAATTATGTGTGCAAATGAAAATAAATTTTCATTCATGAAAATATTTTCACATTGAATGCCGTGTCGGTGGCTGGCTGACTTGCTGGCTTACTGGCTGGCGGGCTGGCTATTTCTGCCGCCCAAAAATTGACACATATCTACAAGAAGCTAGATTTTGCTTCTGCTCTTGCTGATGCTGCTGCAATACAGGATGTGCCAGATGATTGCAACTCTGATGAGCAACACAAGGAGGACGGATGACAGAACAGTGCGGCAAAACGATGGAAATATATTAATAGACACTTATATTGGTAATAATTGATTTTATTTTTGGTATACGGACTTGCAATCCTCAACAAATGACTAATTGTTTATGTTTGTTGTTTCTTTTATTCGTGTCGCTGTATTGTGACGGCAGCAGTCGGCACTTTCTCTCGTTTGTTTTCTTTTTGCCACCTTCGGTCCTTGGATATTTTTGGTAAGGATATTGCTAATTATTATCAGAATTGGTGCACTTTATTGTCACCCGTAAGAGTCAGTGTGATATTTTTCTGTCAGTTGTTGTGCAGTCATATTTTGAACATGAATAATATTTCTAATTTTTGGGTGACACAAAAACAATGACAACAACAACAACAAAAACTCGAACCAAAAAAAAAAAAAATCAGTTTGTAAATAGATGCTTTCCCTGGCGCTTTGAATTGTGACAGCACTTTTGAACAGCGGGTATATTTGCCGTCGGTCGTATAGGTATGTATTTCAAGTGACCTTTTACGAAAGACTCAATCATCTGCCACATGATTGGATATGTTATAGAGAAGCTTTTAAAAATTCTTTTAGCGCGGCAAAAACCCATTGAAACGGCTGAGGTGAGATTCATTGAAGCTATTAGTTGTGGAATTTTTGAGTTCGCATCTAAAGGAAACATACGAGTACGACAAGTGGTGTTAGAAATATTTTTATATTTCATAGGTAATAGAATTTTATTTTTAACATCCATTGATGTGAATTCATTGGCATCCGGTCGTTTGAGAAGAGGCGTTTAGATGACTTGTTTGGTGTTTAGCATTTATGTGTGTTTGGTGTGCCAATTAAAGATTTAATAAAATGTAGTTATTGACTAATCTATGGATGCATCATTTTTGATTTTTTTTTTTTTTTTTTTTGAAATTATGTTTCATTATTTTTATTATAGAACTAGATCACTAACTTCTAGCTATTCGACTTTGGCCTGTGACTATGTGTGTGATGGGTGATGTATTCGGAGTGGTATCAGCCTTAGATGTTTTCGTTTCAGTACAAGTCTTCAGTAGCGGTGTTTTAGTAACCCATTTTACGGAACACTTCTTTCAGAAAGACGGTGGACCATCAGAACATTCAGGCAAATAAAGTTTAAGAAACCAGGAAGAGATTCGGTGACAGGTTGGAGCCTTGAGGCACACCACCCATAATTTTGGTAATACTTGACTATCCAATAGAAGAACTTGTAATTGAAGTTGGATGGTAAGGTAGATATGCTACTATTTTGAAGAATTTCATCATAAAGCTATTAGTAGACTTTTTCACATCCTGGAAAATTGACCAAGATGCTCAAAATAAGAAAAAAGCGAGCGACGATAGATTGAACCATGAACTGCTTGTCCAATACATTGATGAGCTCTCGAGCATGTTTATTCGATTGGAAAACGAAAACAATACCAAATTCGATAAAATATTTAAATCGGTCGATAATCTCGACTCTGCTTTCAAAGAAAATCTTAATACTCGTTCCGAAGAATCAAGAAATGTAATCGAGCACATAACAACTTTGACGCAGAAAGTAAATAATTACAATAAACAGGCTGAAATAACCTCAGATCTTTTAGCAATGAAAAAAAGTATAAATGACAATGCTACGAAACTGGACTACTTAAAAGCTAATACTAATAAGACAATCGGTATCGTTTCTAGCGCTACGGCAAGTAATTCTGTCAACGAAGTATTTCAGAATAGCTTAATATGCATAACTGACGAAGTCTGTGCAACCAAATCGCTAATTAATGAAGCTATTGATGAGATTAGGCTTGCTAACACTAAAATCGACAATGTCAACAACATGTCGTTAGTAACTGACTATACCAATTCTGTTACAATGCATGAGGAGTTATTACAACTTGACAACGTAGATACTTGTCCTCCACTAGACTCACTAAGCAGGTCTCTGGGCAATATGAACACTGACTTGCAAAACCTTTTAGAAGCCGAAAGGTTGAGCGTTCTAAATAATTCTTGTTCGTACTCAGATACTAAAACATGCATTAGCACTAGCTGCCAAACAACGAAGGCTGATTTTCTTCTTTTAAAAAAGAAAAAGAAATCTAAAAAAACGTCTTCCAAGCAGAAGATTAAGACTTCGGTTAAACATGTTAACCGTCAGCAACCCTTATTGCTGCCTTCTTCTACTCACCCAAACCAACTCTTCACTCTACCACCACCGCCGCTTCCTCTAATGGTACCTACCCCACACCACTCAACTCAAACACAACTTGTACTACCAACACATTTACCACCCCCATGTCTTCCTGCAAGGTTCGCTACACCTCTGTCAGTCGACAACAGTAAAATACTCACAGGAAGTACAAAGAGAAAGCAGCTATACATTCAAAATGCCGAACATGGAACCACGGAAGCTGATATCGTAAGGTTTATTGACAATAATCTTGGATGTTCCGATGTTGTCTGCAACCAAATAGTTCCTTGGAACTTAAAAAGATCCGAGTTACAACATCTCAACTTTAAGGTCAGTGTTCCCGAAGAATTCATTCACGTGCTACTGAACTCCAACAAATGGCCCCATGAATGCTTGGTACGCGAATTTTTACCTTCCAAGCCTAGTAACAAGACAAATCAGATAAATCAGAATTTTCAAAGAACCAGACACAACTTCGGAAGGAGTTAAGAATTTTTTATCAAAACATGTCGGGTATGAGAGGTGATTTGATTGAGCTTCGTCGTGCCACTGCTTCATGTGAATTCAACATTATTGTGCTTGTCGAAACATGGCTGAGAAATGATCACCTTGATGCGGAAATTTTTGATTCATCGTGGCAGGTTTTTAGATGCGATCGGACACTAGCCCCAAATCAAAACAAAGGTGGCGGTGTATTATTGGGAGTTCATACTTCCCTTTCCTGTTTTCCTGTTGTTATCCAGTCGTCGCCGTCGTCTACTGAATATAATTTGAACCAACAAGTATGGGCCAAAGTCTCTGTCGAGGACAAAAATATTTATATTGGCTGTTGCTATATTCATCCCTGTCAGCCTGCTACTATTTACGAGACAACAACTACAACTGCATTATCTGTTTTATCTACTCTCGAAGATAATGACGATTTTTTTCTTTTTGGCGATTTTAATCTTCCTGGACTGAACTGGATACCTTGCGAAGATAATAACTCAATCTTCGATCCAATCAATATAACGACTGAGCAGCAATCGCTTTTAATTGACTTTTATACCAAAAACGGATATAATCAAATTTGTAGCTTAAAGAATAATTTTTCAAACGTTCTTGATCTTGTGTTTACTAATGTTTGCGATAACTTTGTTTTAGAAGAGACTTCATCTATCGTTTTAAACAAAACCAGTGTTTTCCACAAGTCATTCAAAATTAGCTTTTTCTATAGCGATAAGACTCGTCCGAACATTGATGAGAAGAAATTATTCTTTGATTTCAAAAACGCTGATTATCATCTAATCAACTTACATTTTAATAACATTGAATGGTTTAGTGAACCCTCTACAGTAAATGAAAAGGCTGTTAAGTTGTATGAAATTTTAAATTCTGTTTGTGAAAATTTTGTTCCTAAAAAGATTGTCACTTCTTCTAAAGCCCCTCCCTGGTATGATAAAGTGTTAACTAACTTAAAAAATCGTAAAAATAAAGCTCATCGTAAATGGACAGCCTCGGGCAATTCTCCTGACTACGAAACTTTTCAGATTTATGACGCTGAATTCAAATCGTATGACAAAATATGTTATGACCGATACGTGGTTGAATCAGGATCTCTTATTAAAAAGAATCCTCGTCACTTTTATAAATTTATTAATAATAAACGTAATGTAACTAACTTCCCTTCTACGATATACTTTGGAAGTAGTGTTTGCTCGGAAACATCTGATATATGTGAACTTTTTGCTTCTTTTTTTGAATCTGTGTATTCAAATCCAATCACTTTTGACAGCGATGATTTTAATTACATTACGGGTCACAATGTTAGCCGAAGCCCTGTTTCAATCACTATGGACGACCTTATCCGTAACCTTAGAACCATTGATGTTAACAAAGGTAGTGGTCCCGATGGCATTCCTCCTTTGTTTTTAAAAAAGACCACTGAAACAATTTCCAAGCCTTTGCTTCAACTTTTCAACCAATCCCTGTCTAATGGGATATTTCCTAACACGTGGCGTAACTCGTTTCTAACGCCAATATTTAAAAACGGAGACAGATCCAACATCAAAAATTATCGGGGTATTGCAATCCTGTCAGCTATTCCCAAATTATTTGAGAAACTGGTAACTGACAAGCTGAACGTGGAGCTGATTTCAGTTTTAAGCGAGCATCAACATGGCTTTCTTAAAGGTAGATCTACAACTACCAATTTAGCAGATTATACCTCATTCATTCTTTTAGAAATGGAAAAAGGGAACCAGGTTGATGCTATCTATACTGACTTCAGCAAAGCTTTCGACAAAGTTGATCACAATCTGCTTATTTTTAAATTAAAAAAATATGGTATTCATGACACCTTATTACTGTGGATCCATTCGTATTTGTCGCAAAGGACGCAGTGTGTCAAGTTTTGTGATGTCTTGTCACGTCAAATTAATGTAACTTCTGGTGTACCCCAAGGTAGCCATCTTGGCCCACTTTTATTTCTCCTTTTTATAAATGACTTGCCCTTACTGTTTGATGGTTGTAGATTTTCGATGTATGCCGACGACCTAAAGTTGTTTCATACAGTTAAAAATATTGCCGACACGCAATTATTGCAGCAATGTTTAATCAGCCTAGTTAAGTGGTGTAAAGCTAACGGAATGATGTTAAATGTGGAGAAGTGCAATATAATTTCTTTTTTAAGAAAAACATGTGCAATAAATTTTGACTACTCCATAGACGGACAAAAGTTAGTTAGAATCGACGTAGTAAAAGACTTAGGAGTTTTAATTGACAAAAAACTAACTTTTAAACACCATATTGATAAAGTTCATTCCAAAAGTATGGCTATGCTTGGTTTCGTTAAGCGAAGATCCAAGGAATTTAGTGATCCCTATATCACTAAAGCTATATATTGTTCATTGGTCCGATCACTGTTAGAGTACTGTAGTGTAATATGGTCTCCGTTGTATGCTGTTGATATAAAGAAGCTTGAATCTGTCCAAAAGCAATTTTTGTTGTTCGCATTGAGAGGTCTTGGATGGAACCCCGACAGTTTTGTCTTACCTCGTTATTCACATCGACTAAATCTTATTAATATGTGCAGCCTTGTAAATCGTAGAGAGTTGTCCGAAGCTTTATTTGCGTTCGATCTTTTAAATGGAAATATTAACTCACCATTTTTGTGTTCCAAAATATCTGTTAATCCCAACGTTCGAATTTTACGACATACCAAATTTTTAAAGGAGAGCAACTCAAAGACTAATTATGCTTCTCATGAATGTTTCAACAGATGTTCAAAAACATTTAACAAATATTTTGACTTGTTCAATGTAAATATAAATAGGGAAAACTTCCGGAGAAAAATTCTAAATAGAATGATGTTTGAAGGCTCTTCTTGACTTTCTTTTGTGTATTTTTGTATTAAATCAAACTTCATAAATAATTATCTACATAAACAATTTCTATAAACAATGTCCAATTTATATAGCAATTCCGTTTCATCAATCAAAAAATTGGTTTTATATAATACTTAGTACAACAAATGTATTTTAATTAATTTTTTTTATGTATTGCAATCTTTGTTAAATCTCTTTTATGCTTTTTTTATACTTAATGTTGTCTCACTTTGGCAAAATAAACTAAACTAAACTAAACTAAAACTAATTTCAAGATGAAAACATTTTCATTGCACGATTTTCCGAATGAAGTTTAGAAGATTTTGAATATAATAAAATGAACACATTCTATTGTATAGAAAACACAATTTACAATTTACTGATCACTGCAAAACAAGATTTTTGGAACTACAACTAAAAGTCAAAACAATACCCGCTGGCAAGGATGTAAGTTACCAGGCCCTTTTACCTTCCGACCTTGTCGTGGTGGTCAAGTTTTAAGTAATGGCTTTTTTTTATCAGAAAAACGATACCGAAAAGAAAATCGGGGTTGCTTAGGTTGCCAGGGTGGCAAAATATTCGTGTTCGTAATAGTTTTTCACCTTCAATCATTCGACGTTGTTGGCGGTGAAAAGAAACACGTCGAAAGAAGCGCAACCCACGGTTTCTGGGCCGTTAGCTGACTTATTTTCTGCATTCACATGCCGAAGAAGATTTTTGAAGGCTCGGAAAACACCTGATGCTAACGTTTGTGAATGAAACAGGTGCTTGTAAAGTTCATTGCTAGATAGATGATTATATAAATTAGAATTGCTAAGTTGCGACAAAAAGTCTCCTCTTGTATCCCTGCTTGTTTGAGAACGAAGAACCAAATCTCGAGTTACCGTACACGCTATCGAGTGATACGTGACTGGATTATGTAAGTTTGGATTCTCGTAAAATAATTGGACATTCTCTCAACAATAATCGAATGCATTTAAATTCGTTAAATGGACAGGTGACTGAAAAATTGTAATTTAGCACGAATTTTGAAAGAAAAATGATACTTACTGACTCAATCACTGATAAAGTAATTCGGTTTCAGATTGCTGCCAGATAGTTTGAAGTAAGACAGTTGTTTCCTTCTCATTGGATAGCTTTGGATCGCTTTCATGTCTATTGAAGGTTCGCTAACCGCTGTTAAACGTGCAGGATGGCGGGTCGGGACGAAATAAAAGTTTTACTCTTAATAGTGTGGTAGGTAGAAATCTGGTGGAAAGTAGAGGTACTTCATTTGTAATTACCTCGAACGAAACTTGAAGTATAATTACTACCATACAACCATTTCCGTATCGTTTATATTAAAAAGGTGAACGCGAACATCAATTAGCATTTCCTTAATAAACAACACGAATGATTTGTCCAAACATAGCATTGCAAATGAAATAAGCTACCTAAGTGGTAGCAAATGACATACCTCTGAACCATTTCATGAACTGTGTATTAGTTGGGCTTTGATTTCTTAAGGTATGTCCACATCAAAGAAGCATTTTTGAAACATTTCAGAAACATTCCAAAAACATTTCAGAAACATTTCAGAAACAAAAAAACATTTCTGAAATGTTTCAAAAATGTTTCTATAAAGTTGCTATGGTCAGGACGTTTCGTGAAACATTTCTGAAATGTTTCTGAAATGATTTTTGTTTCCCATTCTGAATGGAAAACTTTCCTTGTTTGAGTGGAAGTGCGAAGTGGTTTCCTTTTGTAATAGTAGAAATGTCGCGAAAACTGTGGAATAACGAATTCTAGCAAAATTTTCTATATCCACTTAAACTATCAATTTTCAGTTCTTCTAATAATTTTACACCACCTGAATTATTTCTATTTTTTAATATGTTTCTTTGCCACTGTCTTGGTTTGTTTATTTGATTTTATTTTTTATTTTATTTTTAATTTTATTTTTTATTTTATTTTTAATTTTATTTTTTTCATGTTCATAAAACACGACGCTTTAATTGCTACTTCTTTACAATCCATATTCGAGCATTAAACTGAACTCGAGAAACAAAAAAACTTCCCATTGAAAATGGGAAACAAAAAACATTTCAAAAACATTTCAGAAATGTTTCACGAAACGTCCACACCAAAAAAAACATTTTAGAAACATTTCTGAAATGTTTTTGAAATGTTTCTGAAATGTTTCAAATGGGAAACATTTTAGAAACGTTTTTGAAACAATGTTTCCGGGAATGTTTCTCTGTTGTGGACACACCTTTATGTTTATTTACTATCCACGAAAAATTAAACACGAAAATTATTTTGTGGCTTTACTGTCATGTTTAATTTATTAGCGAGATTTGTTAAAAATTTACTTTCTTCACAGTCAGATGCTGACTGAACGAGGAAATATGTACTTTTATCAATTAAATCATTGGGCTCTATCGGGAATCCTGATCCTGCGAAAAACTTCACTTCTATGAAAATGCGTCTGCTGGTGTGAACTCCCTCCGGAATAACTTTTCCCTTCAAATCATCATAACATAAAGATAATTTTATTCTATTTATAAAATGTTAAAAAGGTTCTCACCAAAACGGAAAGTATCTAGCCCTGTTCAAGAAAAATTTATTTACTATTGTATTCATTTCGCTTAGGATGAGAAATATTTACTGGAATATTTCATTTACGATAAAATCCATTACGATAAAATATTGCTTGTTATTCGTTCTTATCATGCATCCAAAAGAAATAACTTCCTCAATATTTGCTCAGGAAATGATAAAAAATAAAAAACGCGAAAATCCTCTAAATCTTCTATTTTTAGATACTTGTCGTTACATAGATAAGAAGAATTCAGGTATGTACAAATGTACATTTATATAATTTCATTCCAAGCTCAGTACTTCTCATCTTTTCTGTGTGACATTCCAAATTAAAGAATTGCAGGAGAAAACTTTATGAACGAGCTTCCGGCAGATGTTGAACCTTAACGTCATTGCTTTCGATATTCTTTGTCAATATTCATTTTTGTAATGTTTAAAAATAGAGTCTGACGTCTTTGATTACCAAAGGAATCTTTTCATGGAGTTTGCCAAGTTTTTTTTTTTTGTTTCCTATTTTGGACACAATATCAATTTCCAATTTTATTGGAATTTTCTTTTGATATAAATTTGACAAATGAGATGGAAAAGTATAAAGTCATTTCATTTATTTCTTCATTTCCAACGTATTGAATATATATTACAATTTTTTTATAAGTAGCATACATCAAGGGGTAAAAATACCTTTACAATGTTATAAAACACAGTGCGAGCATTTATGAAAACAGGAGAGGATTTATGTGATCATTCCAACGAAGACTGTCGTTTACACACAGTCCGAATACTGACAGCTTTTCGGTTTCTTTGATGCAGGTACCAATCATAGACAATTGTAATGGGAAGAGGTTAGCTTTTAGCGACAAATGACAACATTGAGTTTTCGAAGCATTGAATTCTACTCGGTTTTTTTTTATCACCCCATGTAACAATGCTGTCAAGGTCAGAATTCAATGAGCTTATCATACGCAACCGTTCCAGCTCCACATCCGAAGAGGAGGGACGTGAATTTGGAAACGAATATGTGAAGTTGGGGCTTGAGTGGACTTACAATTGAGAGGATTAGAACTTTCAGACAAGCGATCGTTTATGAAGATAGGGAAGAGAGTCGGAGACAAAACGGAGCCCTGGGGCACACCAGCATAATAAGTGGGTATCACACCTAAAGGGTAGTCAGACCTGAAAGGTAGTCTCTAATCCAACGAAGAAGAGACTCACTGATACCAAAAGTACGCATTTTTGATAAGAGAGCTTTATGAAAAGCTCCAATAAATGCTTTAGAAATATCAAGCGCAATAATCTTACTTTCTCCAAAACAGTGTAAAGAATGATTCCACTTTTCGGTGAGATATGCCATCAAATCACCAGTGTACCTTTTGCTACGAAAGCCGTACTGTCGATCATTAAAAGAAGCTTTCGTTCTCCAAGATATTTCATGAGTTTACGGTTTATCAAAGTTGCTATGACCTTGGAAAGAAGAGATGTTAGTTCAATTGGATGATATTTGCTGCTTACGCAGTGGTTTTGCTAGCGTAGAAGAACAACTCCTCAGAATAACGGCGGGGATACCATCGGGACCAGCTGATTTATGAATACTGAGATCTTTGAGGACTCTCGCAACCGAGCGAGTTCAAAAAAAAAATCTGTTTCATTGTAGAATCTACATTCTCAAGTTCAGGAGTGGCTAATATACTGCGCGGAAGTGCCGAGTTAGCATCAAACTGGGTTCCCAGCAAATCAGCTATGTCGATAGAGTTAACATGCGGAGGGTCATTGAAGACGAACGTTGGGATCGATGACGTGGTGGAGTTCTGAATGTGCTTAACACCAAAGATGTTTGCTTCCTGTTGGACACAAAATTATATTTTACCTTAATTTATCGTCATGAAAAAACTTGGACTTTTATATATGAGCATTGCAGGTATTTCTAGCCCCTTTGAATAATTTCAGTTTTCAACATTAGGGTTGCCTCTAAATATTCGAAAACTTGTTTCTTTTTTCTTAGCGAAAAAATAAGAAACTAAAAGTGTGCCTTCCATACTTGGAAAAAAAGGTTTTTTTTTATTACGCTAAAACCCAAACCCCTATCTTGACAGGCACTAAACGCCGCTACAACACCTCTCACTCAGGCGTTTAATCCCATCGCAATCTTTTAACGCTAAAACTTATTTGGTATGACCAATTGTTCTTGAAGACATCCTTATTTTTTTCTTTGTATGCCTAATTAACTGCACATCCAAAAAAAACTCACTTGTTGCATTTCTTCTTTCTTTCTTCTTCATTTTTAACAAAAAGAAATTCAGAATGCAACATTGTATCCTGTATTACTAAATATTATGTTGGCAGCGCTTGCAACCATTTTAAAATATAAGAAAACGTACTTATGTAGAAGAGTGCAGAATAAGTGCAAATGGATTTGTCACCAATACTCAAATTGTTACATTGTAACCATAAGCATATTCAACGATGGATTAGTTTTATTTCGTTAAATTTCGTTTGCCAAAACAAATGGATCAAGAGATGTAAAAATTATTTGAAAATCGTAATTCTATTTTATTACGTTTTGAATGAAAAAGAAGCACGAAAGGTAAGCATTTTAAACACTCGCCATATAAACATAAGCAAGTTTTGATAATTTCATCTTGTTTTTGAGGGACAATACAATGTATGATGAGTTACTGAATTAACGTCAACAAAATTGCAATGTTCATCACAAATATGCAACCATTTAATTGATTTAAAATTTTTGTGTGAAATAAATCTTCAAATTATTTCTAAGTTAATTTGAAAGGAGGAGGTGAGAAGATGGCGTCTTCTGATTTCATGGCAGTTTTAAGTTTTGATAAATAGTTTGATGTCAAATGGTTGACAAAATTTGTTGAAGATTAGGTATTTGGATGATTTAAGATAATGAATTTTGTTTTCTTTGTCATGTTTGTTAGCAATTGTGTTTTGACAGAAAATTTAAAAAAAAAAAAAAAAACGATGAATCAACTTCTGCGACCGTTCAGTCTCAAGAGAAATTTAGGAGTTATGACTACCCTTATAATGTGATAAGCCACAGGGCGAGAATTTAAGGAAATGGAAGAGGATTAACTAAAAGATACCGACGCTAACTGCTTTAATTTTGTGTGAGTCGCAATGTAGGGAAAAACAGAGTCAGGTAAAGCATTTCATATACGGGTAGTAGTCCGACAAGAAAATGAATCTCTATACTTAACTGTGCGACCGAAGTTGGGCTCAGGGTAAAACTGATAGCATTCTTAGCAAGGTGGATGTTGCGAATTAACTGTTTCAGGGGAAGAATGCAACTGTCTATTTCACTAGAGTACTATTGGTAGAAAAATCGATAAAAGAGACAAGAGGCAGGTAACGTTTCGAAGGTGTTCGAGATTATCAATCGATCCTACTATTGAACTATCACCTATCAGTCTTAACGCTCTGTTTTGTGCCCTTTCAAATAGGCGCAAAGATGTTTGAGGAGCACCTGAGCAGATATGGGAATTGTACTCCAGTTTTGAGCGGATGTATGCTTTATAAATTTTAGCCAGATGAGAAGGGGTGAAGAATTTCTTGCATCGTCTAAGCAGGGTTTCCCAAACTATATTGAGCAACAGACCCCTTTTCCAAAATGAACTGATACCGTAGACCCCCAAAACCAAATTACTTAAAAAATCCTGTCTCAAGTTTTTTACTTACTTTAATAGGTACCTAGTACCTAAGTAAGTTTTGCAGTAGTGCAGAAAGAAATTTTTTTGAGATAACAATAAAACATGACATTACAATGATTGCAGGTATGAAATTCAATAAACATGAAGTGTAATTCATAATTTATCAATGCAGGTTTTTAAAAATCGTGCTCTTAATTGAGAACAAATAATAAATTCATGATTTGAAAAATTAATGCGATGGATGAATTTGGTAACTTTCTACCAATCTAACTAGATCTGGTTTAATATTGGTAAGTTGCAGCCTTAAGTCTCCGCGTTCGTTGACTTTTAAACGGTTTCTTTTTTTCGTCAAAATGTTTGCAACCACACTGAAGCCTTTTTCAACTAAATATGATGATAGAAAAGCGATGAGATATTATGTTCCACAATGCAGTGTATTGAGTTTATGCTGCGCTGCAACCAGAACTTCTGATAGCCTTCGTTGAACTTTACCTTAAGCTCTTCGTCAGTTTGGATGGTGGTCAACTCTTCTTGCGTTATCACATTGCATTGGTTTCTTCCATGGCTGTTATACTGTACGAATTTATTATCCACTCAGGAATTTGTAAGTTCAAAAGATCCTGAAACCTTTTGGTGATCTTTGTGAAGCGCGTCCAAGTGAGCGACATATGATAAAATAACATCGTCTTGAAAGATTTCTGTTCATTTCGACAAATGCGGAAACTGAAAGTATTCTTTTCTGCTTAAATTTTGTTTATAAAGAATAAGTTTTCCCACAAACGCCGCTATAATTGATTTTATTTTGATCAAGTTGAGATCGGTCATGTAATAAATATCCGTCATAGAATTTTCCAGACTTTCTTCCAAATTCGGATCTTTTTCATTTAGAAACTCCAACACAGACCCAAAAATAGCTGAAAATCTTGCTAAGCAAGCACCTCTTGAAAGCCAGCGAACTGCAGTGTGCAAAAGTAACTTAGTAAAGACTTCGTCGTTATCCTCACAAAGCTGAGCAACTAACCGAGAGTTCAATGAATTGCTTCGAATCTTGTTGACAGCATTTATAACGTATTACAAAGACTTGTGCAATCTAGGACTCAGATTTTTTGCTACTATTATGTTGTATGTGAATCACGCAGTGAATCACCAGTACATCAGGCAATTGTCACTTTAAGTGAGCTATAAAATAACGATGACGACCAACCATAGATGGTGTTCCAGCAGTCGCAACAGAAATAATGTTTCTCCATGGAATAGCTTTGTCGGTAAAAAAAAAACGTTCCACTGCCAGAAAAATGGATTCTTTTCTGGTATCAGTTTCCAGATATATGGTAAAAAGCAGTTCTCGACACATATTTTCATCTATGTTATATCGAACGTATCCTAACAGTGTTTCATTGCCGGGTAATGTAGACTCATCTTGATAGGTCCTTATCAATGTGGTTTTAGACCAGAGAAGTCCACAATAGACCAAATTTTCACATTACGGCAGATCTTGGAAAAAACCCGAGAACATAATATCGATATTCACCACCTCTTTATCGATTTCAAGGCCGCGTATGACAGTATTTACAGAGACGAGCTGTACAGAGCCATGTCTAGTTTCGGCATCCCTGCAAAACTCGTACGACTATGCAGGATGACTTTGGAGAATTCACGCTGCTCCGTCAAGGTCGGAAAAGAACTCACCGAGACCTTTGATGTCGAAAAAGGCTTTAGGCAAGGCGACAAACTGTCATGCGATTTCTTCAACATCATACTTGAACAGATTGTAAGAAACTCAAACGTCAACACCAGAGGAACAATCTTTCAAAAGTCTGTACAATTACTCGCCTATGCAGACGATATTGACGTAATGGGAAGAAAAAAGCGTGATGTCATAGGTGCTTTTGCGAGTATTGAAACAGAAGCGGCAAAAATGGGTTTGATGGTTAATGAGGGCAAAACGAAGTATATGCTGTCATCAAACAAGGACACAGAACATCGACGAATTGGACAAAACGTCACAATAGACAGACATAACTTCGAGGTAGTACAGGACTTCGTCTACCTAGGATCCGCTGTAGACACGGACAACAACATCAGTGCGGAGATCAAACGGAGAATAACTCTTGCCAACCGTTGCTTCTTTGGGTTAAGAAGGCAATTGAGAAACAAAACCCTCTCTAGAAAAACCAAGGTGACCTTGTATAAGACCTTAATCATCCCAGTCCTGCTGTACGGCGCGGAAGCATGGACCTTATCGAAAGCGGATGAGGAAACTCTTGGTCGTTTCGAAAGAAAAATTCTCCGAATGATCTTTGGTCCCGTATGCGAAGACAATGTGTGGAGAAGAAGATACAACAACGAGCTGTATGAGCTGTACCGCGACATGGGCATAGCCAGAAGAGTACGCATCGCGAGGCTACGATGGTTGGGCCATGTAGAGCGGATGGACCCAAACGCTCCGGCTCGTCGGGTGTTCGAAAGCACATTGCAGGGAAATCGCGGAAGGGGAAGACCTCGTCTTAGGTGGCGCAATCAAGTGGATGAAGACCTCAACCGACTTGGAGTGCGAAACTGGAGAGAGCTCGCCCGAGATCGAAATCGTTATAGAAGGATGTTGGTTGAGGCCCAGGTTCACCCCGAACTGTAATGCCCACCTAAGTAAGTATGTAGACTCATCTAACTGGAGAGAGAATCTCTTGGTCTGCAATAAATTGCATAGAATGTTTTCCACGTCGCGACCCATCTCGTCTATTCATCTCTGAACGGTGTTATTGCTCAAGGGTATTCTTTTTATAATATCTTGAGCGGGCTTATGCCATACATTGCTGAGGACTTCTGAAATGGCTGGTAAAATAAGCTGCTCTGCAATTGTGTGAGGCTTCCACGACTAGCATTTTAGAGACTAGAGACTAGTTATTAGAAGAGATATATTGTAGGACGCTCGCAAGCCATCAACGTCTTGCATAAAAGATGATGCAAACATTGATGTTATGGACGGCCTTTTCTCTAGTTTTTCCTTAAGTGCTTGGAAAAATGATAATGGTTTACTTTTTTTGTCAGCATGAACTCGTGATAAGTGTCCTAAATTTTTGAAGGTTTCATGGCATCGTTACTAAATACTTTTTCACATATGAGACACATCGGCAAGTGTTGATTTGATGGAGATGAAATAAATCCAAACTTTAAGTAGTCCAAACTGTATACATTTTTTTCGTGTCTGCCATCACACCGCCAATTTTAAGCAAAAAGTGTCGATATCGATCACTTTGGGAATCACTGGTCTAAAGAAACCTAAGGATTTAGCAGCGTTTTTGGCGACTTCAAATAAGAGGTCATTCCAACGAAGACCATCGTTTACACACACACACTAAGTACTGAAAGATTTTCGGTTTCTTGGATGCAGGTACCATTTATGGATAGGGGCAAGGGGGGATGTTAAGCTTTAACGACAACATTGTGTTTTCGAAGCATTGAATTCTACTCGGTTTTTAACGACCCATGTAGCAATGCTGTTAAAATCAGAATTCAATGAGCGTGTTATACGCAACCGGGGCGTGAATTTGGAAACAAATATTAAAAGCTGAGGGATGAGTCGTCATCGTCAGCAAAGCATTTGAGAGGATTAAAAGTTTCAGATAAGAGATCATTAATGAAGATAAGGAAGAGAGTCGGAGACAAAACGGAGCCATATGGGGCACCGGCACACCAGCATTTATAAGGTGAGTATCAGACTTGAAACCATCCAACACAATTTGTACTGAACGGTTCAAAAGGTAATTTCTAATCCAACGAAGAAGACACCAAAAGCACGCATTTTCGATAAGACAGCTTGATGTCAAACTCTATCAAATGCTTTAGGAATATAAAGTGCAATAATAATCTGTACATTGTTCAACATTTAGAACCGACTGGATGCACAACCGCAGTGTAGTCTTCCCTTCAGCTTAGGAGACATTTTTCATTGCAATTTGCAAAAGATGGCGGAGTTTTCTCGACACTTCATCCATCTTACGCTAACTCGATAATTGATGTCGCCATTACAAGTTGCTTCACTATTGATCATTGATCCCAGATAACAAAACATTTAATGCTTGAGAAGCACATTTAAATCCAATCAAACGTCCGGAATATGCATCCTGAATCAGAAACCGGATGACACAAGTAGCACTCTCTTTTGAAAAAAAAACGGTACTAACGGTACCTACTAAGTTCTAATATTTAAATCCTATAAGTCAAATGCTTTTAGCAGTGATAAGGAATCCTCGGTTATGATGACTCCATTGTCAGCAAGGAAATACTTTGCTATTCTGCTTTTTATATATTTTATCAGGTAGTCAAGGATTATAGTAAAAACCAGAGGACGCTTCCCTGGCGTACACCTACTGCGACTTGATGGTGACTACAGATGGACATCTTACTTTCGTTACTGCTCCTTCATTCATTTAATTTGCGTATGACGCACATAAGCCTTTAGAAATCCTCGTTGTCTGAGAACCATACAATAAAGCGACTTTACACTAAAGCCTTTACGAACATTTACATTTTAAACTCGAACAGTCACGCACTATCATAACTCTAATTGATTTTGAATATTTTATCACGCACAATTTAGCAGGCTTTTGGAAGCTTTACGTATGCTTACTATAATTCATTATGGTCGAAATGAAATGCAAGTACCCTATTTTCCCTGTCCTCACATTATCATTTGGACAAAATAAAGTTATTTATGAATAACACATTAGAGAAAATTGCTTTTTTAAGTAATTTTACGTGCTTAGTTCTATATATCTCATCTAATGCCACAAAATTAAAAAAAAAAAAATTGTGCAATTCCGTCAAGTGGTTTTGTGATCAAAGTCAAAATTACCAAACCGATGATTGACATAACATCCTTATTGACAAATCCACAAAAGCTTTGCTTACCTGGAAAGAAAAATGAGAAATATAAAACATAATTAATTTGCTAGTTCTATTCCAAATGACTTTTTAAATTTTTTTATATAGTAATTTAAAAAAGAAGAAGAAGAAGAAACAAAATAACACATTATAGCAACTGAATGATGTGACATCTTTCCTACACTTAAATCCCTTCAAAAGAATTGACACGACCAATAGCACTTCTATTTATTTTCTCAACAAAGATCAAACAAAACTTTGTCTGCATGTCGGCCTACTCAGGCGTATGCCATTAACTTCCGAAATGGTGAAACCATCTATGAATAGAGTCACAAACATTTTTTTGAACTATCTATGCCATACCAATTGACTGTTGCTGGTGTTGATGCTGAAGCTGATGCTGATACTGATGCTGATGCTGCTGTTGCCGCATGACTAAGGACCCAATGATTATTCAAATGGTGTGTTTGATGTGCGTTACAGCCATAGACATAGACATTGCCTTGAGGCACCATCACATCAACAACAACGTAGCACAGATTGTCAGACAGATTGCCCTTATTATTAAGAGAAGGAGGATAAACCACACCACCCTTTTTCCATCTTCAGTCAATATGAGTCTGTATATACACATATATACGAGTATTTATGGCGGATAGAAGAAGTGCCAGTTAGAAAATCCAATTATTGGCATGTCGTTGTGGCGATGCGATGTGTTACAAATACCATGTAGGTAATTGTTAAAAAAAATAAATAAAAAATATAAAAGAGTATAACATGGGGTTTTATTGTGATTATTTTTTTAACGTTAAATAGGCATCCAAGAAGAATGGCGAGTCGGGGAAGAAGACCTAGGAATGCTAAGAATGTTTGCTTCTTAGGGGAGTTTATACAAAACTTTCTCTCATTTGTGATAAATGAGCGTTTTATTTATCCGGAATGAGTTGCTGTTTAAATTTTACTGCAGCCGCTCAATTTATTTGAGGTAGAGTAGATTGTTATTGTTGCTCTAAAACGTTTAACGTTCAAACTTTAATTTCTTTTTTAAATTTAAAACTAAATTTAAACAAAAGCCTATTGATATTAATAAAATATTTTTTTCGCCAGCACGAACACTTAAGTCTATATTATATCAGGACTTTAATTCTATTTACCACCTTGCCAATCATCCGTCTATTAGAAGCTTCTATTGAGAAAAGAAACATTTTCAATTAAAATTCCATTGAATTGAGTCATATAACGAAAGTCGAAGACATTCAAGGCAGTTTGACATACTTTTTTCGTTCTAAGGAAGCCTCTATTTGTTTTTGTTTTTGAATTAGAGTCGTAGACGCAGGTCTTTTCAATTTTTATTCTATTTGCTTTTTTTTTTTCTTTTTTAACCTCGAGCACACGCTCCTCTTACTTTGTTTTGAAGGAGAAACGCAAATAAAATCGATTGATTTATCTCTCAGGTGTGCCAAATTATTTTAATTATTCTTTTCTTTTGCAGCTGACTTACGAGCACGTACTCTCGCAAAACATACATAAAGTATTTAAGAAAAGAAGATGTACATTTTTGTGTAAGACACTTTGACGGCTTTGTACAGTGTAACAGGAGGTTTTTGTTTTCTCAAGTAAACATACTAAATGGCAAGAAACTTCTAGTCTGTGTAGATGGAACATTTTACTTGTATGGTTTTAATAGCAGGAGCAATTCGCTTGTGAGTTTCTAGATAGGCATGAAAAGGCTTTTTAAAAACATACAATTCACTATTGACATTTGATACAATTCAGAATGTGGTATGGATTTTGAATAACTTGCTTAATAGGGTGACATTTTCAAGCTACTTTTTCAAGAGAACTCCCTAAAGCCGTTTGAGCAAGTATCTGCTACAATTTTTAATGAAAATACTAAGTTTCGTACAATTTTTGTTCACTTTTGGCATCGAAGGATAGCTTTCGAAGCTTTTGGGAGGATTAAAAAAGAGTTCACTGTGGGAAAATTATTCGTTTGACGTTTCAATAGAGTTTCAGCTAGGTTTACCTCCTGAAGTAAGACCTTAAAATCCACCTATAAAAGGCGAAAGGAGTCGGAAGTGAGTACAATTTTGCAATGATAAATAGCAAAATGCACTTAAGCAAATTGTATAAGCTTTTGATTGACGTCCAAAAAGCTCGAAAGCCATAACAGTTCACGAACCATTTTCAAAAAGGAAGGAAAACAAGAAGCCTGACATAACGACAATCACATTGTATCTATAAAGTCAAAACAGTGACCACAATTTGCGCCGTTAAGGATTAATAAGACATCTCAGTCGGATCACAATTTTGTTTTCTGTCACGGCGAAAATTGTTGTACCATGCAGCCATTTTCTTTTGCTTTAGCTTTCCACATGTTCGGAGAAAAACCAGAAGATGCTGCCATGATATACAGCCTAGGTTACCAGCTCTCACTGAGCATTCGAAACCTGATTCGAGAAAATGCTAAAAGGATGCTGTTTGTGAAATCCTCAAAACTCCAATGCGAATTGTGCCAAAGAACTCCTCTTTTTAATGGGAAAAGATCTTAAGAGTCTGATCTTGGTATCAAGGGAGGAGTGCAAATTGGGTCAAACCAATCAATTTTGTGCGTCTTGTGTAGTGACCAAGCCCTTAAAAATGCTGACCTTTCTATTATGTCACGTCAGCTGTCAATCAAGTTCAGCGAAGCCTGTTATCTGGAACAAACAACTTTAAGGCTGGATCCAGCAGAGAGCGTTTTTTGTGGTTTGTAAATGTCCTCGGAGGACCAACCAGTAATTTTTTTCTTGTTCGATGTTTCTGGGATTCATACTTCGAACCTCTCACATGAAGAAAGGAAGTAGTACCTACCTACCCGCGCCCCCAGGTGTAATGCTTGGCTCGAGACCTCGACTATTCGCAAGGAACTTAACAAACCTTCCGATGTCAAAAAAGTGAAGAAAATCCTCATAGAAAAATCTATTAGTTGTGATTTGTGAAGTTAAATAAATAAAATAAAAACGAAATGGCGCAACAGAGCGGGGAGCCCCGAAGTCTTAAGCATTTTACTCAACCATACCTTGAGAGGGAATGAAAGGGAGCTACAATTTGCCGATTTTCAATGACTATTCGAGAAAACGCTTTTCATATTCAAGTTAATAATGTGCAGCTAATAATGTGGAAAATTCAAAACAATACTTGAAGATTTATTTTGAGAAGCTATTTTCAGTGATATCTTAACGAAACATCTACAAAGATTTATCGTGAAACTTTGAATGCCCGTTGAAAAAACTCTTGATCGTCAAGTTTTTAAGTAGGAGCTTTTTTGCTTTGGTATACTCGTCGGAGGGCAGTGTTTTATGTCTGCTCGTAAGACGAAACTTCAGCAAAACGATTCAATATCGTCAATTTTTTGTGATAGGTCTTTCCTCTGTTTATTTGAGGCCCTAAATGACGTTAGATTTGTTATAATCGTAACAAAACATTCACTAAGTTAACTAAGTCTAGTTTTGAATAGATGGCCTGTAAAAACATAAACAAATCGTTTCTCTTGTGAATATCATGGAACTACGATCGTTTCAGGTAAAAAAATGTCTGTTTATTACGACTCGCAAACCAAAGCTTTCCATGTAAACTAAGCGAGGCATTCACAAAAAACATCATTTGTAAAACTTATTATACATATTTACATTAGTAATGCTCCTTAATTTGTCAACCTTTTACAAATTTCACAAATGTACTTCATGTTGTTGTGAACTTAAATGGGTTTTTTGTCTCCTTGTCTTTGGGACTTGTCCGTTTCTACAGACTAAGTTTCTCAAACGAACTCAACGAAACTATGCTTTAAAATCTACCGAAAAAAGATCTCAATATTTGATAGATATACAGATTTCTTTTTCAGGAACAAACTTAACAAAAAATTGCAAACATCAATTTTTGAATGAAAAACGCAAATGTATGCTTTTTCAAATACTTATCGTGAAGTGTCTTCATTGCTCCCCGCATAGCAACTTATTTGCAATTTTTTAAATAAGAATTAAAAACGGCAACACTTTGGTACCATGTTGGCTATAAAAATAATTGAATGCAACAAAACACAAATAATAATAATCTGCCAAACAAAAACAGATGTTGCAAAAGAGGCAAAATATTAGAAAAAAAAAAGAAAACAGAAACAGCATCAGTCAGTTGCACGCGTTTTAAATAGCACCACCCAACATCAAACAGAATAAGCAGCCAACCGCCATGATTTACTCATATTTTAGCACTCACTTCGACTAGATTAATTGCCTACTAGATAATGAATAAATCCTTGTTAATCGCAAAGACGATGACATATATGATAAGAAAAACGTGTGCCCTAGCTGTATATGCAAATTTTGCGGGCCACACAGAATATCCCCACAAAAAAGTAAAACCAAGTCAGGTGGCCTGAAACTATACATTAGTCTTTTGTTGTCCTAGGTATAAGAAATTGCTTAACAAATCCCATATGAAATGCGTTTTGTGATTTATTTTTCCTCGACACTGTGGTGAACAATAGTATTTGTCATTCAAAAACGTTGCATCTTTTGCCAAAACAAAAAAAACACTGTCTGTGTGATTATTTTTATTTCTTACTTTGTTTTCTTTCGGAAAATTTCAAAAATTCAAATATCATGCCACTTTTAACTATCTAAGGATCTGTCAAGAGTTGTTATTGGCACGCGTTACGCGAGAAGGGCACACAAAGTGAGGGGTGATTTGTTGTGCCAACTATTGCCAGGAATGCTAAATATATCGTATATTTTTTACTATACATAGATAAATGTATCTTTTCTACGCACTGGCAAAAGATGGGCATAACACAAATCACATCGCAGATACCTTAAACAAACACACCAACGAACGAACAACTGAAGCAGCCAAGACGCGGCGGCATAAAATGCCTAAGGAATGCATTAGAATCGAATATTCGTGCCAAGTTATTTCATCGGCCGTTTGGGGCCTATTTGGATAGAGATTTTCTACTTTTATAAATGCGTTCGCATTAGCACAACCAAACAGCAATCTTAATACAAATCCTCATAGATATAGTATAGATACGCGCGTACGCAAAAGTAGAATCATCTTCAGTTTGAATTTATTTAGCACTTTTTTTTATTTCACTTCGGGGGATTTGCCTTTCTTGAAGGCTAAATTCAACCAAAACAAAACATCTAAAGATACGTAGGTACACTTTCGCTTAGATGCATGCTTAATAGAATTATAGACGTTTCTATTCTCATTTCTTTATTCATGTGCGAGGCACTTTAATTTAAAACCGAAAACAAAGTATCTGCGTATCTGAAACGCATCCGTACATTGTCAACGCAAGCAAGAGAGAGGACGACCTAAAAAACCTTAAAACGATGTGTTTTGTTCAAATTAAACCAAATAAAACAAAAAGAAGAGAAAACTCTTCTTGTGTTCGTTTTTGCTCATTAAATTGGCATTTTTGGTCGAGTTGAGGGCTTTCGTTTTAAGGCAAATTTGGTTTCAAATTGTATTTTGAATATACAATAACGTTTTCTGCATGCTGCAATGCCGGCACACTTAATCCCTCCTCTCTAATGGATAAACTGAAAGAAAAGGAAAATAAATTGTATTTTATGAACATTTCATCTGAGATGATTGTACACGGTTCTCAAGATTGTGTTCTCTCTTGTTTGCAATGCAATATGGCATTCCATATTCTTATGATTCACGTTTTGTAGAAACATTCATCTGTCGGGAGGTTCCTTTTCTGTAGTTTCCCCACAGCAAGAAGTATTTGCGGTGCTTTAGTTATTGCCCGAGGTTCTTTGAAAAATGGATTTTCGATTTGGGATATGAAAAGAGAAACATATTTGATTTCCAACAAACAAGACCAACTTGTCCTGTACGTGATTCGTAGATTTTGATTGTAAAAATATATTTGAACGGAAGAAAAAAGGAACGAAGATATTTAAAAACTAAATAGGGAAAACAATTCAGGTAATGTACCACCTTCAAATACATCCTTATCGGGAATTCCTTGGGAAATATTTTTCCAAAAAAATGTTTCTCTTCCTGGGAACGAGTTCCTACTATCGGGAATTATAACAAGTTTTCCCATAATAAATGAGTTCCCGATAGGTTTTTTCCCTATGAATTTTTATTCCTTATTTCGAAAAGAAGTTCCCGATACAAATTTTTCGAATTTGGGAAAAAAAGTTCCCGATAACCCTAATAATGTAATTCTCCTTCTTCTTCATTTCGATGCTACGACCGACCAACGTGGTCCCCAAGCGATAATAGGTTTCCCACTTAACTGATTCATACTAGTGAATCGCTCATGGCGTACGCCAAATAATGTTATTGGGATTATCTTAAATACTTTCCATACTCCACCAGTGCCCCACAATGAAAAACCATTTAAAAATCCTGTTGAAAACTTACTGTTAACACCTTACCACTGGTGGGGTGATATTAATAGCATGCACTTAATAACTTAAATCAAAACACAGAGAACGTCTGTTGCGCGACCACAATCGTAATCGTTATCAATCAATTTCATTTATCAGTATTCTTCTATATGCCAAATTTGCTGACACATTTCATATTATAATTTTCATACCCACGATACAACTAGAATATGATTTCCAATAACAGCACGGCACCTTTTGGTGACACGAGGCAACAAACAAAAGAACCGAGATGCCTTCTCAGCACAAAGTATGTACGAACTTGCACAGATCCCAACGATACTTATCCTATAGATACACAATCCAAGATGACATCGTTTGCATCAATTCACTGCTGGGTGGACGAAGTATCCAATGGAATTTAACGAGGACCAGTTCGATTACGATTAAGAACTATTTAAATACAGTGGAAGCCCTTATTTTTGTGTTTATATTTGAAGATTTTGTTTCCCCCACCAACGGTAAGGTGGTGACGGAATAAAATCATACTATTTTATATGCACCCTCTTCAAATCTTCTTTAGCGAGGGTTATATTTTACTGTTATATATTACTAAGGAAAGATTAAAATAAAACAACTCTCAAAGTTTGACATCCCAAAATTTTGAGTTATTTCAAAAAATTCACAAGAAGATAGCATTTTTTGCCCATATTGTCTTTCGTGATGTTTTCTTTTCATTTCACAGAATATTTAAACTGAAAAGACAATGCAAAGCAAAATAAAACAACAAGACCGCACCACCCGTAATCTTCGATATTTTCATATTCATCTCTACGAATACATTTCTCTCTTCCAAGCAAAAATTAATTTGCATGAATCATGCAACCGCAGACACGAGGCGTTAAAATATCCGCTTTTGAAAAATTACCAAATTAAGCAAAAATAAAATTCACTTAAAACAATCGCTTCAATCATACATAGACAGCAAGAAAAGCATGTGTAAGATTTTTCAGTTTATTTCTTAACCCCATTATCATCAGACTCAGAAGCGTCAAAAATTCTTTGGCGCGATCGGGTGGTATCGTTTAGGTCTGCCAGTATAGCAGTCAACATTTTGATGTTTACAACACGAGGAGAAATTATTGTTTTTTCCAGTTTGAACAAAAAAAAAAGTGAAACAACAAAGGGGGAAAGAAGAGTTCCATATAGAGATAGTATTCATATCGGCAAACTGTCACAGTAGCGGCCAGAAAAATGATTCTATTTGGAATTTTACTTTTAACATTATTTTGATATATTTTAGCTTTTTCAAGAACACATTTATTTCTTTTTTAAGGGCATGAGTTGTTTGGTCTACGTGACAAACAAACAAAGCTTTTTTGATATTTACACTTCCTACACACAATGGGAGTAAATGATTTTAAGTCCCGACCTGACTTTTGGAAGGTGTTATAGTGTTTGCCATTCAACTACCAGGATAAAAACCAGTTTTGGATTTACATCAGTAATCAAAGTAGTCTATATGAGAATGTTACAATATATAAAAAAAAAATCCGTCAGAAATTGTTAAAATACTAACTGGAGTACTCAGACCTAAATACCGGTCCTTTGTTCTACCAGATAGCAACCTTCTTTTATTAAGACTTACCAGATGTTTGAAAAAAGTCAAAAGACGTTGCCGTAATAAGAAGCCTAGGTTACCAACTCTTACCATCCCCAGGTAGAGTATCAGTAAACTAACTGATTTAAGAAAATACACACAAAATTCACAGAGAGCCTAGCACATTTAAATGCTTGGCAAAAGAGAAGAGCCCTATGGCAACAACCACAAGCTTTCTACAGTATAGAAAAGGCTGAAAATGTTGGCGGCTGCTAATCAAATGTTACATTCACTTAGTCCAATTTTGACATATGTAGGTAGCCTTTCTAACAATTCAGCCGGTATCTCATGAATGAGTGCTTCAAAGTTGGCTTGCAGTGCGTCAATCGAAGCGAGTTTCTTGCTATAGACATGAGCCTTAACAAAGCCTCACAAAAAATCACACCCTTAAAATGAAAGAAACCTAGCTCAAAATTCCTCTAATGTCTGATTTTACAATAAACCGGCCTATTTTGCTCAAGATTTTGCTCATTTCTCACAAATGCAGCAGAGCTGCCAAATTAGAACAAAATTGAAAGCTCTGCGGCAGAAAAACTTGGAGTTAGGTAACTTTAACTTTTTTAAGGGTGCGAAATAGTCTAGAGGTTACATCGCATAGTTCTGCCGTTCAGCTTCCAATTTTGTTCTAATTTTGCAGCTATGCCGCTCTGCCGCTCATTGGCTGTGCCCCAATCGTGCAGTGTGGGCCACATGTCAAGCATTTCTATAACAAGATTTAATAACTTGCAAGCGTTGTTCGATTGTACAACGATTTACGGTTTAATTCCAGACCAATCACAGAAACACGAAACGTACGTAAGCTGTCAAAACCAGGGTTGCCAAAAGAAATTCAATCTTCCAGCCACATTTCGACTATTTTCTGTCATGTCTTGACTAAGTCGCATTAAATATCGACTAATTTTGGTCTATTTAGAGTCACATCCTAGACGGTATTGATTATTTTGAACCTCATCTTCGCTTAATTAGTTTCAAAACTCTTTGGGTATCGTTTTGCCTATTTTCGACACGGCTTGATTCTTTTGATTCGTGGCTCGACTTTTTTCACTTTTTCTTAATTATATTTTATTTATAAACATTAAAAAGCAAGAACTTGAAATCGCAAATCAATACTCAAGAGTTCATCCAAAATTTTGTAGACCAACGGGATCCAAATAGCAATGTGCGAAAGATGTTCAGTTAAAAACGTTTCGATTATTCAAAAAAGTAATAACTTCTTAAAGTACGCTTTTTTTCATTTCATCCTTCTCACTCAATTTGTGCTAAATGACACTCACGCGAACAGTACTTTATGATAACATTTGAGAGCCGTCAGATTTTACTTTTCATACTACAAAAACCTCTTGGCTGGATTGAAATATTGTTCATTTTGCGAAAGAACGCCTGTTGCACAAGCCATTCCTCATTGCATCATTAGCCTCCAAAAACACCAAAAAGCCCCAGACACAATGCAAATCCGATTTCTCTGACTAAGTGCGCCACAAATCACTGAAATCGTAGGCATAAATTATCCAATAAAAACACCTCTAGCTCCTATTTAAACAGCACACGCAATATTAATGTTATAACACACTACCAACAAAAATAAAACACCAAAAAGGGGGGAAATTCCGAAATGAAATATAAGAAGAAAACGAAAGAAAAACTTTGCATCTCAATGTTTGTTTATTTAACATGGATTTCGCTTTGTTTTCACATAGCGTAAAATCCGAGAAAAAAAAACTCAAAAAACAATATTCTTTTTTTGTTTTTGAGTTGTGAAGAGTGAGAAATTTCCACCATCGAAAACGGATGTGAATATGACAAGATGCAGAAAAAAGGGAAATTCTTTCTTTCATGTTCTAGGTAAATCCTCAGAGAATGTCAGAAGACACGGATAGAGAGAGAGAGAGAGAGCAGGAAGTAATGGATTTATTCAATGCGACCTTGATTTTGAACTCAGTATTTTGCCGTTAACGTATAAACAAAAAACAATCAAAACCAAGTCTGCTTTCTCGACATAAACTAGAAACCTTATGTTTTTGATGAGGAACATCCATTAACGAAACGATGATGGCAAAATATTAGCCCGAGGGGAGTATATATACGGGATTGGCTAATAGCATATTTCTGGGCGAGAGCGAACGGAATAAATAATTGCTGGTGGTTCATGCTCCATATGGAATTAATCTTTCGACGACGCCGACGTCTTGAAGCTATTAAGTCTCACCTAGGGGCGGGATGTGAGATCATAATTTAGTCTAGGGTTTAGTACTGTTTTAGTTGTTTGCAAATTGTTTGAAAAAAGAAGGGAGGATTGTTGAATGAATTTTATTGTTTCTTATATTGTAACTGTAAGCTACGAGTAAGTGAATATTTATTTCAGTATAAATTATATTTAAAGGATGTAGCACCACTTAATTTTGTTCATGTCAGAAATTCAGAATTTAAAGTTTAAGTCTTAAGGCCATTCAATGCTCCTTAAAAGGTTAAAAGGATCTTTTCTTTAAAGCGACTGTTTTGCTGCCGACATTCTAGATGTCAGACGTCATATATTACCTTCATATCGTTACTATTTTTCTTAACTTTTTGTTCCAAATGAATTACATGGTGTTCAGACTATTTGGAGACACTTTTCCACTATGTTGAGTTTTGGAGTTATATCTCCACTTCTTGGAGTCACAGCGTTTACTATTTGGAGTCACGTGTGTCACAACATGACTAGAAGTCCTGTCTTGGCTATTTTGAGTCAAATTCTTTGTTATTGCTCGACTATTCGGTGTCACGTCTTCACCGTTTTGTCATATAACTACTCTGTCGAACTATTACTTGGGAAGATGACGGTCGATTCAAAGTACCTATAATACCCCAAAACCTATTTTCTAAAAATCATTATCTTTTACAATGAATCGACAAGTTATACTGCCATGAAATGTGCTTTCTTTTCTAGCCGTTATGAATCAGCAGAAAATTGTAGGCACAATCCATTCCTCATAGGAGGAGTGGAATCGTTGAGAGAACTGAACTATGCCCTAGCCTAACCCCAGCTGTTGTGTCCAAACATTTAACTGTTTTAACAATCTGGGACCTATAAAACAAAACTACAAGTCCACAAGTCAAGAGCCACTTGTAGTATTATGTCCATTACACTATACATTTGTAGAAAAGAGAGCAAACTTTGTGGCTTTGTGTTTTTTACACTTTTCACAATTCTCTTGTATTACAAGTACTTGTAGTTACAGAAGTTTTTTCATAATTCATAATCATAGTTTTCTTTTATTACAAGTACTTGTACTTTTGTGATATTGGCCCAAGAAATCATATCTTTACTATTTGGGGCCACTTCTTGAAAATTTGGACTCTCGTATTCACTCTATTTTTTTCAGGGAAATCTCAAATGCTTTGAGTCAGCGCTGTTATGGTGGAGTCTCCGCTGTTACTAGACTATTTTTGTTCCCTTTGTGTATAATGTTGTCATGGCTGTTCTCACGCTTGCCTTTCATATCTTACTACATATTTCTATTCTTCCAATGATTCATTTTTGTTTGGTGTATTTCAAATTCCATTTGAAATTCAGAACTCTTTTATTTCCATTTAACTCAAAGTCGATGATAGATGGATTCTTATCTATGACAAGTTTTGCAAAAAAAAACTCCTGGAAGAAAGTATTGCCCGCTTTGCTAAACTAAAAACTGCAAAAAAGATTCACCCCATTGCACCACATTTTGTGATCCTTTTATAGATCAACCACCAACCATTTCACTACCGCATGCCAGTTTTAATGGCAAGCGACTCCATCATTTCCCAGAAGACGAATGCGACTGTATCTCCCCTTTCCACATCTCCGTCCGTCTTCCTCTTAACATTCATATTCAGCGAACATCTTAAAGATTATTACTCCATAATACACACCCTAAAAATAAGACTCCTGTCATCATCAGCCAAAACACATCCAAAAACGACCAAAAACACTTTGTAGTCGTGGTCTAGTTTATTACACCGTCTGCATGGTTTTTCTTTTCTTCTTTGTCTCACTCTCACTCTCTCTCTCTCTCTCTCTCTCTCTATCTCTTTCGGTCTTCACCCTATTTCTTATGCAAGCTTTACTTACATAGCCCCCTTTCTAAGGCAAATAAAAACTATCTTATGTATATCCTGGCTGCTGAGTTAGTTTTTTTGTTTATTTTCCTTTAGAGTTTGCTCCGGTTTTTTGAGAATTATGCGCGCAAACAGCTGTTGGCGGAGATCTTATTTTGGCAGCGTTTTTGCTTGTCCATGTTTATGGTGCATACGAGTGTATGAGAAGAAAAAAAATTGCCAAATTGCGTTTGCGACGCATAATTGCCCTCGCACTGGTATCTTCCTATGCATGAAGAAGAAAATCTGCATTTGACCAAGAAGGCGACACCGCTGGCAGGCGTAGGGTAGTTTTTGATGAGTTTTACTTTTTTTGTCCTTCTTTTTTATTTTTGGTTGACTGGGAGCAGGTCGGACCAGTCCATGCTGAGATAATTAAGGAAGCTTAATGTATATTTATTTTTCTATATTAAGTGTGAATGTTTGTGATTTTTGTATGAATTTTCCATTTTGTTTGCGATGACACACGGAGAAGGATGACAGGAAAGTTGGCCGGTCGACAACATGATGCGGAGAGCGTTAACCCAACATCAGCTGTCGAGACAACTTCTTTTATTTATGCCTTCATGCTTTTTTGGGAAAATGTTAGATAAAAACTTGATCGATTGAAGCAAAAATAATAAATAAACAAAATATTGGGAACGGTTTGTCATTGGGTATCGTTTGTCAAAAAGAAAAACAAAACTATTTCGCTTGTCATGCAAGATCATCCGAGTTCCAGAATAAGTTTCAAGCTACCTCAACAATATTTAATAATGTAGATCCAAGTTAACTCTAGCTTTGACCAAACTCTAAATCAGTTATTAAATTACTGTTACTGTAACTGTATTGGAGTTAAGCCAAGATTTGGAAGCTGACTTTAGTTTCCATTAAAAATCAAGATTCTGAAGCTAGGCTTAAGATCCTGAAACTGACTCAAGATAACTCAAGGTTTTGAAGCTGGCTCAAGATTTTGGAGTTGCCTCAAGGTTTTGGAATTAACTCAAGGTTCTGAAGTAAACTCAAGGTTCTGGAGTTAACTCAAGATTCTGGAATTAACTCAAGATTCTGGAGTTAACTCAAGATTCTGGAGTTAACTCAAGATTCTGGAGTTAACTCAAGATTCTGGAGTTAACTCAAGATTCTGGAGTTAACTCAAGATTCTGGAGTTAACTCAAGATTCTGGAGTTAACTCAAGATTCTGGAGTTAACTCAAGATTCTGGAGTTAACTCAAGATTCTGGAGTTAACTCAAGATTCTGGAGTTAACTCAAGATTCTGGAGTTAACTCAAGATTCTGGAGTTAACTCAAGATTCTGGAGTTAACTCAAGATTCTGGAGTTTACTCAAGATTCTGGAGTTTACTCAAGATTCTGGAGTTTACTCAAGATTCTGGAGTTTACTCAAGATTCTGGAGTTTACTCAAGATTCTGGAGTTTACCCAAGATTCTGGAGTTAACTCAAGATTCTGGAGTTAACTCAAGATTCTGGTTTAAACTCAAGATTCTGGGGTTAACTCAAGTATGGAGTTAACTCAAGATCTTGAGTTTACTCCAGAACCTTGAGTTAACTCCAGAATCTTGAGTTAACTCCAGAGTCTTGAGTTAACTCAAGATTCTGGAGTTTACTTAAGATTCTGGAGTTTACTCAAGATTCTGGAGTTTACTCAAGATTCTGGAGTTTACTCAAGATTCTGGAGTTTACTCAAGATTCTGGAGTTTACTCAAGATTCTGGAGTTTACTCAAGATTCTGGAGTTTACTCAAGATTCTGGAGTTTACTCAAGATTCTGGAGTTTACTCAAGATTCTGGAGTTTACTCAAGATTCTGGAGTTTACTCAAGATTCTGGAGTTTACTCAAGATTCTGGAGTTTACTCAAGATTCTGGAGTTTACTCAAGATTCTGGAGTTTACTCAAGATTCTGGAGTTTACTCAAGATTCTGGAGTTTACTCAAGATTCTGGAGTTTACTCAAGATTCTGGAGTTTACTCAAGATTCTGGAGTTTACTCAAGATTCTGGAGTTTACTCAAGATTCTGGAGTTTACTCAAGATTCTGGAGTTTACTCAAGATTCTGGAGTTTACTCAAGATTCTGGAGTTTACTCAAGATTCTGGAGTTTACTCAAGATTCTGGAGTTTACTCAAGATTCTGGAGTTTACTCAAGATTCTGGAGTTTACTCAAGATTTTGGAGTTTACTCAAGATTCTGGAGTTTATTCAAGATTCTGGAGTTTACTCAAGATTCTGGAGTTAACTCAAGATTCTGGAGTTAACTGAAGATTCTGGAGTTAACTCAAGATTCTGGAGTTAACTCAAGATTCTGGTTTAAACTCAAGATTCTGGGGTTAACTCAAGTATGGAGTTAACTCAAGATCTTGAGTTTACTCCAGAACCTTGAGTTAACTCCAAAATCTTGAGTTAACTCCAGAGTCTTGAGTTAACTCAAGATTCTGGAGTTTACTCAAGATTCTGGAGTTTACTTAAGATTCTGGAGTTTACTCAAGATTCTGGAGTTTACTCAAGATTCTGGAGTTTACTCAAGATTCTGGAGTTTACTCAAGATTCTGGAGTTTACTCAAGATTCTGGAGTTTACTCAAGATTCTGGAGTTTACTCAAGATTCTGGAGTTTACTCAAGATTCTGGAGTTTACTCAAGATTCTTGAGTTTACTCAAGATTCTGGAGTTTACTCAAGATTCTGGAGTTTACTCAAGATTCTGGAGTTTACTCAAGATTCTGGAGTTTACTCAAGATTCTGGAGTTTACTCAAGATTCTGGAGTTTACTCAAGATTCTGGAGTTTACTCAAGATTCTGGAGTTTACTCAAGATTCTGGAGTTAACTCAAAATACTGAAGAGTAACTCAAGAATCAGGAGTTAACTCAAGCTTCTGCAGTTAACTCAAGACTCTGGAATTATGTCAAGACTTTGGAGTTGACTCAAGGATCTGGGGTTAACTCAAGAGTTCAGATTCTGGAGCAAACTCAAGATAATGAAATTAACTGAACATTCTAGAGGGTACTAATGATTCGGAAGTTACCTTAAGTTTCTGGATCAAACTCAAGATTGTGGTATAAGCTCGAGAATGTCCAATTAAACTCATTAGTTAACTCAAAATCATTGGATTACTCCAGTCTTTAGTTTACTTCGGAATATTGAAGATCCGTATTAACTCTACAACTTTAGTGAATTACCTCCGGGTTAACTCAGAATTTGATTCGTCAACTTCGGATCGACCAGTGTGAGTTTACTCAGACTCTCTAGGTATTGAAAAATTCAGACTAAATTTCATATTTATGAAGGTTTTGATGGATTGGGAGATTAACACGAAAAATTAGTGTAGTAGTTAGGTAAGGACGAGAAAAATGATAAATCAATAATTCATGTTTCGAACCACAAAGAAAATTGTTAACAGTAAAAGGAATCACTCTTTCATAGACCCTTGCAAAAAACACAGCTAATAATGAAGTTGAATATCTCGAATGGTATTCTTACAACTGAAAGAAAAATGTACTCATTAGTACAACTGTACAATCTCAATACGGTACCATTTTAGTCTCCTTAGTTTACATATATGCAAACTATATTATGCAAATAACACAACTAAACGACGAACTAGACTTAAGCCCACTGACCATTACCTCCATGATTTCTAACTAATGACCTCCATTTAGCCAACCTAACCCAAAACTTAATTGATAATAATTAATCACCAAGCACATTCCTCCAGATTAACATAGTTTAGTCAATTAGACACATCATTCTCGTTCCCTCGTTTTCTCTCTCTAGCATAAACCACCCTTATAAGGATACCGCCTTAAAATCAATTTCCATTTCACCATTTACCATTCGCCAACTCCCCCAAAATGTCGAAATCTAATATAAGCGCGCGTTCAGGTCACTCGTTAATCGTTTCTCCCCAATTAAAACAGCACTTAACAAATTAGCAATTAGCACACAGATTTTCCATCCAACATGAGGCAAAATCAAAATTGAAACAAACACAAAAAAAATTTAATGATTTTCTTTAAAACTTCTAAGATTGGGGCAACACCCCACACTTTAACCCCACAACCCCACAACCATCTCAAAGATATTTGGAATTCATACAAAAAAAAAAAAAAGAAAAAATGAAAGAATGAAATCAGACAATGTATCCCATTCATTCCAAGTATTTTTTGGGAAAAGATTTTTTTTCTTTTTTTTTATGAAAAAGCCATGAGATTTGGCTGAGTTCCAAATAAATGGTTTTTTTCTTGTTGCTTATAACTTAGGGCCATGTTGTCACATAAATTGTAAACAATATAGATTTTTTTTAATTTTCTTTTTTTTTCACATAATTTAGACAGTATAAAGCATCGGATTAAGTATTTATCATTTAAAGTGAAGTTTGATTTGTTTTTCTCAAAATAAAAATCACCTACGCGTATCGTTACCGCAACGGGGTGCTAACATTCTAAGCACACGTTGATACATATGTATACAAGTAGCGGGTATGCACAGCCACAGCCCCCAAACGAGTGTTTATTAAAGGATAACACATTATTGTTCTGTTTAGAGAAATACATAAGAACTCACGTACCTATAATTATTGTTGATGGTATTATATGTACTGAGTGAGTGCCTTCCGATCAGCAATTAATTTTCAACTCCGTTGAATAAGAAAATCGTAAAGAGAAAATGATTAAAAAAAATTTTCCATGCATTCATTCACAAGGCTGGTATTAATCGCAATCCTTCAAAACATTTAAATTTGAAATTACAAAAAAAAAAACTAAACAAAAAAGCAATCATTTGGGTCGGGAAATTATGGTAAATCATTAAAATGCATTTTTTATGATCGTTTGTTTGTTGACCATGAAAAATGTTTCATTCGCCACTTTTTATCCAAACAAAACGAACTGTGCTACGAGAAACATTTTATAATATTTATATATTCTTTCTTTGAAAAACATAAATGAAAAAAAAAAGTTTTTTCACTCGCAAAACCACACGTTTTTGTTTGATTTGATAAGAAAAATGCCGGCAGCGATAAATATTTGATAATGTCTTCTTTATAATAAAAGATTTTTTAATTCGTCTTCTGAGCGAAATAGATTTTTAATGCAAAACGACAAATTTCAATGGTGGGAAAATTAAATTAGAAAAAAATATATATTGAGCTTCAAAACAATAGCGTGACGAAATTAGAAAATCACTTTATCACGCGAATATTTGCAAGGAATTTGTACGAAAATAAAGTTCAGGGCAGTTCAAAAGTTTTCTTTTTATTTCATCTTTTTTCTAAAACAATTTATGGACATTGTTCGAGAGCTGAGAAAATTATATAATTTTGGATAAACTTGAATTATTAAGGTTTTTCATTGTTTAAAGAGGGTTGTGGTTTTTTGGTGTTTATTTTTTGTGATCTATTTTTCCAAGTGTTTTTAAGTTTTCTTATAGCTTTATTGTTAGTGTGTTTGAAGAACTTATAGTAAAAACATATTTACAAGTTCTCTAAAATTAAAAACTTTTAAGAAATTATAAGTAAACAGGTTATGGAATTTGAGGAAAATGGTTTCCAATATAAAACAAAAAGTATCCTTATTGCAGTAAAATGGTTTACAAATGGCTCAAAAACAACGGAAGCAATTGGAGCAGGAATCTTTGGGCCAAGAACAAAAATTTCAGTACCAATGGGAAGGATATCAAGCATATTCTAAGCAGAAGTCTATGCAATATGCAACTGCACGGAAATAAACATTGACAGAAAAATATAAAACAAACACATTGCAATAATGACGGACAGCCAAGCTGCAATTAAAAACGCAATAACACTTAGTAGAAACAATGTAACAATGCTAGGCGGTTTCCTAACTGGACATTGCAGACTAAGAAAACAGCTAAAAGTACTAGGCATAGAGAGCAACGACCAATGCATATATTGCAACGAACAGGAAGAATCTCCTGACTCTTAGGTGACTGCGAAGCTCTTGTAAGAAGTGCCTAGGATCCTACTCACGGTTGCCAGTTTGGTCATTTATGTCCAAATCTGGTCATTATTTTTTTACTTGGTCACATGGTCACTTTTTATTCCATTTGGTCATTTTTTCAACGAAATGAAATAAAAGAAACATTTCAGTTTATAGACTTAAAATTTAAATGAATACGTAAGCCAGTTTTCTAATCGAATTATGTAAAAAGTGCATCCATAAGATTGTTCTTTCAATCCCAAAGATTGCTCTGAGGTAGCCGCAATAAGTTCTCTTGAAAAACCTTAGTTTACCCTTAATACCGAGCTAGGTGTTTTTTGAGTTCTGTGGTCGCCCTGAAGTTGAACTAGGATTTTGTCGGGGAGAATTCAAGTAACAAACACTGATTTCAAATGACACGTGCTTTTCTTCAAATGACCGGCATGTGTGGTGACTTCGTGATTGAATCTGTCTTACGAACAGAAAACCTAGGTTTTTCGCCAACTGGACATGATGCTGCACTGCTTGTTTCTGTCAATACTGTCATACGCAAGATATCCCTGTGCTGTACGAATTTGTTGAAGTGGGAGGTTTTCAGACTTTCACAAAGAAAAGATATGGCATCAAACGTTAAGGAGTAGTATTCCAATTGTTAGATTTTCCATTCATTGAACATGCTTTCTCCCGACTAAATCATGCAGCTGGTGTACTCTCCTACCAAGCTAATCACAATCGTCCTTGAAATTTGCGGCGTCCAGACCGTCTGGAAATCCAGTTTTATTTGATTTTAGCTAACATACGAGTTTGCAACCCTAACTTCTTCTGATTTAGCGTATGGCATTCTTGATGATCGTCTAAGTTAAGTCTGCATAATTATCTTTTCAAGATCATCAGAGATGAATGCGGTTCTACAATCTACAGCTGTGTTTGCTTGGTGGTTTTTACGGGCTTGGTTCTTAGTTTTCCACCCTGGCATGATTATTTAACTTTTGGTGCAAACTTTGAAGCTCATACTTTCATGAAATTTCTATATTTCCTCAAACAAGCGCTTCTCATGCTGCTTTTTCCGTTTGAGAACTTGGTGTTCTTCCCTTTTTTCTTCATCGGAATCAATCATAGTTTTGGTCATTTCAAGCTACGTTTGGTCATTTTTATTTTCATTTTTGGACACATATTTTTTTGGCAAGTGGCAACCGTGATCCTACTACGTAGAAGAGAGGGAGCTTAAACTCCTAGGCCCAGATACACAGTTTCATCAAAGAAAATTAATCTGGGATGAAGTATTTGGAATAAAATTTAAAACTTAATAAAAAGGGGGTACAATAGATCTACAAGGTCAACGTGCAATATAAAACCCCAAACCATTCAATCCTTTTTGCATTACTCTCCCCATCAACCCATACGCATTATTTGCCATTTCTCCGTGTTGAGTTAGAGTTCTAAGTTCGAATTCAAAAATCTGTATTTGCACGAGTATCGCCGTTCGTGAAGAATGCACTTTAAAGCGGTTTCTTATTCAGGATCGGCTAAAATCTAAGGCCATATATATTTCTCACAAGTTATAGTTGAGAGGTATGCGATAGGCTTAGGCCCTCCCTGAAAGTGTTTTGTTTGACTGTTTATTTTTCTACTCTTGTTAAACTTTTAAAAACCATTCGATTTTTATTATGAAATTTTACCTACTACGTGCAAACCGTCTAATCTTTTAATAAAATGATTTTTAATTTTCCAGTTTGCGCGTTATTATTGTAAAGAGTTCGATTTAGTAAATCGCTAAGCCATATTATGTACGTTTGTATGTATTATGTACACTGCAGAACACGGAAACAAATTCTACAATGCTGTCCTCAAATGCTCTGGAGTATCTACAAGAGCTGCCTAACTGAAAGAATTTTTCCTAAGCGTTGGAAAAAGGACTTATCAGGAAAAATTTGGAAAACCCGGACTCTTCATCCACATTCGGCCTTCTGTGTATGCTGAACACAGCAGGCAAGCTGCTAGAAAAGGTATTGCAACCTCAACTCATAACCGCGATACGAACGAAACTTGTTTGAGAAACAATAAGGCTTCAGGAAAGGTTAGTTCTACAACAGGAGCAACAGAAGAAGTAGCAAGGGCTATCAAAAACGCTCAACAGGGTAGCCAGCACATTAAAAAAATTGTGCTGTTGGTAGGTAACACTAAGTCTCCGAAACGCCTGTAATAGTCAAATATGACTGATTGCACATTTCAGAGCATCTTTTACGGATGATAAAAGATTTGTTTTTACCCGTTGCGTGATGGTTAGCATGTCTGCTGTTAACCCAGAGGTTCGTGATTCGAATCCCAACAGAGGCAAAAATGTATTTCAACGTACTTAATTCTATGCTGATATGCAAGGAATAGAAGCTAAGATGAAAAGCTAAAATGGAACAGTAATACAGATTTTTTCTGAGGGAAGAAGAACTTAGGGTCAATGGTAAGCGAGTCTTAGAAATCTTCGTTGCACAGCTTCAATTCTACGAGATTGAGTTACTTGGTAGGGAGACCAAACCTGGCTAGCATATTCAAGAATTGGGCTAACATAAGTGTTGAATAATGATTTAGTGACGTAGGGGTCAAAAAATTCTCTAGACCAGCGTTTGATAAACCCAAGAGAGGAGTTTGCTTTCGCAATAATATAGTTTATGTGAGAGTGGAAACTCAGCTCTTTATCACAAATCACTCCAAGATCACGAATAGACGAAACTCTAGGGACAGGCACTTTACAGAAGTAGTTCGTTCGAAGATTAGAAGGTAAGCCACAAAGTTATAGATTGACATTTATTAACGTTAAGCTCAAGAAAGTTCTTACTACACCAAGTAAGAAAAGCGTTTAGGTCTTTTTGAAGAAGAGAGGAATCTTGAGAAGAGGATAAAACTATTATTATTTTGATGTCATCTGCATAAATAGACAGAAATAATACTAGCGACGTCATTTATTGCAAACACAAACAAGAGTAGACCTAGATAGCCATCTTGGGGAACACCAAAAGAGGCAAATATTGGGTAAGAAACTGCTTTTCTAAAAACTACTTTATACACACGGTTCTCGAGGTATGATTTGACCAATTAGAAATATCAATAATAATATCAAATATTAAAAAAAACCAAAGGCTTTGAGTTTGAGGTAGATTAATTTGATGGTTAATTCTGTCGAATGCTTTACTAAAGTCGGTAATAATAACATCGATCTCGTTGCCCCTTTCCATCGCCAAGAGAATCATTGATACAAATTGGGTAAGGTTAGTCGTAGAAGACCTTCCCTTTAAGAAACCATGTTGAAGTCAAGAAACAATTGGCTTACAATATAAATACAGAGAGTCGTACACAACGCTTTCGAAAAGTTTGGGGATGGCGGAAAGCTTAGCTATCGGTCGATAGTTCGAGATTTGGTTTTTACAACCCTTTTTGAAAATTGGGAAGTTAAAAGATTCTTTCCAAAGAGAGGGAAAACTGCTTTGGGAAGAGAGTGTTTAAAAAGATTAGTAAGGGGTTGATAGAGCGCTGCTGCGCACGTTTTAAGGAAAATAGCCGGGATGCCATCTGGACCAGGTGAGAAATTATCATTATCATTATCATCGTAGAAGTTGGGAATCTCTCCGCCAGGAAATAAAAAGAAGTAGCGAAGAAATAAGCCAAAATAACGCGAGAATTATCGCGTATTTGACGTAGATAGATTCTGAAAGCAATGAGGAACCACAACCCGTAACCTAGACACGGACTCGTTTCAAAAAAATGCGTAAGGGGAAAGATCAGTGAGAAGCTTTTGGAGTTTTGGCCGGTATACAGGGTTGCCACACCTTGGGAAGTGTGGATACATCCTACATACATACAAACTTATTTTAATTTTGAAATGCGCTCAGTTGACTTCAGTCGACAAATTTTCAAATTTATTTTTGGAACGGGTTTGCTATTATCGTAGGAAAGTGATATTGGTATGCAAGTATTGCAGAGAACCCGTAATAAACATACGATACCCGTAAAAATAAATATATTTTTTGAGATTCGAACCTCGAACTCCCACGTAACAGACAGACATCCTAATCAGTACGCCACTAGCAACACAATTTCGATAGTTTGATAAACGGTTTAAATTGCGTTGTAAAGTTTTACTTCATCAGACGTTTCAAATTTTCTGTTATTTTTTATACTGAAAGTATAGAAAAACGAGAATTGTTTCTTTTTTATTCCACGTTCTAATGAATATTCAATGGAGAACGAAACTACTCACAACTGTTCACAATAAAACATAACATCCTCGCTGTCAAGCCTACAAACAAAAAAAAATGTCACGTTGCATACAAAACAAATGAAATTTTGCACGCATTCCACTTAATGTGTAATTTAGAAAAAATTTCGAACCTCATAAATACTTCAAAACCAGAAGAGAAAGGTACGTATGTACGTGAAGGAGGCAAAGCCTATCAAACTCAATGAAGACATTTCATTATTTTTACAGCAAAAACAAAATATATTAACACATGTACAATATTTACAGCGCGACTTTAGTCATCACGTTCACAGGCAACCAAAGGAAAAAAAAATTATGTTGTACTTTGTGGAAACTGTCACACGCAAGAAATATTGGTGACTGGGCGTCTCTTCGCGGTCTAATATTTCGCTTGCGAAAAAGGTAATTATGCGTAAAAGTGTGTTCAGTTAACATTAAATTTCGCAGCTGAGAAGTTTTCCCGGATTCGTTTTGAATTTTTTTTTTTTTTTTTCTCGCAAGCTTGTACGTTGGTAATGAGTGAAATATTAAATAAAAATAAAACAAACAGAAGGGGACAACAGCTTGTGTAGTTCATTTTCTCTCAATTATTTCTAAAGCTGTTAGTCTTGGAAAAGAAAGGCCTAGAATTTTCTGACAGGCTGGCAGATGGCAAGAGGAATTTATGAATACTTCAACTTAAAACCTGAATCCTTCATGGTTTTCTATGGTCTTTTTTCCTCCATTATAACTTTTCGTGTTCTTCTAAACTTTCAACTAACAGAGATCACTGAAAGTTAAGTTTTGTCGAAAAAAAAGGTTGTTTCAGGAGCTGTTTGCTTCTCAATTCATTTAAAACACTTTATCAAACACGTGCCAAAGAATATCATCGAATACAAAAAAATATTAAATTTTGAATATAAAGTGACACATTTTCCTGGAAAATAACTTCTTAAAGTCATTCAACCAAACTAAGTCCTTCATTCGTGACTAATTAGCACCTAATTCGTGTCGCACATAGGCGAATTTTGCGTTAACCTAAGCCATAACTCATTTTGCGAAACTGTCTCTAGAGTAAAAAAAAAAAGAAAAAAGAAGAAAACTGTTTGTTGTTTCCATTGTGTGACAGATTGGGTAAGTTATTTCAAGAAAGAACGAAAAGTAGGAGGGCATTGTCCCAAAGGTTTTTGAATTTATTTATCATTGAAAACAGTTTCTTTTGAAAAAAATAGTTTTTGCCGCTTTGCGACGCGCGTCGACCGCCTCTTAATATGTACGTAAGTTCAACAAAATTATCATTCAAAATTACTTAATCTTAGAAACGAACCAAAGCCAAAGAATACAACAAATTTTTGCATGAATCTTTCGGAAGATTTATTTTACCAAATTTACTGTGTGTACGCTCAATTTGATGTAAAACGCGTGTCAATGTTTTCATTTTGGAGAGGTTTTTGAACTTGAACTTTTCTATCAATTGAGAGGCACATGCATAAAGCAGCGTTACGTGTACATCGTTCCTACATCTCTCACAGAGGGAAAGAAAAAAAAATGCAAACAAAATACAAATCTTAAGTGAATTTTAAGCATAATTCTGTCGACAGAATGTTTTAAGAAAAGAGTTGAATAAAAAAAAACATACAAAAAAAATTGATCCAAATGTGAGCTACTGTGAGGGATGTCAATCTTATGTGCTAATTTTGGTAATGATTAATGACCCACCGCTACAATGTGTGTTTCGAACGAGTTTTTTTTCTTTTTTTTTAAGAAAAACTAATTAATTTTCGTGAATGGAAGCATTACTATTCTCCATGTTGTCATTCACTTCCACACCATGCCTTTAGTAATATTCCACTCCATCGACGTGGAATGTAAATTGAAGTGGATTTTGTTTTTGCTTTTTATCAGAGCTTACGTCACCTGGGATTCAAAATCTCAAAAATAGAACCAATCGTGTCGTCGCGTTCGTCGGGTCGGTCGGTCGGTTGATCGAATGCGGGAGAGACCTCATTTCACCTAGATTTCCACCCTCGGTTTTATATCTATTTTCAACACAAACTGCATTCTATGGTTTCGTTCGTTCGGTGCATCTGTTTGCGATACTTTGCATCCCAAGTTTATTGCTTTGATACTTCGGGTGACACGATTTTGTTCATTTTTTGTTTTTTTCTTCCTTTCTATCTTTTTTTTTTGCCTCAACACTACCCGCCCATCCGTGGAGTCAGTCAAGTAAAAGAATTTCTTCCTGATCTTATAAATAAACTTATAAATAGCAATGGAGAACATTTGTAGCCGTTGTTGTTTTTTCTTACCTTTACGCATATTGTGCGTATTTCTATGTATAAAAGTCACTCTCCTTCCGTTGAGGATATACGAATAGTGTGCTTTTTTTCTGTCGCCGCACCCGGCCCGTTGTTTGGAGATAGTTTATTTGACCGATTTAGAGAATCATTAGAAAATGCATTCATGCCAGAAATAGAAATTAAGTCGACTGTGGAGATTATGAAAATCGAGTGAGAATTATCCAAGATGGAAAATCTTAATTTACATTCATCTTCTTAACGCTTTGCTGCATTGCTTGGTTTAATTTTGTTTTTTTTTTTCCTGTTCTTGTCTCAACTTAACTGTCTGTCTGATATTCGTACAAACTCAAACAAACAAAAAATATTTAAACGAAATATTTAAGCGCCATAAACACCAGAGAGGGAAAAAATAAATCATCTTAATTTCATTTAACGGCAACATTAACAAATAAAAAATGCGTTTTAAAATTTGTTATTCTAACAATGTCGTCAAGTTTGTCAGTTTTGCGAAAAGCTTTTTAAAACTGTCAAGGATGAGAACAGTTTATTTAAATTTTAGAGTTCTACTTGCCGATGACCTCCATGTCTAAGCGGTTATTTAGAAAATGTTTGAAACATTAATTCTGTTGGTCTTTTTTTGTTAAGCAGACTAACGTTGTTAGGTGCAAGTAATGGACCGAATCGCTTGATTGATTTCTTATGGAATTTTTGGTTTTGTCTAGACTAGAATTCTATACACAACACATGTTACATGTTAACAGTTTTTGAATTACAAAAAAAAGAATCAAAATAGGGTGGCACAACACACCTGGAAGTCCCGGAGCTTTGCTCATTTCTCACAACCCTACATTGTGAGGGAATGGAAAGGACCTACAATTTTTTGCCGATTCCGAATGACTAATCGGAATTACGGCATGGAATTACTAGAGATTGCCAATTTTTCGCGAAAGAAAAATCTTTTTTCTCTTTAATGTTTCTGGGATTCGAGCCTCGAAAATAGGACGTAATAGGCAGACACGTTAACCACTACACCACGGGCACCACATTGAATTATTCACAAGTAAAGCGAATTTCCAAATGCATTTTTAGAAAAATCGACAATTTCACGTTTTGTGAGTGTGAACTTCTTCCTGTAATAGGGACAGAAATACTTTACAAATATCAGGATAGTGACAATTGTTCAAACCCAAGTTATAGAAGGGGTTCATTCTGTATTTTTCTGATTTTGATTGTGTACGTTCTGTAGCAGCTGGCTTTCTTATTTGAAACGCTCAGGAAAGCATCCTTTTCATAGGTCAGCGGAGTGGTTTAAAGCCTCGACTGTTATCTACTGCTTTAATTCCGTTTTCATCGACTTTTGGAATTCATATAAGCGCATATTTAGAGTGGTAAAGCTTTAAACAAGCCTATTTGTGAATTTTAATTTCAATAATAGTTCTTGTTTTAAAGAAATAAATACGGTGACGCAACAAGGATCGAAAGCTTTAGGACTGAAAGCATTTTAGGGAACTACAATTGCATGTTGATTCCGAACAGCTCAGTGAGAAAGGGCTTTCACGGCTGTGTAAGTACTCTCAAAGGACTTGCTAATTCCTCGCAAAAGATAATATCCGTGGGAAGATAATTCGATTTTTCTAGGATTCAAGATACTACTACTATTTTGACACTTGCTGGTGCGGCTCATTGTGTTCACCCAGTTAATTGTGAAAATGTATGTAGCCATGGAGCCTCAATAAACAAAGGCAAAAGAGTAGTGCAAAAAAAATTCAAAATTTTGCTTCGCGGAACACTACTTTGCTTTCAAAACTTAACCAAAACTTGCTAAGCAACCTTATGCTTGAAGGTTCCGTAGTAAGACATTTTAAACAAGAGACAGTAAGAATATTTTAACTCAAGCCAACTCTCATATCCACAAGTAATCTTCATCTAAGATAATCGGGAATAGAATAATAGAATAAATTTTGTGTTTTGACGAGACACATTTTCTATCAAAATTAAACTACGAACTAATTGGTCTAATTTTCAAACTTCGCGCCCTTACGGTCATATTTAATTTCTCGTTATTTGTTCAAGAAAAAGTAAGAAGAAGAAAAAGAAAGGAACAATGAAATAAAACACTTTTGTTTTGAAATTTGAACCGAACGGTCTTTTTATTTCTCGCTTTTTCGTTCCGCTTTTTCTCGAAGTTTTTAAACATAGAATTTTCGTTTATTTAAGCTCGAAATAAGAGCTCATTTGTAAAAACCATTACAAAATTTCATTTTGCTTATTTATTTTTATAGGAAGTAATATAAGCTCATACATTTATACCTGCAATGCGTAGAACAGGACTGTGGCATTTCTCCTCTCAACCAATACATAACAAGAAGCGATACCCTCAAAAACCACAACACACCTGAAAAATTAAACCCTCACCTCCCGCGTTGATATCTGGAAACGCTAAATTCTTTGACATAGTTCGAAAAAACTGGTGAAATTAAATTCTTTCTGAAGGAGGAAGCTAAACATTAATAATACAGTTGCATGCAGTAAATTATAGAATTCCATGAGGTTCAATGAATTTATTTGTACGCAAGAATGTTTTTTTAGGTGTGTGGGTTTCAAGAAGAAATAAAACACATCTTATTTAAAGTTATGGCCAAGAACTTAGTTTTATTTTAAAGAATATATACTATATACTCCATATGCCATTATTTTTTAAAAATGATTTCGGGCAAACGGAATCGGCTCCTGACTCGAATAATTTCGAGCTGTAAAGCCCAGTTTTCATCCTCTTTTTGCAACATTTGTTCCCGTATGTCACCAATAACGAGGGGTGAATATTCTCTTCTAAGGCGTCAACCGTCTCCGACTTATCTTCGTAGGCAAGTAACTCAATATTACCTTCAAAAAAATAGCCCAGGGGTGCTAAAACGCATGATATTGGAGGTAACTCACAGATTGAAGACTCGAAATTACGTAAAAATCGGCGTTAACAGCGATTTAGTTTCGCAATATCCAATAGCCGTGCGGCTTCAATTCTTCCACGACGAAATCGCTAACATACTTACTTACTTAGGTAAGCATTACAGCTCGGGGTGAACCTGGGCCTCAACCAACATCCCTCTACAACGACTTCGATTTCGGGCGAGCTCTCTCCAGTTTAGCACTTTAAGTCGGCTGAGGTTTTTTTCCACCTGATTGCGCCATATAAGACGAGGTCTTGTCCTTCCTCGATTTTCCTGCAAAGTGCTTTCGAAAACTCTACGCTTCCCGCATCTCAAATTGATAACTAAACTGAGCATAAGTCAATTGACAGCTGTCAAAAAGACCGAACAAGGTATTTCCAGATTTAAAGCCACAAATCTAAAAAAAAACACCCTTTACAACAATATCGTTCAGAAAAAAAAATTGATCAACAGCGAGACAGGCTTGGCAATGAGGAAGAGTCAATCGACAATCACTCGTATAAGCAAAAAAATTTAAATAAAAAAATAGTACCTGCAACACATTTAAATATGAAAAAAAAACTATCAAATTGCTGAAAACCTACGACTGGTTTTCAACTATCTACTTATCATAGTTTTCTAGAATTCTAGAATGATCATATCAACACAAAGCCAAAAAGGACATTTTAAAAGCTTTTTCCCTGAAATTTTAGTCAGTCCAAAGTACTTTAGTTTTTGACCAGCAAGTTGATTGATAAATTTGCAAATTCATCATTCTATAAATTAGGAAAGCATTGAGATTAACTCAGAGCAGTTCTCAACTTTCTATAAAAAAAAAACATAACAACCTTGTTAAATTCCAAAAAGTAAAGTGTATTTTGAAACGTTTCACATCTTAAAGCCTCCTCTTCTGACTTAAACTAAACAAATTCAATTTATTAAGATTTTTCTAAATATTATTCGATTTCATTCAATTGTCAAACAGCCTTCGACATACAAAAAAAAAACAATTCCCAACCAAACGTAAAATAGAAAAAGAAATTGAATGTCACTCGAAGTAAAACAACAAAATTCTTGAAACTCTGCCATTAGCTTAGTTTTCGTTCGGTTTACTTCAAAATAAAATTCATTCAACAAAAAAAAAAAAAACAAAAAGTCACACTTGAACGAACTCCAAAACACGTTCTAATCATCAACTGTCTGAGTTTGCTTCGGTGATCAAGTTGCTTAAAAAAGTCGGTCAAATTATTTTTTGATGGGAAAAATCAGGAACCAACAGACTATGGATGATTTGTGACGTTTTTACTTGTCATCTACTTTTCTATTTGCTGCTTATGTTTAAGCACGCCATGTTTCACAACGTGCAACTAAAAACATATCAGCACACATACTTGCGGACATACTCACACACACACACACGCACACACACACGCACACACACACGCACACACACAAGCCCCTCACCCAAGTAGTTCACCTGCTTTTCTAGATTCAGTTTTTGTTTTTTTGCCAAAGTCTTTCAAATAATGCGTGTTTGTAAAGGCGGTGTTAAATTTGGCATTTTATCAATATAATAGGTGCAAACGAATAATTAGTATTCCAATAAATTTGCTTTGCCATTTGACTTTACAATAAAATGTTTGTTTATTTACAAAAACATAAATATAACAATTGGTATTCACCTTGTGTCGATAAACACAACGACCCAGTCTATAGATAGAGAGAGTGAGTTTGTTGAATATTGGGATCAGATTTTTTTTATAGTACAACGCACTTTAGGTTTCGTTATAAAGTATTCGCTGGATATTTTAATTATGTAAACAAATGGTTTTCCATTGAACATGTGGTAAGTTTTGTTTTGAAGGTACAACAGCGTAGGTACTTAAACAAAGTGAAGAGTTTTTTATTTCCGTACTTGTTTGTAAATTTAAAAATGTACAAGCAACTCTTAGTCTGGTCACTTACTCCTTTTAATCTGTTTTTCTTTAATTTTTTACTATTATTAGGCATTTTTTATGATCTAGGTGCGCAATTGTATGTCAGAAACTCGTGTAAAAAAAAGATGTGAAATAAACAAATTTGCATTTTGCAAAGTTAATTTTTTAAGTATTTATATATTTAAGCATGATTTTGTTCGTTTTTCTTTAAGACTTGGATTGAATTTGCATTGGTGAGTTTAGGCAAAAATAAAACATTCCACCGTTAACATAAAATGAAGGACAATTGAGGTTTCAAGCAAATTTTCAGGCTATCACACAAATAAATTAGTGACAATAGGTTCGTTCAAAATCAATATCAATGGATCTGTAGATATCTTTTCTTGAAGATGATGGCAGAACGTATTTGTTATGAAACTATCTCTTAACAGATTCTTCAAGAACAAGCGGAAATGAAAAAAAGGAGTTTGTTAACACTTCTTTAAAGATAAAGTATTTATTTTAGATAACATTTCAACTTATTTCAGAATGAGTAAAAATAGAAAACTTAAAGTAAACCAAAACCTTATCTGATGAATGAAAGAACCAAAAAACCAAAGTTAAGGGCTTCTTTTTTTATCAACTTTGTGGTGAGTTTTACCTAAATGATTTAGTTTATTTAATAATTTATTTATAGATCTGGTAACACTCAGTGAGTGGTCAGTTGATTGTCCTTTCTTGCATTAAGCGTATTAACATGATAGCACCTAGATAATCTTCAATAAATCAGTCTGTTAGCCTAAGCAAACGTGTGCGTTTCACTCGATTAATCACAAACTTGATTATAAGAATAATTCTATGGTTCTGTTGAAAACTTTACTAAAAGCTGTAGGGGTGGTCGATTGCGAGTATTGTTCTTTGGCGGCCAACCAAACAACGCTTGGCACGATAGATATACGGACTTGATTCTTGGTTCAAATTCATAACATGCAAAATTAAGGGCCTTTAAGAATTACGTAACACAATCTGCGAGCAGGGCGTACTTTCAAAACATTATGGAGCGTTGCAGGGGTGGGAGGGGTATTTCAACAGAGCGTTACGTTCCTTTTTTTTTATTTCAGTAAAAAGTTAGGCGAGTAAACGATTTGGAAACTCTGTTTGTCTGCTCTGCGAATTCAAAAACGTACGGAGCGTTGCATGGGGTAGGGAGGTGCTAAACTCTTTGAAAATTGCATTACGTTAGACTTAAACACCCTCTGAACCTTGAGGGGATTATTTAACTTCAAGAATATCTCGATTATCTCATCCATTTTTCTTCTTTTCTTTTTCGACATTACGTTCATCGTGATCTCGAAGGGATCACAGCTCTTCCACTTAATTGCTTAAGGTTAGGGTACACCGTTCGATGCGCTCTTCCCAAAGATTACAAAATTAATTTTTGATCTACTACAGTTATTAGATACTGACCAAAATAATAAGAACTCCCAAAAATTATAAACTTTACAAATTACTCAGAGTTCAAATTCCTTAGAGTTCAAGCTCATTAGTGGTTTAAATTTATGTTAGGTAAACTTAGGTTAGGTTAGGTTAGGTTAGGTTAGGTTAGGTAAGGTTAGGTTAGGTTAGGTTAGGTTAGGTTAAGTTAGGTTAGATTATGTTAGGTAAGGTTATGTGAGGCGTTAAGGGATAGGTGGTTAGACAAGGTAAGGGAAGGTTGGGTCTCGATAAATAGACTGATTTGTTTGTAGGCAATACGAAAGCAAAACCATCTAAAAAGGATATTATATGAACCACTAATGTAGATGAGGAGAGGTCGTGGTTTTTCCGGTAGAGCAGTTCTGTCGCTAGATTGAGTTCAGTAATATGTTGTCTCAAATTCAAATTCATTGGATCAAATTTAAATAATTGGAAAAAGGACATAACCAAATTTTACAAATTTTGATTTTGAGTACCTTACTAACTCTAAGCGATCTATAAATAATCATCAAAAGAAGCTTAGGGTTTAATGCCTAATAGGGCCCCTACACTACTCAAACCGTTTGCGCAAACATATGTATTTTGTTTTTGTAAAAATGTTTGTGCAAACTGTTTGAGTAGTGTGTAGCGATGTTGAGTGTTTGCGCAAACCGTTTGAACAAATTCTAAAAATTTTGAATTTTCCGTGTTTGCACAAACATGTTTGAGTCGTGTGTAGTGAATTTTGCTCAAACACGTGTCAATTTTCAAGGAGTAAAGATGAATAAACAAGTGGAGCTAAATTTTTGGACGGAATTTATAGAATTATATAGAAGTTTACCGTTGTTGTGGTGCGTTAAAAGCAAAGATTATTGTAATCGGGTAATTAATTAAAGCAGCACATGCGAAATCGCTCATTGCTCCGTAGGTCTTGTTGATATGAAAAACGTCAAGCAACTAATATCTCTCAAACATGTTTGTGTAGTGTGTGGCGAAACTATGTTTGCACAAACACACGTTTGTACAAACACACGTTTGTACAAACGTGTTTGCATAGTGTAGGGGCCCTATAAGTAAATATAGTAAAGCGAAAAAGGTATACGATTCGAGAAGCGTTTGAATGCGAGAAAAATGTTTACATGTTTTCTTATTTAAGGCTACACAAACACATACAGTAGTGCGAGAAAGCGATGCGATGTGAGAAGCGTTTGAATGCGAGAAAAGTGTTAACATGTTTTCTTATCCACGTGCGTACAGTGAAGCGATGTTTGATGCGACACTTGCGTGTCTGTCGCAAGGATCTCGCAAGCTCATCGCACGAAAACTGCTCTGACCACTTTTTCAAGCGATATTATGCGAGAATTGTTTGTTTTGACGTTTAAGAAAAAAAATCAAACCAGTGCCTACTATGTTTTGTGGTGCAATATTCAAATTATTTAATTTTGGTGTTAATAACTACAAAGGAATAAAGTTAAACATTTGATGACGAATTCATATTGTTTTGACACAAACGCAACCGCACAAAATCGCTTCTACTGTGTGCACATTGTCGCATACAATATCGCATCTTGAAAAGCTCGTCGCATCGGTTCTCGCATCGCATCGCTTTCTCGAACTACTGTGCGCGTAGCCTAAAGCGGGGAATAAACGATGCAATAGTCGCAAGCGACCTGGATCGCATACGATCGAATTTGGTTTTCACTTCAAAGCATTCGACATTGCGACATCGGTACAGCGGTTTACTTCATGTACACACACGATACAATCATACTATGCAATGTACGATTATCGGTACGATAATTGTATCGTGTATTTCCTGCTTTAGCGCGTCCAGTGAAGCGATATTTGATGTGAGACTTGCGAGTTCGTCGCAAGGTTCTCGCAAGCTTCTCGCACAAAAACTATTCTGGCCACTTTTTCAAGTGCGCGTCTTTATATTTATTTGTTAAGATTTTTTTTATACTTTTTTATGCATAGACTAAAAGATAGAACAAAACCCAGTTCCGTTGATTTCGAAAGCTTAATATTCTAAAAACCTAATCTAAATAAATAGGCGTTAAATAAATAAATCCAGTTTTGGAAATGTGACAATTGAAAACAGTTGGAATTTTGAGAGTCTAAATTTTGAAAAATCAGTAATAACTTCAATGAGTTGGAAACAACGAACAGTAACCGCATATCTTATTAGCAACTATCCACAGCAAAATCAGATTGAAATCATATTAAAAAAAAAGAACCGGCTGCCGATAAAAGAAGGGATCATATCCTGAATGAATATTTAAAGTATCGAATATAGTTTCGACTGTTTCATATAAAAATTTTGACACGATTAATTACGAGAATCAATAGCATGGATTTTGAAGGCTCTGTTTGTAGAGTAATAAGACTCGTTTGACACCTTTTAAAGTGGGGATTGTCATTTACATATACGATATGTTGTATAGATTTTTAAATAAGGCGGGCAAGAAGTGAGAAGTGACAGCAATTGATACTACTCTTACTTACTTACGTACTTACTGGCAATGAAAAAAATTTGTCTGCTAAACCTTTGAAAAAATTCGCTAAGCATTTGTTTTGCATTTTTTGTACCTTTTTTAGAATCTCTGAAAAAGAGCTTAAAGAACTACGCTCTTCATTATCAATGCATATATTTGTGTTAAATAAACAGAGACAACATCAGGACAAACACATATGCAAAGACTTGACTAAAGATTTCAAAGAACTTTCGCGAATTTTGTGTCAGCTAAACTGAGCAGATATCTGTTATAGCGAAATGAATTCTATTCTAACATCGGTATCCGTTTTAACGAATTATCCTGTACTTCCAAATTGAAGGAGTAGTTTGAAGTTCTTTCAACACTTTTGCTTGATTTTGTTTACATTCAAATGGATTCATTTATGTATGAAGATAAAATTAAAGACTAAATATTTATAACTTTAAGAATATATTTCTGTAATGCGACATCTTGTTGCCTTAACAACACAAAACTAATCTTAGCACCGTGTTATATCTTTTTTTTTACTTGTTATATGTGAGACCGTTTTCCAAAAATCAAATCGATTCAAAGAAGTCTCAAAATTTAAGCTAAAGTAAGTATTAATAAATAAATATCAAAGTTTTAAAATTAAATTAAAAAATTAAATAAATTAAATCCACTGAGCCGAAAAAGTTATAGAAAGGAAAGTTGAAGAAAGAATTGAGAAACTAGAATAATTTTGAATTTTGGCCTGAGAGTCCCTAGTGTGATTCCGAAGTGATCACGAGTGATCTACAAGATGAGTTAAATACTGGCTCCTTATTTTTACAAAATGTGCTTCTGTTTTCAAAAAGAGATGTATTTTGTTTATCATCGACGTAAACATGTACGAAATAAAACAATTTTTCCACAAGTACCATAATGAAACATTGAAGTGGGGACCATATACTTTTTGGATGCTCTTATGTCAGAACTCCGACGGAAAAATTTAGAAGACGAAAGCAAAAAGGCGATATACCATTTGATTTGCAAACTACAAGTAGTTATGATCATATCAAACGATTCCTACTTAAAAGTCTGCCACAAAAGGGTGCAAAAGATTACATGAAATTCTATTCTATGAATAAGGGGACAGTAATATTTCTAAAGAAAAAAAAAATTACTAGAACAGGAAACTGCCGCAGTAGGTTTTGAAATCATCTCTAACCACTAACATTGTCAGTGTTTGATAAAAAGTCGGTGATCTTTAGATATAATCTCAGATTTCGGAATGGAATAATTTGTTATTATAAGCACGGAGTTTCGCAGCGAACCCGAACCCGGATCACTTGTGTGAAGCAGATAAGTAGGAGAGCTGTGATCCTTTCGAGTTCATGCTCGTAAAGCCGTAGCAGAAAAAGGAAAAAAAAGAACGGAAATTTGTAGATTATTCGAAAAAGCATCAGGAACGTTCTCTAGGTTTCGTTATATAGCATATGAATATAGCTTAACTGCTTTGCAAAATAAACTAATATCAAAACATCCAAAGCCATCAAGAAACCATTCCATTTTTCAATATTAGTTTGTTCACTGTTAAGCATTCAGTAAAGCAACATCCCATTTGACCAATTAAAAGAGCTTACGTACTCTTCATTACAATCAACACACAATTACTTGAGAAAAATTATGTACATCCAGAAATTATAAATCAATAAATTAACGTCAAGACCATCACAAAGCAAATACAAATAGAACGCACGTTTCACAATTTATGTGAATCTCACACAAAAGTTTGAATCAAAATTGATTTAAGATAAATTCAGAGTACGTTTCTAGTTGAAGACGTTTTTTATAAATAATTTGCAATGAGTTTCCGCATATTTTGCGATTCTAAAAATAATTTTCTTTTTTTTTAATTGATTTCTTCCGAACAAATTGCTTCTTAATGAAAAAAAAAAATTGAAAAAATGAAAATAAGATAAATAAACATTGAATTCACATCCTACCCTCACAGAATTTGCAACATTTTGCTGGCGGCTCGTCAGAATCAGCAATGACCGGCATGGTCCTCTTACGGCCCAACTAAATTAAACTAGCAGTAGTAAACATAACCCTTTTCCAAACAAAGGGACACCAAAATGATTTGCTTTCAAGACTTTATGTCGTTTGAATCTTTGATTTTAGTGACTATTTTTTTCCTTTTTTTTTTAGCTTGATGCACGCACAGTTAGAGAATTTTTTATGCAAATCTAATTTGATTCACATAGGAAATAATTTCATTTCGCTCTTTTTGGAATGATTCTGAATAATTTTTATTTTTTTAATATTAATTTAACATAACACATTCGCACTTTCCCTCACTTTATTATATTTTTTCTTTCTTTACTCATAAGAAAACATAGCAACTTTATTCGTTTTCGGTTTTTCCATTGACTTGGAAAAATCAAAAAAATATTTCTTCTTATATCTCGAGAACCGCACACTAACTTCTAATATATATAATATATTATTTTAATTTTTTGCAAAAGAAAATGCACTCTTATCAAACTTTATTACTAAATTTTGCAGCGAAGGGCAAATGCTTTGGAAAGTATGAGAAAATTCACTAGACGCGAATACATTTCGAGTTTTTTTCGTTTGTTTTCATTTTGTTATCAAAATTCACGTTGGAAAATTGTAATTTTTTTTTTTTTCGTTATTTTAGAAACCCCCTTTGATTAGAAATTTGAAAAATTTCAACCAATATGTCGAAATGCGATCATAACGTCAAAACTCCGTGAAGACCACTGAGCTGAAAACAGTTCTCGCAGTCGAATTTTCCTCCTATGGCAGAAGAAAAGTTCTTCGAAAACATTAACAACAACAAAAAAAAAAAAAAGTAATGAGTATTCGGACGATCGAAAGGTTGTTTTAGCTTTTTTCCAACCAAAGAGAGCGAAATAGAGAGCGACAACGCACAAGGGACACAAAAAACCGGACCACCGACGACAACGAATCTGAATCTGTAGTGAAAGCAAAATATCTACTCAAACGCCAAACACACAATTTCCCTCGATTAGAATCTATGTTGCTAGCGTTTTTTTTTTTTTGCTCTTTTATTTCTCTTACAGGTACACGCAAGCCTGGCGCGCGAGATAATGGAGAATGGAGTTTCGAAAATAGATTCATTTCGAAAAGAAAGCAGAACGCTTCGTCAACGTCCACAATGGACACGGCCAAAACTCTCTCAGTTTCTCTTTCTCTCTATATCTCTCACTCAAATTTGTTCTCAAAAAAGATCGAAAGGATATTCATCTATTCCCGTGTTTGTGCTTTCTTGTTGCCAATGCGTCCAGCTCCAACACATTTTTCGAAAAAAAGATCGAAAATGAATGAAAAACTTACAAAACATCATCAATTCAGTTAGTAGTGAGAGCAAGACTGCAGAATTTGTTTATGCCAAACTGAAAATAGTTCCAAAAAAAGAAACTATTCCATCCGAGAGAAAGTGAGAGGAAGCTTTTCTAATAATCATCTCCACCGGAGCAGTGCTTCTGAAACTGTTTCAAAAACTATCTTAGTACTTAGCATTATGCCGCCATATTGAAAACGTGAAAACTTTTTCATACCACCTGCTTGGTTGTTTATAGCAAAAATACCGCCGCACAAGAATGACTAATATATTGGACAGCCATGTATGTACCTTGTTAAAATAAGCGTTTTAATTTTTATTTTTATTTAGCCAAAAACATTCAATGAGATTGAAAATAATTTTGAAAAAAGCTTTGCAATTGTCGTCGAAGAATTTTTATAGTTTAAGCACCGGTTAAGGGTAAGTGCTTATCTACCGGCGATTCTGTGTAAAGTCGTGGAGGCGGTGGCGTCTGCTCTTGTTAGGCGATTGTGAGAAGTCTTCTATTTTTGGACCAAGTTTTTATGTTGGCTTCTATGAATCAGAGGGGGTGAAATTTTCTTCGTGGACGAGCTATTAATGAAAAGGTTGAGTAAAATGTGGTAGCATTTTTAGACGCGATGTTGATATGAATATATTTTGACACAAAATAAAACAATTGTGAAACAGTTAGTTGAGTGCTAGACTTCTTCAAGCAAACTAAAAATGTTATTGCTAAGGTATTTAATCAGTCTCTATAAAACAGATATTTGGAATATTTATTCGGTCGCTATTATTTTTACTTAGCGTGCTGTCTGTGTCAGTGGATTAACACAGAGAAACCGTTAGTGAAAAACCTTGCTTTTTACTTATTATTTTTTAATTGATCCAGAAGTTAGTTTATAGAAAATAATGAGAGAAGGTTTAGATCTGCTCTAAAAATTACTTAACACGTCTTTTGTCATAGATAGTTCTTGAATTTTCTGATGACTTTGAATTAGTAGTCTTTTTGTTTTCTATAACTTAAATTACATAATTGAAGGAACTAAGCATTTGCGGCATAAAAGAGCGTGAAGCCTCGGGGACGAGCGTATTTCTAACAACACCCTTTTCTGGAAGGATTTTGTTTCTCAATTGCCAATCAATTGATCTCCGCACTGATGTTGTTTTCCGTGTCTATAGCGGATCCTAGGTAGACGAAGTCCTGTACTACCTCGAAGTTATGTCTGTCTATTGTGACTATTTATCCCAATCGTCGATGTTCGTTGTCATTGTTTGATAACAACATATACTTCGTTTTACCCTGATTTGCCATCAAACCCATTTTTGCCGCTTCTGTTTCAATGGGCACCTATGACATCACGCTTTTTTCTTCCCATTACGTCAATATCGTCTGCGTAGGTGAATAATTGTACAGACTTTTGAAAGATTGTTCCTCTGGTGTTACGTTTAAATTTTGTACAATCTTGTCAAGTAAAATGTTAAGCGAATCGCATAACAGTTCCTCGCCTTATCTAAGCCTTTTTCGACATCAAAGGTCTCGGTGTTCTCTCTCGACGGAGTAGCTTGAATTCTACAAAGTCATCCTGCATAGTCGCACGAGCTTTGCAGGGATGCCGAGACTAGACATGGCTCTGTATAGCTCGTCTCTGTATATTGATATATAATTCTCTATTTTTTTACAAGATCTCCCGTAGTGTGAACATTTAGTCTATTGTGGACTTTTTTGGTCCAAAACAAGATTTTTGATTTGATATTTTATTTTTACATATTACAGCAGACACTCCCTTTTCAGGATCGGGCATACGATACTGAGGTGCCATTCATTGGGCATACTCTCTTCCGACTATATCATACAGATCAGGTGGTGCATGCTCCTTTCCAACCGATCTCCAACTGCCTTGAAAAGTTCGGCACCAAGGCCATCTGCACCTGAAGTCTTATTTGATTTAAGTTTGCATATGGCAAGCTTAACTTCTTCTGAGTCGGGAGGACGGCATTCTTGATCTTAGTCCAAGTTAAATAAGGTATTCTGTCTGACAGCGGAATTTGTGTGTTCATCGCCGTTAAGCACCTTGCAGATCCTCTGTAGCGGCTGTGACTCTATTACTATGTTTTCCTGGTCTTTACAGACTTGAGTTCGAGGCTTGCCACCCTGGCAGGATCTTATTACCTTTTGGTAAAACTTCCCAGTCTCGTTCCTGTCATGCGCATGAGCGCTTCTCATGCTTCTTCTTTTTCATTTTGAGAATTCCTTGTAAATCTCGTTATACTGATCGTAAACAGCCCTTGTTCGCCTTTGCATCGATATTTGTCATGCGTTTTGTTTGGCTGCATTTGCCTGCCTGCATTCTTCATCGAACCATGGGTTTCGTTTTGGGGGCTGAGTGAAATCCAGAAGGCAGCCGTTTTGATGGCTTCTTTGCATTGCTACATCTGGTCTTCAACGCTTGATACTGGCGGCATAAGTTTCAAGGATAATTGAAGAAACACTCGCTTGGAAAAGGCGCTGGCAATCTCTTGCGATTGTAGCTTTCCAACGTCATATCGCTTCACAGCGTTAGTTCGTACGAGTCGTGAACAAAATATCCTCATTCGTACCTTGGCTACAACAAGGTAGTGGTCCGAATCAAAGTTGGCCCATCGGAAAGTTCGGACATCTATCACACTGCAAGAGTGTCTTGCGTCGATCGTAACATGATCAGTTTGGTTGACAGTTGATTGATCTGGGGATCGCCATGAACCTTTATGAATTTTGAGATGCGGGAAGCGTGTACTACTTACAACAAGATTTAGCCTGAGTTCGTTTTCGAAGGTTTTATATGAAGGCCTTGCTTACCGATTGTATTTCTAAAGATGTCCTCCTCCCCTAGTTTTGCGTTAAGATCGACAAGAACGATTTTCACCTCGTGTCTAAAACACTGCTCATATGTTTCTTCTAGGAGCTCATAGAAACAGTCTTTGGAGTTCTCGTCTTTCCCTTCTGTGGGCGCATAACAGGACAATGTTGAATTTAGTCCTTATGCGGATGGTTACTATACGCTTATTTACTGGTTTTAAGCTGATAACCTTATCCCTGAGTCTAACTCTAAATCACCCAAATAAGCACTGTTGTCTGTAGCAGTCGTCTTAGTAGATGTGGCAGAAAAACTGCTTTATGTCCGGCTCACTACATCGCTCTTCTTGGATGGCGATTATGTCAGCTTCGCAGCAGTCCAGGGCGTCCGCTAGTTCTCCGGCTGCACATAATCCGTTAAGAGATCTTACGTTCCACGTGAAGTTCCGGAGGTTTTTGTCCTTTTTACGTTTGCTTGGATCGTCAACTTTGAAATCATTATTTTTATCCGAGGCGGTTGGTTGTTTCGGAATCAGATGTTTTTTACTTGGTTGGGTAGCTAACCCCACGCACAACCCCCAAATATGTCGAATATGTAGCTCATTTAGGGGTTTCTGCTTTTTTTGACTGCTGAAGTCCACCGTTGATTCTGCCATTCGAATTCATCCGCTGGGACATTTCCGAATTGTTCTGGTAAGCCACTGACAGTCGGCCAGTCAGTCATTACTCGCAGAGCGTTATAGTGCTGATCACATTTCTTTTCTTCTGCGTTCACTCGATGCATTTTATTTTATGAAAAAAAACAACGAATGTTTGCTAAATACCTCTCACTCAAATTAACATAACACTATTTTATTTGACAACATCGACGGAAATCTTTACTGATTTTTAACTTAAGAACGTTAAATCTTAATCCCTACAATCACCTTCCCACATTTAAATATATTTCCTTAAATAAAAGTCCTTGAAAGAAAAAAGGAAATTTGCTTGATCAAAAGTCCAAAAACTCAAAATCATGCCTAAGTATCCGCTAATTGGTCTAATTAATCTAATTGCAACCATCACCCTTTCAAAAAAACATTCTTTGAAAACTTTTCAAGCTTTGCACATGGTATTCCTCTCAAAAACACAAAAACCCTTCTCTTCGTAGTCATTAAAATACGAGTACACTGCCACACTGTCGTCATCGGATGTACTGAGATAAATAAATTAACTCGTTGAGTACACACATTTCCCTTCAACCGAAAGTCCCTATTCGAATTAAAAGCAACATTACTTCATGGAAATTACAAAAAGTTATACCCTTATACCGTCACCTTCATCATGTGTATCCTAACTTCAAAAACACATAAGTCAAATTCAAAAAATTTTCACTAACTCGTAGTAGTTATCTATTTTGGTCATGTAAAACCATCAAGTGTTGCTTCCTCCACAAGTGGGTGTTAATGGATTGACGTATTCGGAATTTAATTTAAAACTTTAACCACAGCACACACACACACACACACAACTTGAAATGAATATAAAAATATTTTATATAAGGTGACTACTTTGGCTGATTCTGTGCTCTCGGAACTGTTGTTATCCCGTGAATTCGCTTTATCTCAAAAAATACACATCTTAAAATACAACAATACACATATGTGAAAATCGGCCAGAGAAAACATAAAACCATAAAAAAAAATTGCATAAAAAGGAATATTCAAAATTACGGAATTTTCTTCCTCTTACACTCTTAGGAATTAATATACTCGTATATGTATAAAACTAAAACTACACACTGGACAAGGTTTTTTTTTTGAATTTCTTCATAATTTATGGACAACAGAATGCAGAGAGCAGAATGTTTATTCTTTTTTTTCAGGCAATTCTCGTTCGAAAATTTGGACTAGGCCTTTTAAACGGCCAACACGTCCGTCGGCATATCGCGTCCTATTTGTTTGTATTGGAAGTGAAGTGGGTGGGTGCTGAGAAAATAGACTATTTTGACAAAAATTTAAAATGCCTTCTTTTATTATTTATTTATTATGATTTTTTTATATTTTTAGTGTTTTTTTTTTTACGTTTTACTGTCGCTAGACTTAAAGCGAGTTTTTTGTTTTGGCCATTCCAAGTGAGTGTGATGAAAGCTAAAAAATAGTCAACGATAAATAAAAAAATCTTATGCAATTGACACAAGCTATTGATACCTCTTCCAAAAGTTCTTAATGTCAGCATAAAGAATTTATTTTTTGAATAAGAAAAATAAATAAAAAAGTGTTTTATTTTGCATAGTAAGAAAGATACAAATTGGATTTTTGATTTATTAAAACGCGCATGTTGACGGTAAGTTGACAATCGGTTTGGAAAGCTTCTTCTATAAGCTGGGAAATGAATTTTTCGAGGAAATGTTTTTGAACTATTGACCTTAAAAAATTGTGTTCCATACGTGGGCTTAGAATTTCTACTTTAAAGGAAAATGTATAGTTTTTGCGGGTTGCTTAGTATTTCTTTCTATTAGGTACTCTATGAAAAAAAAAAAAAAAGGAAGTGGAAAAAAATTTCATAAAATGGCGACCGAAGGAAAAAAAAAATTTGCACCAGGGAAGGGGTTTTCAGTATTTTTAAAAATAAGTAAATAAAAAATAAATAGGGTGGTGCAACTGAGCGAGGAGCCCCAGAGCCTAGCGCATTTCTCACAACCATGTCTTGTGAGGAAATGGAGGGGACCTACAATTTTCTGACAGTTCCGAAAGGCTAATAGAGAAAGCGCTTCTCATTTTAAAAAATAGTAAACACTAAAATTTGGGGATGAGAACAGTTCATACGATAGAGAAGTCTGTGAAGAAAGCTTGCACCAAATTTAAAGTAAATCGGTCAAGTAGAACTTGAGAAATCATGGGTATCGTTTTAAAAGAAAAGCGCGTCTAAAGTTCCAAGTAAAATTGCACCCAGTCTTAGTCATGAAATAATATTTTAGACAGAAATCTGTTTAATCTGCCAAGTTTTTAGACTATAGTACACCCTTAAATATAAAAACTGACGTAATTTTTATTAATCTACACAAACTCTAGGACTGACACTTAAAACTCCAAATGGCTTTGGCTGCGCGTACATTAGTGCGATAAAGCGATGCGGTAGCGTTTGAATGCGAGAAAAATATTTACATTTGACATTTGATGCTACACATGCGTTCACAAGGCTCGCGCAATCATCTCGCACAAAAACTCCGCTGACCGCTTTTCAAGCGATTCTGTGCGAGAATCGTTAGTTTAGACGTTTGAAGAAAAAAAAATACAACAGTTTATTAAAGTGCTTTTGTTGTGTGATGCAATTTAGAAATTTTTTAGTGGTAGTAATACAGGGTGCGCCAGAGAAACTTACTTATTTAAAGGTCAATAAAAAGAAAAAGTATACTTCAGTTATTGTTTTAAATTTTTTTTTATTTGAGAATACAATATCCCAATTTTTTTTTTATTCAGTCTTAAAAATGACATCGGATAAATGGCGACCCCCATTGCGCATACACTGATGAAGTCGATTTTTGAAATTCGTATCCACTCTTCGCAGCATATCAATCGGTATGTTGGCATTGGCGTCGCGAATGTTGTTCTTGAGGTGTGCTATGATCCGTGGTCGATCGACATAAACCAGGGATTTCAAATAACCCCATAAAAAGAAATCGCATGGAGTCAAATCTGGAGAGCGTGCCGGCCATTGGAGATCGCCTCTGAGAGAGATGAGGCGGCCGGGGAAATGTTGTCGCAACAAATTCATTGAGTCTCGTGCTGTGTGTGCTGTGGTTCCATCTTGCTGAAACCACACGTTCCTAACGTTCATTTCTTCGAGTCTTGGAAGAAAAAATTCCTCGATCATGTTCCTGTAACGAGCTCCATTCACGGTAACTGCGCGTTCGTTTTCTTCAAAAAAATAAGGACCAATTATTCCCATTACCGACATCGCACACCAGACAGTAACTCGCTCACAATTAAGTGGCTTCTGGTGAAGCTCACGCGGATTTACACCACGCCAGGAACGAGTCTGTGAGGAGGAATTTCAAAGCGAGCGTGGAAGGCACGTTGCGTAGCAACAAGTGAGCGACTGTTAGAAAAGAAGCTCTCAACTGCGAAGGCCCGCTGCTCTCTAGACCAGAGCATGATGGCAACTGACTGGAGGGAGAAACAAACTTGGGAACTTCCCCCTCCAGATGCGTCCCCTCTTGCCCCTCTACCCACCCAACTCACCGCGCGGGAATTTTTTCAAATAAGTAAGTTTCTCTGGCGCACCCTGTATTATAAAGGAATAGAATTAAATATTAGTAGAATTCGAGGCCGACGACGATTCATCACGGTTTTGCATACACTCTCAGCTACAGCTACTCTAATCTCATTTCTTATATTCCACATAACATTTTCGTAATAAATCTGAACAATTCAGAGTTTTAGTGAGAGTCTTTCTATGATACTGAAGAAAATAGATAAAGCAGTTTGCTAAGAGTCAAGCGTGATCTTTCAAAAAAGGCCAATTGAAAATCAAACCCTACGATGTATTATTTTACGTACGGAAAACTGTAATAAAAGTAAGTATTTTTGTTTATTTAGCCGGAAATAGCCAATGCCTGATGTATTTCTATTCTATGTGTTCTGACAGAAACCTATGGTTTTTTTCAATAGAATAGAATGGTTAAGGCAAGAAAACAATACTTTTCACTGTAGTATTACTTTCGAAGTGGGGTATTTACATCAATCGAGCAAGATGATAACAGCGAAAAAGAATTTTAACATTTACATTTACATGAAACCTACTCCACACATAAATCTGCGGAATAGGGGGGGTTGCAGCCGGGCGACAAATACCATTTTAAATATTAGTCGAAATCGATCAATCTCCATTGGGATGAGACCAGAGGCATTCGTTTTAATTGATTAATACCAACGATTAAGGAGTGTATTGCAACTTCCTACATTTTGCTTTTATATATAACTAGCTGTGTCCTCGACTTCGTCCGCGTGGAATAGTGACTTTCGGCAGCGTTTTTAATTTTTTAGGCTACTTATTTTGCAAATAAGACACATTCATGCGTTTTAGTAAACTATTTTTATATTATTTTATTTCAGTACATTTTTGCACCCGACGTTCTTACTTTTTACTTCTTTTGTCAAATAAAAAGGTTTTGTGAGTTTGATACACTCTTTTAAACTAAAATTACAAATCAGTGGGAATTAAACAAACGGGGAATCAATAGTTTTCTAATTACGCTGTTCCAGTCATTATTAAAACTTTTATAGTGCCGCATCCCAGATGTGTAATTTGTAGCTGTGTACAATTCTAGATTACTCATTATTGGCACTGGAAGCTGGAACACCAACTTGCAGCCACTCCTGATAATTCTAAGGAATTGAGAAACTCTATAGGGTATGATGTGACTTGCTCAGTGTCCATAGTATTGTCTTCTGATAGATATTCGACAACATCCCCCAATACGTCTAACATAATTTATTAGTTTATATGGTTAACTATCTCATTAGTCGGCGCCGAAATCGACTTTTCACACAGTCATTACCTATTGCCAATATTTATTTGAAGATCAAGATAGACATTTCTTCTCAGGTCAACTGTGTAATCGACAATTTGACAGAAATCACGTCACGGCGAAAGAACTTTTGAAATCGGTCCAGTAGCTTTAAGGTTCCCGTTTACGTTGCCGTAAACGTTGGAATATTGGGATAATAAATACAGCCCATGTCCTTCTTCAGGCTCAAGACTATCTCGGCACCAAAATTCATACAAATAGGTTCAATAGTTTGGGCGGTAGATGGTAACATAGAAAGGCAAACAGACAGAGCTTCTTTCGCCATTATTATATGAGTGGACTCCCGTTCCCGTAGGAATATGGGGATGAATTTATGTTTATGTTACTCGAGGATAGTTTAGCATTCTAACGGTGGAAGAATTTTTGAAATCGGTGCTGTAGCTTCTAAGTTCCCGTTTACGTTCCCGTTCCCGTGGGAATTTAGGGATAAAATATATAGCGTATAGCCTATGTCTTTCCTCAGGTTCTAGACTATCTCTGTACAAAATTTCATTTAAATCTGTTCATTAGTTTGGGCGGGAGTTGGTAACATAGACAGACGAACAGACAGAGCTACTTTTGCATTTATAATATTAGTCAAGACCGGTTCCCGTGAGAATATTCGAATGAAATGTAACCTATGTCCTTCTTCAGGTTCCAGATCACTTCTGTATAAAATTTCAATTAAATCGGTTCTGTAGCTTGGTCGAGAGATGGTAACATAGAAAGACGAACAGACAGAGCTTCTTTCTCACATATGATATGAGTACAGACTTCCGTTCCCGTAGGTATATGGGGATGAATTAATGTTTATGTTACTCGAGGTACATCGAGGTGGTACCCGTGGTGCGATGGTTAGCATGTCCACCTGCTAACCCAGAGGTTCGAGGTTCGAATCCCAGCAGAGGCGCAAAAATGTTTTTTCCCGGGTATCGCCTTTCGCGAGGAATTGGCAAGTCCTCCGTTAGTAAATTCATGCCATGAAAAGCGCTTTCTCAATTAGCCGTTCGGATCCGGCATAAAATTGTAGGTCCCCTCCCTCACAAGGCATGGTTGTGAGAAATGCGCTAGGCCCAGGGGCTCCTCGCTCTGTAGCGCCACCCTATTTATTTTTTTTTATTTAGTTACTCGAGGATAGTGTAGCATTCTAACGGTGGAAGAATTTTTGAAATCGGTGCTGTAGCTTTTAATTTCCCGTATACGTTCCCGTTTCCGTGGGAATTTAGGGATAAAATATATAGCCTATGTCCTTTCTCAGGTTCTAGACTATCACTGTACAAAATTTCATATCAATCAGTTTAGTAGTTTGGGCGGGAGACGGTAACATAGAAAGTCGGACAGACAGAGTGACTTTCACATTTATAATATTAGTAAGGATTTATAATCGGGAATTGGCAACTTTGAATTTAAATTGCGTGTCCTTTCACTTATCATGGAACTGTCATTGTCAATTTATTAAGTAAACTCAACATTTTCATCATTTTCTTCAACGAAAATATAGCTGCCGTTCAGGCGTACTGTGGTCCTAAAAGGCAAAACTTGTGGCAAAAATGCAAATTGGATGTTTTAGTTTAACTGTTGACTTTTAATTTAGTTGACCTCAACTATTTGTTCAACCATATGCAAAGTTGCAGTTGCAAAAACTTGCAATCTTCAAAGACATTGCAATTTTTTTAAACAAAGCCGTGTTCCTAGTGCTCTTATTTTGATCTAAAAACCATTTTTCTGTTATGAATATTTTGAGATAAAAGAGCTGGGAGCGTCAAATTTGCGGATTCGATTTTTAGTATTTGATTTCGTAATCTGAAGACCGAGTGGTGAAATCGATTTAAATCAATTGAAGGGTCCGCCAAATAATTTTTTTTTTTTTTTGAAAATGCTATAAAAAAAACTACTGAATATTTTCTCAAATTTCTTTTTTTATTTGAAAGTACAATCTTTACGGTTAATAATGGAAAATTTCATTCAAATGGCTGCCTCGGCTGGTAATGCAGTTGCCTACACTACATGCGTCTGGGTTTTCTGTGCCCCAAATGCGACAATTTTGCTTGTTTACATACCAGCCAAGATCAAAATAAGCTTCATCTGAAAAGATGTTTTTTTTTGCCAAATCGGCATCTTCTCTAAGTCGATCGCAGGCCCACTTAGCGAAGCAATATTTCTCAGCGTTGTTCAAGCGTATACACAATAATACGTTCAGCGATCAAATCAGACATGAGCTAAGTGTTACCATTCACGAAATAAGCACTAGTTGAAAGAAAAAAAAACGTTAGATGGCGGACCCTTTAGTTTATATTTAGGTAAGTACAAATAAGACATAGTCTGTTTGAGCTATTAATATTCAACAATAGACATAAATATAAGTCCTCGGGCAAGCGTTAAAGCTCCCATTTGCGGTATCTCGTCGAGACATGAGAGTTTTGATGCAATCAATCTTCCATGCTAGTTATATCTAAGAAAAAAATGGGCACGACTGGGTCGCACGAACTTGCGATTGTGCTCTAAATACGATATCAAAATCTAAAGGCTGAGTTAAAGGTTTTGGTATTAGCTCTTCATAATATATTTTGTGGTACAGGGTTGCCAACTACACATTAATTATGGAAATTGAATTAAATCACGCAAAGTAATGAAAAAATTAAATTAAATATTTCAAAGGTTTCAAGCAAAAATCTAAAAACGCCATTCTTTTGCAATCGCCAATACACATGCATGATGAAAATTTAATCAAAATCGTTGGAGCAGTATTTCCAAAAAATGGATTTTTATTTTTCACTTTTTTTTTAAAAATGTTTTTTAAAAGTCGAGTATGCAAAGTTTTAGATCTTAACAAGAGTTATTTTGACAAAAAATTTTAAAAAAATTAAAGTTATAGTTTCGAAGTTACTTTCAAAAATCAAAATTTTTTAAAAAAGTTTATAAAAATTTCCAAAACTAAGTTTTTTTGAATATTGATATGCAGTCTTTCTTTAACAGCTTACGACTTTTTAAATCCAAAATTTCGTCAAGATCGTGTCAGCCATTAACGAGAAAGTCGGTTTTAAAAAAAACGGTACTATGGGAGGTACCGTTTTCAGGCCTTTTCCAAAAATTTTTTTTACATCATAAGAAAAACAATCCTAAATTAATCCTTAACACAAAATTTTATCGAAATCGTTGGAGTTGTTTTCGAGAAAAATAAGTGTTATCATATCGGTTATATGGCAGGTACCGTTATTTCAAGACCTAGAGACCCAATTCCAAAAACCCCTCTGTAGGATGCTCCACAGACACTAACTGCAAATTTTGAAGAAAATCGGTCCATTGGTTCAGGCTGTAGATCCATATACAGACAGACAGACAGACAGACAGACAGACACACAGACACACAGACAGACAGACAGAATTGCAGGACCCACTTTTTTCGTATTCTCTATCATCGTAATGTCATGTTTAATTGTTATCTCAAAATTTTTTTTCTGCACGATTGCAAGACTTGCCTTATAGTACCTATAATCGCAAGTAAAAAGGAGATTCAGCACGACGGACTAAGCTATGATACACCACAAGAGACATACCTTCAAGACAGACACACAATTGTAATTGATTACAACACTTTTTTGAGCAACCTAGGCCCTATTCGAGTAACTTTTAAAAAAATATCTTTCAATGATGTGTTGACAATGCCATCTTCAAAAAGTGTTGCTCACTACCAGCGATTGAACGATTACTGTTTTACCAATGTCGAGTATCCTTTTGGTTAGACTCGCTATATATGAACACGAAGATTGACATAAGTGCGGAGATCAATTGGAAAATTACTTCTTAAAATTCGCTATTTTGGGTTAAGAACGTAACTCTCTAGAAAAACCGAGGCAGCCCATTACAAAACCCTGATCAATGGCCATCTCAGTTCTATTTTACGGCGCAAAGCAAGAACCTTATAATCATAAACGTTTGAGACCTTTTTTTCAAAAGAAAAATACTCAAAGCTGCCTTTAATTCCATTCTTAAGAATGATCTGCTAAGACGAAAAACTACATAAGCTGTACCACGACATGAGCACAGCTAGAATAGTACTAATGGCGAGACTACGAATGCTGGGTCATGTAGAGCGGATGGACAGCAAAGCTCCGATTCGACGGGTTTTTTAAACAGTTCTCAAAGTTTCCACTACTGGAAAGTTAGAGAACTGGAAGACCTCGTCTTAGATGGCCTAATGTATGGGAAGACGACCTCAACTGATTAAAAGTATAAAGCCAGGGAGAGCTCGCCCGAAATCGAAATTGTTGGCGAAAAATATTACTTGAGCGCCAGGCCCATCCTCAACTATAATGGCCATCTAAGTAAGAAAGTAAAACCTTTTTTAAAAAACCTAGATTCTAGACGACACGATCGCCTTTAGCGTTAAGGAATGAGAAAACTGACAAGCTATGTCAATGTCAAAAGTTTACATAATTTTTCCAATGTAACCTACAAAATACAAGTCTAATAGATAACTTCACTCTTAGGTAGTGCTGGAGCGGTTGACAATACTAAAATTAAGAGCTTTAAGAACAATAAGAACATTCTCAATTGATTTCTGATCAAACAAATTGCAATCAAGACCAAGAAAATTAGTAAGCAATTGATTCCAATGCCATAAGTTATGTACTAATGTATACTGCAGTAGTTATTTCATTTTATTTTTGTTTTTTATGTACATCTCTCTATAGAAGAAACACAAATAATAATGAACAACATGTTTTGATGTAAAAAGTCAATCAATCATCTGTCAGGAGCTAATTTGTCAATACCTACGCACGCATTTTTTGAAATGTCAAATAGTTCTTTATTACAAAACTTGGGTAATGTAACATACATACAACACACATAGCCATGCATTGACAGCAAAGGACAAATCTCCACCAAAAACATTAATTTATTCTCTTCAAAAAACAGCACGTAGACGTGTTTTACTTTCGAAAACAAACAAGAAATCTATTGCTTGTTTCATAAACTAATACGGTGTTATTTATCTATGCTTGCTTACTTATCTATGCATTCCTAAGCTAAAACAATAGCAACAACAAAATCTTATGTTTAAGATATTCATAAAAGAAAGAACTCTTGCCAAAAAGAAAGCAAACGAACGAAGAAAAAAACATTTTGATTCAATTTACTAACTGACAGTCTTAATCTCTTCACATAAAACAACAACAAACTCGTTTTAAATCCTTTTGTTTAAATCCAAACATTAAAATAGAAACGCCTCACGTGTGACAGAGCATAATAAAACGAATTGATGGAGGAGATTTGTAAGCCCCAAGCCAATAAAACGCGCAAGAGAATATATTTGCCTCAGTCACGATTTGGCTTAAGAGTAATTTTGAAATTTATTAGATTTATCAATTTTTATTTTATAATGACATCGTCTCAGAGACAACCTTTTTACTCCCAGTTAATATAAGACTGATGGTGATGGAATTTTCGATTCAATTCCAAAGGTGGCTTTGGATATACATATATATGTACATACATATTTATGTGTATTTGTTTGTTCTTGCAAACAAGGTGAGAGGTAGCAAAGTGATTTTTATCGCATCCTTGTGTTGAAAGCGTTCAGTTTCTCATCGCCCTATTGAATAGATTTTTAATAAGCTATTAAAGTGTTTTGATAATATTGAACAAAATTAATTTAAAAAGAGGGGATGAGAACAAAGTTTTACGTCGCACTCAATAAACAGTATTTGTGTATAACCTCGACACAAAACTTTTAATGCGTTGACTTTTCATTAATTTATAGATTAAATATTTAAACACGAAGTCAAAACATCGACGTGAGTTTTTATGTTGTGGCCGCTGGCCGGCAGATTGTTTTCAAATGCATTTAAATGTCCAACGAAAAAAGAACCTGGAACGTTGCGACATAAATTCATATTCAAAATGAAGCTGCCATACGGAATTTTGGGATGCTTAAAAGGGAATTTCGCATTGCTCTGCGTCAGTCTACCAGGCTTGTAATGCTGTGATAATTTATAACCAATTAAATAAATGGAATGGTGAAACAACTGTGCTTAAGGCATATTACCACATCATGACGATTTTCTCTACCACAAAACAGTATAAAGTTTAACTCACTCTGGCGTATGAGTAATAAAAAAAATATATTCTGTTCCAATAAATTTGAACTGCGCTGCTTTCATTCTCGTTTTCTTTTCACGATGGAAATTTTTTATTTCGTCATTAATGTAAGAAACAAAAAAGATATAGCTTCCCGCCAAAACGCCTACGTAGGCCTCCGCGTAAACGAAATTCAAATAATGACATAATTTGTTTACAATCGCTTTGTATAATTGTACATACTTATATGAATATGTATATGTATATACGCTTAGTAGAAAAACAAGATTTTGTGCTGTTTGCATTCCAAGTTCTTTGAAAGGAGCTCCAATTAAAAGTCAGATGCATTATGCAAATACTACGAAAACAATCTCAATCGACAAAGAAGAAAACAAATATCGAGGAAAGGGCACAATGAAGAAGAATATTATCAGACGACCTTGCAACAGCTGAACAATCTTAATTTTCATTTTTTTATTAAATAAAAAATCACAACAGAGTTGTCATTGTTGTCTCATTGATAAAGAATTATTGTTTTTGAATAAATTTGGAATACGCAATTTATAAAGAGGATGCCTACGACGTTCGCTCTGGTTTTAATAGATGTAAATCATAAATGTTCATTCTGTGACACATTTTATGAATTCAATTTTAAAAGATTCTTAGATAAAGTTGAGCGTGGGCCGCACACCATACATCATTTTTAAATATTCTTCTTATTTGAATTTAAAGTGTTACTAATATAAAGGTAGGTCTTGTTGTATAGACTACGACTAGCTGCAGAGTTGCAACTGCCGATGGTCTCTGTATGCTCCCTGAAATATCAATTGGGCTTCTATTTTGTGCCTGCTAAGTTAAAAGCAATATAAAATTATTCTCTGTTCAACAAAAATATGCAGTAAAGGGAAGAAAGGGTTGTTTACCTCTCACTTGCAACTAAAAGAACAATATGCAGGGTGACCGTCCATTTTTTTAGATTCAAATATTTTTTCAATTTGTATTTGACTATTGAAATGAAATCCAGTTAATCTTTTTACACACCACCAAGACGTAAGATTTTCAAGGTAAGGTTTTTATAAATTTTCATCTCCGCCTCAAAAATGTCGTTCTTTTTTCCAGCAAAATTAAGTCCTTTGAATATTTTGAAGACATTTCAAACAAAACAAAGCAGCCAACAAAAAATAGCTCTCATAATAAAAAATTAAATGCACCAACACACATCCACAGATAACCCATTTTGATATCACAACACTCATTTTATTATCCTTAAAAGACTCGAAAAACATCGACACTTTCAATACGAATGTGTGCTTCTAATTTTCAAAAAAATCTCAGCGGCACAGAAACCCATTGTAAATAACAAAACAAACATTGGTAATTTGATAAAGGCAACGCGGCATGCATTGGTAAATTAAATGAGGGTTGAATCAGAAGAGCCAATCAGTGCACGTGCACAGTGAACCGATTTTTATGGCAATGTAGTGGCTTTCAAGCATTTTTCAGAGTTATTCTGAACGGATTACGTGCAGCAAAACAAAATCGCCATCCAAGAAGTGCGATGGAATGGGTCGGGCATTAGGAAGATGAAAAACTGCTATATCCACTATGACGACTGCTTCAGACAACAGAAACAACGCTTATTTGGGAGCAGATTTGTCGTTATAGGTAGAGTCTTCCAGTGTGATAGATGTCCGAACTTTCCGAGGGGCCAACTTTGACTCGGACAACTTACTTGTTGAAGCAGCATGAGAAGCGCTCTTTTGGGGAAATTGAGAGGTGCCATGACAGGAACGAGATTCGGAAGTTTTACCAAAAGGTAAAAAGATCCTGCCAGGGTGGCAAGCCCCGAACTCAAGCCAGTAAAGACCAGCAGGTAAACATAGTAATAGAGTCACAGTCGCTACTGAGGATCTGGAAAGATCACTTCTGCAGACTGCTTAACGGCGATGAAGACACATATTCCGCTGTCAGACAGAATACCTTATTTAACTTGGACTAAGATCAAGAATGCCGTCCTCCAGAGCTAAAAGAAGTTAAGCTTGCCATATGCAAACTAAAATCAAATAAAACTGCAGGTGCAGATTGCCTTGATGCCGAACTTTTCAAGGCAGTTGGAGATCGGTTGGAAAGGAGCATGCACCAGCTGATCTGCATGATATGGTCGGAAGAAAGCATGCCCGATGAATGGAACCTCAGTATCGTATGCCCGATCCTAAAGAAGGGAGACCGTCGCTTATAAGATCTTGTCTGCGGTAATATGTGAGCGTCTGAAGCCCCACGTCAGCAACTTGATAGGTCCTTATCAATGTGGTTTTAGACCAGAGAAGTCCACATTAGACCAAATTTTCACATTACGGCAGATCTTGGAAAAAAATAAACCCTCTTTTTATCGATTTTAAGGCCGCGTATGACAGTATTTACAGAGACGAGCTATACAGAGCCATGTCTAGTTTCGACATCCCTGCAAAATTCGTACGACTATGCAGGATGAGTTTGGAGAATTCACGCTGCTCCGTCAAGGTCGGTAAAGAACTCACCGAGACCTTTGATTTGGAAAAAGACTTTAGGCAAGGCGACAAACTGTCATGCGATTTCTTCAACATCATACTTGAAAAGATTGTAAGAAACCCAAACGGCAACACCAGCGGAACAATCGTACAAAAGTCTGTACAATTACTCGCCTATGCAGACGATATTGACGTAATGGGAAGAAATAAGAGTGATGTCATAGGTGCTTTTGCGAGTATTGAAACAGAAGCGGCAAAAATGGGTTTGATGGTTAATTAGGGCAAAACGAAGTATATGTTGTCATCTAACAAGGACACAGAACATCGACGAATTGGACAAAACGTCACAATAGACAGACATAACTTCGAGGTAGTACAGGACTTCGTCTACCTAGGATCCGCTATAGACGCACGGAAAACAACATCAGTGCGGAGATCAAACAGAGAATAACTCTTGACAACCGTTGCTTCTTTGGGTTAAGAAGGCAATTGAAAAACGAAACCCTTGATAGAAAAACCAAGGAGAGTCAGTGTGCAAAACTGGAGCTCGACAGAAATCGAAATTGTTTGCGTAAGATGTTGGTTGAGGCTCAGGTTCACCCCGAACTGTAACGCCCATCTAAGTAAGTAAGTAAGATTTCACAGAATCCTAGATTCGCGAGTTGAGTTGAAACCCTACGACGTACAGTAGTAAATGCTGGGCCAAATAACAATGTCTTTTCAAAAATTTAACAAAATAAATAAAGAGAATTTGGTGGACAAGGTATCGATTGGGCCACGACCCATCATGCTGCATCAACCAGAGGTCGTCCAAATCCATTTCATAAATTTCAATAAAAAAAAGTCGGTTAACATAGTTCTGTAATGCCCACCGTTGAAACATTATTATTATTGATTGAAACATTATTCCAAGTCTCATTTTCGAGTTTCGCGCACTCAGCTAGAGCCTCATTGTCTGCTCGCACCGTACGAAGACGAAGGGGCAAGAGTGTGTTCGTTGTTGACGTAACCATTGACTCGCTGGAGCTATCTTCTCGCAAAATTATTCGACTGCCAAAAGCAGCTCAATGCGCCTAAGAATAGATAGCAGAATGTGTACAGAAGCTGTAGGACCTAAAAAAACGGTTGAAGAAGTTTCTCCAAAGGAACCATGACCAAAAGTCAACAATAACTACACTGGTATAATGACTTCCAATACTTAAATATTAAGCTATGAAATTCCATCCATACCACTATAACAATAGCCATATGTTGTAATCAAATGATCATAGGCCCGATGCATTCAGGAATCGACTAAAAATAGGCGGCCAAAAGAAAACAAAAAAAGTCTCGCCTTTGGCGAGGAATCGGCAAGTTCTCCGATAGGATTTCCTTGCCATGAAAAGCCCTTCCGGTTTTTTGGGTCAACTTCTTAGTTAAAATTTTTTTTAACATAATTTGCCACATAAAAACTTATTGCAACAACAATATTTTGGTACTTAATCTTAGGGCTTTTACACACTGCCCCTATTGCTATGAATTAATTAGAACAATGTTTTCTATAATCCCCATGGAGATGGCTTTTAGTAAGTTCCTTGGGATAACATAAACAAATAATTTAACATAAAAAAACTGACTTGAAAGTCGACCGATGTAAAAAGGAAAAAATATAAGCCCCACTGGCATCCAAACTCTTTTTCTCCAGCATTCAACTGTGGTCTGTTTTTGAGCATTTGCATTAATTTTAACCAGAATATTTTCCACTGAATAATGAAAATCGCACTTCTACTGAAAAAGCTTATGTAAATATTCTTCACAATCACACTCCATCGTGGAATGTGACTGCATTTAATGAACTCGCAAATACGATGACAAAAGCAAATCTTGCGCTACAATAAATTGAATTATTAAATTTTATTAAAATTAATAAGGTCGCTTCTTGCTAGATTTAAAGTAAATACATTAAATTTTCTCCTTGCAATCGAGAACTCCTTATCCATGGCAATATTAAAACCAGGAACCTCAGTTGTAAAACGCAAGCTTTGACAATTCTCTTGCTGAAGCAAAATTTTAATTCCTCACGTATTAGGTTCTCTTTTATCATCTGCACTCGCAGTTGTCCCTTCCTCTCATCTAATACCAAAGTGTATTAAGATGAATCTCTTTCATTCTTTACTACCTGAACGTAAGTGCACAAACACATCCTTTAACTTTTAACCTTATCCTTTATTTAACTCTCCACAGAACTTTTTGGCAGTAAGTTAAATTCCACGTTCGATGTATAAATTTCACTCTACCCATCACAATGTGGAAAACTTTTCCCACTGACTAATTAAGAAAAGACACCGTCACCATTCTGTCGTTCTGTTTTAGCCAAAGTACGCAAACAAAGATAAGGAAAGGAAATTGGCTGAAAGAAAGATTTTTTTTTTGTATGTGTCGTACTTTGTTGCAGGATAAGTTTTGCAGAATAAGTGTTTTCTTGAGAAAGAGGGGACTATTTATGTACTGATCTTTGGACTTTTTTATATTTATTTTTGGAATCTTGGTTTTAAGAACTGGAGGAGAATTAACGATGGCTTATTTGTTGCTTTGTATCTTAGAAATAGCTTATATGTCAGGGTATAGCAGTTTGATCCTTGTATGGCATAATATCATTAAGGACATAAAATGATCGATAGGAAATGACGAAATATCCAAACGAGTCCATCATTCTTTAGTCTTCGCTATAATCAACGTAAGCAAGTGGGATGGTCACAACTACTTTTTTTTTATTGTTTGTACTGACAGCCGAGTGTTAATTGTTTTTGCACTACTGCTGACAGCTGTTGTGATGTTTTGTTTATTTTTACTGTACACGTGTTTCATTACTTTGTGTTTGGTTTAAAAATGAAAATACAAATGAAAGTACCAGAGAAAATGTTTTTGTGTGACTTATAGAACTTTTGGAGACAAGGAATGCCACTAAGTTCATACGTAACGCAAGTGTATTTAATTTTTGGAAGGAGATTTATGTTTTCCAATAAAATTAGTATTTTAGTCTTTACGTAATACAAGAAAAGAAAAGTCACTATAAATGTATGATTGATCCCACCTTACTTACTTACTTAGGTGGGCATTACAGTTCGGGGTGAACCTGGGCCTCAACCAACATCCTTCTATAACGATTTCGATCTCGGGCGAGCTCTCTCCAGTTTCGCACTCCAAGTCGGTTGAGGTCTTCATCCACTTGATTGCGCCACCTAAGACGAGGTCTTCCCCTTCCGCGATTTCCCTGCAATGTGCTTTCGAAAACCCGACGAGCCGGAGCGTTTGGGTCCATCCGCTCTACATGGCCCAACCATCGTAGCCTCGCGATGCGTACTCTTCTGGCTATGCCCATGTCGCGGTACAGCTCATACAGCTCGTTGTTGTATCTTCTTCTCCACACATTGTCTTCGCATACGGGACCAAAGATCATTCGGAGAATTTTTCTTTCGAAACGACCAAGAGTTTCCTCATCCGCTTTCGATAAGGTCCATGCTTCCGCGCCGTACAGCAGGACTGGGATGATTAAGGTCTTATACAAGGTCACCTTGGTTTTTCTAGAGAGGGTTTTGTTTCTCAATTGCCTTCTTAGCCCATTGATTGATCCCACCACAAAAGAAAAAACGGACACAAAAGAAAAAAACGGGCACGGGATAACCCAGTCGGTTGCACAAACTTGAGATTGTGTGCTAAATACGATGTCAAAATCTGAACGCTGAGTACAAGGTTTTCATAATGGCCCCTATCACAAGGCCCGTCGCGTCGTAGCGACTTCGGACTACGAATACAACAATAGAAGCTTCACAGACGCCCTTGTAGTGAATCTTTTGCCACAAATAATAATTTATCATATAGGTTGTATGGCAGGTACCGTTATTTCAAGCCCTAGAAACTCAATTCCAAAAACCCCTCTGTATACAGACTCACAGACCCTAACTTAAAATCGAGATAATAATTAAACATGACATTACGATGACAAAGAATACGAAAAAAGTGGGTCCTGCAATTCTGTCTGTCTGTCCGTATATGGATCTACAGAATGAACCCCTGGACCGATTTTCTTCAAAAATGCAGTTAGGGTATGTGGGGCAGCCTTCAGAGGGTTTTTTTTTGTAATTGGTCGAAGTTTCTAATTGGAAGAAATGATGAAGAAGGCGCGTAGACATGTTGTATGTCCAAGAACGAATTAGCGGTATACTGAAAACAAGGTTCATTCTTCGGTTGTAAAGACGAAAGATTACAAGATGTTCTACTGTGGGACGGATCAAGTTAAAAACGGAATCGGTGTCATCCTTGCGGAGGAGCTACTAGGCAGTGAGTTGACCGTTTCGAACCTGTTTGATGTTTCTTCGTTTAAAATTACAAAGAAAGGTGTGGAATATTGTCAGAGCTTACGCTAATCGAATTGGCGGAGATTTAAACTACAAAGGAGGAGAGGAGTATGAGGACTGCTATCGAGGTATGGGATAAAGCGCCAGCAGCCCACCATGTAAAAATATCCTAAATCACGTTGCTCAATCGTAAAGATTACCATGTTCATCAAACAAAACCGACACCTTGTGGAAATGAAGCCCAAATTGACTACCATTTGGTAGCCCTATAGGGTGAAAGACATTGAATGAAAAACTGCAAAATGACACTAGGTGAAGCTGTCACCCAGCAATACCGTCTTCTACTAAAAGAATGTGGAGAAATGGAGGCGGTAAAGAAAATCAAACAAATAATGGCTACGAAGTGGTATAAATTGGGCGAAGTGGTATAATTTGGACAGAGGAAAAGACAACAAATAAAAAATTTAAATATGCAAAGATGTCTGTGCAATTCCATCGACACAGTCCAAAATAAGCTCATCTGCTGGACCAAAAACAGAGGGCTAAATGTCAACCCTACAAAAAAAGAACTTGATCTGATTACGAGAAGACGTAACATTCCAGAAATATGTACTTCCATTAACTATATCTGATACGGCGAAACATTTAGGAATTGTCCTTGATTGTAAACTTAACTGGAAAGAAAATTTAAAACAAAGAGAAATAAAAGCTCTAATCGCCTTCAAATGTAGCAGTAGAAATTTTGGGAAAAAATGGGGACCTGGTCCCAAAACTACTCACTGGATGTATACATCCATAATAAGACCAATCCTCACATATACCTTTCTGGTCTGGTGGACATCATTAGAGAAGGTGTCTAACTTTAAGACCATAACCAAAATGCAAACGCTTGCATGCATTAGCTCAACCAGTGCCATGAGAACAACACCAACTGCAGCTATGGAAACTTTCTTGTCCCTAGCCCCCCTACATGAGAGATGGCGGCCAAAAGCGCACTGCGACTCCATCAATGCAATAACTGGAAAACAGGCATATCAGGCCATAGAACCATTATGAACCATAGGCATAAAAACAGGCCACAAAAATATTGACATCTTCATAGACAGCCAGGCGGCCATCAATCATCCATTATCACAAAATCCAAATTAGTAGAAAGCTGTTGCAGTAATCTTAGACACCTCAGCTCAACGAACACCGTAACCATAATCTGGGTTCCAGAACATCGTGACATAATCGGTAATGAAATGGCTGATAAGCTGGCTAAAATCGGGTCAGCACTCGAGTCCAGTGAAACGAACACCTCAGTTCTAAAGCCACTGGAACGAGAAAAAACAGAATCAAACACAATTTTCTAAAAACCGCCAGTGACAGGTTGTCATCTTTAGAAACATGCCGGGTCTCCAGAAACATTTAGCCAGATGTTTCCAAGAAAAAAAAACAGATTTTCTGCTCCAGCTTAGTAGGCCTCGGCTGTATGTTGATTAGCATCCTCAAGGGCCACAACTCGTTAGGTACCCACATGATGAGAAGAGGCATTAGCACATCCAACTTATGTATGGGATGGCAAAACGAAGTGGCAGAGTAGGGATCATTCCACTTCCTCTGTGAGTGTCCTATCTTGGCCCATACTAGCAAAAAAAGCCTCGGATAATACTTCTTCAACAATCTGGGCGACATCTCTAACCTCCCACTAAACAATATTCTCAAATTCATCCAGAACTCCAAATGGTTTCGCGGGGGCTCCCAACCACAATAACCCAGTCACAAACCAATCCTCTGACACCCCTCTCCTCTCCTCTACCTCCTCGTCCTCTGTTATCCGGGGACCACAATGGATCCTTGAGATACCCCATCCAACCTAACTTGAATTAGGGGAGCAACAATCTTATTAAACAGCAAATTCCCTAGTTTTCACGTCATGTATAGGGAACAGCTCTTAAGTTTCTTCGAGGCGCTCGTAGAAACAATCCTTGGGGATCTCGTCTTTCTCTTCTGTGTGGGGCGTGGACGCATGTTAGGCTAATGTTGGCGATTTTAGCCCCGATGCCGATGGTCAATACACGCTCAGTATACCTCTAACGACAAATCTGCACCCAAAGCGTTGTTTAAAGTTGTCTGTAGATATCGCAATGTTTCAACTTCTTTATACTCATCCATTCCATCGCTTTTCTTGGATGGCGGTTATGTCTGCTTTGTAGCGGTCTGGGTAGTCCGCTGATTCTCCAGCTGCCCTTAATCCCTAAAAAGATTTAACGTTCCACAGATCCTTTTGTACATTGGTAGACGATAACTTTCCCTCCAGACTATCATCTTCTATACGCTTAGAGATCAAAATTGTGGATCTAAGTCCTATACCGTCCATAATTTTGCAAAACTGATATGGTATCTCTTCTGGTCCAACAGTTTTGCCTTTTTTTTAGTTCTTACCTGCTTCAGTAACTCCTTCGACTGTGATATCGGGTATTTCCGTTGAATCAGGTTCAGCTTCTGAGAGTTGTTCTTGACGAAACTGTTCGTTCAAAAGGTCATCACAATACTGTCGCCATAAATTTTGTCGTCATCCTCATGATTTTCTTGAGCATCTTTAATGAACTCCGGCAAACGAATCTCCTGAGCATTTCTTCTTATTTGAGCAGCTATTTTGAATATTGTTGCTCCCTTATTTAATTTTTTTTATGGTATTTCTTGAATAGCTCGACTTGCATCAACAGCCGGGCAGATATTTCTTCCGATACATACCTTCCGTTGTCTTATAGGCTTGGAGTTGGTCGCTTTTCTCTCACTTCTTGCATGCAGCTTCTGTTACTCGCTTTGAGACGAGCCGTTTCATTTCTTTTATTTTGACGAAACTGTTCGTTCAAAAGGTCATCACAATACTGTCGCCATAAATTTTGTCGTCATCCTCATGATTTTCTTGAGCATCTTTAATGAACTCCGGCAAACGAATCTCCTGAGCATTTCTTCTTATTTGAGCAGCTATTTTGAATATTGTTGCTCCCTTATTTAATTTTTTTTATGGTATTTCTTGAATAGCTCGACTTGCATCAACAGCCGGGCAGATATTTCTTCCGATACATACCTTCCGTTGTCTTATAGGCTTGGAGTTGGTCGCTTTTCTCTCACTTCTTGCATGCAGCTTCTGTTACTCGCTTTGAGACGAGCCGTTTCATTTCTTTTATTTGAGGGCCATGGTTTGAAAGCCCTTTTCTTCTTACTTATCACTGCTTTAACTTCATCATTTCACCACAATGTTTCTTTGGTTTGTTGGTGTTGTTCCTTTAAAACCTCCGGCACTGATTTGGCTCTATCTAAGCAAGCCTTTTGCAACCAATCCCACATACTTTGTGCTGTGCTCCCTATATTTTGGACTCACCCATTTTATTAAATTCATAAACATAACAATTTGAGTATTGCTAACGCTCGAAGTTTTTTTTACAAAGTAAATACAAATCTGGATAACAATGCAAATTTTCTAAAATTAACTTTGGGCGTTGTTCGTTTCCTTCTAAAGACCAGTCTTTTATATCCGAAGCCAACTGATAAGCGTTAAATTTGGGTTTGTCCTCCAACTATGTACTTTATGATAAGCACACTTACTTATACAGGCCGCTTCCCGGCGACCAAGGTACGAATTACGAATACACGTCTTCATAATAATGTAGATGTACTATACATACCTACATGCGAAAACAAAATTGATTGCCGGCAGCCCGGCTAGGGATGGTCCTTGCACAATGCGTTCTCTTGTTCTTTGTGGTCTGATATGAGTTGAATGTAATTTTGTGATTCAAAAACCTCAGACCGTCGATATTATGTATATAAGCTGGTAACAACAATTGACAAGACACAAAATGTGATGTAGGTACATACATATCAGTACATTCACAGTGTAAAAAATAAACAAAACAACCAACAATAAATCAGTCCCCATAAGACGTGGAGAGTTTGTCTTTTTTCTGCACCTGAAAATTGAACTAAACTAAATACAAAACAAACTATCAACATGTAAGAATTGAATAGCCAATAATTAACATCAAAAAACTACAATTCTTCATTAAAATAGGCAAATTATTCATTCGAATAAAATTTTTTTAAAACACAGGTGGGTGGGGTGCTCTCTAGAATCGTCTTTACTCGAGTGATTTTCATTTTCCCAAAAACAAGGGATGTGAATCAGGCGATGAGGAAACAATAATAATAGTCTTCTCACTTGAACTATTATAATTAGTTTATAAAGATTTATTTCTATTTGGATACGCAAAATGTCAAAATCTAGAGTGGGGTCTTCTAAGCAGCTCCTATTAGATTTGCATCCAAATAATACAAAATTTTAGATACTTACCAAATTAAAACCAGCCAATTTATCGCACTAAATTAATTTGATTGTACACAATTGACACATAAAATCATTATTAATTACGCACGGATGTATATTTTGTTGATATTTTTAATGTTTCGCACATATTTTTTGATGAATTTTGCAAAATTATACACAGACGTTCTAAAATGAGATCAACTTGGGTTGACTTTTTAATAACATACAGGCAGCCATGTTGATTTTTCGATGGGTTTAGATGTCAAATGGGATTTCGTTGAGTTTTTGGTTAAATTTGTAGTGATATCTGCAGGGGAATAGATGAAGCTTCAAGTTTTGGTATTCAGAGTGTCGGTTAAGTTTGAAAAATAGGTCGAAACAAATGAATGTAGTTTCTATTTTTAATTTTGCCCCAGAACTAAAAATGTTAGCTCTTATTTTCTTTCGCTTTCATGTTACCTACTTTTATTTTCAAATACATACTTTGTTTTCCAGCCAATTTTATTTTCCGAAGGGAAGACAAGTAGACACCCAAATATGGGACTTAGAATTAATCCAAGTTCATGAAGTAAAAATAAATCTATGCCCAGAAATTACTCATTATCCTGCTGAGAAGAACAGCGTACTCGATTTGACCAATGACCACCAGGATAAGGCTACATTCAAAATGTGTGAAACAGCATTTTTTCAGCTCAACAAGTAGCATAAGGTAACACTGCGATGCTGTATAACACCATATCGACAATGACTATCAGATTTTTGAAAAATGTATTTCTTCTGTCGGAGCGGAATCCTCTCCGATTTCCTACGATACGGAGACATTCACAATTATTATGAATGGTGTTTTAATAAAACGCCAATAAGATGACTTATCTCTGGGTGCCACAATTGCCGTTTAAATAAATAACTTTTGAGGGAATGGTAAGAGCAATGAGGGACAGATAGAGGGCTGAACTAATATTTTTATGATAACAAAAATTATCGCGGCTGGAGTTCTGTCATTTTTTAGGCGTTTTAGTGAAACGCCTATAGCAATAAGGGTGATTTTTCTTCGTGGTAGTTCTCCAATCGGCCTATCCGACGTCGTCCAATTAGTTTCTGCTGCGGAAAGTTTTAGTTTTGGGAATGCAATGCGTTGCCGCATTTGTGGAAAAATTCTTACGATGACAACTACTTCGAAGCAGAATTGAATCTCCGAAATTAGAATCCTTCAACTTTATATCAAATATAAGAACTATATTCCAAGCCAGCCCCGGTTTAAAGCTTTCCTGCTCAACTCATTTTCAAATGAAAGATCTAGTCTGGCTTCTTTAAAAATTCTCACTTCTCTAAGAGCAGGAGAAAGAGCGAATGTCTTCGTCTTCCGTTTCCCGGCGTTAAGAGCATCGTGACCTCGAAAGGATCACAGTTCTCTCACGCAACTACTTCACAGTTCACACTAGTCATCCACTCGTGGAGAAGACTGGGAGAGAAAAAAAAAACAAATACGTTAAACGAATACTTAGGGTTTTATTTAATTTTGAAAATATCTAACAAAATTGTAACAAATATAGATATACATATTAATACAAAACAGTGTAACAAAGTAGTATAAAAAGTTACTAGCAAAAACGAAACAACTTTTAACTGCCCATAGATTTGGGCTATAAGTATAAAAATATAGATTGCCTTAGGTCCAACAAACATATCATTTCCTTTAAATTTTTTTTGGTGTGGTGTATTTTAGCTGTGATGACGATGTGATTAGTGCATATTGAGCTCAGACTAGAAACTTAATCCTGTTGCCACTATAAAGAATAAAGGCCATTAGTTTAGAATTTGATTGACCAAAGATTTTTTTCTGGACAAATGACTTACTTTCAGGACTGGAGCTCCACCATGTTTAGCTGCCTCCCGTTCCTGACGTTCCATATGCTCTGATCTTTCCTGCTGTCGACGGAATTTCTCAGGATCTTTTATGCCTCGATTTTCACTTTCTTGTTTTCGTTTTTCTGCGGCCTCTTCTTGAAGTTTTCTTCGGGTTTCCTAATGAAAACAAAGAAGTACGATTAAAATGAGGTATTGGTAGTGCTATTGAATAGGGACATACGGCCGATGGCATAAGCTCAGTTTCTTCAGAGCTATCTTTACAACACGAACTTCCCATTGTATACAAGCTTAGATCTTGAAAACAAGTCCAATTTAAATGCTTATTGATAATAAAATCAAAAATTTGTATTTGTATGGATTCACTCATTTAATTTTTTTGTCTCATCAAACATCAAATGACGTTCTTTTGTTTTGACAAGAAAATTTTGAATAGCTGTCAATCTAGTTTTCATATATGAGAATACAAAAAAGTGTATGTCAATTATCGGAACTGATTAAGGCTACCACCAAACTATTTACTGCTGGAAAAAGTATTGATTTCACAAGTACTGGGAATTAATCTAGAAAATGAATATTTGCGTGTGAATTCCTATCAATGATGAATTGTTGTTAATGCTTATGTTTATCCACGCTGTCCACTTATTTTGTTGTTGTTTCTAGCTCGCAAATATTTGAACAATCGCACCTAATATTGAAAAATCAGTTACTACATTTCCGCTTATGGTGGATTTACATGCATCTGCAAGTGCAGATGAAAATCGGAAAAAGACACAAGATGTAAAATTCATACTTGTCTGATAGAGAAGGAATGAACTTCCTAGTTATGGTTGCAGATGAAAAATTATGGGTGCAGATGAACATGTTCATCTGCAACCATAATTTTTCATCTGCAACCATAATCCTATTCGTCTCTCTTTTTAACTTTTGTGCTTTGTAATCTTCATCCGTCTCGCTTTACTTTTCTGCACTTCCGCAGTTGCAGATGCATGTAAGCCCAGCATTATACTCATCAGTTCGAATTAGTGCCAGTGTATGCCTAGATAAAATTTTAAAAAGATACTGCTGGTAGCTGGATCGATTCGAAAAGGTGTGTGTACATATACATTCAGATCGAGTAATTGGGTAAGAGTGGATTTACATGCATCTGCAACTGCAGAGTTGCAGAAAAGTAAAGCGGGACAGATGAAGATTATGGTGGATTTACATACATCTGCAAGTGCAGATGAAAATCGGAAAAAGACACAAAATGTAAAATTCATACTTGTCTGATAGAGAGGGAACGCACCATCTGCACTTCCTTAGTTATGGTTGCAGATGAAAAATTATGGGTGCACCCATTCCATTTGAAGTCGATTGCCCGATTTGGTGAGGTAAGTAGATACCCGCATCGAAATCTGAATCACAATCCGATTCGATTATCCGATTCTAAGTGGAAACGTGTTAAAAATGTTTTTCAGATCAACCAGTATAATCATCCTATTTATGTCTGCAAACTATTACAAGATTCAACCAATAAAATCGTTGGCTCCTGGGATGGAAATCAAAACAGAAGCATCGAATAAGAAGTTTAAATATTTATTTCGCAATGAATTATAATTTAATCAGGGTGGCATAAATACACAGAAAACCTGGGGCTAGATTCCGCAAGAGTGAATTTTAAATGTGTACACGAAAAATTGTGCACACACTCTAATTTGGATTCCGCAAGGGTGAAGGTGAGATTTTTTGACATAAGACGTGTACACTATCTTTCAAATTTACTCACGGTCTTTTTAGAGAGTGAGTTTTCAGAGGGCCGTGAGTGTGAGTTTTTTATACTCACTCTTGCGGAATCTAGCCCCTGACACAAAAACTTGGAGTGCTTTTCCAACGAAAACAGCATTGTTCATCGTTAACTATTGCAGTTTTGTTCTGACTCTGAACGTATTACTTTCTATGACATTTCGCCGGTTTTTCATCCCTCTTTCCGATCAATTCAAAATTCCCCTCTGCAAAAAAACCTCACTAGCATATTGCATTTGACGTTTCTCAAACAAAATCGTCACCAACATTTATTTCGGTCTCCTAAAATTTGTTGCAAATTCCGGAATCTCGCTATTTTCTTAATCTCAAAAATATCAGCCGTTTAGTATATCTTGTTGTGCTTATTAATTTTGTGTTTTCGTTTTAATAGTTTGTGAATAGAGATTGTCAAGTTTAATCGAAAGGCGGGTGATAAGGAATTGCTGTTTACTTTTATTTTTTGTTAGCTTCGTATTTCTAATCTTTTTTTCTTCGATAATGTTAAACGTACCAAATGAATCTAAAGTAAGTAAATTATCACTAATTGATAGCACTTTTATATGATTAAATGGTCTTACGACTTTTAATGCCTTGTATAAGAACTGCCGCAAGGCGCGTTGTCTTTCAGAGTATGTATTTGAAATAACCTTCAGTTGACCTAGGCCGTTTTAAAAATCAGTTCCTATGTGGAAAATTTAAAACTGTACCTATGTACATACCTATCTCTGGTCATTATCCGTCGTGTCTTTGTAATAAGAATGGAATTTGCAACATCAGTTAGAATAGAAGACCAATGGCATCAAAGATCAAACATAGGTAGTCAATCTTCCGAAAAATACAAAGTAGGAATTGAGATGAAAAAATGCGATATGAGAGAATTAGCTCGGATCATCGCTGTCAGGCGACTCGTTATGTAAATGTAATAAAAAGACAAAGTAGGTATTAATCAAATAACTTTGTTTATTTTCGTTGCATTACATAAGTATTCGACAGTTTTAATGGATTTGTTTTTCAAAAGATGATACAGCAGCACATATGCACTTTGTTCGAGACAACACGAGCTTCAGAGAGCATATTATTATGTATAGCCTTCTTATCACAAAGTGGACAAGACGCAATAATCTCAGTATTCCAGTTGAATGTAGTTACGATACACGATGAGTGGAAAACGTTATTTTAGTCTAATAACTAACGCTAGTTTTTTCTGTAGCTGCGGATACCTTTTTTTATAATTAGAATTTCCTAACAACTACATATGTATGCTCTAGGATCTTGAACAATTTATGTCTGTTGGACTTATTGGATTGAGGATCAAGTCAGAGTCATACGCAAACTTTTGTTCTTCAAACAATAAATCTTCAAGAGTGTACCAGAAATGATTTCAATAATTTGCCATTTTCAAATTCAATTAATCTGCATGTCCACAGTCCCCATTTGACGTGAGCATGTACATAATGCACTTTATTGAAAAATGATTCAAAAACCGTTCCTTTTCTTTAGCTGCGATTCGGTTGGTTCGTTGAACCCTGAGCTTTGCAAAGTATAACCTCCATCAAGCCTTTTTTAGTTATGAACATTCAAACTGTTATTAAAGGTTTGTGGTGGTGGTGTTGTCCAGTGATCAATACAACGAGTTCAGATAACAAATTGACTTCCGAAGTTCATATGGGTACATTTTTAGCAAATACTAATTCGTTAAAAAAAGGCATGTTTTTGCGAATTTTTTGTGAGGAAACAGTTCAAGTTTCGTTATTCAAATCAATAACACATTAAAATAGTGACATTTCAAGAATGTTGTGTAAAATTTTCAAAAACAAATATTTAAAAATACGGCAATGGCAGCAATTATTCGGACGTACTACGAAAAAAAGACGATTTGCGGTGCTTTCATATCTTGGTGTTGGATCATCGGAAATCAAAAAATCAAAGTTCATTCGATAGATAGCAGTTTTCACCTAGGTAAAGTCGAGGAAGTTTCTCGAAATTTAAATTTTTCACGTTTTTGGAACTTTGAAGGAAAAACGCGATTTTTCGTGAAAAATGTCGGCTAATTTGTTATTGTAAAATAACAATTACATATCAACAAATTTGAAAAAAAAACTCTTCGTTACTACCTCCTAAATTATGAACAGAATTAGTGTTCCAAATTTCAAAAAGATCGGTGCAGTAGTTTTAAAGTAATGGGGGGCACCGACTTTAAAAAAGTGAGTTGTGGGTAAAACGATTTAAAGCTGCCAGGTATGAAAATATTTATAAAGTCCTTAATTTTGCTCCAATCCACTTGAAATTTTGACACAATATTCTTAAAGAGGGAAGCATTCATTTAAAAAATAAAAAAAAAGCAAAAATAAAATTTAAATACGTTTCTCCTTAAATAAATAATTGGCATGTTCTCGTTGGCTTGAGCAGTGCTGAGGGTCGTTGGGTGTAATATTGGTGGGTGAGGGATATTAGTTCGATGGTCGCTTCGGTCCTGAAAGCTGTTGTATTTCCGTTTTGTAGAGTGTGTCTCTTGGTATCTTCAACCTCTGTTCCTCTTCCTGCAGCGACATAGAAGTCTCAGAAGCTGTCTTCTTGCGGCATTCGAAATGCTAGATCCATTATGGATGCACTTGGAGCTATCGGTCGTCGGGGGCTGGGTTACCTGCAATTACATTAATAAGAGGGATGGGATGATATGAGTATCTGCTCAGCATTTGGTGCTGAGGTTGTGTAGGTATTTGTCTATGGGGACAATTTTAGATGTTTCGTAAAGCCTTTCATTGCTGTAGTAGCGGATTGAATTTGGTTTTTTATACAAAGATGTGCAACAGCGAAGAGCCTTGCGCTCGAATACTTGCACTTTCTCCATATATGCTGGTCTTATTGTGTACCATATATTTACTTTACCTAGGTGGGCATTACAGTTCGGAGTGAACCTGGGTTTCAACCAACATCCTTCTATAACGACTTCGGGCGAGCTCTTTTCAGTTTTGCACTCTAAGTCGGTTGAGAACTTCTTCCACTTGATTGCGCCACCTAAGACGAGGTCTTCCCCTTCCGCGATTTCTCTGAAATGTGTTTTCGAAAACCCATCGAGCCGGAGCGTTTTGGTCCATCCGCTCTGCATGGCCCAACCATCGTAGCTTCGCGATGCGTACTCTTCTGGCTATGACCATGTCGCGGTACAGCTCGTTGTTGTATCTTCTTCTCCACATATTGTCTTCGTATACGGGACCAAAGATCTTTCGGAGAATTTTACTTTCGAAACGACCAAGGGTTTCCTCATCCGTTTTCTATAAGGTCCATGCTTCCGCACCGTAAAGCAGGACTTTGATGATCAAGAAGATGGTTTAACCTCTAGTACCAGAAAAAAAACCTAAAAGCATGTTTCATTGAAAGGAGTAGTTCTCGATTTGGGAGTAAATCTTTGGAATTTCAATCAAAAGCGCTATAATTCTTTATAGAAAACTTAACTTGAAAAGTATAAAGTTGTTGATTTGGTACGAAAAACGTAACCAAATTTCTGTTTTACTGATTTTCCCGGTTTTTTATATTTTATTTGACATTTTGAAACGATCATTGCGATCACAACTCTCCCACTTTTCTGCTTCACACTAGTGATCCGCCTGTGGGGTACGCCGCGTTGACCTCAGAAAGCGTCGGCAAGCCTCCCGGTTTTGGATTGTTCCATGTCTGAGGCCAACCAAATGCTGCTGTTTTCGCATTTGCTTGTACCAGGAGTGTTTTGACCTGCCTTTTCTTTTTCGTCGCGAATTTGTTGAAACGTTGTACGATATTGCCTTTTGGACGGGGTTCTGCGGATCTCTCCTTTGAACATGACAATACCAACTGAGCCGGTCGTGCTGAATTTTGTCCAAGATGGTACTTTTGACATGAAGGCTTCCACGGATCTTAGTACTACATTTTGAAACAATAATCCCAAATCGCTTTAAATAATGTCGCTTTCCATTGGACGAAAAGAACCGTCCAGGAGCGTCCAGGAGCATTATCAAATCATTCCATTGGTGCAAAAAGATCGCTTCTCATGATTCTGAGTAGTGACAGCCGCTTCTCGATTTGAAGTGAGAATCGACTCAAGAAGCACTAACACATGTTGCTCAAATGCCAAAAAGGAAATTTTCTTCAGGGACATTTTTTAAGAGCCATAGGTGTTTCACTCACACAAAGCCAATTACGTTAAACTGAATAAAAAACAATTTGGGTGCTCCATTGGTTTTTAAAGTGAGTGCTTCCCCGAGTGAAACCAATGGAAAGCGACATAAGCAGTATATGAACATATAGAATATTCCATAGAATATCGTATGATATTTTTCCAAAATATGTAACAATTGGTATGAGGAAGTATTTTATACTAGGTGACCCGCCTGGCGTTATTCGGGTCTGTAGTTTTAAAGTTCTCATGGGAACATGGGGATGAAATATAGTCTATGTTTTTGAGGGATAAAGTAGCATCCTAATGCTAAAAATATTTTTGGAAATCTGTCCAGTATTTTTTTATTTCCTGTTTACATTCCTCTTATATTTTTTAAATACCAAAACATTATTACAAGGAATCGTGACATAAGAGTGTCATCATTTTTATTGCCTTCATAACTTACCTTTCGTTAACAAACAGATATGTACTAACTTCTCTCTCGAGCTTGAGAAACGTCAAATTTATATATAGCTAAAATTGATATGCGTTCCAGGCGAAGCGTGTGTTGCGGCTAAATTATTTAAGGATAGGAATGCAGATGGCTATTTCGATAGGGCACTGTTTGTAAAATGGGGATATCATCAGTAGGCGAAAAAAAGTTAGAGAAGCACCTGACCATGACCAAACATGGGAATCGTAGTCTAAATTTCGGATTTCAATGTTTAAATCAATAAACGAAAAACAGATTCTCGTAAGAGTTAAAAAAAGCATGACCTTGTGATAAGAACATAAGTAGGTAATCTGAAAATGATATTTTTTAAATTTTCATGGCAAATCGTTATCAAAAGAATAGTATCTACCGTATGGCTGAAAGAATCTCCTAGCACAAAGAAAGATTAAATCCAATTAGATTAAGAAGTAAATTATATTTGATTGTTGTAGATTATTACTTAAAATTCATAAAAATCGTTTTGAATTTATGTATTAGCATTTGATTAAGGATATTTGTAGTTATTGGAAAGGAGAACGATTTCAATGAAGTAAGGAGTAGGAAGCAAACCGTATTCATTTTAACACACCCGTATTTACTTAGATGGAATGCAATTTCTTTTCAACTTCGATCTCTAACTACCAGTCTGCAAACTTCTGATAGTTCTAACAACGTTAGTGTGATGAAATGCATACACGCTCTTCTAATTTGAAGAGTGAGCACAATTTCAAATGGCATCGGGTATTTCTTCAGGCTATTCCAGCCTCTTAGAAAATCAAAGATTTTGTTATACTTCAGCAGGATAGCGGTTCGTTGCATACTTGAGTTACCTAGCTAACACTTTATTTTGCACGATTTCTTTCACTTACTTTTTCTTTAACGCTAAAAAGTAGGAAATACTTGACGATTATCAGTTTAACTAAGAGCCAAGTTAGAGGTATCATAACCAGCAGGTGTGTGGCTTTGTCGTGGACCCAGTTCGCGGTTGCTGAAGCTCATGAGACAAATTCTTCCTTATTGACAGAGTGATTTCTTGGTTGGCCCAATGAACAGTTTCAGAACCGTGGAGGATATGGCATCCCATTTGGATGCAGAAGGCTCCGCGGACTATTTCTGGCCGAGAGTCAGCTGGGTTCATGGCACCCAACATTTGGCAACGACATACAAAAATCTTCCCACGCCGTTGGAACTACTGGGCCAGAGCTTATATAACTACCCGAAACGGGGAAGAATGAGCGACCTGCAAAGTCGGAGTAGTGCTTCTCCAACAACTCTTTGCAAGCGTCCTATTTGAAACCCTTATGTTCGCATCGCTCGACGATCTTGCCGACGAGTTCACGCTGGGCCGCATCGATCAAGCATTAGGCCTGACCATGATAAAAGTATGTTCCTTATTTGCCATTGTTGAGAACAACGAAAGGTATGAGTTGTGAAGTACTGAGTACATTTGAACTTCAGTACAAGTCAAGTAAAAGTATATTTTTTAATGCTCTCTTCTGAGTACATTTACTGAATACTTTTAAATTTTCAAGTACAATTCTGTGGTGTGACATCATAACACCAACATATTGCTTAGCTTGAACGGCAATGCCAAGCTTGCTAAAAATGTACTTTATACTTTTAATTTTCAGGGACCATGAATTGTAATTGTTCTTTTCAAAAGTACAAGTTTAATGTCCAGCATGTAGTAAGTTCAAGTGTATTGTCAGAAACTTCCAAAGACCATCGCCATGATGGTCTAGAAGTGTGGAAGCCAACTTGCGTGAACCCAAACAAAACTGAATGAATTTAGTCTTCAACTTGAGTGCAGCTTGGCTGTTGCTGCAGAGCAAACTCAGATACTACCTCCTTTTCAACTTTTCCTCGTAACGTAGTTTACAGCAATGAGTATTAGTTACGTTTTCTACTACTTTAATTTACAACTATTTCTCTAACTTATTATCTTTAAACTTAACGTCTTACCCAACACCTCCTTCATTACCCCAATAAAAAGGTTTATACACTTTTGCCTAAAAATGAAAAACTAAGAAAACAGATAAGATGGTTGCGTAGTTTTTATTTGTTCATTGTCTGTAAAACAATTCAATTGCATACTACTTGAGATACTGAGAGATAACGAAAGCAACCGATTTATTGGTTTAAAATTAAAAGTCATCCTGACTGTTAAACCAATTTTTACCCAAACTAATTGTCTAGGCGATTAGACTTGCTGTATTTACTTGTAGGTATAGTAAGTATACTTTAAACATGTCATCATTACGATCACAGTGATAACAATAAATGTTAAAGAACTATCAAAAGGAGGTAAGTATTAGAACTGATAGCATAGGAAAACCAAGCCATATGGATTTGGGCACTCAAAAAATATCTATGTACATACAACATACATACATAGGTATCTCTAATTTTGTCGAAAGATTTAGATTGACTTTATAAAATGATAGTAACCAACGCGTAAGTTTGCAAAAAAGGGTAAAGTCACTCAGCGTCATCCGGATAGCAAGTGATACTATAGATTTAATTTTTTGAAACTTTTAAACAGTTTCAATTTTTATTGATATCTTTCCTTTGTTCCGCAAAAAAATTCAACTGAGAAAGCAACTCAAGTTTTATTTGATTGGCCTTTTTCCTGTCTGCAGTTGTGTAAATAAAAGTATGTGGTCCAGAGTTCTAGTTTACTTTACTTTTCTGTGCTGGTTGACAAATAATAAGCACATGTTGTCTTGAAAAAATTCACAATGCCTTTGCGTAAGCATATTTTCTTCTTGTTTCAAAGAGAAAATGTAGAGGAAAATATTGTTCCGTTTTAAAGGGAAAATTGCGAACTGTTTACTTCTGTCATATGGCCGTAACTTCTAAAGATTTGAATCGGGTTTGTTTGTGCATAAAGAGCTAAATCATTTTGTTTAAGTTGCAATTTAAATATCCGATTTAAGTAAAAAAAAACTTATGCCCATCTACATAAGCTGAATACACCCAAGACGTTGTTTTAATAAAACTATGCGCATAAATAACGATCCCTTGATTTAATTCAAGCATAACGGTTCGTTAAAAAAAAAGAAACCAAATTAACTTCAACAGACCATAAAAATGAGACAGACTGGATTGGTTGTGTTATTTTTGGACTGATAAGAGGATGATGACCTCTTTGAAGCTTTTGATGGTAAAAAGGTTATCAAAAAGAATTTCTATCACATCGAGTCTATGCACATGACTTCATCTACTCTCAAAAAATACATCTAGCATTCGATTAGACTTGTTCACGTTCGCTAAGTTTTCAAGGTCATTTGTGTGTATATTTCTTGTTTGTGGACAAGCCCCATTTGTTAGTTATGATCTCGTAATTATGAATAGCGTAATGAGCGATTGTGATTGTGGTGATCATCGTATTAGATGAAATGAGAAAATTGGCGCCAGACAATAGAGTGCATGTTAAATCAGCGGTCGTTCTTGACATCAAGATTGTTTTTTTTTTGTGTTTTAAGACTTTTGTTCTAGAAATGTTTTCTTCTGCAAAAAAAAAAACGAATTCGTTATTTTCTAATCACAAATGCAAATCACAAAGAAATATTTTTGGAAAGCTGAGCAAACAAAACCAAGTTTAATACAGCAATTCCTAAAATGATGACTTTATTGATAGTCAAAAGTAAGAGCTTACGTTGGTGAAGTCTTCACAAACAGATGTGTTTGTGTTTATTGTAAATCTGGTTTTGTTAATATTTGTCTTCATAAGAACTATGTCATCCTAGCAAAGTGTTTAAATTATTTTTAAAATATGCGCCGATAAATCTTTTAGTGCTATGTAGGCAGGCCCACCTCTGGAGCTGAACAAATATTTGTAAATCTTTTTTCTCTCTAGGATGGTACTTTTAGTATAACCTTTTGCTAAACCCAGTTACAAAATAAATCTATCTTAACAGAGTCGGGGTACTTCAAAGATTTGTGTACTATTTCCTCACATGTAATGAATTCGTTTTATATTTGTATTCAAATGGGCATCTATCTATAATGGCTCTTAAAATGCTTTCTGTAAGATTTTTTTTTTCATTTTTCGTATTGCATCCACCAGTTTGTAGGTTAGGTAAGGTAGAATGGGCTGACGGTTGATCTTATTTCCACCACACTTAGATCAATGTAGATCCATTGTGATACCCTGGAGTATTGTAATGTTCAAAAAAACTTATGAGCTTATGGTTGGCCAATTTTTAACCATTTTGTGGCCTTTATGAAATTCAACAGGCTGTTTCTTGGAGTGTCTGATAGTTCTTCTAGTTCGTTGAAGAAGTAATTGCCTCAAAGTGAGTGGTATCATCTTGTTCATATTCGTCATTGCATCCTCTGCATAAGTCATCAGTTCAATTTGTAGCTTTTAAGAGTTTATTTAACTGCCAGAAAATACCGTACCGATTGACTTTGAGCACCTTTTGATAGGCTGTTTTCTTGTATTAATTTTTTATGTTAAGGCCATTTTATGGAATATTCCTATTGCTTCAAAATTATCTTCTCAGGAATTTCATAAATATCTTTGCCAAGCAAGCGTTTCAGAAATTCTATATGAGGAAAATGTTTCTTTATTAAACGAAGAATTGTGCTTCTAACCAATCAAAGGCCGAATTTAGTTAGATTATATAAAAAACTTAATGCTTTGAATGCCTTAGTATCATATTACCGCAGAACGAAATAAGCCGCCTTATGCTTAAACGACATGACATCGGAAAATATTGAAAACTTATTTCTAATAGAGTGGTTTGTAGAGCGTAGCCCAAACAGTGAGTTTTTTGAAATGATGCATGCTTGTAGGTACTTTAGAACTTTTACTGGTTGGCTTGAATGACAGATTAGCCAGAAAACGAACTCATACGCCACACTGAGTAGAATCAAACAAAGGCAATACGATTTAACTTCAAGTAACATATATATGTTTTTATTGAAAGCTATCTGACCCGTCCGCCGCCGCCGGTGTAACTAGGGTCATACGGTGATCGAATTAAGTAAATTAAGTAAAGTAGTTTCTAAGTTTCTGTTCCAGTGGGAAAATAGGGATGAAATATAGCCTTTGTTACTCCGGGACAATGAAGCATTCTAACGGTGAAAGAATTTTGAAATCGGTTGAGCAGTTTCTAAGTTCCCGTGTATGTTCCCGTTCCCTTGGGAATATGGGGATAAAATATAGTCTAATTTACGCGGGGATAGCGTAATTTTCCAATGGTGCATTTTTAAAATCGGTTTACGGGCTTAGGCATAAAAGCGTAGCAATCTTAAAAACAAACATACTCACTTTTACATTTGTAATATTATTCAAGATTAAATTTTTTCCACTCTGTCTTATAAAATTTTCTTCGAGGAAACGTTTTGCTTACAGGCAAATCACTCGAAGCAATTTTTTCCTCCAAGTACTTTTCGTGTCATCAAACCAGACAAGTCTTGCTTTTATCAAGCATTTTGTTTGCTTCCTTTGATTTTTTTTCATAGACTGATGGTTTTTGTTTGACGTTTTCGATTTGTCAACATTGTTGTGTGTGTGTGAAAATCTGTGCACATCCGTATTAAAAAAGGATCGACTGCATTCGATTTTTTCCTCCTAAATGTACAATTGCAACTTGAATGAATATTTTCATAAAATCAAGCAATATTTTCTACAGAAGTATTCTTGTATGTCAAATCTGTGAATTTGCTGGATAAGCAAAAGTTAAAATTTCATTCTCATACTGTTTCAAGTCAAGCTGATAGTTTTATGGAAACGATGGAATTTTCAAATGCAGAGATTGCAGAATAACTACGCGTAGTTTATCGGTTAAAATACATCCATGATTTGTTAAAGGAGATGGCATTTGATAGATCTAAACGAAGATTAGTTTTCATTTGCAGCATTAATATGTATTCTGTTTTCGAGTTTTGTAAAAAAAGAGTAGATACTGCAAAAAATTAAATGAAAATACGCATTTGCTGTGGAACATATTTTTTGTTTAATTTTTTTTAGGAATTGTGTATAATGTAAAAGATATGCTTTGTGTATGATAGCGTAATTATATATCAAATTAAAGGTTATCACAACCACGAACTTAATGAACGTATGCTTCATTAGATTGCGTCTTGGTCATACAATAACAACCCACCAACACCTACTCCGAAAGGAAACCCCGCCAATATGCCAAAACTGCAACTCTCTATTTGATATTGCCCACATGCTAACCTTCACATGTCCTACCTCCGCACATCACCAAGAACCACCAACATCCATCGTCAAAGCCTTACAAAGCCCTAGTCCAAAAAATATAACTAAAATTTACGAATTTGTAAAAAAACACAACTTAAAAGTCTAGTCCAATTAGAAAACATGTAAATAATATTCACTATTTCATATTTTTTTATTTTCTTTCTTCCTTTTTGTTTACTCTTATATTATTTATATGTACATATGTATAATTATGTTATACAAATTATTTAGGTCAGAGCTGAAAGCCACAGTAGCTAGTGCTCTATTTCTATATTAACATTGTAATTTTAAATTCTCTTGTTAATAAATTATAATAATAATAATAAAGGTTATCAATTAAGGATTACAGTGGTGCAAAAAAAATATAGGTCAGCAATGATTTTTTCGAGTTATTGGCTGGCAAACGTCAACGAAAATGTTTCTTTTCAAACAAGTTTTAATGATTCTCTTTTCGAAATGTAAGGCATTTTGAAAAATCTTTTTTAACATGAAATGAAAGATATTTTTATGATCTTTCATATGATACCTAAATCATTATCCTACGTACGTAATTATTTGCAAAATTGTCAGATTTTTCCCATTTCCGGCGCTCAATCTCAAGTCCAATTATCTCAAAATCGCCAAGGCCAAATTCAAAAATATTTGGCAGATAGATTGGTGAGTTTTTTAGTTGAGATATTCCACGTGTGCAGCGAAATAAAAATAAAATATCTGATTGGAGGATCTAAGGATAAAATTGAACAACTTCAAAAGTCAGGAATTTATTCTATCGGATGTAATGATTGTGCAAAAGAATATATAGGACAGACAAGAAGACCTATTCTAAAAAGATTTAAAGAACATTTTGCACATCTTAAATATAATGAAAAAGAAAAGTCAAGTGTTGCAGAACATATGCTAGAAAATAGTCATAGCTTTAGTTTGCAAAATTTAAAACTAATAAGAAATGTAAATAGCAATTATGAATTAGATGCTTTTGAATCATTTTACATATTTAAAAACAAAAATAATCTAATGAATAGTGATGATGGACCAATCAAAGATTCAATATTCAAAAAATTTTTTAATAGATTCAACTCAACTCAACTGTAATTTTTGTTTAGAAACATTTTTGTTTATTATTAGTTTTTTGACAAATAATTTAATTTAATTTAATTTTATAAATCTCACTGACGATGGAAGCATTGCTTCTGAAATGTACATCTGAGGAAATAAAATAAGTGTTTTAACTGTTAAAAACTTTACTAATCTTTTCATTTAGATAGATTGGGCTGAACGTAAGGTACTAGTCTCATAGGTGTACGCCCAGGGCCCAAATAGGCACCACCTCCTTTGTTACCTACGTTTACTACCACCCTGAAAGGGTTGAATGTACATGACAATGACGCAAATAACGATATTTAATTAAAATGAAAATTTAAAATTATGTAAAAAAAGAGAAACACGATAAAATATTGAGCACAACTGAAATTCCGAATTCAAATTTTTAAAAATTATCTTTAAACAAATCCGTAACGTAAGAAAATTGCCTATGTACATAATATATGACCGTTGAATTGAAAATAAAAAATCAACATTTTGACAGTTGTCGCTACGTCTACTACATTTAACTACATTCAACTGTATAAACTACCTCATTTGTGTAGCAGACGAAACAAATGTAGTTAATCAAAAAAAGTTGAATTTCTGCAATCTCTGTATTCAAAGAGCCTCCGTGTTTTTCCTCGAGAACTACTCGTTTAAATTTTTATTTTTTTTAGTAATGAAGGTAAAGCTTAGGTTGCCAAATGGTAATTTCATATTTTATAATTTATTTTCATCGACATGAATTCAAACGTATTTGCATATTTAAAAGCCAAAGTTATAAAAAACAAACTATTTTCCATTTAACATTTGACAGAACAGATTTTTTCACGAAAAGAGTAACTCTTTCTTTCAATAAAAAACGTTATAAGACTATGTAATTGGCACCAATTATACAATGAAAATAAAAAAGAACAACACTTAAGAACGTATAACATTATTAAAATTTCTTTCGGCAACGCAATCTTTCTTTGCGGTAGGTATTTTGTTTTGATCTGCAGTCGTTGTTGTGCTGTCAAACTCCATATTTTCTGAGCAAATATTCATTGATTAAAACCTTACACCCTTGGAAGATCATCGCAAAACCTTGGCCTTTTGATGACCAACATAAACATAAAATATGGCTTCTAATACCGTACTCTATTCCCTTCAGATTTGCATCACTATATTATTATGAGAGCCTTGTGCGGTGTGCTGTGGCTGTGACTGTGAGTGTGATTTGCGCTCTTATTTTGCCTCCGGCAAATCGTTTTGTATAACAAAATAAATTGATAAGGCATAAGTTACGAAATTCTCTCACAGTCGTTGGCGGCATGCGGCGTAGTAGTTGACGATCGAAGTTTCGTTGGGTAGCACTTCGCGCGTTGAGATAACCAAAACCTCTTGTTTTCCAGCACTCATTAATGTACTTAATAATTTCTACCATACACACATACATTTTTATGAGTACACAGTACACACAACACTGTGCCATCTTTCTAAAAAAATTATTGTAATATCAACAGCTTTATAATTGAGATTGCTCCCTCATGAACTTGGCAATAAAGTTTAGTCAATTCGCGTCCGTCATTGAATATTGAATTATAACCGGCAATCGTGTTCGTTTTGGTTAAAATTTAAAATAATAAATTAGTTGTTTGCGTTTTAGTGTAAATTCTTTTCGAGACCCTGTGTTTGAATATAATTCAGTCGCTACCATGAGCCGTGCAATCGATATTCTTCTTAGTAGAGTAAGTTTTGAAACTTGGCTCTCTTCATCAAGAGACGAATTCTCTTTTTTTACAAGAGATCACTGACACGATTAGTTGTTGTGGATAAAAAAATTGTTCCAATTTGCATAAGTAGTGGCATAAAGTGGTGAATTTAAAAATTTAAATATTTGAACTCAACTTAATTCGAGTTATCGTAAATGGATATGTTTGCTTATACGCAAATGGTAGTTAAAGTTATCAGAACTGTATGCGTGCTGCAGGTTCCACTCATTATGTGGTCTCGCCCACGTGCGGTCTTGTTAAACCATTTTACACTCTGGAATGTAATTCGAGATGCATAATTGCTTCTATCGGCTTTAACGATTTTGTGGTGGGACTTGTTCATTTACTGTTTGTTCAATCTTCCGGGAATGGTTTGAGTTACACTCATATATTAATTTGTTTTTTTTTTTATGAAATGAAAGAAGCTATCAATGTCATCGCAGTTCTAATATAAAACTGATAATGTTTAGTGGAATGAACTTTGATCATAGTTAAATAATGTTTGTGTTATTTTAGTGGCTGATCGTTTGGGTAAAACTGTTGAAGTTGTTCTCGCGTGAGAGATAATAAATGTTATTTGAACATTTTTGTTAATTTGTATGTAGCCATCAACAATAATTAGACTTGACGAAGGTTGGCAGGTAATGCATAGTCTATGAAAGGCTTTTAAGAGTTGTTTGTTTATCTTCAATGAAAATGGGTGTTTGACAGTAGATTAATTGCAGAATTTAGAATTTCAGTCAGGCCTGGAAACTCTTTTTGATTTTTTGTATGAATAATGATTTGATGTGAGGTAAACAAATGAAAGAGTATTTGAAGGTTATATTTGATAACGTAACGAAACAAATAGTTATTTTTGGAACTCATTTCGATTTGAACTCAACTGTTATGATTATTTACATCTGCCACACCAAGACAGCCAATTAACCATTATTGTTTGAAAAATGTTTTTTTTTTTTGTTTGTTTTTTTGTATTATAAGCAAACATTTCCGTTTCCGTACGGTGTTGGAATTTAATGGGCTCTGGTTTTGTAGAAAAGAGTTCCTAAATGTTGCATAGAGATATATTCGTCTTTGATTTCAAGTTTGAGATAGTAATGCAGTAAACAAAAAAAATATTTCGTTTTTAATTAAACGACTAAAATAAACAGATAGTCCATTTTGTAGTGTAAAACTATTTGGGTAAGGTAGTTCTGGTTAGTCATTGCTTACGAATTTTTCAGGTTGCAAAAAAACAAATGTCAAAAATTAGAAAGGAACTGCAAAGCTATTTTTTTTTGTTTTTGTTATTTTTTAAAATTAGAACTTAACTACTTTGATTTTTAATAACTTTTCTCGGATTAAATGCAACGAATTTAAATTGCATTAAAATTCAATAAGTTTTCAAACTAAACGATATCTTTAAAAATATTTTTTGGAAATATTCAAATTATCAAAAGTACCTACATACGGTTAAAGCAGTTTACACTATAGAATTAGTTGGACAGACTTCTTCTGATGGATGTTGGATAGTCGGATTAGTTTGGGTTGAGACTAATCAGATTTTTCGTCAGACAAAATTATCAAAAAATTTAAAAAAAACATTAAAAATGTCTTACAAGCGGCCGTTTGACATTATCCTACATTGGTCGTTCAGTTCAGACCAAAGTCTGTCCAACTAATTGAACAGTGTGAACTGCCCTATTCAACTAAGAATGATATGAGCAGTTTTTCTTATCAACACTCAAAACATAATATTGATTTCAATCATCTTTGCTATTGAATATAAAAATTGCATAATAATTTTTTGCTACTGCCTAAGAGTTAGGTAATGGCTTCAGAAATACTTAACTTAAATTCAAAACACATTGATTTTTGTGTCGAATGAGAATTTAAACATTATTTTAAGAATGTGTTGAAAGCATCGGGTTTTCCAATAAGTACTCGACAACTTTTTTTTAAAACGCAAACCATTTGTGATACGAGTATTTCAAAGAATTCATATTGAAGTAGAATCAAAAAATTAAGGAATGGAGCTCAACTTCGCTCATATGGCCCCTGCAGCGGTCGATTTGTTGCACCCAATTGGTTGCCGTGGACTTGATTGATTTGTACCGTTTGCTACGAGCGCCTGAACGGCAGCAATGTTTTCGAGACTTCGACCAATCCGTTGTCTTACTGACACCGCAACATCATACAACGAATACGCAAACTTTTTTTCACTAAACTTGTCTGCAAGGGCCAGAATGCCATCGAAAATAGGAGTTAATACTCTTAAAGTTGCAGACTCCGAATTCCGGCACAAAGTTTATATTTTTAAGACGTTGCTTCTTAGTTTACTTAAAAAAAAAAACAAACAAAACATGGTAACGTAACAGAGCGAGGAACCCCAAGGCCTAGCGCATTTTTCACAACCATGCCTTGTGATGGAATGGAGGGGACTTAGAATTTTCTGCCGGTTCCGAACGGCTAATCGAGAAAGCGCTTTTCATGGTAATGATTTTTTTTTTTTTTTTATCGCTAGAGGCGATACCCGTGCAAAAACATTTTTGCTTCTGTTGAGATTCGAACCACGAACCTCTGGTTAATCAGGCACACATGCTAACCATTACGCTACGGGTACCATTTAATGTACTTTACCATAATGAAATTGTTAAGTGTACTCAATAAATTGGTTTATTTTTTTATTTTTCACATAAAAAAAAATTAGCAAAGCATTTGCTTCGTATTTTTTTCTGAGACAAACAAAAATTTGGTCCCAGATGAGGATAAATCCAAAAAGGAGAGGTTTTTCGAACACTAATGTGATGCAGATAGGTGGAAAAACTGCAATTCCTTCGAGATAGCAATACTTATAGCGCCGTTAGATCCCGTAGGAAAGTATAAAAAAAAAACAAACGTTTTTGAAACTTTTTAAAACCTTGTGTATAAAAATCTTTTTTTTTCGCAGTATGAAGATGTACGTGGCGCAATACCACAAAGAAATTTAAGGACCTCAAAAGATTCTCCACTTGCTAGGAATCGTAGAGTTAAAAATAGTCAATTTTTTGGAGAAATAGGTACTCTCATCAAAGTTGCGTAACTTTTTACAACAAATCCATTAAATTGGCTTTGTCCAACCGTAAAAAATTGTTAAAGTCAACGGTGGTCGAGTTTTCCAATTCATTTAACAAATCGGATAGTCTAAAAATAGATCTTTTTCCATACAACTCTTGAAACCAAGTTTTTTTTTTGTTTTTCTCTTTTTTTTTATTGCCAAGGCACATGCTAAATCGCTCAATGCTCCGTAGGTCTGATTGATATGAAAACGTTTGCACAAACACACGTTTGTACAAACGTGTTTGCGAAGTGTAGGGGCCCTATTAATTAAGTTAAATTAAAATGATAATTAAAAAGCAAAGTATAAGCTTTGAGAAACACTAAAGTATGTGGAAATAAGTGGCTTAGTTGATTTTAAATTTTTTTTTTTTCAAATTTAGATCAATTTTTATTAAATTTCCCCTCCCGCCGAAATGGAGAGAGATGGACCCCCTCCCATACGATTTTTTTTTTTCATAGAATATGGCTAGTAATCTTATCAAAAAGTATGTAATGCGAAATACGGGATATCGCAAATACATGGAATAAAAATAAAAATAAAATATATCCATTATAAAATAAATAAAATAAATATCTTTAAAGCATGGCTTTTTACCGTCTGCCTGATTGGCAACTTATTATATATACATACATAAATTTTTTCTTCTTTTTGTTTTATTTTTTTATATTTTAACACAAATGTTTAAAAATTTTCATTCATAATTCTGCTTCTATAAGCTAATGCTATTTTACAATATTGGAACATTACTGGAACTTCAATTTCATTTAAATATTGTATTAAAAGCTCATTAGATAAAAAATCACTTCGAAATATCTATCTTCTAGTTTCTCGCAATACAGGGCATCTGCCAATAAAATGAAATATGTCCTCTTGTTCTCTCATGTTACACATTTCACATTGCAAGGGTAAATCTTCAGGATGCGGAATGAAGTTGAGATTATGGAGTTCACCTCGTATTCTAAAATCTAAATATCGTCGCAATTTGCTCAGTCGTGTATTCATCACGGAAGTAATTCCTATGTATTCAGTCTACTGTATAACATCCTGTAAATGGAACTTTCTGCTTCAGCTACAAACTCTGCTCTATAACGATGATCAACGTTAGAAATGAGCTGATAGGATAGCTTCCACATTCTGTAATTATCTGTCGCAAGTTCTATATTTGCTTCTTCTGCTAATTCCGTCCACTCTCCAAACCAACCTGTTTTGTTATTAATAGCTTGAAGTGCTGCATTTTTCGGGAGACGTTCATCGCTCATTTCCAGAACATTACATATGTAATCTACTTGTAGCTTTAAGGCCTTAATAAATATTAATAAATATGGGAGAGATCCCAGTTTCTAGCATTATCATGTAGTTAGGGGCATTTGATGGTAGTCGAAATATCCTTTTGATATAAAACCGGAGGAGTTGCTCAGCAATTTCATTTTTCTTACTACCCCAAACTTGAGCTGCATACAGCATTGTGGATTCAGCTACTGCTTCAAATATTTGGAATAATATTCATGGAATAATATTGCACTTCAGCCCTTCAATCATTGATGGTTTGCCAAGGTACACCATTGATTTTAAATACTGGCAAAACAAAAGCTCACGGCTACTCCAAAACCGAAATGAAACGTAAGGGAAACGATGTTCCCAGCAAATCTATAGTATATCAGTCGCCGATAACTTGTTTGTAACATCATGTTGGAATCAGGAACCATGGTTTGGCCCGATTCTTTGCATGGTAATTGGTCAAAGCGTATTGAACAAAATAGTTGAACACATAAAAATCTTTTATTTTTATCGTGATTGCATTAACGCTTTTGCTCTCGGATACGCACTTAAGGGGGCCCGGTGGTCTAGCGCACGAAAATGACACCTATTTTCACGATTTTTTTTTTGCTATTAAAAATAAAAAAACCGATGTTCTAACATTTCGAGCTCATTACTACTTTTATTAATGATATAAAAAAATTTTGTTTTCATTTTAAAAACAATATGTATTATGATAAAAATGCCGCTAAAGATGACCCACTCGAAAAATCGGATCCGGACCCCGTAGATGATTTCGAGACTTCTACTCATCTGAAACAAAAAATCCAAAGACATTCTTAATCAGAAAGAGTACAGTTATAGTCGGAACTAGAACAAATCGAAAAACTTGAAAATTGACAAAATGGCGGGCGTTGAAAAAAAAAATTTGTAAAATCATTAGTTTTTTAGTGTAAACAATAGGAAATTGTTTGAATAAAATTATGATTCTAGTTCCGACGATAGCCATACATGTTGTTAACAACATATCCAAATTTCAAGTCATTCGGTTGAATAGTTTTTTTATTTTCACCCCCGGCGTGCCGCAAAAAGTCGTTTCGAGATAAATGAGTTTAAAGTTTGTGGTATAGGAGCGCGCCGACCGCTCTCTACCTGGTAAATGGGCTGTAGAAGCTATAATATTGGGAATTTCCGCATGAAAATTTCACAGTATATTCTTAAGATACTATACTTTCAAAATATCGAAAAAACAAAAAATCGATTTTTCGAAATTTCTAGACCACCGGGTCCCCTTAATGTATAAATTGCCTAGCTACGTTCGATTTATCAGGCAGAATTTCTACCATGATATAAATATCTTACGTTTCCAAATTGGAGAACATTTCGTACCGATTGGTTACAATGAAAAGGCGGTTGTAAATAAGTTTGAAGAAAGATACTAAAATCGTTTTGACGAGCGCACTTTCATGAGTTTTTTTTTTTTTTTGTTCATCAACTGTTTTATTGACATGCAGTTTTTCATGTTCAATGCTGGTTTTTTAATGTTGAAATTATGTCTTGGCTTTGTGCACTATCACTTTTTTGTATGAATCCTACAGTAAATAATTCTAGTTCCTATGAATATTGTGTGACGGAGGCCTGTCTGCTCAAGCTCACAAAGGATTCCAAATTGTCCTCTTTTGAATGCGATCGAATTTAAAATAACAAACAAATGCAATGATACCATTTTCAAAATAGCCTACAAAACGCTTAACAAATGCTCGAAAATCAAATACAATGAGAAGTCGCATACACACGCCATCGAATTTGAATTTTATCCGCACTCTTTAAGCGTGATGCGAATAACAATGCCGGCATTATGATATAAGCGTTCGGTTTGCTTGTGTAGAATGTTATTTTTTGTTTGGATTTTGAAGTGAAAGTAATGGGAAATATAATATTATGTAGCCAGACTTGGCAGCCACATGTTGATAAGTCTTTGACATGTGTGTTCCAATGAACCATAAATGGGAAATCATATACTGATATCAACTGTCACACTACGCTGTAAGTTTAGTTGGTTAAAACACAGCACTTTCAATGTATCTTACAGATCGGTAGACTAAAATTTGTCTTTTGTCATTGTTTTGTGTTTCCCTTTTCTCCTTGTTTTGAAATTTCAAAATGGGCACTTGTTTTTTCGAGAAAAACTAGAAACGAGTCAATAGGTACATGGTTATCAAAACACAACCTATTGAACCTATTGAAGCCATTACGTAACAGGTTAAGTTCTACTCTCATTCAAAAACATTCAAAACAAAAACCTCACCTAATGTCGTTAGTGTATGTACAAACAACGATTTAACCTAGGCATTAGATAGTCATAAAGCAATTAAGATTATCATGCGAGTATTATTATTTAGATTAATTCCATTTGATTAAAACAAATACATGTTTCGCAGTATCGAAAAGATTGATAACAATTATTAGTGGTTTATTGAGAATTACATAATGAAAATAAATAACTAAAAATAAATTTTTTTAGGTCAAGGGACACCAGCGGGCCCCATCTGACTCGAAGGAGTTCCATGAAGTCACAAAACGGGATGCACTCAGACTGTTGGAGAGTGAGTTGGACAACTTGCTGCTCACCACTGCCGACTCGGAGAGAAAACAATTCCTTCAAAATGAAATGAACCGTTTTGCGGACCTGTTCGGTAGATTCCTGCAGGAAGGTAAGGGCATTTTTGACTTTAATTACAATCACATCCTTGAATCATCATTTAATATCTGTTACAGATGGTCCATCCATTGATTGGAATGAAATTCAGAAACTACCTGCTGATGCTGTTATGGAATATACTAGCTTAAGTGCTCCTAAAGATGAAGAGGTAGGGAGTGCTTGTTTGTTGTTTTGTGTGTGTTTATTTACCTTGGCCAACTTTTGAATTTGAGCTTAATAGGATATTTGTAATTCATAATTATAGTACTAACAACTTTTCCGCCATTTCAGATTAAAAATATGCTGAACAAGCTTATTGTAATCAAACTCAATGGTGGTCTCGGAACATCAATGGGTTGCCACGGTCCTAAGAGTGTAATTCCTGTTCGTTCGGATTTAACGTTCCTTGATTTGACTGTGCAGCAAATTGAAGTAAGTTTATATCTTCTCTTATTTGTCTTTCAATATATTCAAAGTGACTATTTTGTTTTTAAGCACCTCAACAAAAAATACGATGCCAATGTACCTCTTGTTCTTATGAACTCATTTAACACAGACGAAGACACAGAAAAAATTGTTCGCAAATATCAAGGTTTCCGTGTACAAATCTACACTTTCAACCAGAGTTGCTTTCCGCGCATTAGTCGAGAGTCTTTCCTGCCTGTTGGTAAGGACTTTAACATAGATAACGATATTGAGGCGTGGTATCCACCTGGTCACGGTGATTTCTACGAGTCCTTCCAAAACTCTGGTCTGCTAAGCAAGTTCATTAAAGAAGGTCGGGAATATTGTTTCTTATCGAACATTGACAATCTTGGCGCAACTGTTGATTTAAACATCCTACAAAAATTGTTAGCCGAAAACAAGCCAACCAAACCAATGGAATTTGTCATGGAGGTCACAAATAAGACAAGAGCCGATGTTAAGGTAAGGATTCTTGAAGTCATAAATTTTTCTGCTAACTCAGAGGACTTACAAAATAAATTTAGGGTGGTACTCTTATTCAATATGAGAATAAACTGCGGTTATTGGAAATCGCTCAAGTGCCTAAGGAACACGTGGACGATTTTAAGTCAGTTAAGACATTCAAGTTTTTCAATACAAACAACATTTGGGCCAGTCTTACTGGTAAGTTTGCATCACTCATACTCTAACTAACCCAACCATCAAAAGGGGTAACCCGATGATAACCTTTTTTAAATCATCCGTTTTTGTGATTAATTTAACTCTTTTAATGGTAGAGCTAATAGATAATCGAGTACCAAAAAATAAGCAAATATTTTAAGTTAACAAGCCATTCATTCATGATTATAGCTATTGATCGTGTGCTGCGAGAACGAACCCTCAAAATGGAGATCATTGTTAACAACAAAGTTTTGGAGAACGGACTTCGAGTTATCCAACTGGAGACCGCTGTTGGTGCCGCAATGAAATGTTTCGATGGATCAGTTGGTGTTAATGTTCCACGCTCACGGTTCTTGCCGGTCAAGAAGACATCTGATCTCTTGTTGGTTATGTCCAATCTGTATAGTTTGAAACATGGCAGCCTCGTGATGTCCCCTCAGAGGATGTTCCCTACAACACCACTTGTTAAACTGGGAGAAAATCACTTTTCGAAAGTAAAGGAGTTCCTCAACCGGTTTGCAAACATCCCTGATATCATTGAGTTAGATCATTTAACTGTTTCGGGAGATGTTACATTCGGAAGGGGAGTGTCGTTGAGAGTAAGATCATTGAAATGAGCGATTCTTTTCTGGATATTTTATAAATTTAATTTATTTTACAGGGAACTGTCATCATTATTGCCAATCACGGAGATCGTATTGATATCCCAGCTGGAGCGATTCTTGATAACAAAATTGTTTCGGGTAACATGCGCATCTTGGATCATTAAATCTTCATAAAAAACTAGCGGCTAATGCAATCTTTTTTAAACATCACATAACTTTAAAGCTCTAATGTGTTAAGCTCTGCAAAGAGTTCTACTAGCTTAGAGAATGTTATTATTATAAAAAAAAAAGTTTTTACGAACAAAGTTTACTTTGGCCATCAAATGGGCAGTCTAAGATGCAATCGCGCAAAGTTTCCTACTTAAAAAAAAAAACAGTGAACAATTTTGTATGGCGTAGTTTTAGTTTAGTTAGTTTTGTAATGTTAAAACCGATTTCGTATCCTTGTGTTTTATTTTATATCTAAGTTTTTATTTTAATTTTATTATTTGCAAATATTTTTGTCGTGGGAGCAAAGAAAAATATTTTATTTTGTTTAAACAAAAAAATTGTTGTAAATTGTTTTTCATAAGATTAAGTGTTGAATCATTGAAAAGAAAGTTGTGCAAATAAATACTATTATATTTGTTAGAAAATAATTGAGTTCTTGTTTTGTACTGGACACAGTCTAATCGTCTACTTAAGGGGGGGAGACCACTTTAAAGTTTCCAAAAAATCTATTTTTCTTTTTACATATTCCGTAAATATGATATCCAGAGAATGTTATGACCAAAGGAAAACATTGAAAATATCGACTAGATGCAGAGTTATCGCATTTAGAGAGCGAGAACAACATGCGGTCGGGTGACGAGTCAGGTAGTTCGTGCCGTTAGAGAAGGAGCGACCTTCTCTTCACAATAACCTCTAATGTTGACCTTTTGTATGGAAGTCGAAGGTCTAGTGTACGCTCCTGGAATTGCCAATTAATCCGTAAGTTGCTACAATTAATAATTTTCTCGTGGTGAAACTTTAAACGCAATTATCTCGAAACTACTTTTTCAAAAACTGCTCGTGTTGTAGCTCAAAAAGTTAGCGACCTTCGTGAGCGAAATTTCGTGAGGTTACACTCAGTAATATCGAAAGTTTGAAAGGTAGCGTGTAAATAATTAATTTTTCGGGGGTAAAATATGTAGAAAAAATTGCCAAAAATTCAAATTTTAGAGTGAAAATGCTCCCAAATCTAGAATTTTGCACTTTTTCATTCTTTTTTTCGGTATATCCTTGACTTAAAAATGCCAGTTAAAGAATGAACTTTGATAAATCGTTTTCAGATCAACCGGAAAACAGTGGTAACTGCAGCAGTGTTCAATGTCGCCGGAAACAGGCGTCCGAAGAATTTCAATAACGCCGCAATTCTGTTGGTCATCGAATAGATACAAATTTTTGTGAATACTGGACAGCTCTAATAAGCATTTCTTCTAATTCCAAAAAAACATGTTTTTTACTCTAAAGTGGTCTCCCCCTTAAACCCTATATGGCAGGGAAAATTTGAAAAAAAGAACTTTTACTCATTTCGTAATAGTCTAGCACCGTAATTGCGTGTTTTTTTTTTTCTAAATTAAAATTTAAGTCTAAATTTGACTACGGTTTAGGGAAAGTGATTTTTATAAAGAAAATGACATCTTTTAAAATGTCTACACTTAAGCTGGTGTGTTTTTATCTAAATAAAAATTAATAGATAAATAGGGTGGCGCAACAGAGCGAGGAGTCCCAGGCCTAGCGCATTTCTCACAACTATGCCTTAATAGGGAATGGGGGGACCTACAATTTTCTGCCGGTTCCGAACGGATAATCGAGAAAGCGCTTTTTATAGCAATGAATATACTAACGGACGACTTACCAATTCCTCGCGAAAGGCGATACCCGTGGAAAAACATTTTTGTTTCTGTTGGAATGTTTTTGTCTTGTGCTTTAATATTATTGAATCCATGATTTTCTCATCTGCATTCGGAGCACAGTCTTTCCAGTTTATTTTTACCACATTCAGTCTTACATAAAAATTATTTTCATAAAGTTCTTACGTTTGAATAGAAAATAACTTTCCGTTGATGAAAAAATTATGGAATACATACGTGCTTAAGAAATTTTCAGATGCAAAAAAGCATTTCTACAATAAGCGTAGGTAGCTTTTTTGCTAGTTTTTTGTTTTCATGAGCAGACATTTTAGTATTAACGTTATTTTAGTTGCATTGAAAATCGAAAAAAAAAATAAATTCCAATAATTTTGTAACGATATTTTGCAAGTTTTTCTGTTTTCAAGCGTCTAATTTTTCAATGCATTTCACTCTATATTTTCAAAAACGCATCGCCTATTTATAGGCATCCGATAAAATGATAAGTGGATAGCAAATTTAAATTTGATTTTTTTTTTTAATGCTAGTTCTTACTTTGGTATGTATTTACAGCTATGGACAAAGAAATAGCACACTCATTCATTTTCTTATAAAAACTGCATTTAGTCTTTCATTTGGAACTGAAATATTTTATTTCTTATTTTACGACATGATGTGACTTCTAAGGATTAATAATAATTAGTAATAAGGAATTTTTGCTTTACATTTCAATTTTTAAAAATATATTTAGCAGCGATGATCCAATTTCTTGTGGACAAGAAAATAGCACACTTACCTATAATCGTAAAAAAAAAATTATTTTTAGTGAAAATATTTATTTTTTCCTAAATTTTGGAATTACCAAGTTAGTACTTAGTTGGTTGACCACGATTGTTCAAAGTTGCTTGGCACCTCCTTGGTAAGCTTTCAACTAACGTCTGGCATCTACTTTGTAGGATAGAGTACCAAGCTTCTTTGATTCCGGCCCAAAGATCGTTTGAATTTTTGAATTTTGTCTGCCCAATTTTAACTTTAACATCATTCCATAAGTGTTCTATGGGATTAAGATCGGGAATTTGAGCTGGCCAGGTTAGGACATCGATTTGTTCATCCGCGAGCCAAGCTTTTACTATATTTGATGTGTGTTTGGGGTCATTGTCATGCATGAATATCCACTTAATTGGCATGAACTCAAAGGAATATGGTTCCATTGTATTCTTCAGTATAGCAAGATAAGCGAATTTATCCATTTTCACATCAATCCTCACCAATGGTCCCACGCCATGCCAGGAAAACGCACCCCAGACCATTAAATTTAACCCTCCATGTTTCACCGTCTTTAAAGTATACTTAGGATTGTACGCTTCGCACTTAGGACGATGCACAAATGTTTCACCATCTGGTCCAGTACGGTTAACCTTTGTTTCATCACTCCACAGAACTCGTTTCCAAAACTGCATATTTTTATTTAGATGCTTCTTAGCAAATATTATGCGATCTCTGATGTTCTTTTTCGACAGCAACGTTTTTTTTCGACTAACCCGTCCAAACAGCTTTGCATCATTAAGTCTCCTTCTAATGAGTCTGCTTGACACGTTTAAACTGAACTCTTCGTTTATTTCGGTCATAATGGTGCGAGATGATTTAAAAGGGTCACACTTACATTTTCTTGTGATCGCTCTATCTACTCGTATCGAAGTTTTGCGAGGTGGTGGCCTGCGCAACTTATTATCAAAACTGAAACTTTGATTTCCTCTTACCAAATAAATGGCATTGTAAACCATTTTACGCGAACAGTTCATTATTTTGGATAATTCAGAAGGATTTTTTCCTTGATTGAGAAGATTGAAAATAATTCTCCTTTTATCCGGAGTGCAATGAACCTTACGGCCCATTATTTTTTTAAAATTTCTTTAATAAATTATAAAAATCAAAAATAAAGCACTTTCTTTAAAAACCTTTCAACAGAAAATAGGATTCTAACGGAGAAATAAATGTGTGCTATTTCTACATCCAGCAGTGAGAGACTAACAAAAAGTTTAACAAGACAATTGCAAGAAACTAACCAAGATTGCGGTACTTTTTAGGCTTGATAGACTGCATTTGTTTATCAAATCTCCATACCCGAAGAAAAAAAAACATCACAACCATTTCACATAACGGAAATTTTGAATTTATGATTTTTCTTAATAATGTGCTATTTCTTTGTCCATAGCTGTATTTCAGTACCATAGTTATTTAGAATGCAAGAAACAGTTAACAAAATAGATTTGAAGCTTTTTTCAACCATTTTTTGTGTTGGTGAATTTTCAAATTTCACAGCTGTTGCTACAAAAATAGACAGCGTCGCGATTGGGTTTGATTTATACGAAAATCGGAAACGAAAAGAGCAAATTCAGCGTAAAAGAATAAGAGACAGATATATCCTCGGGTATGAGTATTTGCAGAAAGCAAAATTCTGTTCCGAATATGATTATGCCTTTAGTAGCATGGGAGTTTTTGGCAACAGGAGGTCCCGATGAATAGTCATGCAATTGACCAGCATTTTAAATTGTGATGACATGGCGAAATAAAAGGTATAAAAAGTAAAGTTAGTCGTTAGGTAGTTAATTTTAATACAATCAATAAATTTATATTTATATTTACTTACATTTTTGATTTACGTTCTTATAGAATTACATATAATATTTCGAATTCGAATATACAGCTCACTATGCGCATTCATGAAAAGTTAGATTTTTAGTTAAACTAAATTTTTTTGACCGCTGATAGGTCAGAAGTCACGTATCAAAAGAAAAACTGAAATTCTGGCCAATCAGAGTCCGAAAAAAGTTAGATTATATGGAAAGCTTAATGCGTTGAACGTCCACAGTGTATCCTTTGAGTTCTTGTATTCGATCAGTGTCTATAGAAAAAGACATACACAAAAAATGTGTTCCGACATACTCGGAAAAAATTTTAGAGTTTTGAGTTTTTTTTTTATTTATTTATCTTCACTGCATCAAAGTCATGATAATTTTAGTTCTAAAATTAAAAATTCAAACTTAATGTATATTAGAAGGAGTTAAGTTTTTATTAATCTTTTTACAAGCACTGAAACGACTGAAACACGGTGTCGATGCGTGGTGTCGGTAAGGTGGACAGGTATATATGAGTACCTATAATTTGTTAATGACGGAGTTAAAAAAATACTTGCTGCCTCAAACAAAACAAAAAATTTTTTGGCAAAGTAAAAAAAAATATTAAAAATATTTATAGACATTTTCTAAGTTTTTGCTAAAAATTCAAGTAATCGTCAAAATTTTTCGTTGAAAATGTTACACAAAAGAATACAAAAAGAGAAACAACAAAGGGATGAACCTGCGATTAAGGTTCGAAAATTTAACAGGAAAAATTCCAAAAAGGAATGCTACATTTGTTCCCTACCGTTTGATATCCTTTTAAAAATTATCAGTTACATTCCTTATTGGCATATTCCTCGATTGCGAAAATCGTGTAAGCTTTTATGTTCCGCAACAGACACCGCCCTGCTACATGAATTTCAATCAGCTATTCACCAATCAAGACTTATAGATCCAAATGGTTTGGAATTTGCCGCTTTGAAGGTAATATGTTTATAGGCTAAAATGATATTTATACAAAAAAAAAAAAAAAACAACACTTGATATTCAGGCCATCAACGATGCCACATGTCATTACGTTTCTTATGGCTTTGGATCAATATTTTGCGGTACTGTTCTGCCGCTCATCTGGAATAGTAATCAATTTAGCATTGAAACAGACAAAATCAAACCATTTTTGAAACATTTCTACAAAATGGCAAATGAAAAATGTGGCAAGCCGAACTCCCAGATATCAAGACTGTTGTATTGTTTAACTTTAATAAAACTTTTGAAGGTACATACCTACATCTATTTACATATGTATATGAAGACTGATTTATTTAATTGATTGATCTCTGTTGCAGCAATTCAAAAATTCACGCGTGCTTTCTTCGTCTCTGATTCATCCGCACTACTTTAGAATGGTTTTAGAACTTCGTGGCCCATGGATGGGTGTGCTCTGGTCGCCAAAAGCAGCCGCAGATCCCCACGAACGTATTAAAATTTTAATGATGTTGTGTGAAATAATGATTGCCGATGGTACAAACCGAGCTTTCAAGTATGTAAAAGTATGTCTTGAAAACATAAAATTTCATTGAAGTTCTTGTGTGGCTTACTTACAGAAAGGTTTGGGAATGTGACAGTGAAATTTTTGTTTTTGGGAATGATGCAAGTGGAAGAAGTGCCTCTTTTAAAAATCCAACAACAGTGTTTACATTGAACATATGTGGCCACAATAGTACCATTACATTGTTAAAGTCTTGTTTAGAGAATGAGGTGGTTCAGTTGCCAAAAGTCTTACCAAAAAGTGAGTTTACTGTTTCGATAGATATATTGTGCAAAGAAGCAATCAAGTGGGGTTGTTTTCAAGTACACCATATTGAAATTGGCCCGAACGATGGGAATAATTCGGATGAACAAGATGACAATGAAGAAATGGATTTGTTAATGACGACAAGCTCAGAAACAGTTTATGAAAGTTGTTAGTTTTTATTTGTTAAGTACTGTCGTAAATATATGTAAACATTGTTGAATAAAATACGTAACGGTGTAGAAAATCAAATTATCTCTTTTGAACCATTAGAACTTACCCATTTAGGTGCCTGACTCATGAGCAATAAACAGCAAACACGTCATTTTTATGATTTATTAAATGTTAAATGTTTTTTTTTTTTGAACATCAAAATTTTAAAAATATATAGTTTACAAGTATCTTAAAAATGTTTCGTTCATAATTTTGTCTTCTTAAATTGTTGACCATTTTAGAGCTCATTGGCACTTTTAGCTTTTCATATCATCAGTGCATTTAAACAAAAATTTCATTTGGTATTCTTATAAAGACAGGTAGCACCATTTGCTGTAAGACATTTAACAAATAGACAGAGCATTAACATTTACACAGCAGTTACAGACACAGTTTTTTGTTTTGTTTCTTGTTCGTTTTTGAAAATATTTGATAGTTATTATTCCTATTCATCTATTGGTCCAGTTTTTGCGGGGTTTATTTGAGTTGAAATGCATAAATCTTTATAAAAGCCTTTTAATTTCCTTCTAATGAGTAGAATTTGACCGTTCTGAATAAAAATTTCGGTAGTATTATTAACATCATTGGATATTAAATTTCAGGGTTGATCAGAGGTTCATCTCAATTAAGAATTACTAAATTATAAAAAAGACAAGTTGTTTATGTATTATATGAGTAAATTTAGAATTAGTTTTTACATTTTTTTGATTTTGATTACAAGTTAGTTTTAGTTACCACACATTATATGTAGCACATATAATGTTTGTTTTATAAACTAGCCACTATTGTGAATGAAATACTACATGCTATCCCATTTTACATTGATAAATAATTGAACCTACAGTTAGATTACAAAAAAAATTTGCTTGCATGAAAATTCTATATCGATTTATATTGGAATTTAATTTGTTAACTTGTTAATAATCATTAAGATAATCAATGTTTCTGCCTTTTTGAGCCTTAAAATTAGTAAAGTAAGTTCTAAACAATGAAAGTATTTTAATTTTTTTTTTTATATTATGCAAACATCAAATAAAATTATGAAAAAATTTAGAAGTTTGGGTTTTTTTCAATTCAGCAATTATTATAAATAATTGTTGTTTTATTTGTTTTGTTTGATTCGTAGTTGCAAAAAGAAAAAATTGTCATTTCACAGGCATTGGTTCTTTTTTTCAATACAAACCATCATAACATGTTAACTCTAGCAATAGTATTTTTTGTTACGTATACGCCCGAGTCTGTCATTTACTTATTTTTCCTTAATTTTGATCTTGAAATTACAAAATTGATTGAGTTTTCGAAAAGCATATGTCAACGTTTCCCTGGATTTAGTTTTTGGCCATTTCAACAACCTCACCTCACCTCAAGTCAATTTTTTTTTAGTTTCGCGGAGTATGTGACAAGAATATGAAAGTGCTCACAACAATACACAAATAGATTAATGAAATTCTTACAACAGCTTTTGAAAGAATATGAACTTGGTTTTGGTTTTATAAAACGGTTGGTTCAAGTGGCATTAGAATGCTTCTCTTGATTTTACCTCAAAGTTAATGACGACAAGAATAAAACGAGTCGGTTGATGTTATCCACAGATTTTACTTAATCTTTTAGAAGTCAAGAGTTATCTCGTTGACTACTGAACGACTTCACTTGCGTTGGTCAGGAAAAAATGGAGATGACATGATGGGGTATTAATAACCCCAATTATTCACTACTGGGGTATTCGTTCGGAGAAATGTCCCCAACGTCCGTCGGCGTCGGAGAAAATCGCAAAAACAATTGCATTAAGCTGTCAGAAAATTCACAAATAAAATGCTTGGTCCCACTTCAACGCAGTTCACCAAGTTTGTTAAAATAATGTCGGAGACAAATTCCGAACGCTGTTTGAAGAACACCTCTAAGTAAAAACCTCCGAATCGTACAAAGTCGAAGAAGTCGAACGGAGCCGAACGAAGCCGAACGAAGAGGAAATCGAAATCGGAAGCCGATTTTCGTAGCCAAATTTTGTTTTGTTTGATTTAAAGATCATTCAATTATTTAACCTCTTTACCAAGAATATAACACTAGTGATCTAAACATCACCGTTGTAAGTTTTCAAAAGTCTGTTCAACTACTGGCTTCTACTAAACGAAGCAAACTGTCAGTGCGGATTAGGGTAAGTTAAAGTGGCTTTCTTTTCGACTGCAACACTTACGCTCGTTGGGCACACTATGTGATACCACAAGGATGTCATCCTACTAATGGAACCATTTAAGTGTTCTGGGAAAGACACTGGATGCCCAAGATAACGAGCTTAATTAAAGAAATAAGAAACAAGCGAATCATACCACTTCGCGCAAAGGGTCATGAACAGAGAAGATTATTACCAAATAACATAATTAAAACCTCATTCGTAAAGCTTCTGCAAGTTATTTGAATAAATTCGAAGTGTTGCAAAATGTCTGCCTGCAAGACAGTCCATGACAACAATCGTCGCAACAATCTGCTTTCTAATGACGGAGTTCAAGCCATTTCCACTTAAATGTAAATTCTTTCATCATTAGGATGCTACAGTACCCTGAACATAGACTATTATTGATCCCAATTTTCGAACGGGGAAAAAAGAGGAAAACTATAAACTTTCAAGCAATGTTCAACTTATCCCAGTGAGTGTTTCTGCCAATTTTTAGTTTTTTGGTAATTTAGTGTGAACAGTGATTTAAGTAAGTAACTAGTATAAATATAAAGTTATTTAAAGCTATTTTTGATACTGCAGCTATTTCCAAGGTATGGTAGTTGTTTTCACATTTTTATTTCTTTTTCGAAAATATTTGTTGCCAAGCTTATCTTGAAAATGTGTAAATATTTTTTAATAAGCGGACCTACTTGATTGATCATCACTTTCCGTGAATTGTTTATTTCACTTTACTTTTTTGTTTTGCTTTTACCTACTTCTTGCGAAGTATACGTATATAACTTTGAAATAGTCAAAGACTTTGTTAACCTGGGCTCTACTGTTACGCCGTAAAACTAAACCGTGCAGAAATCAATTAAATCATTGTTCTTGCTAATCGCTCTTTATTCAGATGAGAAGATATCTAAAAGCCTATGTAGCGTAGACCAATTTGATTTTGAAATGTAGCATGGCGGCAATCTGGACTAAATCGTTTTGGACATAAAAGTAACTAGAAAGCCTAGAAGCACCAATCGTTTTCAATTTAGGGCGTGGAATTAATAGAAAAAATGTGGAATTACATCCTTTTGTTCTTCATTCTTACAGCTTCTGCAGACGTCTTTCGGAGCTGTACGAAACCACCGCGAGGCTTGATATGTCTTTCTATAAAATAGTGCCCATTAAAGACATATACCATATACATATATATTTTTACTACAGAAACCCTTTTATAATTGGATGAAAATCGACGGCCAGTTGGTCTGAGAAAACGATTCTTTAGGTCCCACTCGAATCCTCTATCGATAGAATATAAAAGAGACAAACTCTATCCACTGATCTATTCAAAAAACTGGCTAGGATAGAAACAGTGTATGGACAGCTATACACACTAAGCCGTCAAGTATTTAATTTTCCGCTTGAGACAGAACGCAGCAGGGTAAGACGTCACCTCAGGTGGGGCGATCAAATAGTGAGCTACCTCAGCCAATTCGAAGTATCTAGCTGACTGAAACAAGCTAGTGAATACTGTCTGAAGGTGCATGAAGTATCAGGCCGTGCTCCATCCTGGACTGTAATCGTCACCTAAATCAAAGGAAACGATTACATTAGATCCAAGGAATTATTTAAGAAATAGCAATACTCACATTACATTTTTAATTAAAATTAAAACATTACTTTTGCGGTAGACCTTTCGACTACACAACGACATTCCATTTTCCTATTTCCTGTACTTTCTTAAACTTAGGTATCTATTGAAGTATTTACTAGTCTTCAGAACTTTTAGTAGGCTGGAAGTTGGCCTTCACGATATGCACTTTGTTCTTTTGTCTTTAAATCTCCATATGAAACACACTTTTCCTGTCGCATTTAGAAAGCGACAAAACATCTTTCTGTATATTTTATGAACGCCAAATTTGCAACAGTTAAAGGCGTAATCAAATTCTGCTTTAGAGTTGATTTGACCACTTTTGGGCAGTGTTTTTTTTTACTTCTTTTGCTAAAGGATGCTAATTTGAAATGGAGATCAAAAGATGAAATATGACTTTGCATACCAAATTGAGCTTTGTCTCATAACAAATACTCAATCTCATTCTTTTGGCTTATCTCATGAGACTGAGTTTATTTTGCATACCACCCATTGTGAAACAGCAATATTGGCAATATCTCTATTCTAAATTCAACAGAAAAAAATTAATGATTGTGAATTTTTTAAGTTAAATAAAAACACAAATTCAATGTAGAAAAAATAAAACTTTATTGAAATACTGAGCGTCAATAAAGAAAAGAAAAAACAGAAAGCAAATATTTAAATTTTAAATACATAGACAAAAATTAGTTAACTTTTTTTTTTTTAAATAAACGACTTTCTTTAGTAATTGACCACACTTCTCGTTTCTTTCACAATAAATTTACTTGAGACTATTATAAAATAATATCAACTACATTAAGATGTAGCGATAGCTTACTTTAATACAACGGTTTATGGCTCTACATTTATTCTTAGAATTAATAAAATAAGTACACAAACAATGTAAATGCTAAGACTTTACGGAAACCAAAAAAAGAAACAGGAAAAAAATTAAATTAATAATAAAAAAGAAAATGAAATGATAAAGTCAATAGAAAAAAATATTTATGTGCCTTTTCCGAAGCCTGAAAAATCAGACGCTTCTGACTCGTCGTCATCTTTTTCTGATCCTATACAGTGGATGCCCGTTCGTAGCATAGGTGTGCCCTTGCCTTTCCCTAACACTCGAGCAGCTATTAATAATTTGAAGATCTCCATTGAGTTCTTTGAATTGACAATAGTCAAAGTTTCTCGCAACAACTTCTCTTTATAGGCAAAAAACTCAATTTTCATCTCAAAGCAGTCTTGTTCGTCGTGTTTCAAACCTGAAAACTCTGTTATACGGCAATGCAGATTAGGAACCGAACTTACGTCAGGTACAAATTGTGTGGGTTTTAGATTATCGAGTTGCTCAAATAGTGTGGTAGGCAGTTTGAGATCTATCAAATATCTGTGATTGATTTGTAGGAAACCCAAGCTCACGACTATTGTATCGCCTGACCGCTTGTATGTTACGCTGCTGTCAGATTCAAATTCTTCTTTCAGGCTGGATGTGTCAAAGTGCACGTGTGGCTGTTCTGTAAAAAAGAGAACAAGAGATAATAAATATGAAGAATTTAAAAATGTCAAAAATTTGAATAAGAATTTTACATAATTTTTCCACACTCTCAAAACACCAATTTAAAGGATAGAGAGAAAGAAAAAAAACGCAGTGTTACGATGTGTGTGTCATAAGCAAATTATCACCCTACAAACGCACTTGAATGGAATGAACTGCGCCCTAGCACCTCATGGCATTTCTATACAAAAGCAGCAACTACTATTGAGACAACTTTTACGGGGATAATGGATGAAGGATGAAGTGTGTTTGCGAATTGCTTCATATGCATTGTTGAGCTTATGACAATGATGTTTTGTGCTGCTTGGGTTTTATGGTCACTGTCAACAAGCAATTGACTAGATTGACGTGTGTTGTTATGTTGATGTGTATGAATATTGGAAATGAATCTCCTGAAACGGAAATTAGTGGGAGGGACATTAAAAAAGTAAAGAAAATTTTAAACAACAATTTGCTTTGTAGCTTAAGTAAAAATTAATTTCTGTACTTTGAATTTTTAATAGAGCCAATTAGCTAATCCACATGCACTTTGTACATATAGTCGACAAAAACCTGTAGCATATAAAATAATCAACTTAAATATCCAATAAAGGTCAAAACAGTTACTAGTTTGATGCATTTATGAATGTTTGACGATGCATTTGTAAATTTGCACTTGTCAGCTTCGAATCAAATAATTTTTCTTATAAAAAGCTGTTTGTTTCAATATTTCATTTTGGACAGGGGTGTAGTGTAGGCTATTTTGATATTTTTGCTGCTGTTTCTTCCATATTTTAGATTAAATTTTTTTAATCTAAGCTTAAAAACAAACCAAAGCTTCATGATCTATGTATGTGTTTGCGGAAGTCAGAACTAACTTTATTCACATAAAACCTATCATTTTCTCAAAAATTGAAGTTATGGTTATAGTTTTTTACTTAGGAAACTCTAAACTAAGCTTCGCATTTTCTTCCTCTTCTTGTCTGTGCTTTTTTCGGCGTTACGAGCATCGTGATCACAAAAGAATTAGGCCTGTGTAAATTATGATCGATTCGATCTTTTTGATTCGATCTTTCAAAAGTATTGATGATCGAAATCATTCAAGTCCGAATCAATCGATCTCAATCAATCTCCATATTCGATCTCAATTACAATATTATTCTATGCATTTTGATTCGATATTTCATTTCCATTTAGTTTCGATTTCGATCTTTTTGACTCCATCTTATTCAATCATTTGAATGTGTACGAAAAATTTACGTTGCTTTCTCTATCATGGTGCAGTGTAGGAATGATGTTGATGTTGGGTAGATGAGAAATGATTTTATAAGATGTTTGTACATATTAGTATTTAATATTTTTAGTGAATACGATTTGAAATTAACTAAGTGAAGTAGGTATGTATGCGTCAAGCATTTCTAGCGGTGTGTGATGACTTCGGGACATAATGGTATGGCTTATCGGAATAGTGTTGAGTAGATGTAAAAAGTAGGATGCACTACTATTTGAATTGTATGTACATAAACAACACATGTATGTTTGTTAACATTTTAAGTGTGAGCAATTTTTCAAGTTTGAAAGAGAAATCTTCCCGAGCTAATGTTGCTTGAAAAAATACACTGTTGCCTATGCCTCCACAGCACCAAACCACGCATACGGTTAAGTTGGTTTGACGCATACATACCTATTTTATTAGGTTCAATTCGAATCGTACAAACTAAAATGATTGAAATCGAAACAGAACGAGAAAATAAAAATGATTGAATGATCGATCGATTCAAATGATCGGATCATTTAGTAAACCGATACTTGATCGATTCGATCATCAAAAATGATCGATTTACCCAGGCCTAAAAAGAATGACTGCTATCCCACTTAACTGCTTCATACTAATGATCCGCTCATGCGGTACGCCGACACAAGGCAAGCTACATATTCGTACAGCAAAAAAAGGAACCGAAATAAAAATACAAATTAAATATTGAAAGCTGCAATAAAAGCACTTAACTCTTACAAAACCACTTCAAAACTTATTTGAGGAATGTCTAAATTAGTTTAAAAAGCTGGGAAGTATCAATAAGTTAAGAATTTATTGCGTAACGAACTGAGCAAAACAGCAGCAAGATCAGCTAAACCTTTTTTTGGCATGACCAGAAATCGCACGAAGAATGAAAACAAAATGAACGAAAAACCATTGTAAATCCAGACATTGGAATCAACTACAAACCAAAATTGCGTAAGCCAAAATTTTACTATAAAATTGGTTAGCTCAGTAAATAAAAAGTGAGACAGAGCCACCCGAAAATATTTTTAGTACACAGAGCACATGTGTAAAGGCATTACCGCTTTGTTAAGCTTTTTTACGATAAGTAATCAATCATATACCTTACATAGCTATGAAACCATCTGTATATCAGTCTTATCATAAATTAAGATGGGTAATTTTATAAATTTGTACCTAAATTTAGTAACAATGGGAAACTGTTTGTTTCACAAGTCACCACCACCTATTCAGCACCAAGTACAATTTTAATGATTACCTTTAACCCTTATTTAGGTAAGAACAAAGCAAGATCCACTTACGGCAAGGAGTTATCGCTTATATTACAAAAACATAAGATGTACTTAACCTTCAATTTATTATCAACCGTACCTAACCATTTTCTTAACATCAAATAACACGACAGTAAAAAAAAAAAAAAAACTCAATGTCGTGTCTTATGGAAATTCCGTAACAATTAAAGCCCCATAATAAAACCGCAAACAAATTAGAAAAAAAATTAATCAATAGTTAATTATTTTCGTAGTTAGCAGTACAGATATGCCGCTTCACTGTTGCATGCTTCCAGTAACTCGAAAAAACTTGGATTCACGTGATAGCTATAGTAATTCAATGTTTATTTGTTGTTTTGTATAAATAAGTGTTAAACATCATCATATATCATCAATAGCAGCAATTAACTGCTGACAAATCAGTATCCAATGTAAAAATTAATCATATCCTGTAGGCACACCAGTCAATTCATGTCAACTTCCCACATAAAAAAAAACGCTTTGGACTGTGAAATGAGAGCATTGCGTGACTTAATTGGTTTGAACAATCAAATTTCAAGTTGATTGTTCTTTATGAGTTTATATCAGATAACGATGTCTATTCTTCGGTTGAAATACAAAAAATCAAGTTCAAGCACATTTAACAGTGAGTGTTTTGTTTGGGAACTTTAAGTGGTGAGAAATCGAATAGACGCCAGATTTGAATGCAACAAAAGTAACAAACAACACTTAATAAAGTAGTAATTAAAAAAGTTGACCTTCAATACAGGACCAAATTTGAGGACGAAGCTAAGGGATCTCTTCACCGCATGATTTATAGTCGTCTAAATTATTCCTTGAATGGAAGCAACTATTTCAGAGATGAAAACAACATAGAAAAAATTTCAATATTGTTTCGTCTACGAGGAGAATTGCTACAACTCAATTATATACCGCATAGAAGTGATTTGCCGATATTATGTGACCTATGCAACAGGAATGAACGAGAAGACGTTTTACATTTCCTAGGGTTCTGCCCTGTATTTCGTGAGACAAGAAGAAATATATTTGGAAACGACATCTTAACAAACGAATATTGTATATTTTTACTTAATGAAATGAATGAGGATAAACTATGCGCATTCCTGGAAATTGCCTTAAATTATAGGAACAGAATCAAGAATGGTGATTTTTAAAACAAATAAAATAGTAATTAAATATAAATAAATAGAAAAAATAATTAGCGTTATCGAAGCAGATTAAAGAGTAATGATTATAGTAGTAATTGCTTTAAACTTATATAGAAATGATTGTCAATCTGGCAGACGGCAAAGCCATGCTTAAAAGATTTTATGTAATGTAAATTGTATTTTCTAACAATTAAAGTAAATTCTAACACTTAATAAAGTAAATGAGTCAATAATAAAATTATTCAGAATCAGTACACTTATTTATCATTGTTGCAATGGCCGACCGACACGACACGCCGCGCCGATACACCATGGGATGGTGTAATCCATCTCAAAAATCAATAGCAACAATCTCAAAACTTTTTTCTGTTTTAAAATTTTGCACTATACTACAATATATCGGCTATACGATACAATTAAAATCGGGATTTTAAACATAATAATAATTTTTTATAACTAAAGGGCCTGTATCCTTTCTTTTGATATTTTAAAATGAGTATTTTTTAAAACATTATCAGCCAAATACGCTTAGTTTTTGTCTGCTGTAATATGTGAACGTCTGAAAACCCACGTCAACGATTTGAGAGGTCCTTATTAAGCGACATGCAATTATTCGACATATACCATTTTTAAGGCCCCATATGACATTATTTAGAGACGAGCTGTACAGAGCTATGTCAAGCTTTGGTATCCCAACAAAATTCGTAACTATGCAGGATGATTTAGAAGAGTTCACACTGCTCCGTGAAGGTCGGTACACACCAAGATCTTGAAGGTTGAAAAACACTTTTTGAACGCAGACGATATTGATGTAATGGAAAGAATTAAGCGTGACATCGATAAACCAGGGTTTCTGTTTTGGTATCTCCCGGATTACCCTAACATACGTAGATCAATAAAGCTTCCAGATCTTTGCATCTTCTTTTAAACTGAAATACTTGCAGTTTGGGAAGACTCAAAATATTTCACCACAAGTGAATTGAAAAATGAATAAATATGGCGCAACAGAGCGGGGAGCCCCAGGACCTAGCGCATTTTTCACAACCATAGCAGCGTTCGATTACGAGCCCATAACCGCACATTATAACACATTTATCCACATGTTTACCACACGTTTGGATTCGATAATTTTAAAAACAACATATTTTTGACATTAAACAGTTTCCCCATGCTACACATTCCAGCCCAAAAAATGTCTATGATCAGAAATGTGTGAACACCTCTTTTGACATTTCAAAGTTATTTTATTTTTTATTTGAATTTTTCTTTTGGAAGGTGTGATTGATAAATAAACACCAGTGAATGCATAAAGCCGAGACGACTTAAATAATTCTGAATGTACTTGACGTTTATGTGTAGCTTTTGTGTCAACAAACTGTTTTCGTGTACCTACTTTTAGGTATTTCAATCGCTCTCAGAGAAATTTTAACTCCACTCCTTAAAATTTTACCGGCTGCCGATTTCGGCGCACAAAGTACTCGAACGCAGCTAATATTTATGAGGCAATAGAGGGGAGCTAAAACTGTTTGCCTATTCCGAAATGTTGATCGAGTAAGTTCTTTTCATGGCAATAGATTTACCATCGGAGGACTTGCAAATTTCTCACGAAAGGCGATTCTAGTGGAAAAACATTTTTTGTGTCTGTTGGTATTCGAACCACGAGCGTCCCGTGTAACAGGCAGTTATGCTAACAATTGCCCCAAAGGGCACCGTGGTGTAGTGGTAAAGTGTTCTGTAGCCAGGCCGGACGCGTGGGTTTGAATCCCGCTTTGGACATCTACTTATCTTTCAGCCTCCCAGTTTCACTTGGACGGCGCCCTTGAGATTATATATGAAACTACAATATCCTTATTTTTGTTCGAATCCCAACAGAAAACAAAAACTGTTTTTCCACCGGTATCGCGGAGAAAAAACAAGTCCTCCGTTAGTGAATTCATTGCCACGAAAAGTGCCTTCTCGATTGCACCGTGGTGCAGTGGTAAAGTGTTCTGTAGCCAGGCCGGACGCGTGGGTTTGAATCCCGCTTTGGGCATATACTTATCTTTCAGCCTCCCAGTTTCACTTGGACGCCGCCCTTGAGATTATATATGAAACTACAATATCCTTATTTTTATTCGAATCCCAACAGAAAACAAAAATTGTTTTTCCACCGGTATCGCGGAGAAAAAACAAGTCCTCCGTTAGTGAATTCATTGCCACGAAAAGTGCCTTCTCGATTAGCTGTTCAGAGTCAGTAAATCCATTGCCATAAAAAGCGCTTTCTCGATTAGCTGCTCAGAACCGGCAGAAAATTGTAGGACCCCTCCACTCCCTCACAAAGCATAGTTGTGAAGAATGCGCTAGGTCCTGGGGCTCCTCGCTCTGTTGCACCACCCTCTTTATGTTATTTTTCATACATTTTTAAAGCACAATATTTTGTGCCCAAATTCAAGTTTCGCTTTGAATTGTAATTATGATTTTGCTACTGGTTTTTATATTCAAAGCGAACAAAAGTTCAATCGATTCGAACTTTTTCCTTTGAGTTGGAGTCGCGTTACGTTGTCTTATACACGAACCAATGTAACATCAAAGCCTAGGCGATATTGTGATAGGATGTACTGATTTGCCGTGATTGAACTCACAAATATCAGGCAATACCACAGCTAATTTTGATTCAAATTTTTAAAAAAAATTATTTTTCCACCTGCACGACACACAGAGATTTAAAATCTAAATCTCATATTGGAGAAGAAATCTCCACATCCTCAAAAAAGAACCTCCTCCCACTTGTCCCACCTGCAACACTACTCTCGACTTACATCACCTGCTCTACAAATGCAACATAATAAATCCATTAATCACAATTACTCCAACTGATGACATCATAGAAATCCAAAAAAGTCCAACCGAATCAAACATCCTGAAAATTAATGAAATACTCTCCAAAACTAATTTACATGTATAAATACACCTAATACTTCATTTGCTTTACTAACCTGTAAACAAATTACTATTTAACTCTACATACATAAACCTTGTAACTATGTAAATAACTTATTTTATAGAGCGTAAGACCATTGTAGTTTCCAGCTCTCCTCTTATATATTAACCTGTAATTCATTACTTGCTTAATAAATGTATAATAATAATAATAATAATTTCTGGTGAAGATGTTTAAATGGTTTAAATGGTACGCTTGAATTAGGATAACATGCTGTAAGATCTGGTGAATACTCAAGATGATTAAATACACAGCTATGATTCCACCCATTACTTGGGACTTCAAAATTCGAGTCCCAGAAACATTGAATTGTTTTTCTGCGGGTGTCTCCTTTCGCGAGAAATTATCAAGTCCTCAGAGAGTAGTTACACCGACATGAAAAGCGGTTTCTAACGTTCGAAATCGGCATAAAAATTGCAGGTCCTTCAAATGCGTTAGATCAAGAGGTTTCCCTTTTTGGGCCACCCTATTTTTTTGGTTTTAAATTGTGTTGAAAAAAACTTTTGCTCGTAAAAATAAAAACATCTTAAGTCTAAATTCTTAATTGCGGGTCTTTAAACTTTGTGAGTATATTTATTTGAGAGCTTACTTAAGGGCACTAAAAAGTTTGCGGTAGGTCTTTGATTAAAGCAAAATTTGTCTCAAAAAAGACTATGGTTTGATTAAAAATAAAAAAAATTTAATATAGTCATATCAGAAGTTTAAGCGTTTCTATACTAATTTTTTGTAATTTTAAATTAAAACATAGTCTTTTGGGATAAGTTACTAAGACAATGTATTCTCCAGCTCTATTACTAACTCCCCTAACCAAGTCTCCCTTGTCAATCTCAAGTTTGAAGAATTTTTTTTTCCCCATACCATCTCCAAGGCAAACAACTAATTGCCATTCGGAACAACCAATACATTTTGTTTTACTGAAGAGTCTTAAATATATTATTTTTGCAACATCAACAACATCCCGACATCACTTGAGGCTCCACGTTGTATTTTTTTTTCCTTTTTTTCGTATTTGCACAATCGTGACTAGCATCGTGCCCATTCTCACGTTCAGAGTTGTTGTTTGTTTTAATTTCATCAAACATGTTTGTTTTGTAACAAAACCACAAGAAAGTACTTCCCCCCATTAATGTCGGATTTATTTGGAAATACAAGATGTAACATCCCTTAAACTGTAGTTAGCTTCTACATTCTCTGTCACGAGAGTTGAAAAAGAATAAAAAAAACTTTAATTGTATAGCATGACAAAACTGGGTAGTCGTCAATTAAAGTCCATAAATAAATTGATCCTAACTACAACAAAGTGAATTATAACCGGCGATTGTTACGTAATCTCACTATCAATTGTAAAACCCATCTCACGTTTGGATAGAACGAATATTAATATAAAAATCATGTATTCATAGAGGCGAATCTAAAAAAAAAACCATTTCAATTAAGAATTGTATAGATTTTTCAGCTTTCACGATGCAAGTTAAGGCAATTAACAAGCGCAGCAGCTTTTACTAAAGTTACTTTAATTGACTTTTTCAACTTGTAATCAAATTTGTACAGAAATATTGATATCAAATTAAACTGCCAACGGATATAACGTTGACTTCCTGAAATGAAGATACTCATTTGATTAAAAAGATAATTTAACTAAGCCACTGTAGGTGGAAAACCTAATTAGCACAATCACTTGTACATGGATAGCTCTTGTTGGCTGATTTGTTGGCATAACGTTCGATGATTCACAAAAAGACTTTAAATGATTAAGTTAATGTGCGCAAGAATCAGAGATAATGAAATATAATTCATAGACGACACCGACGATTATTGTTGGTTGTCGAAAGGAAACATTTGGTGTCGGTATGTGGCGTAGAGAAGAAAGGAAATAGTGGTGGTATTTGGTTTCTCTGAACGAATACCACGTGACTAGTTGTCATGACGTGATTCACAAGCACTCGAAAACACAGCTTCCTTTAATTGATTGAATTAACAAATGGAAGACTTGGTAAATCACTTTAATTTTTCAACGTTACTTCAATGCCATAACTTTGAGTAACTGGTGAGGTATGTTGCGGTTTGTGCAGGGGTAGGGTACACTAGAGTCAAGCTTCCACAGAACACGCCACACATCATATCGCTTAACGAAAGAAGTTTATGATTCTATTGATATAAATCTCATTTGAATGATTTTTTACCATACAATCGCTGAGGCCAAGATGAGTGAAGTTATGGCCAACAAGAGCAAACGGAACTTCAAACTTTTTGAAGAATATTCTTTCACAGGAACATTTAAAAAAAATTAGTTGTCATTTTCCCAAACCAGGAGAGCTATCAAGAAAAAATAAACTCGTAAAAAAACTACAAAGCCATTTACAGTTTCCTGTAACCAAAACAAGCAAAAGGAACAAATACTTTAGTGTAGCACCATCACCATACAAGCTTGTCAAAAAGTGATGCGTGCATTGAACGAGTCACCCAAAAATAGTGATAGACTACACGTCTCGAATAGAATTTTTAAAATTTTATGTTACAGAGACTGCTTAGTTAAGGTACACCCGGTCGGTGTTGAACTAGGTTGAAGATCTATAAATCCTTATTTGATACTGTCTTTAGAACTACATATTTTGAAAATTCTTTGGTCGCCCATATTGATAACTTCAGCTATAAAATGTAAATTCATTGCAGGTGTAACTGTGGCGCCGTGGCACCATTGTACCGCTGCGCAGTTGTTAACATGTGTGCTTGTTACCTGAGAGTTCGAGGTTCGAATCAAATCAAAAAACCTCCAATTGTTTTTTTTTTTTCACTATTATCGTCTTTCGCGGTGAATTGCCAAGTTATCCGATAGTAATTAAGTTGTCATGAAAAACGCTTTCTCATTAAAATGTTCAGGATAGGAAAAAAGATGTAAATCAGAACCATTCCTCACGAGGTATAGTTGAGAGATATTAAAGATGGCCCGGGGCTCCTCCCTCTGTTGGGCCGATCTACTAATTTATTTGAAATATTTTAATTAATTTAATTTTTGTTTTAGTAGTAAGAATGCAGACCAGTAACACAAAACGACTAGTATTTGTAATACAAGTGAATTAAGACAAATGTAAAAAGAATGTCTACATCATAAAGACACAAGTTTGTCTGCTTCTACAATTGTAACGAACATAATCATACAAGTGCCTCTTGACCTGTAGTCTTGTAACTTTGTGTTACAGGCCCCAGTTGCTGGCATAAGCTCTCTTTACACCACATACGGATGGACTGGTACATAGCTAGTATCACAATCGTATCAAATTCAAGGAATGTTTGAACTTTTGCTGGTACACATATCTTCCATGCATACCGAAAGCGTTAAGGTTCTATAAGAAAAAAATGACACTGTGATCTTTTGTAAAGTAATTTTCCGAATGCCCTCAGAGCAGAAATCTATACCTTTAGCTGTTTTCACCTCAATCAAGTCAGATCCGCCGAGTTTCCAATTTTTCGCATTGATTTTTGAGATTGTATACATCTTTAAGCTAAGGAATTTTTCCAATTCTGAACTCCGATTGTGTTCAACTTAAAAATTAGTGTACCCTGCTTCATTCGCTACTGTAATTGGTTCTTCTGAACTATTTATTTACCTAATTGTTTAAACAAATGAAGTTGATAAACATTAGTTCTAAGCACACTTCTGACGTTAGTGAAAGTAAACAACCTGGTTTTGATATAAAAGCACTGTTTAAAACAAAAAACTGAAAACACTACACAATTGTTGTTGCTGTGGTGAGTAATGGAAAAGCCAACTGTTTACGTTTGGTTTTCTACACACTTTAATCAAGTTGGCGCATGTTTAAATATTTAAGAGATTGCCGTTGTTTGTATATCGATGGCCTGGCATAGATCTTTATTTGCTTGTTCTTTTCTTTATCGTTGTATTGTATAACTTAAAACAAAACATACTCTTGAACCCCAATTGGAGATTTACTTTTGCCAGAAATTGTAAGAAACGACGTTTTAACTCCTCACACCACAAAATTTTCGCATTCCATTTCATTTCTAGTTTTCTGTTGAAGTCTAATCGATTTTTCAATTTAATTCAAAACAAAACTGTCTGATAGAAGTCTAAAAGAGATTTGACACATGTGCTCTTCAACCTTATTCCGGGGTTACGAGCATCGTGATCTCGAAGGGATATCAACCCTACCACTTATAACTGCTTCCCATTAGTATATGTACATAAACAGGGTGTTTTGAATATGATGCGACAAAAGCTCAAGACGGATAGGTTGAGTTAAAACAACAAAAAAATCGTATGGGAGGGGGGAGACTCTATCTCCATCTGTCTAAGCGGGAAGGGCAAATTTACAAAAAAAAAATTATTTATTTTCTAAAAAAAAAAATTATTAAAAATCTTCTAAGGCACTTACTACCAAATACTGTAGTTTTTAAAGCTAGTACTTTGTTCTTTAATTCACATTTAACAAAATAATTTAGTGAATAGTTTTAGGGCCGGTCTGTTCAAGTTTGGTTAATTTTAACCCGTGGTTATTTCCAGTGGTTACCATAGAATGAGTCTTTTCAGCCTTGGTTTGGTTAACAAATGAATGGTTTGGTTAACTAACCAGAGAAATTGTTAACCAGTCGATTTTGGTCGGTTAACGCTATTTAACCATCGATTTACTGGAATTTCATCTTTTCACGTTTGGTTAATCTGTCTTTTCGCATTATTTTCGACTCATCATTTGGCTATACAACAATTCAGTGTGATGGAGTGCGTTTGTTTTTAATTTTTCAATATATTTATCTCCAATATTATTCTTGTTATAGTTCTTTTTTATAAAATACTGTTTCATTTACAAATTTAGTTCACGTGGAAATTGTGTTTGGGATTTGTGGAGTTCTGATGGTAGTGACGTTAGTGATGACGAGAAATTATTGGTCAGTTTTCTTGTTTTTGAAAATGTTCTTTTTTTCTAACACCAAAGCTACAAGTTTTTCTTCTTCACTTTTGGAGAAATTCGCAGATCGTTGCTTTGATTGTGACATTTTCTTCAAAAATAACAAAAATTATGAATAACATAAAAAAAAAACATGAATAATTATAAAATAACTCACTATGAACTGCCGACAATTAACACATGTCACCAAAAAAGATAACCATTGATTGGGGTTACTGATTAATTTGACAGATAGACTGGAAAAATATTGGAATTTCTCAATAACCTACGGTTTGTTAACCAAGGCCGAAAAAATAGTGAAAAGACGCAATTCCTTAACCATAGATCCATAACCACGGGTTAAGCAAAATCTCTGGTAACCAAACCACAGATTTAACCACACTTGAACAGACCGGCCCTTAGAGTTATCACGTCTTAGTCAAATAAAATTAAAAAATCCTTTGCAATATCGAAGGTCACTTTTTTTTAATAATCAATCTTAATGGATATGAGTCAAACACAGAAAACTGAACGTAAATCATTCTTAGTTTTTCCGAAATTGAAAACAAAAACCAAAGGTACTTTGTCCTTTAGAGGCAGTAAATGACTTGATTTTTAATGATTTGCTTAAAAAATTAAGTAAAGCTTTTATAAAAACGGAGAGAGATAGGCACCCGCCCTCAAATACTATTTTTTCTTGTTATAACCCAAACTTTCCGTCCTGAGCTTATGTCCGTATGCAAAACACCTTGTACATTAAAAAAAATTTATCTTCACATGTATTGGTTAGCGCAAAATTAGAGAACTGCTCGATCAATTTGGCAGTTTGATTGATAAGAAGTTTGAAGCGAATGCTTGTATGAAAAAAAAAACTAAGAGTTGACAATTGTGATGGGATGGTCTAAACATCTAAATTTTCATTAGTGTCAGTCTAGAGATATCAGTTTACGGAGTAGCACTTGGGAACAGCTTGATCTATTTTGCTGGTGAAGGTTAAAATTTAGTAGGAACTAAAGTAGGAACTACTCGAGCACGATTTATCAATAATGCATTGAGTTTTCGACATGAACCGCCAGGATTCTGTTGAGTGAGCGGGGAAGTTACATCTCTGGAATTGATGGGCCAATAGAACCATTGAAATCTTTGCTTTCCGACTCGATGGAAACATTTTTTTGTATAATAATGAAAAGTCATAATAATTCTTTCCAAATGATATGCTTTGAAGCGAGTGTTATTAAAGAACAGGTTTTCAATAATTCTTCCATGAATAGAATAAATTCTTTTGTGATACCAATGTTCTCGTCAAAACACCAACATCAATAGCTTTTATGGTCACAACCAGGATCATAATTAAAACTTTACTTCAATGTTACATCTAAGGGTAAGTTCACCATAGCACAGAAGCATTGTTTCCTCCAGTGAATGCTGATTTACTTCCTTATCTGCGAAACACATCGTCTGTATGATGAATTGCAAAATCCAAAAATAAATTTACGAAGAAAAGATGGATATCATTTTCTGATTAGGATCAATATAATCTATTTTAATTGGTCCATAACAATGTTGTCATTCGTTTCAAAACATCAAAACATGATGCACAAGTCGCAATGGTCAGTCACATCACACATCGCATTACGTCATAAATTTATTTTTCGAAAAAAGCCAATTCTAGTTACTATTTTTTTTTTTTAAGTTTTCCCGATAAGCAATAGCAATTGCTTCATCATTCTTAAGTCTTTTTACATTATAAATAGTTAAAAAAAAAAAAAAAAAAAAGATTTTGCTTAAGAGCAAACCTTTAATAATGCCAACAAGCATGCATATTGTCTCCAATAACCACATACCAAGGGTCAAACTCGAAGTAAAAGTTAAATTGCAAATCTCAAAAAAAAATTTTTTTTTTCCTCCGACGATAAAAAAAAAAGGATTAAGTGGGTTACATATTTTATTTTCTAGCCTTCGGTTTCCAACACAATTTCGTAAATCAACTTGTTACCCTTGTACGGCGTGTCTTCATAGTTTCCCTAACTTTTATTCAAAGACGTTTGTGTAAATGTATTTTCAGTGAAACCTTCCATCAGGCTCCTTGACTAACATTCGGTGACTTGAATACTAATTATGTTTGCATTGGAATATTTATTGCAAAACAAGCACTTTCTAATCGCGTTTTATACGCAAACATTTACACTTTCTTGGCACCACAAACTTTTTACCAATACATGTTCTATTGACGCATCTACAAATATACCACCCCTTTTAGCCATAGCTTGTCGATTTGAATATCTTCGGGGATCTTCTTTGTCTAATTGGAAACAAGACATGGTTGAAAATCGATAACCCGCCAAATTCAGTTAAACGTGCGAAAGCATATTATGTCCGCGGCATGGCACTGCAACATGCACAACCGGATACATGTGAGGCTTTGGCATTCACGTATAGAAGGAAAATAAAAAAGGGTTGAGGCATTGAAGCATTTCTAGGATTTCGCACTGTAAAATACTACAAATGGATTATTAATTCTACACCCGGGTTCTGCCAAGCGAATTAAATAAAACTAAAATAAACTTATTTGTCATAAGTAAAAAAGAAGGAAAAAATAAAAATAATGCCATTGTTGTGTGGTGCGGTAAAAGCATTTTCTCCGCCAGAAAATGTTTCAATTAATTTATAATTTGAGCCGTAATTATAGGAATGAAGGACAATTAGAAGAATAATTTTCATCTTGTTGGCGCTGTTTTGTGGTAAGGGGAAGTATTTTTCTGTAAATAGAAAGTACCAAGTACCAACTTAAGACACAACGTGTTTCTTTATAAAGTTCTCTTATAATTCCAGCTCTTCTGTTGATTTGTTCTCCGGATTAGCCGTAACTCAAATGGCTTTTATCGCTACTTCGGGTTTGTTATCATTACATTTTATCGTAGGCGCAAGGACTTTAGAGAGAAAACACAATCGAAATTCAAGTATCTATCTAGTATTGTAGGTCAAAATGTTGTAATAACGAATTTAATCGTCTGATGGAAAGTTTATTTTGCAGCACACCGGAGCGATTGAAACTATTTCACATTCTTTATAAATTATGTGAACGCTCTATAGCCGTTTTAATCCATACTTTGAACATATAGAGCCACAAGCATCCTCTTATACTAGTGTTTCGTATATGTATGTGCTTTTTAAGCATAAATTTGCACGCCCAAGAAAACTTTTGAAGGACTTTTCAAGAATTTTTTTTGCAAATGTTTTAACTTTTACCGAAAAAAGCAAAACTACCCAATGTGCGTGTGAATTATTTATTTTCACACTTTGGTTGCAACTTTTAATGAGGCGTATCACGAGAGTGGTTTTAATAGTTTGACTATGTCACTTGTTAGAACTTTTCCAATGCGCAATATTTAAGGCAAGATATAAAAAAAAAATCATCACAAAAAGGTAATGCATTGAAAATAGACAATTGAACAATTTAAATAACCTGACAACGTTGAAATAGGTGGAATGCTTTGAAAACCACGACAAGACGTGTATTTTTGATTTGTATTTCAGTATAGAAATATCTCATTGCACACCTATGTATGCTTGTGAAAGAAAACAAATAACTGATGAGAAGTTGTAATTGAATACTTACTTTTTTCAGTTCGGGTTTTTTAAAATACTAGCTGGAGCACTCAAACCTAAATATCGGTCCATTTTACAACGAGTTAGCAACCATCTTTTTGTTATTGCTTTCCATTAGTTCGTAGGCTGCCAAAAAGATGCTGACATGATAAGGAGCCTAACTTACCAGCTCTAACCATGTCTGCGCAGAATATATGAAACCTGATGCGAGAAAATGCAGGACATTCATAGAGGAAGTGCTCTGCGGTGTCGTCATCCTCTTCACAAGACTCACAGAATGTGGTTTCAATTAAACCTAACAGGTGTGAATGCTTGGCAAAAGAGAAGTTCCCCGTTGTAACGCCAACAAGTTTTCTACTATCTTTTCTACTAAGAGATAGCGAAAATGTTTGCAGTTTTCTTATTAACTTTGGAGAGCATACGATTGGTTTGTCTGTGGAACGAGGCAATAATGTATTTACGTGAGAGTTTATTTTACCAAACAATTGAAGCATAGAAGATGATTAGTCTTATCATAGCTGTATAGATCCAAAGGGCCCTTTTCATTGCCAGAAATATGATAGTGCTTTAGCAGTCTTTGACTCGACATCTTTAAACCAAAGAAGCTTGTTATCTAGGATTACTCCAAGATGTTTGACATCGTTTGAAAATCGGATGTTGACTCCTTCAAGTGTACGTTCGGTCAGACCATTCAATTTTCTGAGTCTCATAAACAGGACACCTCAGTTTCAAGAGGATTGACAGAGAGACCGTTTCTAACTCACCAATCTAATTCTAAGCGCCAATCAGATTAAGCGCAGTCTGTGCTCTGGAACAGACAGCTTGGATCACAGCGAGAGCACAGCGACGTCCTCGGCTTATATTGAGCAATTTAAGTAGAGAGTTGTGATCAGCAAGCAACACAGAAGAAAAGATAAAGATAGAACTGGAGTTTGTGGACAATTCTCATTCACTCCTGTTGCAAGATATTGTCAACACTCCGCTTCAACTGTGTCACGCTTCTATTTAGCATTGATTTCATCCACTAGAGAATAGACTAATAAAAATGATTCGTCAACACCATTTTCACTGGCAGTGTTGCACATACCATCAAAGCTAGCACTGTCGAAAGCACCTTCTATATCGATTAAACCCAAACATTCTTTACAGAGTTTAAAGCAAAAAGGGGGGACTGAACTGTGTTGCTTACCAATTTTTGTATGAAAGCGACTCTTAAACTTGCCACGGAGTTGGAATATACGCTACAGCTGAACTTCAAGTGAAAATATTTTTCCAATTAGGTAGCAAAAGGTTTATACTTTCTTGCAATATAGCTGGATAACCACTGTCAGTGCCAGTTCACTTGAATCTGTCAAAAGATGTCACCTCATATATTTAATGGCTTTAGTAGCAACTACGACTAATACAATAGGTGAAAATAACTTTTTGAAACATTTAAAGTCAATATGAATTCATTTTTCAAAGTCAATAGCCGAGTTCACTATACTTAGACAGACTTGGTTTGACAGATGTTGGATGGTCGGATGTAGTTTGCGTTCAGACTTATCAAACTTGTCGTCCAACTTTATGTCATATATTCTGTTCAACTTCTGAGTTTTCAAAAATATCTGAAACCCATCAAACAAGTTGGTCAAGCGGTCGACTGCGGGTTCACAAGTTCACATTATCCAACATTGGTCGTTCAAGCCAAAGTCTGTACAAGCCAAAGTCTGTACAACCCAAAGTCTGTCCAACTAATTGTACAGTGGGAACTCCGCTAAGTAAAGCTAAGTGCACGGGTAATACTCAATAGGTTCACTTACTCATACAAGGATAGTTGAATTTTATGTGTATAGGAGTTAATTAGTAATTGCGGTTTATATAATGTAAACTTGCTTTGACAACACATAACCTCGTCCTCGAATATCGATAAAATCAAAATTTAAATACTTTTGATTTGATTAGATGAATTTATCTCTGCGACACCAAAAATGTGGTAGTCAAACAGTTCCGCAGCTAACTAAAATAAACTCTAACATCCAAGCCTACTCGCTCAATGTTCGACTGTTTATCAAGTTTGTTGCACTAATTAGTAGTTTTATCAAATACCTTTATACCAAAAAAAGTCTCACTTGTTTTCAGAGAAAAACTACTTGATTAAAAATATACAAAAAAAAAAAACAATTAAACCTTTGTAACATAACGCACCTCTGATGTTACAAAAATGTAAGTGCAAAAACTGTCGTTTCTTCAGACAATGCACCTTAACCATAAACTATAAGTGCACTTATAGATAGCTGAACTTCTTGAAAGAAAATTAAATCGAATCAAACAAAACGCGTCGGAATTCACAGCTGGGCCCTGAATTAACAAATCGATCTAGTGCTCCTTGGAGATTTGCAACACAACTCACAAAAAAATGAGGCAAATTATTTCCGAAACATTAATATGAAAACAGTGTACAGAGAGATATGGAGACAAATAGAATATTTTTAATTGAGTCTGTAATACCTTTCTTGAGAGTTTTGCCATATGTACTTAACTTAGAAAATTTTATATGTATTTGCACTTACATTGTTGTATCACCGGGGGTGCGATATAAAGACTTCCAAATGCACTCCATTCAACAAAACCGTGTTTACACATATTTAACAGATTTAATTTTGATGCAAGCGCACGTTTCGTTGCCTCGTTGGGTACATTTTTTATGACCATTAATTGGCCATAAATGTCGCTAATGGTACATATTTTTCTCTACATCAACATACAATGTTCGCTGAAATACTTGAAGTTTAACTAATTATACAATCCAAAGCACTCAAATTACAAAAGCTTTTTGCAGTCAAAACAGTTATTCTTTTATGAAAGAATTTCCTTTCATCTCAAATACAAAGCAAAGAGTTACCCGGTGATTCTCCGAATCAATAGTTCAATGCTGTTTATTTCAACACAACAAAGTCTAGGCCCAGTTTTTATAAAACAGATAATGTTCTTAAATTATTCTTTAATCACATAGTTAAGTTTTAACTTTTTTCTTGCTCATTATTCACTCTAAAAGCATTGACTTGTTTTCTTATTCTTTGTTGGTCATTACATACTCCTTGGGGGGATCTTATACTTATGTTTTATTCACTTTCGCTCATTAGAAGCAAAAGCGTGGGTGTGTTCTGTACGTATATTGAAAAAAGTACACAAGCTGATTACATATAAAACGTTCGTAAGAGACCTCGGGTACACGGGCATCCAAATGCATGCAACGTGAGTGAAACTTGAAATAAAAGGAAATAGAATAAAGACGCAGAAAAAATCTAAAGCATCATCGAATCCAAAAAATTCGTAGAAAACTTTGCGCAGTAAGAACAATTTCATTCTCATTTCGTTGGATTTTCGATCGATATAAAAGATAATCTCAGTCGCTTATTGGGTAAGGTTCACTGAGATAACAGTTTTGCATTTAATTTTCTGACGCCAGCAAAGTCTAAAAGAAAAATTGTAGGTCCTTGAAATGCTAGCTTTGTTGCGCCACCGTCTATCAGACTTTCAGAAGTTGCTGCAAAATAAAAAGAGCGATTACGACATGCCATTCTCCATTCGCTCACGAGGCATGGTTGTGAGAAATGCTCAAGGCCCGGGGGCTCTCCGCCGATTGCGATATGCTAGATAACTTTTGTATCGCTATTTTGCTAGTCAGCACGAAAAATTGGGAACAATTCTTCCGCGCAAGACATCTTACAAAATCAACCGGGTCCCCAACCTCGCAGTTTTGTCAGCACCTCGAAAGACAGGGCGCCAAATACGAGTTTAAGGATTAGTATTTCTGTTGATGCATAATGTGGGACTATAAAGATATTTTTTAAATAGAAGCATGATCTAAAACGGTACCAATACAAAAAAAAAACAGAAGTCTTTGGATATCTTTAATCATATTCAAGAAGATTACACACTTCCGGGATTGTACAAAATAACAGAGGACGTTGTAGATAAAAAAAAAGTAGCGTGTGTCAGCATCACTCTGTTCCAAATACGAATGTCAACCTTTTTGAATCGGAAGACAACTGGAAAAGTTAAAGCAACACTTTTGGGTGTAGTATTTACTGATATTGAATACTGATCAATGATCATCAACTGCTGGATAGGCCTTCTTTAAAAAAAAAATGCTGTCCTGTCTACAGAAACTCGGTAGATATGTGGAGTTTCTGAAAACAGCAGTGGGAAGCAGCCTGTATTTTGTTTGCACTTTTCTGGGCTGTTCGGTAAAACGAAGCCTTTCTCAAGGCTTAAAAGGATTGAATAGTTGTAAAGATCTCAAGACTGAAATTATTTCTCGAGGGAGCAGAGCATCGCTTCGCTGCGTACTTTGAATAAAACATTGAAAATTTAAGACAAGTTGGTAGGCCAATAACAACATGAAGATAAAATATTATGATGGAAAATCGGTCTCAAATTTGAAATCTTGACAACCACTGAGATATCAAAGTGGTTAGGCCCTATGGTTCAGGAGGACTTAAAATGATGTAGCCAACAAAAACCAATAGTTCCGCTTATTTCTTTCTTTTTCAGTTATAGTTTTCAAAGCTCACAAGTTACTGGAATTGTTCCCCATAAAAAATTCTAAGTAAGTAAGTAAGCCCACATTCTCGTTTCTGTCTCTCGAACTTTTTGCACAATCTTACATACAACAGGCGCAGTTGGTTCTTTATTTCAACCCATTCCTCTTTTCAAAAACCACACCGTTCTGGACTACACAACACTCACTTTGGAAATAAGTTTTCAATACTTACGTTCATGCGTAAATAAAGTCATTTCGTTCCACAGAGGTAAGATAATGACTTTCTGTAAGATTTCGAGCAACAAACATCTCTCAGTGTCAATTGTTAAACTAACCTATAAATTTAAGAAGACACTATGTATGTTCTAGCTGAAAAGCCCTTTATAATGCTTTTATTTTCATTCTGACATTATGTTTTTGAGGTGTAACATTTCTCCATCCGCCTTCCTGCAATCTCTGGGAGTCAATAGGGCCGGAAGTGTTAAGGATGAAAGTGTATAGGAGGTCTGTAACAGGAAGCCGAGAAACCATTTTGCTGTAAATTGATTTAAAATCAATTCAAAAACGTGAGATGTATTGTGTATAGGCTTGGTTTTTCGGAGGCTTGACCATCAAATAAATAATTTCCAAACTGATATGTGAGATGCAAGGCTGGTTTTTTTCATTTTTTTATTTGCTTTGGCCAGCTTTTTCTGAAATGAACATGAACAGAAAATGCAACCGCAACATCATGGCATAATTTTTTTTTTTTTGATAAATACCACATTTGTTTTTGACTTAAAATGCGGATGCGGAAAAAAGACTATTACCTTCAATGCAAGTGTTGCCTTAACTTAGGAGAGCCTAAAAAAGTTTTTTGGTTCCAATAGTGAATATACTAATATAAAAAGCACTTTCTCACTTTAGCCGTTCGGAAACGGCAAATATTTTTAGGTCTCTTCCATTTCCATAAAGTATGGTCATCAGTTCACCAGTGAACTTTCTACGCTTACACTTTCGATAAAGTGAAAGTGAATTTTTGGACTACATACTCGATGTAATGAATAAAATGTTTAATGACGAGACTTTTCCGAACTGTTTTCGGCTGGCAAGGATAACTGCTATTTTCAAAAAAGGCAATCCCAACTGCCCGGATAACTATAGGGGTATTTCTGTTTTATGCTCATTAAGAAAACTTTTTACGCAAATTTTATATCTTCGGCTATCTAGTTGGGTTCAGAGTAATAACATAATCAGCTGTTTTCAAGCTGGTTTCCAGCCTAACCTTTCGACGACGGATCAAATTTTCGCTCTCACCACAGTGGCAAGGCGTTTTTTAGAAAAGAAAAAACCTCTTTATACAGTGTTTATTGATTTTAAGGCGGCTTTTGACACTATAAACAGAAGATCATTGCTATATAAATTATCACTAATTGGGGTCTCAACTAAGTTTATTAGGGTCTACGAACAGCTATTATTGAACATGTGTGCAGTGGTATGTAATGGAAAGAATGAGTCAAATATATTTAGCTCAGAGACTGGCGTCCCACAGGGTTGTGTTTTAAGTCCATTAATGTTTGCCTTGTACATAAACGACATTGAGAACCATTTACCGGGCGGAATCTCTTTCGGTGATATATCTGTAAAACTTTTGCTATATGCTGATGACCTCGTCATGTTTGCTGACAACCCAGCGACTCTTCAACTCCAAATAAACAAACTTAAAGTATTTTGCGATTTTTGGGAGCTAAAAATAAACTCAACAAAATCAAAAATAATGATATTTAAGAACCATGCTCGTTCTGAAAGAAACATAAGGACCTGGACATTAGATGGTACTAGTATCGAAGTCGTAAAAAAGCTTAAATATCTTGGTTTCGTCATTTCAAATAACTTGAATTTAAGGGCTCATATTAGAGAAAGACAATCTTTAGCCAAGTCAGCAATTAATTCAATGTGGTCACAATTTTTTTTCGAAGTCATTTGTAGACGAAGCGTCAAAATTTAAAGTTTACAATGCTACAGTGAACAGTTGTTTCTGCTATGGCAATGAAATCTATGGTTACCTAAGGTTGGATGATATCGAAAAAATTCAAATATATTTCTTCAAAAGAATATTCAAATTACCGCCAAATACTCCTAACTATGCTATTTATGTTGAGTCCGGTTTACCGCAAATATTCATTCGAAACTTGAAGGCTAGTGCAGATTATTTAACGAAAGTTATAAAGAGACCCGATAACAACTTACACAAAAGAATGATGATTGTTTCTCTCCGGTGTGGGTATTCTCCTTTTAAGAACTGGCAAGAACTCGCTCTTGAACATGGTACCTCTTTAAATTTAAATTTAAACAATGTAGCAGAATGGCAAAATATTTTCTACAATTGCATTGCGAAAGTTGATGAACGTAGTTATCTAATGCATATTGACAGGGCTAGGGAGTCTACCTCAAGGGCTATTTATAAAACTCTTAATCTTTACCTAGGTGAAAACAATTACTTTAGAAAGGAGCTTTCTGCTTACGATATAGGCCTTATATTTAAAATAAGAACAGAAATTTTTGAATTGAATTTCAGACCATATCGAAGAGATATCAACTCTATCTGTAGCTTATGTAATTTAAATCAGAACGAGGATATTTTTCATTTCCTAGCGGTGTGTCCTATTCTGCAAGAAATTCGCAGACTTTATTTTCATAAAAGTTATCTTACATATGATGAATTCGTCAATGTTCTGAATGGACAGTGTGGATGGAAGTTGCTAGTACGATACGTCTCTCACGCGAACTCTTATAGAAACACATATTTGAATCTGTCATGATTAATACACATCTTATTTAATTTTGTTTTAGCTAAACTAAAAGCCCGATCTTAAAATAACCCAATACTTTTTCTCATGTTTTGTTTTAGCTAAACTAAAAGCCCTATTTATTGAAGATTTTGCACGTTTTTTGCTTATTCATACATATAAAGCTCAAAATTATCTTGTATCTATTAATTTTCATTTGATTGATTTTTGAGTTAGTTTTTTTTTTTTCTTTTTATAATTATTTTAACTTTTTTGTTTTAGAATGCTGAAATAAACCTAATTTGCTAATTATATTTAATGTGTTATTTAAGCTTTGTAATCTCAGAAAGTAAGACTTTGAGAAAACGGCAGACGGCTTAACAGCCATGCTTTATTTATCTTTTTGTTTGTTATATTTTTTGTACAATTGAATTGAATAAAAATTGAAAAATTGAAAATTGAATTGAATTGAATAAAGTGAAAGACGAGCGCTATCGAGCCATGCTAACCGAATTTTTGTTCCCAAAAATTAATCAACTAAACATTGACAATATGTCATTCCAATGGTGGTCCTGTCAACTGGCCCCCTCGTTCATGCCACTCGACTACTCTTCTGGGATTATGAAGTCATTAGTTCATGACGACAAACTAACGACTTTGAAGGTGCAATGCAATAAGACCCGCGGCAATAAGACCCGTGGGTCTTATTGCCCAAGGAAATGGAAATAACACCCACGGGCTTTGTTTCCACATTGAAGAGGCAATAAGACCCACCAAAGAAAAGAATTAAGGCCCATGTCTTTTGTTGCCATTTTGAAGCAGCATTTATATGAGTCTGATGAACATGGGATCTTAAAATTAGTTTTCCTTCTTAGAAAGGGTGAAGAACATAGTGGAGGCGCTAAATGCATATATTCTTTTTATTTGAAGGAAACAACATTTTGAGGTACCGAAAAACAAAGCTCCAAAATTTCGAAACTTATTTCAGCTTTCCATGGATATGAATTCATAGCTCACGTTGTCTCCCACTTCGTGACATAGGACATAGGATGGAAGCTCAGTCAACTTTCTTTTGCGCACATAATAACTAAATCTACTTTATTAATGTTTGTTGTGCTTTTAGCTACATTCTCCTGTTCTGTTCGTGTGAATTTTTTATGTTCAACCCCAAGCCCGTACTACTTGAAGGGAAATTTCGTTAGCTTCGCTTTGTTTTTTACTCACGGATAGAATAACGAAGCTAAAAGCGAAGCGGAAAAAATTTTCTCAAGGGAATATGGATGTGTGGTGTAAAAATAAAAATTCGCGCGAATTTTTATTTTTACACCACACATCCATATTCCCTTGAGAAAATTTTTTCCGCTTCGCTTTTAGCTTCGTTATTCTATCCGTGAGTAAAAAGCAAAGCGAACAAAACTTGCCTACGTGCAGTGTAATACGTGCCTGCGGTTGAACTTAAGAAATACGCGTGAATTGACCGCAGTAAACACATAGTATGATTCATAGTTCCATAGATATTTATTATGTACGTTTGTTCCTCTTTGGTATGTCATAACCCACAATCAGAGCATGGACTTATGTCAAGTGGAGTTACGTCCCTGGGCAAGTTTATTCACATTGAAAATAAGTTTAAGTGCAAACGGTGAGACTTCTTTCCATTACGAAATGGTATTTAAGTTCGCAGAAAAAGGAACTAAGGCCCGCGGCTGTTACTGCCATTTCATCATGGAAATAACCCCCGTGGGCCTTACTTCCAAAACAAAGAGGAAATAAGACCCGCGGGTCTTATTGCCGTGGGCCTTATTGCACTGCACCGACTTTGAAGCATTAGAAGCAAATACTTAAGCCACAATTGACGCCAAGCGACCTGATTTATTGGAAAATTCAACTAATCGAATAGATTAAGTAAATCGTAGCCGTAGCGGTTGTGTCAGAAATCATGTCTAAAAAATTAAATTGTCTACCAGATTATAATAAATTCATTCCAAAAAAAAATTTGTATATTTGCTTAAATATAAAAAAGAACTGTAGTTTGCTTACCTAAAGCTGCACACATAAAATTAACGCAATTAATACAATTAAGAGTTAAATGAAAATATTTGAACATTTGAAAACCAAAACCACTTGTTGAAATAATATGACAACATTAAACATCAAAAATGTGAATATACAAATACAGGCTGTCTGAATTGCAAGGTTATTACTTTTTCTCTCAATTTTATTTAGTAATCAATCAGACTACAAATAGAAACGCTTTCTATTCACTTGTCATATCTTAAAATCTTACACCAACGTTGTTTCAAAGCACAAATTAAGAACACATAAAGTGTAATTTGATTTTATGGCACGACCGGCGGCGACGGCGTCGTTTGTTTCAATAAAAATAATAAAATCCAAGCAGTAGGTGTTTTAATTCAATTTCGTTCAATCTACTATAAAAGTCTCGACCCCTAGATTTTCTCTAAAACAAATCATTTTTCAAATGTTATTTATCTGTTTTTAACTTCTCTTCTAATAGAAACTTTGTAGACTCTGACACTTCGTGAAGATACATTCAACCGACATGTGTTGGCGTACATTAGTGTCATTCCATTATACATATTGGCATTGTACAAAACTGAAGACCCTCAATCATCAACTACGTGAGTTTGAGGTATTTTATTGATTACAAACATCAGGTGCCATTCTTTACAAACTGAAATATGTTGGCGCACCAGATTGTATCCTTAACTTATTGATAACAACTGCAAGCACTTTCTAGACTATCGACAACTAGTTTGAAAAGAGGATGGCAAAAGTACTATGCGATGAAGAACTATTATGCCACCGCAGATGTTATCTGGAATTTGAAAACTTATAACAGCCACTACAACCGCAAACGTGGAGCTTTCCTCCATAACACTGATGAAAATCAATAAAAAAAAAACTTGTTCATTAAAAATAAATGCATCCACGGGTGGTAACTATAATCAATATTCATGAGTTTTGCACAGTAGGCATATGCTATACACATACCTACAAAAGACCCACACCGATGATAAGGGAAAAAAATAAAAAATAGGTTAAGTTGGAAAGAAAAGACTCCTTCTTTGGAAAGCAAATTTTAAGCGATTTTAAATTTGATCACGTCTTTGTAAATTAAATCAATGTCTCATAACTTTACAAATACCTAAGCGGGGGTATTTGAAAATGCCACATTGAATTGAAAGCAAATGAGGGGTTGTTGTGCTTTGCAGGTACAAACAAGGATAGGGTTTAAAAATGTATTTTGTAATGGGCAGGGGAAGTGTGTTATGAAAAACTTTTATAAACATAACACCGGTAGTATAGGTTGAGACATACATTTCAAAGTAATTTCGGAAAAACCATCGACTACCATAACCATAATGTCCTATTTTCAGCTTTGGCATATTTTTGCTGGTTGTGAACATCTATGTGGGTTGGCATCTAAATATGATGCAAAGTAGGCAGTAGAAACTTCAAAGCAATAATCCTGCCATTGAATGTACATTGTACACTGAAAAGAGTAAGGGGTAACTATTTACACAAGAAAAGAGAGGTGTTATGTTGAGAAGAGCCTTAGGTATTTCCACTTAACTCTATGCCTATGAGGGTACGTGTACTTTAAACTAAGTGAAAGACCACCCGTCAAGGCAAATTGCAGGATTTGTTATTTAAAGAGACGGACGTTGGCTAAATTGGTTTTTTTTTTGTTTCTAGGAAATGAAAGGTACATTTTCCTTAGAGGAAACTTTAAGTTGTTGTTTAAATTGGAGCGATAACAGTGAAATACATGCTATCACATGGTGAAACATGCCAATACTCGCCTAGAAACGTTAGGCAGATTTTGACTGTCACTGTACCTGGCATGGGGATGTTGAGGCAAGAATGTTCTTTGTTGCTTTTAAACAAAAAAAAAAGGGTTTTGAAATATAAATCAGTTACCGTATACGAAAACACTTTAGCTCTAGTTTAATCTGCTTTTGATTCTTATTGAATGTGACGTGTGCTTTTTAACGATGTTTTCCAAAGAGCTACTGAAAAATTGAGTGGGGCTTAGTGAAGAGATAGAAAAAGGTCGTTACCGCATAGTCATAACATATTCACTCATTTTAATAAACAATATCTTTAAGGAGCTTATACTTGGTTATTCTACTTGCGTTGGTACACGTGGTATATTTATGTATGTATATCAATCGAACATTGATTTATATATTTTACTAGCTGAGCCACCCGGCGTTGCTCGGGTCTGTAGTTTAAAGGTTCCCGTTCTCGTTTTTCCGCTTAAATGGAAATTTGGGGATGAAAAATAATCGTTTTTACTTTGGAATTATGTGGCATCCCAATGACGAAAGAATTTTTGAAATCTGTCCAGTAGTTTCAAGGTTTCCGTTCCCAGCCCCGTTCCTGTGGGAATATGGGGATCAAACCTTGACAGGAACCATTTATAAGTCTATGTCACTGAGGGATAATATAACATCCTAGAGTTGAAAGAATTTTTGAAATCTGTAACTTTAAGATTTTGGTTCTCGTTACCGTTTCTGTTCCCGTGGGATTATAGAGATGAAATATAATCTAAATTACTAATTGAGGGGGATAATGTAGCACACCTAATGCTGGAATCGTTTTAGAAACCTGTCTAGTACTTTCTATGTTTCAGTTCCCAAACCTGTTCCTGTTGGAATATCAATTTTTAAATTTTTTATGCTATAAAAACCATCTCCTGACAATAACAAACACAACAAAAAAGAATTGGCCAAATTGGTCCAGGCGTTGTTGAGTTATGCGCTTACCAACACATTTTGCGATTCATTTTTATATATAAGATATATTTTTTAATGGTATGCTGGTTCTATACTTATCTGCCAATTTTGAACAACTAAGGGGCAAACAATATGTAGGTTAGGTTGCATGAACCTAACCGAAAACAATTGGTAAGGTAAAATGAATATAAGTTCATATTTTTATAGTGATGAAACAAAACATCACTGAAAACATTATTGAAAACATAAAACGACTGTTTTCTTTACGATTGTATTCAAATAAACTAACATTTAAAGTCCCGTCCAAGTTTCCCAACGAAAAAAATCGTTAGCGTTTTTTGAACATTTTCTATTCTTTTCGTTCCAAAGTTGTAATATGGATGCCATATAATACAACAATAATCCAAATGCTGAAAATCAACTTCCAGAACTGTTTAGGACCTCTTTACCTGGGGCCTCATGGGATACGAGAAAAAACCAGCGAATGTTGGTGATCGCTGATCTACATGACCTCCCATTGCTTAGATAAGTTTCTATCTTTTAACCAACATATTGATGCTATTCTGGCCAGGGATAAAGGTGTTTTATACTGTTTTATAGCAGAAAACTTGATAGTAGGGTGAAAGTAATTTGCAACAGGGCCCTTATAAGGTAAATAATTATATCTGGTGTCCGATCTGTTTGCTTCGATGTCAAAGCGTCTCAAATTAGTTTTTAGTTTTAGTTTTTTTTTTATTATGTGCTATATATACTGCTCAAAGAACAAAATACGATTAGGGGAAAACCTAGGATTTTCTGAAAAAATACTTTTTTTAATTTTTCAAAAACTAAGAAAGATTTTACCGTTCTGTTTTCTGTGTTTGACTCAAACTAATAAAAGAGCATTGATTATTGCAAAAGTCAACCTTAATAAGGTAAAATTGTGTGAAATTTTTATTTAAAGTAAAAAGGTTTTTTTTTTAATTTTGACTTTGAGACTTGATTACTCAAAAACTATTCACTAAATCAACTTCAATTAAAATGTAAATTAAAGAACAAAGTATGTATTAGCTTTAAGAAACACTATCCGTTTTGAGCTTTAGCTGCATCTTATGCAAAACACCCTGTAGAATACTTGGAGAAAACGCTTCTCAATGATTCAGTCCAAATTGGCTGTGCCGCTAATCTACCACGTCTACCAAAAGTCCGTTAAAATCGGAGAGGTGCGGCAGCTTCTTCATGGCCGAGACGGCACCGTACTTTGCGGACGTTGAAGACCTCCTTTGGTTCATTCAAAAGTTATCTTTAAGCCTCAAATCATTAGTATTAAGCTATATAGAGGCTTTGAGTACCCATCAAGGGTGAATATACGTTAGTAAAGTTGATATACATTTTTTAGGATGTTAGTAGACATAAGAGAAATAAATAACAAAGAATGGAACTATAAAAAGAAGAAATATTCAAGTGTATAAGAACCTGTCATCATCTTCTTGTATGAGAAATCAGTCAATCAAAGATTTAATCCGTTCAAAAAAGTTCATATCGCCAGCCAAAAGAAGACAAGTATTACTAAGAAAAACATGGGCGATTCATTTTGAAAAATAAAGAAATGAAGCTGTAAAATGTGATATCCTTGACCAAAGATCAATAGTATTAATTACCAAGGTTGCAAATCATTAAATCACTACAAAAGACTTGAATGACAACCAATTCTTTCGAAATTACTTATTCATATGGATTGATGGATTCTTTAGAAGGCCTTTGCAAAATAAAATAAATAAATAGGGTTTCACAACAGAGCTCGGTAGGCACCGAGGGCTTGAGGCCTAGCGTATTTTTATCAATCAAAAATTAGTGAGGAAAGAAAGGGGACCTAAAAATTTTTGCCGATTCCAAAAGGCTTCTGAATACACTCATAGTACTTGCAAAATTCCTCGCCAAAGGCGATACCCGTGGAAAAACAATGATATGTTTCTGAGATTCGAAAGCCAAGGGTTCCAAAATCTAATTAGATAATATCAATTAAGCATCCCTCTGCATGCTAAAAAAAATTATAAGGTATATAGATAAAATCCTACTTGCCAAAAGCCACGTTGTTAAAGTGGTAATGGTGAAAGTTTACAAATAATAAAGTAAATAATGCCACACCAAGTGAAAATTCGCTTCTTGTAGCAGTGAAGTTAATGGAAGTGTCTATGTGCATTGTGCACCTACGTTGCAGGCCATGTAGGGTTATGTAAATGGACTTCAATGAAGTCATTCGAGAGTTTTTATTATAGCTTTATATAGAATAGATACAATAGATTAATACTGAAAACGATATCGCGATATCAGAAAGATTAAAGTGATGCCATACAGTACTTTTCTGAACTGTTTTAAAAATTATCGATTTTCATTTGATTTTTCGTTAGTGATACCTCCAAATTTTCCTCAGTTTTTTCTTTTGTTTTTTAATTCGTTATACTCTGCGCTTTAATTTGCGAGGGCTATATTATTTATTATTGCAAAGTTAAAACAATTTAACCCTTTCCCATATAGCTTTCGCTTGGTAAAAGCGAAAAGTTTGAGTTTGTCTAGTAATTTTATGCAACGCTAGAATGACAACGCTCAAACAACTCGATAGAATGCATATGGATCGGGTGAAAATAGATACTTCCGAAATTACTCTAGACAGACTTGCTTATTCCACGCGAAAAACGATCCCCGTGGATGTTTTTGGGATTCAAACTTCAAATTCAAACGTAACGGGTTTTCAATTTCGATCGAATTTTTTCGTCTAATCTTATTCTTAAGTATTTCAAAAATAATTATTGTCTCACTTGATTGATATTTTTCAAACTTTGTACACATTTTCTAGATACAAAATACATTCCCCCTACTTTAAGTTAATTTTTTTTACACTTAGGCCACTGTCACACCAGAAGGGTCGAAAAAATATATTAAAATATATATTAAATTACAATATCTGGAGAATATCTCCTTAAGTTTTCACACTTATTATTAATACAAAAACGGAGTACTTGATCGTGAGGTTTTTATTTTTTCACAATAGAACCGATTTTATGGCCTATTAAAAGTCTGACTTTGATTAAAATCGATTTTTTTTTATTTTCAAATTGCCTTTAAAAATACCAAATATTATTTCCATATTTCAAATTCATGAAAAATCGACCCTTTAGGTGCAACAGTGCCTTTAAGGGAGATAGCCACTGCCGAAAAATTAGTGATTTTTAAAAAAAAATTTTAACGAGTAAGTTGTGGAACCCGATCAAAAAGGGTTTTTTTTGATTTTATTAAGTACACATCGAATGATTTTTCCACAAATTTTTATTAAAAAATATTAAATAGCTTTAACAATATAAACGATGCCGTAGCACCTTAAAAAAAAATTTCCCCTCCATGGTCGCATCGATTTTTCAAAAACCGCCAGTCTGAGAAAAAAAAATTATTGTAATTTGTATGAATGCACTTATCTTTGTACGTAGCCGTTTTTTTTTATTTTGATTTTTCACAAAATGGCGACTGATTGACAATATATTGTTTTTTTCGACCTTTTTTTTGGGTTTCAGACAGTTTGAAAAATAGTAAAAAACAAAATTTTTTAAATCGGCTACGCTTAACCTTAACCACTACTAAGACGAACAAAACAAAAAAAAATTAGACATCGGTTAGTAAAATTGTTCGAGTTATTGATGCGACCAGTTCAAAAAAAGAGAAAAAATTTTTCTATATTTTTCACATATTTTTGAACATATAAACTTTGATTTAAATAAAAAACTTTTTTTTTACCTATCACAGTGGCTTCCCCCCTTAAGAGTGTTTCCTACCCACAAAATGAAGCAATTTTCGGTGGAAAATAACAGTGGTCAGGTTACAGTGAGCACCGCAAAATGTTTTTTTTCCCCAAACCGATCTGGGGGAAGCTCTGTTACCGGCGAAAAGGAGAAAAAAAATTGTGCCATTATCTCAACCCGTTCAAAAGTTCGGATTTTTGCCACGAGAAAAGTCAATTGGGACCACAGTGCGGCGTATGCCTCAATATTTCTGTATGATAAGAATATACACATGATATACATATATGCGAAAAGTTGCAAATAAAATTAACCAATGCATACTTGAAATTAAAAATACGCGGAAACCCCGAACAACCTTCTCCCTCCTAAAGCAAACCGCATTTGTAAAAATGTTCATTGGTCATAATTAAGGAACACAATTTGTGTGCAGGTATTATTTTCCATCAATTTCATCATGTAACACTAACCCTAAGAGCCCATTAATTTTCCCAATCATTAGATCCTCTTATCGCTAGGCAAAATTGAAATCTCATTTCAACTCAAACAGATCTGTTGTCCTGGCGACACTTCCAAGTTTTTGAGTTCTGATTTATACTTCTCCGATAGACGACAAGTAACTAGGAGAAATTCTTCAAAAAGGACGTCTACTACATTTTCTGATAAGTGCTCGTTAAGCAATACTTTCAGACACTGAGGATTGACATCATTGAAAGCTCAAAAGAAAATCACATGACGGTACACACAGAGAAAAGGATTCCATTCCTACCCACAACACAAACGCGGATGATAGTCTACACTGTTTGAAGAAAAAGAAAACATGAATGAAAATCTTTTATTGAGCAGTGGCTATGCAAATAACGATGGATGTATACTTGAGCACATAAAGACAGCAAAATATAGATACAACGTTCATTGTTCAGTCTAGATTTGCAGATAGCAATGTTGGCTATCAGTCTAAAAAGTTTTCTTTTTCTTCCTTTTTTTTTTTGGTGTAAACAGCCCACTGTTATCTTCGTCTTAACTGTATGGGCTTGTTTATTGGAAGAACCATAAGAAGCAATGGGTGGTACCTACAATGTTTCTGCGAAATGCCAAAGCACGCCTTAGTCAATTATTCTTAATGTTTTCGGTAGATTTGTTGATGGTGAGTAATTCAGTCGGTTCACATACAGTGCGGCTGAAATTTCAGCGATTTGGAAGCAGAACGGCAACCTGTTATTCATTTACTTTATTAGAATCATTTCAATGCTTATTTTCTTTAGTTTTTTAAAATAAGCAATTTGAATGCAAAAAGAACGCAAATTCACAATAATCAATTGCTCAGAAAAGATGTTCCTAGAACTGGTAGGTACTTAAATATTCTGAGCTTGTATTTTTTTAAAGGTAATGAAGATGTTCGCAACTAATTAAAGTTGCTCATCCTGCGGAAAAATATCATCAATAACACGCTCGGAAAATACAAGTTAAATAATATAATCAGATTTGTGCTAAAATCCAATGAATGTTTATTTACACTTCCGCTGCGTAAACACAAGCGTTTCCTAAAAATATTTTTTAAAAAAGCCCATCAGCCGGGTCATCGTTTTTTATTCAATTAACCTAATTTCGTCACGAACGACACGTACCGTCTGAAGGACGTGTTCAAAAATAGAAGAGAGAACAAACTGACAAGAGAAACTAGAAACTGAAAAATAATTCATTTTCAAAACATTTACAGATTAAAGTTTATTTCCAATGCAAACTTCAGACATTTTTTTCTTTTTCGACCACCAGCGATCAGATCCCATAAATAAATCATCTCAATTGAAAAAATTAAAATCTGTTGATAGAAAGGTTCCAGTGCACTCAATTATATTGGGAATGATGAAAGCATTTTCCATTTTACGTGCACCATATTCCATTTGTATTGTCACGATTCATGAAGCAACTTTGCGTGTTTGTATTATTTGCGGGATCTATTTTTGGAAACCTTATTTTATTACGCTTTTGAATAAGACAGATATCCATATCTGTTTGTAGTTTCAATTATCTCTTTAGTCATATTTTGACATAACCGATAAATGGAGTTTATTATATGTAAATTGAAATCTAATTCAAGTCTTTTATCAGTTCAGCACTTGGTAAGAAGGCTATTGTCAATCAAACAAGCAAATATCACACAGTAGTCTAAAAGGGTGAAATTAGAGCAATAAGAGCTTAGCTTTTTTTTATGTTGTGTTCACATGAGATCGTCAATGACGTCAAAAACGAAATTACGTATTACTTTGGAACTTATGAATTATGAAAACAAAAAATAGGTTTTAATCTTTAACACTCAACGAGAGCTAAGATAAACGCTTATACCATAATCATTGCACGGAAAGTGAGTATGAAGTTTTCATTAGAATCGGCGCTTTTATCGTTTATTGCAGTTCAACGGAAACATAAATTTGGCGCGCCACGTCATACGATGGCGTTAAGTTGGTATTAAATTAGGAGTGCGTGACTGGCCATCACAACGTGAGAAAATTTTTAACTCAGTGCAACATACATATGTACATATTTAAAAAACAAAATCCACACGACTATTATTTTATTAGTTTAGGCCGACCGTGGAGCAGTGGTAGAGTGTTCAGTAGATAGGCCGGACGCTCTGGGCATCTACTTTTCTTTCAGCCTCTTAGTTTCATCTGAACACCGCCCTTGAGGTTATATGTGAAATTGCTAACACCTTATTTCCATCTACTGCACCAAAAAAAAAGGGAAGGCTGTATTACAATGGACCGAAAATTAGGTCTGATTTCTCCAGATTAGCATATAAGCCTCCTCTTTTTTATAAAAAAAAAAAAATGATTGTTTATGGTTGATATTCATTTCAAAGTTTCATTTTCTAACCACATGGGGGGTGGAGGTGTAACTTTTTTGAAGGATGTGGGTGAGCGCCACCTATTTGCACTTGTAGGTGATGTGGTACCCGTAACGTCATGGTTACCATGTTTACCCGTCAAGCGTCAACACAGAGGTTCATGGTTCGAACTGTTCTGTTGGGAACAGAGGCAAAAACGTTTTTCCACGGGTATCACCTTTCGCGAGGAATTAGCAAGTCCTACGTTGATAAATTCATTGCCATGAGAAGCAATTTCTCCATAAGCCGTCCGGAACCCGCAGAAAACTGAAGGTCCCCTCCATTCCCGGACAAGGTATGGTTGTGAGAAATGCGCTAGGCCCTGGGGCTCCTCGCTCTGTTGCCCCACCCTATTTATTTTATTTATTTATTTATTTTAAGTTGCTGTGGGAGCCAACCCCTACCACCTCCAAATTTCCCCCTACTCCAAACAACTTTTGTGCTGATGAATTAAATTTTATTCAATTCAGCAATTTTCGTAACATGGAGGGTGTAACTTTTTTAAATGAGGTAGGTGAGCGCCACCTATTTGCACTTGGAGATTGTTGTGAGGCACACTCCACCACTCCTTCAACTTTGCCACACTCCCTCTCCGGGAGTGGGGTAGATAATTTCACCTTTAACACATTTTCTAAGAGTAAACCGAATTATTTCACTCTCATTCCACAGGGGTATGTACTAACTTTTTCGAGCCGGAAACAGCTATCAGCGTCAAAATAACCTATGATTTAAAAATAAACTACTAGATGGCGCACCCTGTCTAAGAAATGCATTGTAAGTTGTTGGTTTTTTTTTGTTCACATTTTTACTTAAAAAAACAAAATTTTTGATTCTGAACTTATAGTAAAAAAAAGCAATACAAATCAATCATTTGTTTAGGGGGGGGGGGTCTACCGTCGCGTTTCTAAAAAAATTGAAAATCTGTAACTAAATCAATATCAAAAGACGGCAACGGCCTTGTCAACCGAAAAGAATCGAAAAGAGCGCTGTTGTGACAAGATGGAGAACCGTCCTGTACTACTGCGTGCTGTTGTCATGTGTTTATTTGTTCTATGTAGTATTTGTGTAGTTAGTCTTGTGGTGTATCAGCCAAATGGTCTTTGTCGCCAGTAACTTAGGCTATATTTTTCATCCCTATAATCCGAGAGGATCAGAAACAGGAACGAGAACGGGAACAATAAAGTTACTTGACCGATCTCAAAAATTCTTTCAACTCTAATATGTAACATTATCCCTCAGTGACATAGATTTATATTTTGTTCACATATTTCCACGGGAATGGAAGATTCCAATATAAATGGGTTGGGAGCGGAAACTTAGAAACTACTGGACAGATTTCAAAAATTCTTTCAGCATTAGGATGCCACATAGCCCCACAGTAAGAAAGATTATATTTGATCCCTAAATTCCCACGGAAAAGGAAAAACGAGAACGAGAGCCTTAAAACTATAGACCAGAGCAAAGCCGGGCGGGCTCAGCTAGTATCAAAATAAATATGAAAAGATACGAGATTACAAAAAGCTTTTTAAGCTAGAAAAACAAGGTAGAACAGCAATTTTGCTGATTTCAAAATCTTGGAAAAAAACCTGTGTCTAATTTTAGTCGGATTAGTAAAAGTAGAAAAAAAAGTTAAGCCTAAGACTAGTTGCACACACAACGATTTCGGACGGCCGATTTTATTCGGAATTCCAATAGTGAACCACATGTGGGAATGTGAACCTCACACAAGTTCCGACCGCTGATCGGTGCCGGTAAAATGCCGGCGAGCAACCGTCCACCGTCACTGTATCGCCGGAAGTACCGGGAAGTAGTGGCGAACGTGATTAAATACATGCTTGCACACGCACCGATTGTTACCGACCATTCATGCATAGACGACCGCCTTAAGTGGAGCCAGCTGGAGCTAACAAAGAAAACTTTAATAAAGCACAAATAATCGTCTTGTTGTTCTTCTTTTTGTAAACTTATTGTTTAGTTGAAACTGAAAAAAAAAAACTTTTCTTTGAAAAATAAAGCATCATCTTTTTAAACATATATAATACCAGTTAGTTATATTCAGAAAGCTACCAAAATATTTTAAATAAATTTGTTTTAAAAATCAAGTATAAAAAATTTAAAAAAAATGGTGGTTCGAAGAGAGCTGGTTTTCCATTTGAGAAGCCATCAGTAGATTTTTCAAATTTCGAAATTTTTCTTAACCATTTCTGAGATGCTCATTCTCATTTTTTATATGAATTTTCCTTAACAGAAGGGAACTATAGCAGGAAAATAAATTTCCAGGGACTGCATGCACAGGTTTCGTCGTCCTATTAAATAAGAAAAATAATAGAAATTTAACCTTGATTATATTAGCGGAGTTCACACTGTACAATTAGTTGGACAGACTTCGTTTGACGAATGTTGGATGGTCGGATGCAGTTTGTGTTCAAACTTGTCGTTCAATATTATGTAATATATTCCTCTACTTCAAAATTTTCCAAAATATTTGAAAACCATCCAACACAAGTTGGACAAGAGGTCGTCTGAGGATTCACATTATCCAACATTGGTCGATGGTCGTTCAAACTAAAATAAATAAAATAAAACTAAAAGGTTGTGTTATACATATTTAATTAAAACAAAACGCTTACAACACAAATCAAAACTCCTCTATACATTTTTTTAGCTTCTTTACATGTTTATATCAGGTCAGAAAGAAGCGAAGCAGTAAAAAAATTGGATTTGTGGTGTAAAAAGAAAAACCAGCAAGAATTTTTATTTATTTTTGGATTGGGAAATCGGACGACCTCAAATAAAAAAACAGATGTCTTTTCTCTTGAAATAGTATCGTGTTGAAAGTTTTATCTGCATGATCGATTTGGACTAAATCAAAATTTACTACAATCCTTTGGTACAAATTTTTGCATGAAAATGAAAATGAATAACTGAATTAATTATTTGATTATGACTATTTGTTAGGAATATTCACATGAGCACGGCCAAAGAACGACGAATAAATCAAGAAATGTGATTTTAAGTAAGGTACTTAAAATCAAGCAAGCAATTCCCCACGAATTTTTTACGAATAAAATTTCTTTTCTCTATTGCTTTAATTTTAGACACAAAATTAAGAGTTTATCCACCTAAAAATAAGTATATAGTTCATACTTATTTCCATCGTTTCGGAAAAAATTCGTGAGGAATTTATGCTTGTAAGGTACTTAAAATCACATTTCTTGATTTATTCGTCGTTCGTTGGTCGAGCTCATGTGAATAGTCCTTAACAACTACCTTGGTATCAATGCGATAGGTTGATGAAATATAATAACAGTAAATGATAAACATCTTCATATAAAATTTTAAAAAGTCTACAAAATTACTAGCTTACGCAGAGAAAATTGAACGGATAAAAAGTAATCGTGATGTCATAGGTGCTTTTGCGAACACTGAAATAGAAGTGGTAAAAATGAAGGCAAAATGAACTATATGGTGTGATCAAAAAGGGACAGAGAACATTGTATAATTCAACGACATCAAACGAAAAACTACTCTTGCCAACCACTACTTTGGGTTAAAAAGGCAATTGAGAAATATAACTATCTCTAGAAAAACCAAGATCTTCTCATCCCAATCGTGCTACGTCGCGTCGAGGAAGCATGGACCTTACCTAAAGAGGATGAGGAAACCTTTGAATTTTACAAAAGAAAAATATGTACTACGAGTAATATTTGTCATTTAGGTGAAGACAATAAGAAGAAGATTCAACAACGAACTGTATGAGCTGTACTCCGATATGGGCATAGCTAGAAGAGTACGAATCGCGAAACTACTATGGTTGGGACATGTAAAGCGGATGTACAACTAAGCTCCGGCTTGAGTTTTCTAAAGCACATTGCAGGGAAATCCCGGAAGGGGAAGAACTCGTCTTAGATGGCAACAATCAAAGGCAAAAAGACCTCAACCAACTTAGAGTGCAAAACTGGAAAGTGCTAGCCCAAAATCGAAATGTTATTTGAGGCTCAGTTTCACCAACTTCTTTTAAGTTCATCAATTGATATTAGATAAATGATTTTTTAGAGAATGTATTTTTTTGTGTTAGTTAGAAAAACATTAACAAATAACCATCTCTTGGTGTAAGCATATACTGTCCCCTCCTACTATCGTAAACGATCGCAATGAAATTTTTTCCGATTTGTCAGCTAGGTTACAGAAATCGAGTGAAATGAAACCGAAATCGAAATTGCAAATCGAGTGAATTTATTTTCAGTGTTCTACATTTCGATCGATTTCATCAGTTCGAAAACTTTTCGAAATCACTTCAAGTGAAATTGAAAACAGCTGATATCTGTCATTTCATCTGAAACTCAATTTATTTGACTTCAATAGTTCCTTGAGTTTTCTAATAACAAAATTAAATATGAGTGCTGTTCTTATTGCTTCTGGTTTGGAAATCAAAAAGAAAAGATATGCGACAGAGAAAATAAAAAGACGAAGATTGAGAGACATTTTTAATCCATTAGAAATTGCAGATGCAACGTGTGTATATTGATATGTGTGGCAAGTGAAATTGAAGTATATTTTCATGTTTTTATTGATAAATTTGTTTCAAATGATTCTTTTTATTATTACTGACTTTTTTCCTTTCTATATTCTTTGCAGATTCTTTCTGTCTTTCCCACAAAGAATCTGCGACGACACGATCTCCTTTCATGAATCCTTGGACAAGATCTTTATGTAGGCTCATAAAGTTCATGAATATTTCTTCCTGTGCAGTATTTTTATTCTTTCCCTTGTTTAAAACAAATTTCTAGTAAAATAAACAAATTTTGTGTAGTTGCAACGGAGTTTTTTACTTACATTTTCAAACGCGTTTGTTTTCTTCTACCATTCCACACAGATAAATAAGGGTGATTTCAAATCACTTGGAAACCGACGAAATCGAATTGTGGAACACAACGATTTCGTTTCACTTCGATTTCGAAAAATATGAAATCGATATCGATAAAAGTGAAATGCAGAACACCCAATCTTAATTTCGATCGATTTCGATTTCATTTCACGTGAAAGTGAAATGTGGAACCTAGCTGTGTATGTAAGATATTTGCCAATGATGAATACTGATCAATTAATCGTACGTATTTTCAAAAAATTTCAAAATGTAAGCTTATCAATGTTTTCTTTTCGACTGTCTGCCAAATCAAATAGAAACTTGAAAAAAAAAAAGAAAAAAGAAAATATCATCATAGGAATTCACAATTCTTTGTAAAACATCCCAAAAAGTATGAAATTTCTTGCTATCGCCCTTTAATATTAATAAATAGTTTTTGACAATTCGTTTATCACCGATTTTCCAAAGGTAATCTTTTCTATGAGAGAATGCTAAATAAAGGGACGTTCCGTTGTCGGCAGAAGTGAAAAGCTTCACACCGAGAAAAGGATTTCTTTTTACATATTTATTTCCACTCAAAGGGTATTCCACAGAGAATCCCAGTTATCGGTTTTCTCGTTTAACTTTTTATACACCAGAGACAATTTGAACAGTGACCTCGGTTTATAAACGTCACGTCTGTATACATTGCACAAATTCAACGATTTAGCTTTGCAATTTATTTATTTTTCTCTATTCATGTCTCTTGGCATGGCTTAGTTCATTGCTCTTGTAGATCTGAAAATTTCATTCAACCACCCACTGGTTTCGCCTTAGTAAGCGATATCTCGCATTAAAGATAATTGAGTTATCTGAACAGAAGCCAAATTGTCTTCAATAGGTTAATCAACTATATCATTATTCTGAATGAGACGGAAAGTATCCTGGAGTTTCGTAGAAATATAAATAGGTGCACATGAATGTGTATCTAGGTTCGTGTACATTAAGCATGCTTTTGTTGCGATTCATATTTAGAGATGTGATGAAGGCAGAAGGATATACAAAACACTGCAATTAGTACTGCTTTAATCCATGTGAATGGCCAAATAATTGCAATTCCAGTTGATTCTTCTTTTAATGGCCGAATGGAAATTCCATGAAAAAGTTCTTCTTCTGAGTACTATGTGAATAAAAATGTTGTTAATTGACACAACTGAAAACCACCAATGAATGTCTGATAATTTATTTAAAAATTTTCCATTGGAACAAAACAAATTCTTCGAATAAAAGATCAATGAGAAATTTTATTAGATTTTTATTGAGTGGAAATAAGAACAGAGCTAAAAAGGGTCTGGTATTGATTGCTGAAAAGACATTTTTGTAATTGAATTGATAGATCGTACTATATTATTGATGATCATAGAATTTATCATGAGGGTAGGTTATTAAGTATCAATGAAGGGCAATTAATGTGTCTGGGTAAGGAAAATTGCATTAATAATTGTCAATGTAAAATTAAACTTTAATGGCTCCGATTTCAGTTCAAAATAAACGTTTTAACCAATTAGTTTTATTTAATACTTCTATTTCACTTTATAGTGGTATTAAAATTGGTATAAATAAGTGGATACACCTTTACTTTTATAAGACTACATTCTCAAAACAGATAATTGCATTAAGCCATTTGCTTCCAGGTCTAAACCTTAGTGGAACTTGTGATATAATAGTTGTTTGCTTTATGGACGATTAAGTGCGAGGTTGAGGTTTCTTGATTATCAGATTCGATTCGGCTATGCAAGCTAGATCGAATCGAAACTATACAGGAAGCTCATGCGAAATTTCATTCCAATTTATTCCAATTCGATTCGATTACTCGATCCGGTAGTAGAAATGTGGTTAGTATTATCCAAATTACTCTTTCGATTCTATCACTTTTTGTGTAAAATCTCCAAGTCATTAAAGGTTATGTATAAAAAGTGTTTTTTCACTTTCTCATTAATTGTTTAGAATCGACAGATTCCTTCCACTCTGCATCTGCATTAGAATGGTTGAGGGAAAAGTAAATCAACAGACATACCTAAAATCCAAACAAAAAAACTTTAATTCAATCTGTCAAATTTGTGAGTTCTGGTTTTTGACACAAACAAGTGTTACGATTTCGTAACAAATAGAGTTAGGTAGGTATTTTGTTTATCTCACGAACCACAGATACAAATACGTACAGACAAGCATCCTATTAAAGTCGGGAATATTTCCATGTGGTGCCCGTAATGGTTGGCATCTCTGTCAAGGTTCAAGGTTCGAACCCCAGAAACATCAGCAACATCAAAGAAAAAATTATATTTCACAAGTATTAGCGTTTTCCGACGAGAGTAATTACTCACTGTCATGAAAAACATTCGCATTGTGCATACATTTGTAGGCCCTTGCAATGCGTTAGGTCCCAAGTAGGGATTCGGGCAAAGTCTTTTTCCGGCCCCGAAATTGGGATTGAAATTGAAAAATCCACGGATTTTCGGGTAAATCATACCGAATATTGAATATTGAATATTTCGAAAAATTCAAAATTTGATTCCACTTGGTTGTTAATTAATAATAATAATAATAAATAACAATTCTTTTTTACTGTCAAAGCATTTCTTGTGTACAATCCGAAACCAGCAAAACAAAGCTAAAAGATTTGTTCTTCCTTTTTCATTCTATCTTTATCATATTGCTATTGGTTCGTAAAACCATTTTTCAAATACCTACTTATAATTTGATACTCGTGGCGTGATGGTTTGCAGGTCTGTTGTCAACCCTGAGGTTCGTGGTTAGGTTAGGTTAGGTTGAATGGGGGGTGTAGCCACAAGTGGCAACACCTCACTCGGATCTCAAGGATCCATTGTGCTCCCCGGGAAATCAGAGGATGAGGAAATGGGAGGATTGGAAAGGTAAATGGTTATTGTGGTAGGGAACTCCCACTGAACCATTTGGAGCCCTGAGTAAATTTCAGGACGTTGCTCAGTGGGAGACTTAAGATGTCGCCCAGTTCGTCGAAAAAGTATTCTCCGAGGGTTTTTTTCCGAGTGTGGGCCAAGCTAGGACACTCACAGAGGAAGTAGAATGATCCCTCCTCTGCCTCCTCATCTTGACATCCTCTACATAAGTCGGATGTGCTAATGCCCATTCTCATCATGTGGGTACCCAACGAGTTGTGTCCCGTGAGAATGCCAATCAACAGAGAGAGCCGAGGTCTGCTTAGCTGGAGTAGAAATTCTGTTTTTTTCTTGGAAATATCTGGCCAAAGGTTTCTAGAGACTCGGCATGTTTCTAAAGATGACCACCTGTCATTGGCGGTTTTTAGAAAATTGTGTTTGATTCTGTTTTTTTCTTGCTCAAGTGGCCTTAGAACTGAGGTGTTCGTTTCGCTGGATTCGAGTGCTGACCCGATTTTAGCCAGCTTATCCGCCATTTCATTACCAATCATGTCACGATGTCCTGGAACCCAGGTTAAACTAACTGTGTTTGTTTCGCTGAGCATTCTTAGGTTACTGCGACAGCTGTCTACTAGTCTGGATTTTGTGATAATGGATGAGATAGCTTTAATGGCCGCTTGACTGTCTATAAAGAAGTCTATATTTTTGTTGATCAGGTTTTGCGTAGCTAAGTGCTTCGCGGCTTCGCACACTGCAAGTACTTCTGCCTGAAAGACACTGCAGAAGTCGGGAAGCTTTATTGATCTATTCATGGTGGGGTAGTCTGAGAAGATACCTGACCCTACCCCTTCGTCCGTTTTGGAACCATCTGTGAAGACGGAAATGTGATTTCCTTTTATAACCCTGTTTTCCTCCCAGCTTTCTCTTGTCGGAAAGGCTGTTAGGGCCACTGGATTGAAGTCAATATGCGGGGGGGGGGGTATAGTCTGTTTGAATTCGTGGTTAGAATCCCAACAGAGGCAAAAAGATTTTCCCACAGGTATAGCCTGTTCAACATAACTAGTCATGAATCAAATAAGTTAAGGAAACACACTCTGAAATTTAGTACCTACATATTCCTACGTGAATTAAGTCTTATTAGCACTCACAGGATTGTACATTCTATATCTACATTATACGGGGAAAATACAAAGACAACTTCATCTGAAATAAATTATTATTTCGGCAAATCACCTAATATTTTGAATTTCTTTTTTTATATCGACTTTCCACAACAGGTATGAGTAATTTCTTATCTCTTAAAATCTCTAATAGAGCAGTTTACCAAACATTACTGTATTAACAATCCAGGTGATGCTCTTGCGAAGCTTATAGTCGATAATCATCAAAATTGTGATCTGGACATTTTCTTTTTGATCGACCAAGGGTACGACGGAGCAAGCAATATTTCTGGTCGATACAATGGTGTTCAGGCAATTATTTGCCAAAAATTTGCTCCGCATGCTCTGTACGTCCATTGTCCAGCACGTTCTTTGAACCTTGCTATATCTATTTACAGCAAAATACCAGCCATAAGAGATTGCCTAACCACAATTGAAGCAGTTTACAATAATTTCAATACACCGAAAAGAAAAGATATGCTGCAAAAAACAATAAGCGAAAACGGCTGAATCTGACGCGATAGATCTCAAAACATCAAGCAGTTGAAGATTTTGAGGACCTATTTCCGTTTGTGTTCGAAGAACATTGGAAAGTAACGCAAAGAACTTAAAATACGCTATATGGATTTCGAGTTATAGATTATCTTAAAGGTTATAAGTATGGTTTACCAACTCTCGTTGCCATTAAGTCGTGAGTTTCAAAGAGCAAATTCAGATTTGGTCCAAGCTATGGATCTTGCCAAAGATTTAATGGATCAACTAACAATTAAACGAGCAGAAGATGACTCATTTTCGAAAGTGTTTGAAGATGCGAAAAAAAAATAGCTGAAGTCCTTTACATTGACGTTAAACTTAAGAGAGAAGTGAATCAACAAAAGAATCGTTCGAACCCTTCGGTTCAAAGTACTGAAGAATATTTTCGAGTTACTGTTTTTAATCATTTTCCCATAGAAATCGAGAGAAGGATTGAAAACAATGAACCTTGGAGAAAAATTTACAAATCATGAAAACATACTAGAAGGGTTTCCGGTTCTTTTCAAGGATTCTTCGTCAGAAGAATTAAAAACTTGGGAGAGATATTTGATCCGAAGAAATAATATTTCCTCTAACAATTCATTGAAAGCGCTCGATAGCTGCTCCGAAGAAAGCTTTCTCAATATATATATTTGGTTATAGCTACACTGCCGGTATCAACGTCAACTCCCGAAAGAACATTCTCCAGTTTAAAGAGAATAAAAACAAAATAATGACCAACTAAGTGAGATTCTTAAAAAAATGTTTATTTTAATAACAGTGTGATTAGCTTTGGATGTTTACTTGTTTTCAGGATCGTTTAAATGGTTTGGTTGCTCTAGCTATTCATCGTTAAATACAAATAAAAGCAGACGAGGTTATAAGGATAGGTTGGATAAAACATCCAAAAGGAATAAAAAACTGGATTTTATTTTGTGATTTATTTTTTAAATTAATATTATTTCACTTATTACATCAATATTCGTTTTACTTCATATTATCTTCAAAAAATATAATTTTTTATGGCATACATAATAAATTCGATGAAGTCTTGATGTTTGTTTTTTTTTTTTTTAAATCCTAACTAATCCTAACTAATATTATAAATGTGAATGTCACTCTGTCTGTCCGGCTTTCTATGTTACCATCTCCCGCCCAAACTACTAAACCGATTTAAATAAAATTTGATATAGAGATAGTTTAAGACTTGAGGAAGGACATAGGCTATATATTTTATCCCTAAATTCCCACGGGAACGGGAACGTATATGGGAATTTAGAAACTACAACACCGATTTCAAAAATGTTTCCACCGATAGAATGCTTCACTATCCCAGAGTAACATAAACTTTAATTCATCCCCATATTCCAACGGGAACGGGAGTCCTTATTAATATAATAAGTGTGAAAGAAGCTCTGTCTGTCCGTCGTTCTATGTTACCATCTCCCGCCCAAACTAATAAACCGATTTGAATGAAATTTTGTACAAAGATTGTTCTGAACTTAAGGAAGGACATAGGCTGTATTTTATTCGAATATTCCCACGGGAACCGGTCCTCACTATTATTATAAATGCAAAAGTAGCTCAGTCTGTTCACCTTTCTATGTTACCATCTCCCGCCCAAACTAATAAACCGATTTAAATGAAATTTTGTACAAAGATGTTCAGAACCTGAAGAAGGACATAGGCTATATATTTTCTCCCTGTATTCCCACTGGAATGGGAACGTATACGGGAACTTTGACACTACAGCACCGATTTCAAAAATTCTTTCACCGTTGGAATGCTAAATAATCCCGGAGTAACATTAACATCAACTCATCCACATATTCCCACGAAAACGGTCACCATATTCCTACGGGAAAGGGAGTCTTTACTGATATAATAAGTGCGAAAGTAGCTCTGTCTGTTCGCCTTTCTATGTTACCATATCCCGCCCAAACTAATGAACAGATTTAAATGAAATTTTGCACAAAGATAGTCTAGAGCCTGAGGAAAGACATAGGTTATATATTTTATCCCTATATTCCCACGGGAATGGGAACGTATACGGGAACTTAGAAGCTACAGTACCGATTTCAAAAATTCTTCCACCGTAAGAATGCTACACTATCCCTGAGTAACATAAACTGTAAGTCAACCCCATTATTCCTACGGGAACGGTCACCATATTCCCACGGGAATGGGAGTTTTTATTAATATCATAAGTCTGAAATGAAATCTATCTGTCTATTTTTATGTGTTATCAAAAACCGCCCAAACTATTAAACCTATTTATATGAATTTTGGTACAGAGATATAGTCTTGAGCCTGAAGATGGACATAGGCTATGTATGTTATCCCTGTATTCCCACAAGAATGCAAACGTAAACGGGAACCTAGAAACTGCTGAACTGATTTCAAGAAGTATTTCCCCGTTAGAAAGCTACACTATCTCAAAGTAACATTAACTTTAATTTATTCCCATATTCCCATGGGAACGGAAGTACTTACTAACACTATAGATCCGAAATCAACTCTGTCTGTCTGTTTTTTTTTTGTTTTGTTACCATCTACCGCCCAAACTATTGAACCTATTTGTATGAATTTTGGTGCCGAGATAGTCTTGACTTGAGCCTGAAGAAGGACAGCGTCTGTATTTGTTTTCCCAATATTGCTACGGGAACGGCAACGTAAACGGGAACCTTGAAGCTACTAGACCGATTTCAAAAGTTCTTTCATCATGAGGTGATTTCTGTCAAATTGTCTATTACACAGTTGACCTGAGAAGAAATGTCTATCTTGATCTTCAAATAAATATTGGCAGTCAGTAATGCCTGTGCGAAAACTCGATTTCGGCCCCGACTAATGAGATAGTTAACCATATAAACTAATAAATTATGTTTGACGTATTGGGGGATGTTGTGGAATGTCTATCAGTAGACAATATTATGGACACTGAGAAAGTCACATCACACCCTATAGAGTTTCTCAATGCCTTAGAATTATCAGGAGTGACTGCAAGTTGGTGTTCCAGTGCCAATAATGAGTAATCTAGAACTGTGAATAGCTACAAATTACACATCTGGGATGCGGCATTATAAAAGTTTTAATGATGACTGGAACAGCGAAATAAGAAAACTATTGATTCCCCGTATTTCTTTAGTTCCCACTGATTAGTCACTTTAGTTTAAAAGAGTGTATCAAACTAGCAAAACCTTTTTATTTGACAAAAGATGAAAAAAGTAAGAACGTCGCGTCGTGTGCAAAAATGTACTTAAATAAAATATAACAATAGTTTACTAAAACGCATGAATGTGTCTTATTTGCAAAATAAGTAGCCTAAAAAATTAAAAATGCTGCCGAAAGTCACTATTCCACGCGGACGAAGTCGCGGGCACTACTAGTTACTAATATTTAAAAAAAAAAAAAGAGCAACTAGATCTATTCCCCCCCATAGCGAAAAGTTATCTACGCCACTGCTTCAAACTCTCTTTATTCAATGCTTACTTTGCCTGTGGCAACGTGTTTTTATGAGCTCGACGACTTTTTAACAAAAACAGCGACGAATAGAAGCTACTGTAGAATTACTGAAACGTCTCTGTGGACACTGGAGGCATCCTGGCTTGCCAAGACGAAAACAAACACATTAACGAAAATCACCTAGCTCATAAAAACACGTCTAACCTTAGCGGCTTCCACAGACAAAGAAAGCAATAAATACAACTGAAAATTTTATCAGATTTGTCATACTTCAGGGGCATGTATACCAACATAATAAAAAAAAATTGACGATTAGTCTCTCCAAACCCGTAAAATTTATAAAATTACCGTAATTTTCTGAACATACCTCGTATAGCAATTTATATTTTAATATTTTGTAACTTGTTATTATTTAAGCTAATAAATCAATTCTATTGTACATATTTACTTATTTTCTCATAATAGTCCAGGATTGATAATTTTCTAAAAGTAAAAAAATTATAGTACCTATAATAAAACCATTTGAAAAATAAAGAGAATTTAACAAAAATGATAAGAATAATTAATTAAAGGTAAAAAACGGTGCATTTCGATTTCCGGCAAAAGAAAGAGAAAGTACAGTCAAACTTCTTTATAACGAACCTTCAAGGGAACAAAAAATTGCTTCGTTATAAAGAAGTTTTATAAGAAATTCGTTATAAAGAAAATTTATTTTTTTAACACTGCAAGTATTCTTTTATATTAAAAAAAACAGTGGTACAAAAAAGAACTCGTTTCAAGGAAATTTATTAATTTTTTTAGTTAAAAACATATCAATTAATGAACACTTTTGGTTTTTGTTTTATTATAAAAATCTTCCAATTTAGAAAGATGAAAATATGCATTGAATTGAACATTGCATTATCCACATCACCGTATTTTGTTTTTCTTAATTTTTTTTGGCTTCTGTTTGAACTTGTTCAAAATTTTTAATTCATTCTTTAAAATTGTTGATAGCGTTCTAAACGACACACCAAATTTTTCAGCCACTTCTTGTTTTCTTTTCTCTACTTTTAACTTTTTCAATAATCGCCAATTTCCCTGAAAGCGAAATAGCCTTGCGCTTCGACATTTTTGTATAAGTGATTCGCGAACTTAATGGTAGCTTAAACGATTCACCTGTCTATATGCGTAAAACTTCTACAACACATGTACCCTTTTTCATGCATCCATACATACATACAATACATACATTAGAAAATTCTTGCAAAAACGGGGAGTTCCCTATTAAATCTAGGAATAAAAACCTTAGTAAGCTTTGTTTTCAAATTTAAAAATTGATATTTCGTTATAAAGAAACAAATTTGCTTTTGGGTCAAAAAAATTTGTTCCTTATAAAGAGAATTTCGTTATAGGGAACTTCGTTATAAAGAACCTAATTCGTATGGGATATTTTTTAAGGGGAAGGGGAACGAAATGAAATTCGCTATAGAGAGAATTACGTTATAAAGAAGTTCGTTATTTAAGAAGTTTGACTGTATTGATAAAAATAAAACGATAACTGAACTTTTTACACACGAAGTGCACCACGAGAAGTTATTGTCTGATAGCACATCGCCCCAAAAAGAAGGGGATCCCTCGGCTCGTCAATTTCAAAGTATTTAATAATTCCAATGAAACTGTGGTTATCATAATTTATCATTTATTGCATAGTTTACCCAAACAAATTTCCGATTTCAAGTATCGATATCTCGAGATATCAAAAAATTTTATTCTTCATTTTTGTTGTATTTCGGCCTATCGTACCATTGACTATCTTACTCTCCGCCCTCAACCAAATAGTAGATCTTTCGCGTTGAGAGTAACTCCAATTTTCTTCTTTTTTTTTAATGCAACATGGAAACTGGGAAAGGAGTAAATCTTTTCAAAAAAGGAGTGAGTTGTAGTTACTTGAACATTATTTTAATAATTGATGTATGTATGTAGATGTGCAAGTATGTTTGTATGTATGCATAGACAAAACAGAAAATTCAAATTAATTCATGGCTTTAACTTTTCCATGCAAAAACAAAGTACCTAGGTAATTAAAAAAAATTAAGTAAAACATCGAAGAAGTAGTTGTTTACATCTTTTCTTTTGCTAATTACCTATGAAATTACTTAATGAATTGCAAATAGTAAGATACCTACAACCTACCTATTAAGGTTACTAACGAGAACAAAAGGAAGATGTTGGTGTTGTTGTTCAATCCTTATTCTAACTAAAACTATAAATGTGGAAGTGAATTTGTTTGTTGGCTTGCTATACTTTTACGCCTTAACCACTAAACCGATTTCAAAAATTCTTGAACAAAATATGGAAAGCTAAATTATCTTCATGCAACATGGACTATTATTTTATCCCCGTATTTTTACGAGCAAGGGAGCTACGCAAGTGAAAGCGACACTAACAGCGAGTTAAAAGCTGTTTAATAGTAAACTAAACATAATTTTGTTAGCTGTGAAGTTTTAGGTGTATAAATTATAAAACTACATTTACCAGTTTGCCTCGACTTTTACATGGATAAACCCTTTCAACAAAATATCAGAATTCTCAAACGGGTAAGAAGAACGTACCTAGGTAATTTCAAATGCTTTTTGCAAAGGGTGAAGCAGGGCAGTTTATAAAAGCCATCAGCGTCAGCTATGAATAAAAAATTACTCCATCAATTTTTAAAATCGCGCCTTTACAGCTTTTAGGCACTTCTAATCACAATACAAGATGTTATACCAAATACCCATCTGCAAAAACATACCGGTTAAACATGCCCGACAGCAGATATTTCTACTAATTAGGACCTATAATTCTAATACCAAATAGAATTTTAAAGATAAAGTCAGAAACAAAAGTTTAGCCTGGGTAAACTCAGAACAGAATACAGTAATGCCATGTCCTCTGCCTGTGAGCTTATTTCTCCCGGTATGTATTTAGCAAATCTCAATGTCAGAATCAACGTCAAAAAGTTAAGTTCCTGGGAATAAAAGGTTTAATTTACCTGCTGCTGCACCTGCACGATCCACTTCGGCTGTTGCACCTGCAAGGTCGACGGCTGCTGTACCACCTTCTGCCATAATGTCTACTTTTCTTGGTTTACAATTAATTAGGAATCAAAATGGAAAGAAGTTTATTCTTCTTATTTTTTTTTTTGTGATTAAATGCAGGAGGGTCACTCGAAAAAAATATTTACACTACACTCTTCTTTGGCAAAGTTCAAGGTTTGCACTTAGGTACAGGCACCTTCAGACGCACATATATACACGAAACAATGTGGACAAATTTGAATCCGGTTTAATGCACAAGGGCAAAAAATGACCTCTTTATTAAATGTAGATATGATTCTATTAGTTTTAACAAAATTACTGTGCTAAAATTTAAATTTTTGCACTGCACTTTGCCTCACACTTGCAGATACCTAGACACCTAAGAGGTTTGCTTGCAGGCGTATCATCTACCAAAATTCGAAGCCGGAGAATAATTCAAAGCGAATGATATGAACGAACTGAAATCTGAAATAGAAAATAGAAACGACAAGCTGAGAAATGTTTTCTTTCTTTTCCTTTTCTTTTTCGCACATTCCAATTTGACATTTTATTTTGTGCCTATCTTTTGGATACCTAAACGTCATGGAATGGAATTCGAAGTTGAAGCAAAAGAAAGTGATTCGTTCCGGGTTTCAATAAAACGGAGGAAACTCAAAAGAAATGACGGAGTAATAACTTGACTAAAATGATAACTGTTCAACAAATCGACCAGCTTTATGCCTATACACCATTTCCACACAAAATTGATAGATCTGCACGAACAGATTAAAACGGTTGTCGTTTGCTTTCAGAATTATCAGTTTAATTGTCAGACCGCATTCTAAAGGTTCTCCCAAACCTTATCTACTTTGACTGCTATTATACGGTGCAATTTGTTGCACGAAACTGTTCGAACACCATAAGTGCAAAAGAGAACGAAAGTTCGAAAAACAGAGATGGACAATGTGCTACCGTGTGTCGCATGGGTTATGGTTTCGTGAAACAGCTTTGACGTTTCTCTTTGGGTGGGTTCGAGAACCTATCGGATAGCCTATTTCGGAAAGCCAGATTGCTGCAGACAACAGCTGTGAAATAATTCGAAATTTGAAAATAGAAAAACATTTAAAATATCATTGCTAGACGATTATAACTTATTTTTTTCAATTTCCCATCTGTTTTAAAAGACTCATGCTGAAATAAATGCACACCAAAACAAAAAATCAACATGAAAAGAAGTAAAAATAAATTTTCTATCAGCTGATCACTTGAATAGAAAGGTATACCAAATATACTCCGATACATTAAGATAGCTTTTTAGTTGAAATGGGTGTGTGACTCTGTTAAAAGTTTAACACGTAAACAACAACAACAAGCTATCCGGATACGATTCTCGAACGCCCCCTTTGTCTTTGTTCGTGTTTCTGTTTATTCTGTTTCATTTGGTTCAATAATAAGTAATAATACTAATAATAATGACTTTTTTGTTTTTCAATTGCCAATAAAAGAGGTTTTGAAGCAACCAGGCACTACTAGATAACTATTTTTCCCCAAAAATAAAAACACCGAATGAAAGATAAAGAGAAATGTGAAACTAGTTTCATGAAACTGGATTTCATCATGTAATAACACTTGCGACACGGGATGACAGAACAAAGAAGAATTCGAAGTAGTTTCGTGCAACAAATTTCACCGTATAATAGCAGTCTTTGTAGTTTCCGCAACGACAAATCCAGCTGTAAAACAACATTTACATAGGACTTTATAAGCGTCCAAAACGAGGTCAAGTTTTCATACAATTCCATCTGTCGTGCATTTTTATCTTAACTTATTCTCTACGCCTGCGCGGCGCCCGTACCCCGCCTACCCTTTCACACATGTCGTTTAGGGGGGTTTACATGGACCAACAAGCTCGACAACCATCAATGCTCGACTATTTAATCGCAAAAACAACCGCTGGACCAACATGCTTGAAGGATTTCAAATTTTTTTGATATTTTCAATCGAGCCACGTTTTCGAGCATGTTGGTCCACGTAAACCCAATATTTCATCCGACCGGATCATAAACCGATAAAACCCATCATCGTAATTTTATTCCAATTCATTCTGATTCGGTTTGATTACTCGATCCGCTTATAAAAATGGGGTAGCTTTCAGGCTTTCACCCATCTAATACCCTAGTTAAATGAAATGTTTTCATAACTGTTTCGTTTCAACAGATACACGTTTTTTTTATTTGTAAAGAACGCACAGTGCCGCACCGCAATTTTGATCAAAATTTCAAAATAATCTCAAAAAGTATTCAATAAAACTACCGTCGTTCGGTACAGCACTGTAAGTATCCAAACTTTAAACAGAAACATGGCAGAGCCAGCAAACAAAAAATCCAACAACCGAGGAAATTGGTACAAATCCTCCAAACGACAGTCCTTGGAAATTGGTCAGCGAGGCTTCCTTGCTACTTGCAATTTCCGTGAAAGAGATTGTGTTCGGGAATGCTACAACATCCTCAATCAGTATGCAAACGAGCTTTATGGCCCAGTACCTAAAAAAGACGATGAAATTGATCAACCGTTGGAAAACGCAGATGAGGACGAGACTGACATTGCCGATGATCTTCAAAAGGAGATCGATGCTACCAAAGCTGCAGCAAAACCAGGAAGTGGATGTCGTTTTAACTCAATAGATACCGGAACAAAAAACTGCGTTTTTATAAAAACTAGCCTCACTGATCCCGTAGAACTGGGAACCCGAATAGTCAAAGACATAGCCGAGACGAAAATACAAAAGACAAGATACCTTCTACGTTTAACACCAATAGAAGTCGTTTGTCAGGCAAGTGTAGATGAGATAACTAAAGCTGCTGGGATTTTGTTTGATAAATACTTTCTAAAAGAAGGAAGGACATTTGCTATTGTGTTCAATAGAAGATTTAACAACGACATCAAACGCGAAGAAATCATAAAGATTCTTGCTGATTTAGTGTTTGAGAAAAACATGAAGAACAAAGTTGATTTAAAGAATGCCGAACTGGCAGTGATAGTTGAAATTATCAAAAAAAAGTGCTGTCTGTCTGTTGTTGAAGATTATTTCAAGTATAAAAAATACAACCTAATCGAGTTGGCTTCAAACAACAAAAGTAACGAACCTAAAACTGAAAATGAAGTAACAAATGTCGACGATACTAAGATTCCCGAAGAGCTTTCCGAAAATAAAGCCACCGATGAGGTAGAACCTTCGCCAAAAAAGGCAAAAGTCGACACCGAGAATGAAGAAGTTAAAGAAGAGGCTAAAAATTAAATAATTCTAATATTTATTAATGTATTCTTTGGTTATTGTTAAGTTTTTTCTGTTTTAAATAAAGCAGCTAACACCTTTGACTTTTTTAATACAACCCACTAGTACCTTTTGTTATTATGCCCTAAACCTTAGCTTTTCAAGACTTTTTAGTTAAGACGGCACCGACACCTTTGGCAATCTTCTCATAAATGGAAAACATAAGAGCGGCAGTCAATACTGTTTGAAGAATTTTTGCTTCCAAACCACGGAACAAGCCTTTGAATCCCTGAGCTCGTAAAATAATCAAAACCATTTGAATGGTTCCTGCATTTTGAGCAAACTCATCTTCTTTGGATCGGTGTCGCTGACGGGTCTGAACCAGTTGAATAGGGTACGTCAGCACTGTGGCAAAGGCTTTTGCTGCAGCTCCGATCAAAAAATATGCTGGGCTGGATATTTCCCCATATGCGCTAGTAAGTTTTCGTTTTAGCATCTCGTACATCATAAATTGCAGAGCGGGATTTATAACGAGCATTAGTGACGGAATCGTACCTGACCAAAGACCAGCCACACCCTCTGTTTTTGCAACGTACTTAAGGCCTTGCAGTAAACTTGTATAGTGCTGGCATACATTGTCAGATGTACCTTTAACCCCTCGCATCTTGATGCGTGTATTCACAACCCAAAAGGGAGTGGTACTCAAGACATTTATCACTCCGGCTACGGAACCAAGAAGAAGATCGCGCACTGCGCTTTGCTGAGCACTGCTGTTGAGGGCTTTTAAACTATGGAATGCGTAGAAGTAAACAAAGTTTGAAATGCAAAGGCTTTGTAGCACGGGTCCTAAGCCTCGATATAGTGTATGAAAGCCCTCTTCCCGAACCAGTTGCTGGAGCACTTGAAGAGTATTCAGAGCCTTTCGGCGGTCAACACTTTCAACTGTAACGAAATACAGAATAATAAAAAGGTTTTCTTTTTTTAGTAATCAATTCATAGTCGGTTTTTTTTTGTGCCTCCTTGAATGGCACGTCAATTTACAAAAGCCGAATGTGAATTCAAAATTGTATGATATGCTAGAATTACCCTGAAGACGTGACCGCACTGTGTCTAGAGGGTAGAAGACCGACATGGCAATGACTCCTCCCTATAAAAAAAAAAACATTTTTACACAATACTTTTATTGTCTTACAACCTTCACTAGTCTGACCTTTGACCAGATTAATAGGTTATTCAATTTTACTTACTGTTGCCCCAGAAACAGCATGTACCCAAGATTGGTAACTAAATACTTGACTTAATTTTGAATTTGACATGTTAATGCAGTAAAATAATAATGTTGTATTATTACTTTGGTGTTACTTTACAGATATACGATCGATAAACAAATGAAACGAGTCAAAAAGTGAGGAATCACTTTGTTTTTCTATAAATCTATAAGTACACTAGTACTTTGTTCGAAGAGAGAGATCCGATGGCGATAAGATTATTTAAGTTAATGAACTCAATGGATAAGGTTTTAGAATATTTATGAGTAGGTATTGGTAGAGTCGTGTTTGAAAGAAATTATATTTAACACTTCCATTTCCGATGCAAAGTGTAATGTTTTTTGTTTTTCTTTTTCTAATCAATTTTGACTTGTGAAGTTTGAGAAGAGGAATCAAACGAATGTCAAAGTATAAAAAGAAATGCAAAAGCTGTGTCCAAGGAGGGTGCTTGTGGGGCGTTGCGTACCCTGCTACTACAGCGATTTTTCGTAGCAGTGCCATTGTATATAAATTCTATAGTACTATTACTTTGATGCGTTGCTGGTACAAAATGGCAATTGAATGGACACCACAAAAGTTGGAATGTATTCCACAAAACTGTATTTGAAGAGGAGGAGGGAAATATGCGTAAGAGCAGGAAACAAATAACAACAAATGTTTCTCCTCTTGAAATAAAGTCTTTAGGTATTAAATGTTCACGTATAGAGAAATGTTGAACTGTGTGAGAGCATTTCGGCAAGGCATAATGTACAATTGGGAAAAGCGTAAGTATAGAATAAATATAGTAATATAGTAAAAAGTATAGGTATAGAGTACTGTAGAATATTTTTTGTTTATACTTTTGATACAATAACAAGAGTAGGTGAAAAGGTTAAAATTTTTGTAGGTGCGAATAGAGAGTGCAATCATTTGTACATACAATTTGGCAGGTAGGTAAAAAAACCGTTTTTGGCCGTTACAAAGTTGTTTGAGCTTGGGTATAATTTTGTTCATTGGCTAACGGAATTTTGATGAGCAAGCAGCAACAGGTTGTTTTTAATGCGAAGAAGTGCAAATATATGAAGAAAAATTTATTAAAAATACCTATTAATTGGAAAATAGAATAATTGAATTAAAAAACCAAAACATAGGAAAGATATTAGAGAATTTAGTGAAAATAAAGAGAATTAAAAAAAATCAAAAACATAAGAAAAATATAGTGTTAAGCTAGTGAGTTTAATAAAGAAAATAGAGAGAATTAAAAAAAACTGAAACATAGGAAAAATATAGTGTTAAGCTAGTGAGTTTAGTAAAGAAAATAAAAAGAATCTAAAAAAATCAGAAACAAAAAACATTGTGTTAAGCTAGTGAGTTTTGTAAAGAATCTAAGAATCTAAAAAATTCAGAAACAGTGGAAAAATATAGTGCTATAAGGCTAGTGAGTTAAGAAAATAAAAAGAATTTAAAAAAATCAGAAAGATATCAAAGTGAACGATAGGATAGTGAACGAAAAGTGAATTGAAAAAACCAAACAAATAAAAAATTACTTGGAGGAATAAAAACTATTTGTGGTATAGTTTTGAAAATTTGAGTAAGAGTATTTAATCTTGATTTGATAATTTTTTTTTCAGATATTGTTGCCACTGTTGGTATAGCTATTGCCACAGTAAAAAAAATTTTCCTATTGTTTCTAGACTTTTTTTTATTATTATTATTTATAGTTATTACTACTATTATTATTTTCATTACTATTATTATTATTATTATTAATATTTCTAAATACTATTTTTTAAATAATCTCTCTTCTTGTTTCTAGACTTTTTTTTATTATTATTATTTATAGTTATTACTACTATTATTATTTTCATTACTATTATTATTATTATTATTATTATTATTATTATTAATATTTCTAAATACTATTTTTTAAATAATCTCTCTTCTTCAACCCCCCCCCCCCCCCCGCACGATTTAGGGGTTTTTGTTTCTTCTATTAAGTTTAAATTTTTCTAGTTCGGTAGAGCCAGGGACTATCGTGTTGAAGTCGATTTTGTTAGGGGTTTTTTCGCAAATTAAGTGGAGTGACAGTGATTAAAAAACACCAAAAGAAATAAGGTGACCAGTGTGCTTTATACAGTGAAAAGTGAAAGTAGTTATATTTGTGATATTTAAGTGTTAAATAATTTCTTAAAAGTCTAGAATAATTAAATCTTTTTTTAAAATACTTTTTGCTTTAATTAATTAATATGTCTAAGTGCGTTTATAAAGATTGCCCTAATACTAAGTATTATCCGGGCTATAAATCTTTTTTTTTAATCCCAAATGATTTTAGAAGGAAGGTATGGTTGAAGCATGGAAATGTTTCAACCATTAAGCTTTTGCCTAAGAATGCAAGCATGTGCTCCACGCACTTCTTCGAAAAAGACTTTGCTCTTCAGGCAACTCGTCGAGTTCTGTCTAAAAGGGCCCTTCCAATTTCTTCGGCAACTATCTGTAGTTGCACCGAAATTGTTGTTGACCATACTTGTCAGCGAATCATGGATGCTGAGATTCATGCGGCTCAGATTTCCAAAAATTTAGTTTCTGCCCGAAAGGAGGCAACAAGCTATCCACCATCTTTACCTGCACCTAAATCGGCTACCAGTTTTGCTGATATAAGTGCAGCTCAAGATTTGTTATTTTTTGCAAATACGGCACATGCTCGCCACTCTTGGTGTGAAACTCCCCACGCTTCAGCTTTGCCGTCTTTAGATTCGGTTTTTGAAAACTTTTCAAATTTGTCTTTCCAGACTCCCCGCGCCCCAAAATTGTCAAAACGCCGTTTTGGCACAAAATCTTCAAAAGCGTGCTTGAGCTCACGTTTCGAAGATATTCCCAAAAGTCCTAATGAACCGCTCTATAATTTAGCTTCAACTTCGAAGAAAACTTATAGCTGGGACTCTAAGTTTGAAGAGGTTCCTGAGGGTACTCCTGTCACCCTCCCAACTTCCATCCCCGACTTTTCGACGGATGCCAAAGAAGTCTCCTTCCAAGACTCCTAAAAAGCTTCATTCGAGAGCTATTTACACGCCGTCAAAAATCAAGAGAAGCAAAAAGTATCATTTGAAAAACGCGGTCGAGGACATGTTGGAAAACTCGAAAGAAGAAGTTCTTACTTTCGTGTTGGCACAACTGTTCCACGAAAAATATAGCCGGTGGAGTCTTAAAGAAAAAGATATTTTTTTAAAAATCTTTTATAAGTCTCCAGCGTGCTATTCGTTTTTAGTTCGTGCGGGATTTAGATTACCGGCTGCCAGCACCGTTTACCGCTGGCATTCAGAGATACGCCTCGCGGCAGGATTTTGCGACATTACGATGCGCATGCTATCAGACAAAGCAAAGAGCATGTCCGACATGGATAAGAAGTGCATCCTCCGCTTCGATGAAATGGCCGTTCAGCAAGAGAAAGAATACAATGCCAAAGATGACATTCAGTATGGATATACTGACTTTGGTGAACACGGCCGGACCAATCAAATTGCCTCCAAAGTGATGGTTTTCACTTTGCGAGGGCTTAATAGGAATTGGAAGCAGACAGTTAGCTACTACGTGGGATCGCCAAGTGGCACAGTACTGGCTACACTGCTGAAGGAAACACTAGAGAAAGTCATAGAATGTGGCTTAAACGTGGTTGCCACAAGCTGCGACCAAGGCGCGAATAATGCTCTCGCGTACAAGACGCTAGGAGTGGGGTACGAAAAAGGAGCAAAAGAGCCCTATATAGAAATAGGCAGCCAGAAAATCTTCCTTCTCTATGACTACTGCCATATGTTCAAAAGCGTTCGAAACATCCTAGTTAAACACAAAATAAAAATCAATGACGATATTGTGGACTGGGATGTAATCGACAAGCTTTATAAAGAAGACTCGAAAGGGGTCTTTCAAGTCTGCCACAAACTGAAAGAGAAACACTTAGCTCCGAAACCGTTTGAGAAGTTTTCGGTTAAACTGGCAACTCAAATCTTCAGCTTCAACGTGTACACAGGTATATTGTGCGGCATCAAATGCAATGTGTATAAGACTGAGGAGGAAAAGACAGCTGCATTCATTAAACGAATGAATATTCTGTTTGATACTATGAATACCGGCCAGCTTTATTCAAAGAATCCAAACAAGAAAGTGCTATCGGATGACACCGACACTTTGGAATATCTGGAGAATGCCATTGACTGGATTTCAGATTGGAGATCTGAAGGCAAACACAAAATTCCATATTGCTTTAAAGGATTAAAGCAAACGCTTAGAGGAATAGTTCTGATGTGGCGTCATCTTAAAAGCGAAGAACAGAACTATTTCTTACTGTCTCACTTCAACACAGATGTCGCAGAGAACCTTTTCTCAATGGTGCGAAACAACAGAGGTACGTACGACAAAGAACCATCGGTGTGGAGATTTGTTCGTAATTTAAAACTCATCATGTTCCAACACTACAGCTCAGCAGAGCATTCTGGTTATGAAGATGCTGGAGCGGAACCTCTAATTGGAACTGACGACTTGGCAAAGGGGTTAAAGTTCAAAGAAACCACAAAGAAGAAAGACAGTGAGAAGTCAAACGTGGAAAAAACAATTGAAAACTACCTGATAAGGCCAACAGATCCAGTCGTTGAGGAAGCTGGGAACGATGAAAATGATGATGATGCTGATGACTATGAATATGATGACAATGAATATGATGACTCCTGCGAATGTGATCAGTGCAAAGAATGCGATCTGGAAAAGGAGAAAGAAAATGACTCACCAGCGGTTGAAATAGAACCAAGTGAGGAAATGCAAAAAATGGCGGCACTATACTATTCGGGTTTCGCAGCTGGAAAGCTGAAGAAGAAGCTAGATTGCGAAGCCTGCTCTGAGTTTATGATAAGTAGCGAAGTTGAGAGAAGAGAACAACTGCTACTTATTGAACTCAGGGCATATGAAAGCAGAACAGCGACAACGGAATTTGGGTCACTAACTGTACCCTCAACAAAATTCGAGAGCATGGTGCAAAAAGTGCAGGAAAAGTTTGAATCACACTTCCGAAAACGCCAACATATCAGAAAGCTCATGGAAACTTGGATGAAAACTGCCCTCAAATTTGAAGACGAAGAGCTGAAAACACCATGCACGGATCCGGAACATAGAGCAGCAATTATCAGATATCTGTTGACAGGTATGATGTTGTTCTCTATTAAAAAAACCAACAAGGAGCTGCAGACAACAAAGAAATCTAAGAAAAAATTCGTTTAGGCTAAGTTTAGTTTTAAGCAAAAAAATAGAAAAATTTAATATTTTTGTATACTTCTTTTACATAATAAATCATGATTATTTTTACTACCATTGCTTTTTTTTAACAAAATATATTTTTTAACAAATTTTTTGTCCCATTTAGGTACCCCAGAACTGTCCTTATGCTGTGATACTTTTTATCTTTTGTGCAATTTGTAGATCGTAGATAGTCATTATATTTATTTTGTTATATTTCTTTATTTTGTTGTTTTTAATAATTATTTGTTTGTACATATATAAATTTTTGTTACTTTTTTATATTTATTTTTGTTGTTTTCTTATATTATTCTATGAATATTTAAAATTGATAAATACCTATATACATATATTGTAATTTTTAAAATAACATACAAAGTAGAAATAGTTGTAGTTGTAGCGAGGAGTAGGCCTGGGGCCCTATTCAGTAATTCGTTTCGAAAACAAAAATTTACGAAAACGAATATTTTGTACTCTTTATTTCTAATGCGGATTCGAACGTACTACTTTCGGAAAGGCAAATTCGAAAACGCCTTTTTTAAATTTTTTTTTATTTATTTAATACTAAGTTAATAATAAGAATAGACTTGCCCTTCGAAACGAAATACTGAGTAGGGCTCCAGGGACAACCTCGTTAAAAAAAACGTCATCCTGTATTTTACCTCCTGGGTGATGCGGAAAGAAATACACTAGATTAGTTTTTCTTTTTATATATATGCTTACTTTACTATGCTTTCCTATATTTTTTTTAATTTAGTACATTTTTATCTTTTATTGATTGTCCTTTTTAATTTCTAATTTTTACAAAATCTTCCCTAGGTAAGTTTTTTCCGAAATACCCTTCGAAATTTTTTAAACGCTCAATGAAACGCTGTACTCACTTATACAACTTTATTCCATAAACTCCATTTTTCAGCCATCCCTGTTGTTCACTTCTGGAAGTGACTTATTTTTGTCCACTTGAGTTGTGGTATTCCCATGGGCGATGTTTTGCGATGTTTCGCTGAAGTCAGATTCTCAATGAAAATCGGCTATTGCTTTCCAGTAGAATCCGCTACAATTTTCATTTCCAACAAAATTTAAAAATTGGTTCTTAAAAACTGCTCATTTGTACAGTTTTCTGATTTAAAAAAATTTTTAATGAGAATTGCAAGTCAACGTCGCAATTTCATTTTTCATATCAAAACAATTACATTCAAATCTTCACCACCCAGAAAGACTATGGCACATACATTCACCAAAACCGATTTTGGTTGCTATGGTGACTTTCATTCTTTCAAATTAAAACATGTATATCAGCTAGGTTCCACATTTCACTTTCACGTGAAATGAAATCGAAATCGATCGAAATTAAGATTGGGTGTTCTGCATTTCACTTTTATCGATATCTTTAGTGTCTTTGTTTAGCGAATGAAAATAAACGATCTATATCAATTTGTAAATTGCATTTATTATAAAATAATAGGAATTATTATTATCACGACTGGTCTTGAACATTAAGCGAATAAGAATAGAATGGAGGAATAAAAACTAACTTCGTTGACATACGAAAACTTCTCTTTCTACTAACACTTGCTTTCTCCTTCCAATATTCTTTTTAGTTTTGTGTGGTTGAGTTGGCATTACTGATAGGTGTGTTCCGCGATGTATAGTTGGAGCAGCCACATCTACTCCCTTGCCAGTGACATTGTCACGATTGTTATCGTTTTCGAAGGAAACTTTTTTTATTGCTGTTGGTCTTGCTTTTTGATATACGGCTGACTGGTGTTGTTGTTGTGAATTACGATTGGATTTTTGTATTTGGGAATGTTGGTCGTTTTGTTGCTGGCTGGATTCTTGTTCATTTGGAATGTGAAGTTGTTGAAGTGGAAACTCTTCGGATTCTCCATCTGTGAATTCCTCTCGATCAGTGGTGTGTGTTGATTTTTCTTCTCGAATAACAAAAGCTGGCTTGAGACGTTCTGCAGAAACGTTGACATCTTTATTATTCATGCGAATAGTGAAGAGACGATCTGATAACCTTCCGATGACTTCGAATGGGCCAGTGTACGGAGGCTCTAGGGGTTTTCTTACTGAATCAGTCCTGAGCATGACATGTGAGCACTGGTACAGGTCTTTGAGAATAAAGATGTGTTGTTTAATGTGATGAGCAGATGAAGTTGGTCGCAGCATTCGCATTTGGTGTCTAAGTTTTTCTACGAAGGCTTGAGGATCAGCTGGAGTGTCTTCGTTCGTAAAGAATTCATTTGGCAGTCTGATTGAAGATCCATAGAGAAAGTCGGCTGCTGAAGCTTTTAGATCTTCTTTGTAGCAGGTTCTAAGTCCTAGGAGAACAGTTGGAAGAAGCTCTGTCCAGGGTTTTGTCGGATGGCACATCAGGGCTGCTTTGAAAGATCTGTGCCAGCGCTCAATCATCCCGTTGGCCTGTGGATGGTATGCACTGGTTCGCGAGCGTTTAGTTCCAGTTAGGTTGGTTAATGCTCTGAAAAGAGCTGACTCAAATTGCGTGCCTTGGTCAGTTGTTATCGTTTTGGGACAACCAAATCTTGCTACCCAATTCGTCCAAAAGGCGCTGGCAACTGTTTCAGCGGTCATGTCTGTCAATGGAACAGCCTCCGGCCATCTAGAAAATCGATCAATCATCGTTAAGCAGTATCTGAAGCTTTGAACTTGTGGCATGACAACAAGATCCAAATGAACATGGTCGAAACGACTGTCCGGCATGGGAATATGGTTTGGTTGGAACTTCTTGTGTCGTTGAATTTTCGCTGCCTGACAAGGTACACAATTCCGAACCCAATTGGTGATGTCTTTCTTTATGCATGGCCAAACATATTTTTGTTTTATTTGTTGAAGAGTTGCTCGTCCGCCTGGGTGTGAGAGACTGTGAACTGAATCGAATATACTTTTTCTGAGTTCTTTCGGTACATACGGTCGCACAAATCTAGTTGACACATCACAAAAAATCGGGGTATCAGTTTCAAGATGGACAATTTGAAGTTGTAGTGAACTTGTGCCATCAATTAGACTTTGGAGTTCTTCATCTTTGGATTGTGCTTCGAAGATAGTTTTGGCATCTATTTCTAGAGGCATGGTGATTTCGTTGACCTGAGAGTGAGCGAGACGTGAGAATGCATCTGCGACTATGTTCTCATTGCCATTGATGTGAACTATGATGGTTTGGAAAGTCGAGATGTAGTCCAGATGTCGAAGTTGGCGCTTGGAAGCCCGATCAGACTTGTTTCCAATATTTGTTGCGAGTGTTTTATGATCCGATTTTGTGACGAACTGTCGACTGTCAAGAATATGTTCGAAGTGCTTAATGGCGTCGTGAATGGCTAGCAATTCTCTTTCGTAGGCACTATACTTCATCTCGGTTGGACTTAGCTTGCGGGAATAAAATCCAAGTGGCTTCCAGATGTTGTTGGTTTTTTGTTCCAAAACGGCTCCAATCGCGACGTCTGAGGCGTCTGTTGTTAAAACAAGAGGTGCTGTTGCCACGGGATGACTTAAAAGTGCCGCTGCACCTAGACTTTTTCTGCATTTGTCGAAGATTTGTTTCGTTTCATGCGTCCAGGGAACTTTTCTTTTGTCGTTTTTCTTGGAGTTTTTTAGAAACTCGTTCAAAGGAGCTTGCAGATCTGCTGCATGAGGTATGCAACGCCGGTAATAATTGATGATTCCCAAAAATCTTCTTAGCTGAGAGATGGTTTCAGGAAGTTCATAGTTGACAATTGCCGAGACACGCTCCTGTGGAGGCCTGCAACCCTCTGCGTTAATGGTATAGCCAAGGAATTTGACTTGTGACTGGCCAAAGCAGCATTTGTTGACATTGATTGTGAGATGTTGTTGTCTCAGTATGGAAAAGACCGTGCGAAGGTGTTCGGCGTGCTGCTCGGCTGATTCTGACATAATGATAATGTCGTCTATGTAGCAAAAGACAAATTGCAAGCCTCTGAAAATCGAGTCCATGTACCGCTGGAATGTCTGCGATGCATTTCGAAGACCGAATGGCATAAAACAGTATTCGAAGAGACCAAACGGTGTGCAAACTGCTGTTTTTTTTATGTCCTCTTCTGCCATTGGAATCTGATGGTATGCGTGGACGAGATCGAGAGTCGAAAAATGCGTTTTTCCATAGAGTCTTTCTGAGACATCATCTACATGAGCGATGGGGTACCGATCGGGTGTTGTTTGTGCGTTTAGACGTCTGTAATCTCCGCAGGCTCGCCAGCCACCATTTTTCTTAGCCACCATGTGAAGTGGGCTTGCCCATGAACTTTTAGACGGCCGGCAGATACCTTTTTCGATAAGAAAATCGAGTTCAGCTTTTGCGGCTGTCAATTTCTCTCCTGAAAGGCGTCTGAAGCGACTTGCAACCGGTGGACCTGTTGTCTCAATGTAATGGTGTACGGACGCATCAAGTTTCGTTTGAGATTCTGTAGATTCAGTGGAGATATCAATAAATTCTTTGAGCAATTGTAAATACTCACCAGATGCATTGGAAGCATTGTTCAGGGTTGATATTCCAAAGTGATGAGCATTTACTACTTCTCCATAAGACTTCAGGTTTGTTGTTGCATCAATGAGGCACTTTTTCTTAAGATCAATGATGAGATGATAATGTTCGAGAAAATCAGCACCGATGATTGCTGATTGGACATCAGCCAAAATGAATGACCACTTGAACTCTCTTCGAAGACCAAGACTTATCTTTAAGAAGTGACGACCAAATGTTTGGATTTCGGATTTGTTGGCTGCGTAAAGTTTGAGATCTGCACTGATTAAACGTTTGTTGACTTTTGCGATTGGAATGACAGAGACGACCGAACCAGAATCCACAAGAAAACGGGTGTTTGCTTCTTTGTCGAAAATGTGCAGACGAGGTTCTTTGCTGAGAATAGCGTTATTGTTGTTGTTGCTGCCGTCAACCGCCTGAGGTGACGACAGCTCAGCTAGTTTTCCTGATTACTGGTGTTAAAGGAACAGGAACCTTCACATTTTTTAGCATTGTGAGCCCATTTTCTGTGGTAGAAACATAGCTTTTGCTTATTCTGGCTGGAGGAGCGAGATCTATTCGAAAACTTGTTTTTTGACTTTGATCGATGTCGGTTTTCTGATGTTAGCGCTTTAATTTGTTCAGATAGATCTTTGACCGTACGACACAGTTCTGCGTAGCTCAAATGGCAATCTTGCGATACAGCTTGGATGGAATGCTGTTCAAAGGCTGGTGATTGAGATGATGTATGGTTATTGCTTGCAGAATCGAACATCTTGTCTGCTGCCACAGCTAAATCGTCAAGGGAGTAGTTCTCGAAGACTGTGAGGACACTTCTTGACAGCTCTGGTAAAGTTTGCAAGAAGCATTCTTTTAGAACTTTAGGCCCGCATTCTCCTCCAGCAAGGCGCCTCATTTCGGCAAGTATTATTGATGGTTTTTTGTCTTTCGATTCTGCACCTTTTAACAAGCGTCTTAGCTTAGACTCTGCGGACTCTGCAAATCTTGCGAGGATTCGTTTTTTGAACACAGAGAACTTGTTGGTGATTGTAGTGTCGCCAATGATGTCCTCCGACGCTGTCAGACAATCGCCTTCCAGATTGATGAAGACTTGCTTGAACTTTTCTTCCTCAGTCGTAAAACCTTCGAGCTCGAGCGTCGTCTCAATTTGGCTCAACCATATTTGAGGTTGAGTGGGATCGAACTTGGTCAGCTTTACACGGCGATGGTTTGCGTGAATTGACGACTGGATATTTGGTACGGTTTGCGCGTTTGATGTGAAGTGCTGATGGTTGTGCAATGTTAACAGTCGCACCTGTTCCCTTAGCAGTGCAATTTCAGTGGACTCTGTATCTGCAGCAGATGCAAATCGCGTTGATTCCATTTGGCGTTCAATGTCTTCTTGCTCCTGTGTTTTGACGATTTGATTGATGATTTCCGTGACTTGATGATATTGATTGTCGATATGATCTCGTTCGCTTTCAGCTTCAGTCCTGGCTTTTGCTTGCTCATCAGGATTCTCTGATTTGCTGATGGTTTCTTCAATCGCTGATTGGACACTGTCGAAATCTTTATATAGTTTGTCGAGTTTGGCCTGTTTAATTTCAGCTTGGATAGCTGACCTGCCTACAGAAAAAAAATTGCAGATTTTTGTAATCTGTTGCTTAATGATTCCTCTGTTTTTTATTAAAGTGCTGAGGTCAGCCATTACGAATAATTTTTCGTGCTCGATGATTCGTTTTGTGTAGGGGAAAAAAAATATACAGACGACGCCGACGGCTGTCGCCTCGTTGGCGCCGACAAATTTTTTTAGATAGCGTTAGCGTGGCAGCTGCCTAGATATTTTGGTTAAACAAAAAAATTATCGTGTTCCTTGGAACTCGGGGTCACCAATTTAGTGTCTTTGTTTAGCGAATGAAAATAAACGATCTATATCAATTTGTAAATTGCATTTATTATAAAATAATAGGAATTATTATTATCACGACTGGTCTTGAACATTAAGCGAATAAGAATAGAATGGAGGAATAAAAACTAACTTCGTTGACATACGAAAACTTCTCTTTCTACTAACACTTGCTTTCTCCTTCCAATATTCTTTTTAGTTTTGTGTGGTTGAGTTGGCATTACTGATAGGTGTGTTCCGCGATGTATAGTTGGAGCAGCCACATATCGATTTCATATTTTTCGAAATCGAAGTAAAACGAAATCGTTGTGTTCCACAATTCGATTTTGTCGGTTTCCAAGTGATTTGAAATCACCCTAATTTATTTGTGTGGAATGGTAGAAGAAAGCAGACGCGTTTAAAGATGTAAGTAAAAAACTCCGTTGCAACCACACAAAATTTGTTTATTTTACTAGAAATTTGTTTTCAACAAGGGAAAGCTTAAAAATACTGCACAGGAGAAAATATTCGTGAACTTTATGAGCCAACATGAAAATTTTGCCCAAGGATTAATGAAAGGAGATCGTGTCGTCGCAGATTCTTTGTGGGAAAGACAGAACGACACAAATGGGTGGAAAAAAAGTCAGTAATAATAAAAAGAATCATTTGAAACAGATCTATCAATCAAAACATGAATTTTACTTGCCACATATCAATACACACGTTGCATTTGCAATTTCTAATGGATTAGAAATGTCTCTCAATCTACGTCTTTTTATTTTCTCTGTCGCATACCTATCTTTTCTTTTTGATCTCCAAAACCGAAGCAATAAGAACAGCACTCATATTTAATTCTCTGACCAGGGAACTCAAGAAACTATTGAAATCAAATAAATTGAGTTTCAGATTAGATGACAGGTATCAGCTGTTTTCAATTTCACTTGAAGTGATTTCGAAAAGTTTTCGAACTGATGAAATCGATCGAAATGCAGAACACTGTAAATAAATTCACTCGATTTGCAATTTCGGTTTCGGTTTCATTTCACTCGATTTCTGGAACCTAGCTGTATGCCTTTCTTTCCAACCCATTGCGCACTTGCCCGCCTAAATAATATATTCCACATCAGCCTTACCAGCTGACAAGCGACTTTTGCGCCACCAACCATACAAAGAAGGAGATAAAAAAAGCTATTCAGTAAAAGTACTATAGTTTAGATATACAAAGACTGAATAGCTTTTTTTATCTCCTTCTTTGTATGGTTGGTGGCGCAAAAGTCGCTTGTCAGCTGGTAAGGCTGATGTGGAATATATTATTTAGGCGGGCAAGTGCGCAATGGGTTGGAAAGAAAGGCATATACATGTTTTAATTTGAAAGAATGAAAGTCACCATAGCAACCAAAATCGGTTTTGGTGAATGTATGTGCCATAGTCTTTCTGGGTGGTGAAGATTTGAATGTAATTGTTTTGATATGAAAAATGAAATTGCGACGTTGACTTGCAATTCTCATTAAAAATTTTTTTAAATCAGAAAACTGTACAAATGAGCAGTTTTTAAGAACCAATTTTTAAATTTTGTTGGAAATGAAAATTGTAGCGGATTCTACTGGAAAGCAATAGCCGATTTTCATTGAGAATCTGACTTCAGCGAAACATCGCAAAACATCGCCCATGGGAATACCACAACTCAAGTGGACAAAAATAAGTCACTTCCAGAAGTGAACAACAGGGATGGCTGAAAAATGGAGTTTATGGAATAAAGTTGTATAAGTGAGTACAGCGTTTCATTGAGCGTTTAAAAAATTTCGAAGGGTATTTCGGAAAAAACTTACCTAGGGAAGATTTTGTAAAAATTAGAAATTAAAAAGGACAATCAATAAAAGATAAAAATGTACTAAATTAAAAAAAATATAGGAAAGCATAGTAAAGTAAGCATATATATAAAAAGAAAAACTAATCTAGTGTATTTCTTTCCGCATCACCCAGGAGGTAAAATACAGGATGACGTTTTTTTTAACGAGGTTGTCCCTGGAGCCCTACTCAGTATTTCGTTTCGAAGGGCAAGTCTATTCTTATTATTAACTTAGTATTAAATAAATAAAAAAAAATTTAAAAAAGGCGTTTTCGAATTTGCCTTTCCGAAAGTAGTACGTTCGAATCCGCATTAGAAATAAAGAGTACAAAATATTCGTTTTCGTAAATTTTTGTTTTCGAAACGAATTACTGAATAGGGCCCCAGGCCTACTCCTCGCTACAACTACAACTATTTCTACTTTGTATGTTATTTTAAAAATTACAATATATGTATATAGGTATTTATCAATTTTAAATATTCATAGAATAATATAAGAAAACAACAAAAATAAATATAAAAAAGTAACAAAAATTTATATATGTACAAACAAATAATTATTAAAAACAACAAAATAAAGAAATATAACAAAATAAATATAATGACTATCTACGATCTACAAATTGCACAAAAGATAAAAAGTATCACAGCATAAGGACAGTTCTGGGGTACCTAAATGGGACAAAAAATTTGTTAAAAAATATATTTTGTTAAAAAAAAGCAATGGTAGTAAAAATAATCATGATTTATTATGTAAAAGAAGTATACAAAAATATTAAATTTTTCTATTTTTTTGCTTAAAACTAAACTTAGCCTAAACGAATTTTTTCTTAGATTTCTTTGTTGTCTGCAGCTCCTTGTTGGTTTTTTTAATAGAGAACAACATCATACCTGTCAACAGATATCTGATAATTGCTGCTCTATGTTCCGGATCCGTGCATGGTGTTTTCAGCTCTTCGTCTTCAAATTTGAGGGCAGTTTTCATCCAAGTTTCCATGAGCTTTCTGATATGTTGGCGTTTTCGGAAGTGTGATTCAAACTTTTCCTGCACTTTTTGCACCATGCTCTCGAATTTTGTTGAGGGTACAGTTAGTGACCCAAATTCCGTTGTCGCTGTTCTGCTTTCATATGCCCTGAGTTCAATAAGTAGCAGTTGTTCTCTTCTCTCAACTTCGCTACTTATCATAAACTCAGAGCAGGCTTCGCAATCTAGCTTCTTCTTCAGCTTTCCAGCTGCGAAACCCGAATAGTATAGTGCCGCCATTTTTTGCATTTCCTCACTTGGTTCTATTTCAACCGCTGGTGAGTCATTTTCTTTCTCCTTTTCCAGATCGCATTCTTTGCACTGATCACATTCGCAGGAGTCATCATATTCATTGTCATCATATTCATAGTCATCAGCATCATCATCATTTTCATCGTTCCCAGCTTCCTCAACGACTGGATCTGTTGGCCTTATCAGGTAGTTTTCAATTGTTTTTTCCACGTTTGACTTCTCACTGTCTTTCTTCTTTGTGGTTTCTTTGAACTTTAACCCCTTTGCCAAGTCGTCAGTTCCAATTAGAGGTTCCGCTCCAGCATCTTCATAACCAGAATGCTCTGCTGAGCTGTAGTGTTGGAACATGATGAGTTTTAAATTACGAACAAATCTCCACACCGATGGTTCTTTGTCGTACGTACCTCTGTTGTTTCGCACCATTGAGAAAAGGTTCTCTGCGACATCTGTGTTGAAGTGAGACAGTAAGAAATAGTTCTGTTCTTCGCTTTTAAGATGACGCCACATCAGAACTATTCCTCTAAGCGTTTGCTTTAATCCTTTAAAGCAATATGGAATTTTGTGTTTGCCTTCAGATCTCCAATCTGAAATCCAGTCAATGGCATTCTCCAGATATTCCAAAGTGTCGGTGTCATCCGATAGCACTTTCTTGTTTGGATTCTTTGAATAAAGCTGGCCGGTATTCATAGTATCAAACAGAATATTCATTCGTTTAATGAATGCAGCTGTCTTTTCCTCCTCAGTCTTATACACATTGCATTTGATGCCGCACAATATACCTGTGTACACGTTGAAGCTGAAGATTTGAGTTGCCAGTTTAACCGAAAACTTCTCAAACGGTTTCGGAGCTAAGTGTTTCTCTTTCAGTTTGTGGCAGACTTGAAAGACCCCTTTCGAGTCTTCTTTATAAAGCTTGTCGATTACATCCCAGTCCACAATATCGTCATTGATTTTTATTTTGTGTTTAACTAGGATGTTTCGAACGCTTTTGAACATATGGCAGTAGTCATAGAGAAGGAAGATTTTCTGGCTGCCTATTTCTATATAGGGCTCTTTTGCTCCTTTTTCGTACCCCACTCCTAGCGTCTTGTACGCGAGAGCATTATTCGCGCCTTGGTCGCAGCTTGTGGCAACCACGTTTAAGCCACATTCTATGACTTTCTCTAGTGTTTCCTTCAGCAGTGTAGCCAGTACTGTGCCACTTGGCGATCCCACGTAGTAGCTAACTGTCTGCTTCCAATTCCTATTAAGCCCTCGCAAAGTGAAAACCATCACTTTGGAGGCAATTTGATTGGTCCGTGTTCACCAAAGTCAGTATATCCATACTGAATGTCATCTTTGGCATTGTATTCTTTCTCTTGCTGAACGGCCATTTCATCGAAGCGGAGGATGCACTTCTTATCCATGTCGGACATGCTCTTTGCTTTGTCTGATAGCATGCGCATCGTAATGTCGCAAAATCCTGCCGCGAGGCGTATCTCTGAATGCCAGCGGTAAACGGTGCTGGCAGCCGGTAATCTAAATCCCGCACGAACTAAAAACGAATAGCACGCTGGAGACTTATAAAAGATTTTTAAAAAAATATCTTTTTCTTTAAGACTCCACCGGCTATATTTTTCGTGGAACAGTTGTGCCAACACGAAAGTAAGAACTTCTTCTTTCGAGTTTTCCAACATGTCCTCGACCGCGTTTTTCAAATGATACTTTTTGCTTCTCTTGATTTTTGACGGCGTGTAAATAGCTCTCGAATGAAGCTTTTTAGGAGTCTTGGAAGGAGACTTCTTTGGCATCCGTCGAAAAGTCGGGGATGGAAGTTGGGAGGGTGACAGGAGTACCCTCAGGAACCTCTTCAAACTTAGAGTCCCAGCTATAAGTTTTCTTCGAAGTTGAAGCTAAATTATAGAGCGGTTCATTAGGACTTTTGGGAATATCTTCGAAACGTGAGCTCAAGCACGCTTTTGAAGATTTTGTGCCAAAACGGCGTTTTGACAATTTTGGGGCGCGGGGAGTCTGGAAAGACAAATTTGAAAAGTTTTCAAAAACCGAATCTAAAGACGGCAAAGCTGAAGCGTGGGGAGTTTCACACCAAGAGTGGCGAGCATGTGCCGTATTTGCAAAAAATAACAAATCTTGAGCTGCACTTATATCAGCAAAACTGGTAGCCGATTTAGGTGCAGGTAAAGATGGTGGATAGCTTGTTGCCTCCTTTCGGGCAGAAACTAAATTTTTGGAAATCTGAGCCGCATGAATCTCAGCATCCATGATTCGCTGACAAGTATGGTCAACAACAATTTCGGTGCAACTACAGATAGTTGCCGAAGAAATTGGAAGGGCCCTTTTAGACAGAACTCGACGAGTTGCCTGAAGAGCAAAGTCTTTTTCGAAGAAGTGCGTGGAGCACATGCTTGCATTCTTAGGCAAAAGCTTAATGGTTGAAACATTTCCATGCTTCAACCATACCTTCCTTCTAAAATCATTTGGGATTAAAAAAAAAGATTTATAGCCCGGATAATACTTAGTATTAGGGCAATCTTTATAAACGCACTTAGACATATTAATTAATTAAAGCAAAAAGTATTTTAAAAAAAGATTTAATTATTCTAGACTTTTAAGAAATTATTTAACACTTAAATATCACAAATATAACTACTTTCACTTTTCACTGTATAAAGCACACTGGTCACCTTATTTCTTTTGGTGTTTTTTAATCACTGTCACTCCACTTAATTTGCGAAAAAACCCCTAACAAAATCGACTTCAACACGATAGTCCCTGGCTCTACCGAACTAGAAAAATTTAAACTTAATAGAAGAAACAAAAACCCCTAAATCGTGCGGGGGGGGGGGGGGGGGTTGAAGAAGAGAGATTATTTAAAAAATAGTATTTAGAAATATTAATAATAATAATAATAATAATAATAATAATAATAGTAATGAAAATAATAATAGTAGTAATAACTATAAATAATAATAATAAAAAAAAGTCTAGAAACAAGAAGAGAGATTATTTAAAAAATAGTATTTAGAAATATTAATAATAATAATAATAATAGTAATGAAAATAATAATAGTAGTAATAACTATAAATAATAATAATAAAAAAAAGTCTAGAAACAATAGGAAAATTTTTTTTACTGTGGCAATAGCTATACCAACAGTGGCAACAATATCTGAAAAAAAAATTATCAAATCAAGATTAAATACTCTTACTCAAATTTTCAAAACTATACCACAAATAGTTTTTATTCCTCCAAGTAATTTTTTATTTGTTTGGTTTTTTCAATTCACTTTTCGTTCACTATCCTATCGTTCACTTTGATATCTTTCTGATTTTTTTAAATTCTTTTTATTTTCTTAACTCACTAGCCTTATAGCACTATATTTTTCCACTGTTTCTGAATTTTTTAGATTCTTAGATTCTTTACAAAACTCACTAGCTTAACACAATGTTTTTTGTTTCTGATTTTTTTAGATTCTTTTTATTTTCTTTACTAAACTCACTAGCTTAACACTATATTTTTCCTATGTTTCAGTTTTTTTTAATTCTCTCTATTTTCTTTATTAAACTCACTAGCTTAACACTATATTTTTCTTATGTTTTTGATTTTTTTTAATTCTCTTTATTTTCACTAAATTCTCTAATATCTTTCCTATGTTTTGGTTTTTTAATTCAATTATTCTATTTTCCAATTAATAGGTATTTTTAATAAATTTTTCTTCATATATTTGCACTTCTTCGCATTAAAAACAACCTGTTGCTGCTTGCTCATCAAAATTCCGTTAGCCAATGAACAAAATTATACCCAAGCTCAAACAACTTTGTAACGGCCAAAAACGGTTTTTTTACCTACCTGCCAAATTGTATGTACAAATGATTGCACTCTCTATTCGCACCTACAAAAATTTTAACCTTTTCACCTACTCTTGTTATTGTATCAAAAGTATAAACAAAAAATATTCTACAGTACTCTATACCTATACTTTTTACTATATTACTATATTTATTCTATACTTACGCTTTTCCCAATTGTACATTATGCCTTGCCGAAATGCTCTCACACAGTTCAACATTTCTCTATACGTGAACATTTAATACCTAAAGACTTTATTTCAAGAGGAGAAACATTTGTTGTTATTTGTTTCCTGCTCTTACGCATATTTCCCTCCTCCTCTTCAAATACAGTTTTGTGGAATACATTCCAACTTTTGTGGTGTCCATTCAATTGCCATTTTGTACCAGCAACGCATCAAAGTAATAGTACTATAGAATTTATATACAATGGCAGGGGTCGAATTACCGCATCAGTGATCGAGTGAGTACTATTTTTCCTTCAAAATTCACTCCACATTACACAACATCTGTCTTGTGTTTATTTATCGACTTCAATTCGTCCAAAAACTGATGAATGAATGTCAAATTGTGGTACTAAAGTGCTCGAAAACGCGAGAAGTAATGCCAAAAACACATAATTCAGTCACGTATTACTCGATCACGTGTGCGGTAATTCGACCCCAGTTTTGTGTTGACCCTTCCATTTGACGTGGAAAAATTTTATTGATCCTCAATGAAAATCGAAATAATTCGAGTTGGAGTAGATCCAAGTTTTTGTGGAAACAAGTCATAGACAAAAACCAAGGGTGCTGGCAGCACCTAACTTTGTTTTGTTTTCGCGCCAAATCAACTACAACCATGTATTCAATCTGAAAATTTAATTTTTTGTCTTCATATTTTATAAAAAGTAAACAGTATGGATCTTGTGAATCTGCCTATAAACGAAAACCTTATCAACTACAATCCACCAGAAACCCAAGTGACTAATGAAGTTGTTCAGGAAAAGGAAACTGTAGCAGTCGAAGAGAATGGGAGTGCCAACAATTCAACTGAAAATAAGGAATCCCTCTTGGTAGAAGAAGATGAAGAAGATGGCCTAGGAACTGAAAGCCTTTTATTGTCGCTTTCAGAAGGTGAGAAGGGTGAGCATATCTCTCCAGTTCTTCAAAAGAAACGATCACAAAAAATCATAGACAGTGACGATGACGAAACGACTCATAACCATAATGAAAATGAGGAAGGTGAGCTAGAAAGCAAAAGTGCTGAGCCAGAAATTAACGAAAGCAAACATGTGGCTTATAAGCCAAAAAGGTTTGCAGCTCTGTTGGACTCTGACAGTGAGTCAGAAGCACCTGAAAAACACATACCTGCTGATGAACCATATAATGATAGAAAACAACCCGCAAAGTTTTCTGCTCTAATAGATTCAGACAGTGAACCAGAACTGACTATGGAAGATTTGCCAATTCAAACAGAAAGTTTAAAGAACGAACAAAAAACTAAAACGAAGAAAACCAAAACGTTGAAAAAATCGAAAGAAAACGGGTCAATAAATTCAGAAAGTGAAGGAGAATCTTCAACACAAAAGTTGAAAAAGAAGTCGAAGGTATCGGATCTCATTGATTCTGATAGTGATTCTTCAAACGCCAGTGACGTTTCAAACAAAGATGCTCAAGTGGATGAGGAAGGTAATGCGACAACTAAGAAACCAAAGAAACCACAAAGAGTGAGTGTTGCAAGCTTGTTATTAAGAAACTGCATTTATAACTAATTGAATATCTAGGCATCTGCGAAGAAAGCGATGGACGAAATGCAAGCGATACAGAGTGAGACACAAAGACTGCATAGAGAAGCCCAAGTCAGGTAGAAGATGTGCCCTAAAAAGCTTCAAGGCATATTCAATCATTTCTTTTTAGCATTCCTTACCATAAACCAAAGCGTCACACTCTTAAAGAGTTCCTTACTAGAAAAAACATTGCTAAGCCAAAACTTGCACTGGAAGGATCAGGGAAGAAATTGAAAATGTCACCAGAAGAGCTTGAAGAATATGCGTAAGTCCAACAATTCCTTATGAAGAGTTAGTTGAGTAAAAATATTTTCAGGAAACATCTCGAAGAGCGCGCCAAGGAGGCAACAGAGTTTTTCAAAAGCGAATCAGATGACGAGTTGAAAGACACAGTAGAAGAAAACGAAACTAATGACAAAGAAGAAACCGCTGAGACCCATCCCATCGAACAAATGGACCAGGAAACAACTGAAGCTTCAAAAATACTAAACACTGACGAAATTGACAGACTCCTCCAAGACGATGATATACCATCATTGCCGACAACTCAAGAACTGCTTAACATAGAGCTTCCACCTCCAACTGCGTCCACACCTGATGATATCCCAAAGGATCCACCAGAGCCATTACCAAGTACTTCCAATTCCAAACAATCTAGGACGTCAAACTCATTCACCGAACTTAAGCTCCGTCTCATTGCTGAAAATAATATCCCTGCTCCAACCTTGAAGGGAGACCCCAACATGATGATTGACTTTGAAACTGGGGATATGTTTGCACCCAAACCAACGGGTCTTGATTCTTTGTTTCAACGTTTCATGAAGTGCAATAAGAACAATAAGAAGAAACCAGTAGAGCCTTTGAGGTAAGATATAAAAATGCGAATGATTTGATTTAAAACTGTTTTCTTTTGTAGTCAGGATGTGGCATCAGTATTGAAAGTAACTATTATCGAAGAGTCAAACAAAGAAAAGGAACCCAAACCAGGAGCAGCTTATATGAAACTCAAAGAGAACCTTCGTACGCTGATCACAAAAAAACGGAAAGAAGAATTTCAGAAGAAAATTGAAGAGAACCAAGAAGAGGAAGACGAATACAATAAGTGTTGCGGTCTGGATGATCATGATGAAGAAGACGAGGAGAATCAAGAATCCAAAAAGAGACATGAAAAGAAGGATTATGATATAGTGGTGAGAACTTTTTTATTTCTAACATTTTTTTAGGTGTTGGTTAAGCGGTTAAGCTTACATTATGAATTTCAACTTCTTCAGATTGACGAAGAAGAGAATGAAATAGAATATGAAGACGAAGACGAAAAAGAGGAAGACCAGACCGATAACCCTGAAGTAGAAAACAAAAATGATGACGAGAACAAAAATTGTAACAACGATGAAGAAGATGAAGAGGAAGAAAACCAAAACGAAGAAGATGAAGATGACGAAGATACCAGCGATGATAGTGAAGAAGAGCCAGAACTTGATGATCCTTCAACAAGAAAACATCGTGTCATCAAAGCGTTTGAAGATTCAGATGATGATTTAACGACAGGTAAGAAATTAAAACCATTTAATGAAAGACAATAAAAAAACTTGCAATTTTAGTTTTGAACACAACATCTACCAGCGGTCTGTTTACTGAAGAAAAAGACAAGAACCCCGAAGAAGTTGAAAACGAGCTGTTGTGCTCGGGACAATTCGGAGAGTCCCAAAGACCTCCACTTATCAGCCAAATACCTGTCACTCAAATTCAAGAAAATGCTTGCGAAACAGAACTCATGGACTTGTGCTCGGGAGCTTTTGTCGAAGAGCCTGTAGAGGATCAAGAAAATCAAATTACTGTGATGAAAATAGTTTCTTCAGATGAAGAGAAGGACCCAGATGAAGAGACTTCTCAAACTGAGGTGAAGAAAATTAAAAAGTTGACAAAAAAGAAAAAACGAGCACAGCTATGCTTCTCCGATGATGAAGATGACGTCGACTACGAGAAGAAGGACACTGAGAAGCAGGAGGAGAACCAAGACTTAGAAGAAAACGAAGATGAAGAAGAAATCCCACAAACTTACATAGACTATGATTCGGAAGAGAATGAAATTGAAGTGCAAATGTCGAAGAAAGATTGTTTTAAACAGGCAAACGCTTTTGTGGAAAAGGAAGCAGAACTTTCTGAATCAGAATGGGGTAGTGCTGACGAGGATGAACAGAACCTTGACAGATACGACATAGAGCTGGGTGACGAAGATGAGTTCGACCAGAACAAAATTCAAACGGAGCTAGGACAGATTCACATGTAAGTTATTGTTTTTATTTTATTATTTAGTGTCTGATGTTGTGGTTTTTTCGTAGGCGAAAGATTCTAGACCAAGATATTAGAGAAGTTAAAAAAATTCAAGACATGCTCTTTGATAACGAAGAAAATGATGGTGTGGGACGTGAACGGCAATTTCGCTGGAAGAACATAGAGAGTGGCTTTAGTTTAGACGACCCCGCTGGCGGTGGTGCTGATAACGATGAGAAAGTAGACAGTGCTGACGATGAAGAGGAAATGCAATGGCGTAAAATGCGTTTTGAGCGAGAGCAGCTCCTAAAACAAAAAACAAAGGAGGAGGTATTTGGAAATTTTTTCAATGTTTTTTTTTTTTTTGTTTAAGTGGTATTTTTTTTTTTTTTTTTTTTTTAATTTTTTTAGATCCTCGAGGAAGTTTCGAAAACAACGCTTGGTCGAAATTTGCTTCAGAGCATGAAAGCCGAATTGAAACCGGAAATTAAATTTACCAAGGAAGTTCTTGTAGAAAAGGAATACAAGGCACCATCGTTTTTGATTGCACTTCGTGACACTAAATCGATGAGAGGTTCGTTTCTTAATTATGACAAAGAAACACTTGCCAGGATAGCAGATTCTATAACAAAATCCGGTGATTATACACGTGATGAACAGACTCAAGCCAAGGCCAGCAAGACTGGAAATTTTGTGTTTGCTCCCTTGTCAGAGGAGGAACAAGCGGTAAGTTTTGTATAGATAAATAGAAGTGTTTTTATTTAAAGTAAACTATTTCTTAGATGCGAAAAAGAAAGGCGGAAGAGCGAAACAATGCGAATGCTCCTAAAAAAGTAAAAACTAGTTCCAAGAAGTCATTGCTACTGGATAAGCTTTTGTAATCAGAACATAATCAAAAATAGTTTTACTTGTACATAGTTATTTTTTACATATAATTTCATATAAAAAACTCATTTTAAAATAAACGTACACACGAGTATTGAGTTTGTTTTGTGATTCGAAAAATTTCTCCAAAACGACAACGGTACAAAATAATTTTGAACTCACTAAAAAGAATGCAAAGTTTGTATGGTATCACGACATGGTTTACGAGTATGTATTAGGTTTTATGAGGAATGGAATTTTTGTCGAATAAGAGCCTGTAGGATATCAAAAGAAATTTACTGTGATGAAGAACTATCCTAAAATTGTAGTCAAAAACTTTATCATCGATTTGACGACTCTGTTGAATGCAGAATGGAAAGTCGTATAAAAATTTGGGAGAGTCAGTGACAAGTTTTCGTTCGTGCAAGTCAGTTATTCAACTGATGATTTCATTAATTTACTCGAATCATGTTTATGTAAACAATTTAAGAATTCAACTTCTACTAAAATTGCAAATTTTGAATAACAGAATTGCGTTGTGTCTCCACCTTAAGTACTTGAGTTCTTTCCTTTGTGGTCTGGCAGCACTCCACAAGTAAAACTTATCGATGACCAACCTCTATTCTCGATAGTCTAGGATATGACAAGCCAAGAAAGTTTTGTTATCGACTTTTTTGTCATTTGAAAAGACGAAGACGCATGGTTTTCGTAGCAAAACAAACTTGAAATTTGAAAACATATCCATATCCAAGGACCGCCAGTCCAAGAAGCTAATAGTTTCTATTTATATTCTTAATCAATCAAAGAAGCATGGGAAAAACTCGTCCTCCCAAAAAGAAGAAGCTGGAAATTGTCTTTAACCCTGAAAAACGAAAGTAAGAACTATCGCCTCAGCTACGTAAATTTACATATTTTACAATTATTTTAACTTTCACAGGGACTTTTTGACTGGTTTCCGAAAGCGCAAAAATGAGCGTAGAAAGAAAGCCAAGGAACAGTTGGAAAACACTCTTAAAGAAGAACGCAAACGTATTCGCAGGGAAATTAAAGATGGACTCAGCCACTTGAAAAAATCATACGAGCCTCTTAAGGAACTATCCGAGCAGGACAAAGTCGAAGATGAGTACGAAGACGACGAGGTAAAGGTAAAGATTGTTGAACTATCTACAAATGAATTGGCTGCCCAGAATAATTTAATTGGTGAAAATTGTGCACCAGAAAGTGAATCCGAAGACGAGCCAGAGTCTGAGGAAGATGAAGAAGATATGTTGTCCAAAGTTCCCGGCATGGATTTGGTCAATAAGAAAACGAAAAGTAAAAAATCCAAGGAGAATGCTTCAGAGAAGAATATAAATAAACTAACTACTAAAGAGCTGAAGAACAAAAAAGACGTAGACCGGCTCAAAAAAACGAAAACTTTTAACAAATTAAAGAAAAGTAAGGCATTCAAGATGAAAGAGCGTTTGGACAATAAAGCAAATCAAAAGAAAATTAGACGTGATAAGAATAACACGCTCAAAAGTCTCCCTAAAAGTGGAATTCGAAAATTGAAAAAGAGTCATCCTACGAAATTCAACAAGGGCAGAATGATGAGCAGGAAAAAGAGGAAAGAAAAACATTGGTTGAAGGCATTTTTTATTTAACTTACGTATACATAATTATAAATACTAATGATAAATGTAGTAAAAAACTAATAACGTAAAATGTTTTTTGTTTTCTATTTGAAAATTGGTTTCGAGTAAAATTGTCCATAAGGTCGATAAATATTTCTTAGGTGAACATTAAGAATGAATGTGTTAAAGGATTGTGGAAGAAGAAATCTAAACACAGTTTGTGGGTTTCGAAGAGAGTACGACACCTTCTTTAAAAACCTTTGAAAATCTTAAATATCTCGTTTGATGTGGATGCCTACGAAAAACTAATTTCGCGCCATTCTTTAATCTTTCTTTAATCGGGGTAGGGCACTTGCCTTACAAAATTTAAAAGTAAGGATTAATATTAAAGTTTTTTGAAACAGGCTTACCTTCTACGATGATCGTTGAAGTTTATTTGTATTCAATGATCCCTTGCCCTTTGATTTCACCAACCGAAAACATTTTAAGCAAAACAGTCACCAAATACGATTCAACTAGGTTGATACTTGTCCACAATACGTAATTTTTATGACATAAAATACCTGGGCTAACAGCACAAAATCGTACGTGCCTGCCTCTTACAACTTCTTACTTTTTACCTCTTTCATTAAAAGGAGCCTCCTGGATAATTTTCGTTTTGCTCTTAAATGTTTTCTATTCTATCGTCTTAAAACTGGCAAAATAAGTCTGGGCCTTCTTTTGGAGTACAAGTTTATTTCTGCCCGCTTCATGTGATGTCAATTGTGCAGAACGATCGCCTCTAAAATTTTTGTTACACGCAATTTTGTCAATTTATGATGATATTCACTTTACTCAATGGGTTATTTATACCCGTGCATGATGTGCCAATTTCAAGATTTAGAAATACCTACATATTCTTTAAAAACAGTATTTTTTTGGTCATTTTGTCGCTCGAAAATTCTTTTACATCGCATTTTTAATTTTATTGCATGCACTACTTTTTTGCTTTGCTTTGTCTTTTTTTCTTTTTGGCATACTGGACAAATGCAGTTTTGCACCTGCTCTAGAAAAACCCAAAAGAATAGAATAGATAGAAAAGCTTACGCTGTGGTTTTGCCAGCGTAGTAGAAAACCTTTTCAAAATAACTGGGGGCGGATTTATGTACATGAGATCTGTGATGAATTTTTTTGAACTAATCTTTCAACGCAAACCAGGAGAAAATTTCATAAAAAAAAGTTTTCAACACGTGCGCATCAAGAAAAGAGCAAAAAAAAATTTAAGTAACTATGGTTTTCAAAGAGACAATAGACACTCCTAATATTCATACCCCTCTGTATTTACAGTCTCAGAATCATCTTTAAATGGAACAATAACTCAATTGACTATTCTATTAATCATTCGGTTCAATCCCAAATCACTCCGATTGCACCACTCCCGAACTAGTTCTTGACAAACCATCCCGTCGGGATGTACATGAGACGATCATGGCTCGAAAACCGAACATTTGGTTGTGTTCAAAGCGAAAATACTGGCGATCAAAAACGTCCTATAAGGCTACGTTTATGACCGAGCAACGCGCGATGCGATGAGAATCGCTCCATCGCTTGTCACATTTTCGCTATGTTTATCGCGGGCGATTGAGTGTTTATAGTAGCGCGTAATCGCAAGCGATTGAAAGTTAACAACACAACTCAACATTTTTTTTATTCACGTTGGAGCAGTTGAGAAAGCAATATGCGTGCATTAACTCGCAAAATTTTATTGTTAGAGAACAGCTATTTGTTGCGCAAAAAATATTTAAAAAATATAAATAAAACAAAAAATTTTGTAAATTTTTGTTAAATGTAACAATAATTAAAAACAATAAAAAACATATTAAATATATTTACTCACGTCCCAAGTCACATTTTTTTTCAACATCCTCCCAAGGTTGTTTTCTTATTATATTTCGATTGTGGTAATCTGCATGGCGCAAATTCCATAAACATTGATTATCACGCACACACTCTATGAAAATGTCCATGCTGTTTCGCTGGTTTCGCTCAAATGAATCAAAATATTTTGATTGCAAATTTTCGTCGCTTTTATCGCTTGTAATCGCTCAATTCACTTTTCGCTAAATCGCTGTGTCGTGAACACCACCATATGCACTAATATAATTTATCGCTAGTAGCGATTCTCATCGCATCGCGCGTTGCGATTACGCTCGGTCATAAACGTAGCCTAATGGCTTAAAAAAAACGACAGCCACTCAAATCATTCGGTAATATTTCTACTATTTTTTATTATTTTCTCTATAACCGATCGTAAATGTCGATTATCTCTTATGGAATTGAGTAAATAGTTTAACATTAACCTTGTCTGGGAACACAGAGACATTTCGGCCAGTTGCAAAACCAATGAGCTCAAAAGAAATATAACTACCACATCAACTTCACCCATTTCTAAACTTAAAGGAAAACAAACATTAGGTGGAAAAACATTACCACCTGCCTAGCTAGCAAAAGTCAGATCGACTTAATCTGGATCCAAAAGCACCATTGTTATAACTGGACATTATTGTCTCATAGGTAGACGACAATACAAAGCTTACAAATACCCATCCAATAGCTTCAAAGCTGCATCATTCTATATTTCGTGATTATCGTTTTATGGGTTGAGTTTTTTTTTTTAATTTAATTATGTGGGAGTAGGGGGGGGGGGGGGTTAGGGCTAATCGGCTTGGTACCAACTGAATCTTAATCTAAGCTTAAAATCAAGATTAATGAGGATTGTAATTTAAAAGATGGAGTTTTAGGAAGGGTGTTCTAAGGCTGAAGTCAAAACACGAATTAACATAGGGGCAGGTAAAAGATACGACCATTTCGTTGCGATTTCGTATCATACTTACTTTTACGGCAGTAGGCGGAGGCGTTGAAGAGCTCCTTCGGTTCGGAAGGGCAATCTCAGATTGCGATCATCGTGAAGTTGTTAAAATATCAAAATTATTCTGGTAGTTGTCCGAGCATGGTGTTGATTTTGTTATTGATAGTGAGTCGCCAATGGCTGGCTTATACAGTTTTAGCGTGTAAGACTAAGGTGTACACTTGCAAAGAAAAAAAAAAAAAATAGTGCGTGCAGTCCCCCCGCGCGGAAGAAGTGAAACTTCCTAATATGAAAATGAAAATAGGAAGGGGTAGAAATTTATTTTGAGTGAACTCGTATTGTTTCTTTAAAAGAAAAAGAAAAGAGATGGATCGGAGTAAATTTTCACGGGATAGCTACTTAACACCATTTCATAGAACAATTTTTTTATTTTTTGGTGGAGATTAGAGGACGAAAACTAGGATTTTAAAGATCTATGTACATACATAGTACTTATGTATGGAATAGAATACCAGGAACCTTTCTGAAACCGTTGATTGGCCAGTGTCAGTGGTTAGCTGACTGACCGACCAATGAAGACCGCAGTCTTAACACCTAAGCCCAAGACGGAGAACATTTACATACATGTTTAGACATGATGAAACATGTTAAGACATGATCAAACATGTTTAGACATGATCAAACATGTTGAGACATGATCAAACATGTTGAGACATGATCAAACATGTTTAGACATGATCAAACATGTTTAGACATGATCGAACATTTTTGAGCCGGGCGTAAATGGAAATTGCTTATATATACGTGATTATGCCTCCACTAACTACTACATACTCATAACTACATATATTAAAATTGTAATAAAATCTTTCAGTAACCACTCACCAAAAGCTCTGATTTGTACATATGTACATATGTACATATGTATATTGTCTTCGAAATAAAATTCCGCAATTTCAATGAAGCAATCGAAATTTATTTTGCAAGCCAGGCACGATTTTCACACACACGACACAAATTGAAAATTAAGAAAGAACAAAGAGTTAAGGTGGACTTACATGCATCTGCACCCATAATTTTTCATCTGCTGCCATAATTCTTTTCGCTTCTCTTTTTAACTCTTGTGCTTTATAAATTATAATCTACATAAACTAAATTATACCAAATCCAGCATTAGTTCCCATAATGACGCGTCATATAACATACAACTGTTATAGCAACAAATTTATAGCAGTGCCAAAAACTATGCAATCGATAATATTGTAACGTGCGCTTAGTTCGCAAAAATAAAACTTCACTTTTATTTATTTATTTCTACCACTTTATTCAGTATTTATACTTTATTCGAACTCAACTCGACTATTGGACTATCACTGGTTAACAACACTTCACTCTTAACTTTATCACTCTATAATCAAAACTGACTGCTCGTTGCGTCAGCGGCCTATTTATATAGAACAATACTTATCTAGAGCGTTCCAGTTTCTTCTCCATGGTTTCCACATTTGCTGTCAAGCATCTCTACACTCACACACACTGGCTTACAAACAATGCCTGTCATTTTATACCATTCCATTATAGTGTTGCCAGTTGTGTTTTCGGTTAAACGTTTTCGATTAGGAAATTGGTATAAATGTTGGGTGTTCATTACACTGCCCCCTCCTTAAGATTGTTCGTCCCGAATAATTCCATCTGCAGCCTCGCCACTATATCGATGCAGCCGGTCACAATGAACTACTTTTAACTTGCCTCTTAGTCCTCTTTGAATGCGGTAAACCACGTCGTTAATCCTCGTGACAACAGTATAGGGACCTTCCCAGTTTTGCTGAAGTTTCGGTGACAATCCCTTTTGATGATGAGGATTATAAAGCCACACACGATCTCCTGCTTGGAATCCTGCCTTTGTCGCTTTTGTGTCATACCGGGTCTTCATCCGGTCGCCATACACTGTGGCCCATGTCCCTGTTCTATTAGGTCTATCTGTAAGCCTACCCACCTCTATGTTTGAATCACAGACATAACAATTTCGGAACCACTTCTCCACGTCACCTCTAACATGCAGCCAGTAAAAGCGTTTTCGCACGTTCTCCAGCGTCTTGTTGACTCCCAGGTGGCTTCCTGTAGGGCTTCTATGCATCTTTTGTAAAACCTCCTTGATTTTCGATTGAGGAACAATAAGCTGCATTACAAAAGATTTACCGTCAGGAGATTCCCATTTGCGCTGGAGTACTCCTTCTTGCACGCGAAGCGAATCCCACTGTGCCCAATAGGCTTTGACAACAGGGCTTTGGTCAGAAATGTCGTCCCAGTCAGGTTTCGTGTTGTTCTCTTTCCATTTGAGAATCGGTCCGATGTCTGGATCCTTCGTTTGAGCAGACCTCAATTCTTCCTTGTTCCATCCGAATATGGGTTCCATTCTCATCCGCTGAGTCTTGGTCTCTACTTTCCCCCAGCAATTCCATTGGGGGTTTTCTACCTGATGTCCAATTCGGTATTGATAAGTCTGCGGTCTTACTCTACAGCTCACGGATTGATTTTCTTGGACTTCACAACGTCGACAAGAAGTTTCAGTTTTAATTGGTGGAAACCGGCATTGTCGCTGTAAGTGCCCCGTCTTATTACAATTCCAACATCTGGCAAGTCCGTTCCGCTGGTTCCTTTGTAGCTTAACTCCTGTGCATGATCCAGCCTCGAATATGGCTTCTCTTTGACAATGTACCATTTGAGAAGCTTGCTCAGATGCTTCCATCATTAATGCAAACTCTAGAGTTTCAGAAAGAGTTCGTGTTCTAGCAGTTCGCACAGATCTCTGAAGATGTTTGTCAGAAATGGCACGAACGAAGGACTCAACAGCCAGATGGTTGATGATTTCTTCTCCAGCATCCGGGTATGCCAGGTGAACCAGTCTTTCGACGTCTGCTTGGAGCTGCTGTAGACTTTCACCCCTTTTCTGGACTCTGTTATTGAGTTGGACTCGGAAGACTTCTTTCAAGTGGCTATCACCAAAGCGTTTATCTATAGCTGCCACGAGAGAACTGAAATCGTTGCTCTTACCAGCTGGAACAGTTTGAAGTAATTCAGCTGCTGGTCCTCTAAGAGCAAGAGTCAGTGCTGTGTATTTGTCTTCGTCAACCCAGCCATTTGCTGTCGCAGCTGCCTCGAATTGTCTCCTGTAAAATCTGCATTCCGTACCAAACTAAGAAATGCAAACAACAGGCACGATCCCCCCATCATACTGAAATTTGGTTCCCCACATGAAAGAAATGCAGTGTTAAAGTCAATTGCTCTTTTTCAAAAAGTAAACAATAGACCTTTGCAACTACAAGACATTGGACTAAAGACGGAAGGGAAAAGGAAGCATAATATTTACATGCATGGGAGCCTGACAGCAAAAAATCGCACTCTCTTTCAACAGGCGATGCGTTTTAAGCAAAGTGGAGCTTTTTTCGCCGTTTACATACGCTCTGGTTCTGTTTTTGTTAAAAAGAGCGCAGATGGGGAGGCAATTCTCATACACAACGATGCAACGATGAATGCGATCGCCACCACGATCAATCAAGCAGACGAACAGCCAACAGAAGACGAGAGAAGAACCCACCAGCCAACGACATGAATATTAATCATTTATTAAGTATTAGTATTTATATTATTTTTTTTCTTTTTTTCATTTTTCTTTCTTTCGCTTTCTTCTATTACTCTTATTTTTCTCTCTTTTTTACTCTTTTCTATATCTTGTTACTTATTGTTGCTTTTTTTCATATGGGAGCTTATGTTGACATTTTCAATATTATGAGCATGTTGCTGGTGGCTCGAGTTCGAGTTATTTTTCGCAGAGTCGAGTGAAAGCTTTGTGAATTCCAGGGGTAACAGCAGTGGTATACTGTGGGCAATGCTAAGGGTTTTCTGTAATCGGCAGGAAGGTTTTAAAGTTGTTCATATTAATGCACAAAGTCTGATGCCAAAAATGGATGAATTCAGATATATGTTTGAAAAATCAGAAATTGATGCTATTTGTGTATCAGAAACTTGGTTCTCCGTAGATGTTAGAGATGCATCATACTCATTGGACGGTTATAATCTGTTTCGCTTGGATAGATCTAGTCGGGGTGGAGGGGTTGCAATTTATGTAAAAGTTGGTCTGATTTGTAAAATAAGGTGTCTTTCGCCAACAAACTCTCCTTGCGAATTTTTATTTTTAGATATAACTGGCCATGACAGTAATCTTCTCCTGGGAGTTATCTATAGGCCGAATAGAAATGTTGATTTAGAGCCGTTCTACCAACTCATAGAGCAAATGACAGTTAGTTCATCGAACATTATATTGTGTGGAGATTTCAACAGCGATATAATAATTGATAAAAGTCTCTGTGAAAATATGAAATCCTTCGACTTACACTCTGTAAATGTATCTGAACCAACTCATTTCACTCAAACTTCAAGTACATTATTAGATCTCTTTTTTGTAAGTGAAAACGAAAAGGTACTCTTTTATAACCAACTCGCCACTCCAGTTTTTTCCAAGCACGACCTAGTTTTTTTGACATATGACTTTATTACAAAAGAAAATTTTATAAACCCAACATTTCAGTATAGGGACTTTAAAAATATTGATATGTCTTCCCTTCAACACCACATCAATTCCATACCTTGGCATAATATATATCTTATGCCTTCGCCAGATGAGCAAGTCGAATTTCTGACAGAAAACATAAATTTTCTATTCAATTGCTATGTTCCTTTAAAAACAAAGAGAATCATTTGCCCATCGAAACCTTGGTTTACGAGTAGAATTAAAGAGTTAATGAATCAAAGAGATCAAGCTTATCAGAGATGGATTCGTTATCGTGTTGAAGAACTGCATTTAGCTTATAAGTCTTTGCGTAATAAAGTTATTCAAGAAATAAGAGCTGCTAAAACACAATACTACTCAAATCGCCTTGTTATTGATTCGAATGGACGAAAATTTTGGGAAAGCTTTCGAAAACTTGGAATTGGAAAGCAGAGACCAAAATTCTATAACATTATCGATAAGGATGAACTCAATCAGAAATTCCTCTCTACGCCAAATGTCACACCATCCCGAGAAATCGAAAATGCACACAGTCCCAATACTTTCTCAACTGGCTCTTCCTTTAGTTTTGCAAATGTAACCATCATGGATGTAGTCGAGAGTTTCATTTCAGTCAAATCGAATGCTATGGGAGTTGACGAACTTAACCCTGTTTTCTTAAAGTCCATTCTGCCTCTGCTACTACCGTATTTCACGCATGTATTCAATACAGTTCTAACGACAGGAACATTTCCGCAGCAATGGAAAATGGCAAAAATAATACCACTTCCTAAGAACTCGCTCTGTAATGAGTTTCGGCCAATATCTATACTTCCATTTCTCTCAAAAGTCATGGAACGTATTATGCAAAAGCAACTGAATGACTATATAGCCCGGAAAAATCTCTTAGTGCAAATTCAATCAGGTTTCCGCCCTCAACACAGCTGCATAACTGCACTTTTAAAGGTCATCGAAGATATCAGAGCTGAGCTTGATGATAACAAAGTGACGTTCCTGGTTCTTTTAGATTTTTCCAAGGCCTTTGACATGGTCAACCACACTGTACTTTTGAACAAGTTGCACAAAGAATTTAATGTTTCTGTTGAAGCAATCAAACTAGTTTCGTCCTATCTAACTAATAGAAAACAGGCTGTTTACATAGAAAATGAGTTTTCGGATTTTCTTCCACTACGAAAGGGTGTTCCCCAGGGATCGATATTGGCCCCTCTGTTATTTTCACTCTATATAAATGAAATTGCCTCCATTATTCGAACAGCATCGAAACACTTTTATGCGGATGATATCCAAATATATAAAAGCTGCCCCCTAGGTCTAATTGAAAACTGTGTCTCCATAATCAATCAGGAACTCGATCAGATTTCGAATTGGGCAGGATCTAATGGGCTTGCTCTCAACCCAAATAAATGTAAATGTCTAGTGATTTCCAAAAAAGTTCTAGACCTATCTTACTTTCCACCAGTCATGCTCAACGACACTGCCTTGGCATTTGTTAATTCCTCCAAAAATCTTGGTGTAGTTTTTAATAGAACTCTTACATGGAATGACCATATTAACTCGATAGTAGGTAAGGCTTATGGTACCCTTCGGACCCTCTGGACTGCTCAGGAATTTACCCCCCTCAAAACCAGAATTTTACTTGTGAAAACTTTGGTAATACCAATCCTCACCTATGGGTGTGAAATTTATTATAATTGTGACTCCGTTAGCAAAAATAAATTGAAAATTGCTTTTAATAGCGCCATTCGTTACGTTTACGGCCTAAGAAGATATGACCATGTCTCGCATCTGCGGCAGAACCTACTTCCAATGTCTTTTGATAATCTTATTAAATTTCGAACGCTACTACAATTTTTTAAAATTCAAAGAACTCGTCAGCCAATATATCTGTATGAAAAACTTCGATTTTCGGCATCAAACAGATCTACATGTTTAATTCTGCCTCGGTTTTCATGTCTTAATTCAGAAAGACAGTTCTTTATAGCTGCATGTCGCCTGTGGAATTCACTTCCAGCTTATTTGCGAGAGATCAGCAACGTGCAACGATTTGAGAATAGTCTGCGTATTTTCTTTTCTGAACAAAGCAACTAATTTCTATTTTCATTCTATTTCCCTTTCCTTTTTTTTCATCTTTTTTTCATCTATTTCTCCTTTCATCTTTTTCCTTATTATTCTTTTTTAAACTTTTTATTTCATTTAAAATAACATTTGAATTGTTAATCAATTATTAAATTAATCATTTCTCCTGGATGTTTTCCAAACTTTTCATATGATTGTACATTTTTAGTCTATAGTATTAACTTGTAAACTTGAACAGTCAATTCATTATCTTCACAAATTTATAAGATTTATTATCTTACTGTGTAAGCCATTTGAACAATAAACTTAAA